>CM077524.1:34893521-35508818 GCA_039654895.1 Mongoloraphidia duomilia
TTGAAGCGTTAACAGAGAAATGTATTCGGAGCTTTAACGACATGAAGGGTCGAAGCTTCCCGCTAACAGCGTATGAGAAGACAGCTTTATAGGACAAGTGACGAAGGATGTAATTTAAATGTCTCAGAAAGAAAAAGCCTTTATTTTTATATGTAAGTTGTTAATTTTACGTTTTCAACAGACGACTACCTGACAAAAGTGACTGTAATTTTTTTCTCGTTATACGAATATCATTCTTTAGAAAAACGACTTTTGACAGCCAGTTTTTCCACTTTTGTTTACATTTCTTACAGAACTCACTAATAGTACGGGAGGCAGCGTTGCAAATGAATAAATTATGTCATACCGGCTGATAATTATGCCAACGTTTGTTCTCGTCCACCTGATGAGACATCCAACCGTCAGCTGCGCTAGTAGCGGTGGGGGTGGTAGTTAGAGGGTGTCAAAATCGCTAAAAAATTAGATTTTAAAATTATTTCATACCGCACCAAATTTGGTGTGGTGATTCTTTATATAATAAACCATAAGAAAATAACTGTCAGCTGCGTAGACAGTGGGGGTAAAGACGTCAGTTTCGCCATAGAACATACCGTGTCTAGATAATTTGAGCGCCATTGAACAGTAAACGTCACGGTGTGTTCATTTTGAAATATAGATGTCGCTGATAATAAGCATTTGTTCTCCAAAGAAACAAACCCCTCTAGCGAAGTGATAATATTATAGTGAATAAAATCCACGATGCAAGGAGTATTTGCACCGTGATAAAATCATTCGATTGACAATATCATGATAATATTATCACAACCGTGTAGTTGTTTTGTCGAGGTTAAAAATTATTTATTTAATAATTTCAAATACAATATTTGCGACAAATACGTTTCTAAATAAAGTTTAAATACAAAGTTTTTGTATTCAAAAAAATATTTGTTTGTTGTTTATTTAAAATTATTATAGGGACGATTTTGCTTTTGTTGTTATTCGTTTTTGTCGTCGTTTCGCGTAAAACAACACAAACAAACTATAGTGCTAAACATATATTCTACATGGAAATTATGCGATTTGAAAGCAGAATTGAAGATAAGATGTGCATCTGTCATTGGAAAGGGTTTGTTTCTTTGGAGAACAAATGCTTATTATCAGCGACATCTATATTTCAAAATGAACACACCGTGACGTTTACTGTTCAATGGCGTTCAAATTATCTAGACACGATATGTTCTATGGCGAAACTGACGTTTTTGCCTCCACTGTCTACGCAGCTGACAGTTATTTTCTTATTGTTTATTATATAAAGAATCACCATACCAAGTTTGGAGCGGTATGAAATAATTTGAAAATAATTTTAAAATCTAATTTTTTTAGCGACTTCGACACCCTCTAGCTACTACACCCACCGCGGGTGCGACGACTGACGCTCATTTTGGTTGCTGTTGATACTTAAACAATTACTAGAAATATGAATTGGTCGGTATGAAATCACTACCTAAAATGCAACGCTGCCTCCCGTACTATAACTAAATAAGTATTTTTGGCATTTAAAATCAGCATTAATAAAGTTTGTTGTATAGTTATATATAGCTTTCTAATTTTAAAAAATAAAAGTCTAGAGCTTTAAACATGAACAAATAATATTTCTTTCATTGTATTTTAATTTTCAAGTTACTGATATTCTAGCGTAACCTTGATTTTAAACATTTTAACGTACTTTACTGGTTCAATAACATCCGATTACCTACAATGATTCAGAACGTTTCCGAGAAACATGGGTGATATTTTAAATGAGACAGATTTTTTGAAAGTGTGTTTCTTTGAACAGTAATGCTTTTTGAAATATTTACAAGTTCTTTGATGTTTTCCAATTCATAATATAGGGCATCGGAAATCTGAAATACATTTCTTAGACAAAAGTACAAAAAATGGCCTACTAAGGTTCTGTACCTAATCAAAATTCTGCAGTGTTATAATTTAACAAAAATTATTTATTATTAATTGCTAATAAAATTATATAAGTCATAACTATGTTAATTGTTAATTTATTACAACGAATTTAATACTTATTTCAAGATTAATTAAGCAGTTGTGAAAAATTTACTAAAACACCTCTCTTCAGAAGCTTTCCAGCAAAAAAGTCATATCTTCAATAATTTTGAAAAAAAAAATTGTATCTTGAACTTAAAATAGAGGTTTTTAGTAAACAAAAATTTTTTTTTACTGTTTTGGAAGAAATCTTGTATATTACACCTTTTTCATACTTTGACTGAACATAGCTAAAAGTACAAATTCTAAAAAAACATTTTAAAAACACATGGGGGGAGCGTACTGCCTCCCTCCTTGGACCCTCCATAAGAATATTGCATTTATATATTATTATATACAATATTTTCTTGAAATTTTTCTGTGACGCGTTTTGCATGTTTTTAAAATTTGTTTTTGTTTAGATAAGAATATTTAGGTTAGGTAAACAAGTTGTCAGTAAATAATGTTTTCTGTTGCAAAGAATATCTTCAGTTAAAAGGAAGCAATTTTAATCAAGCGTATAAGAAAAGAAACATATTTCGGATTACCAACAATACAATAAGAGTTATTGAAGTACTGTGTAGTAGAAATGGCAGAAAGATATACTTTGTGCTCATGGTTGACTGGCATCTGTAATGATCTTACTCAAGGTGTTTGCCATTACCAACTTAAACGCGAGCTTAACTTTGTTCTGGTTTGATCCTGAACTGTGTTATGTCTAAAGAAAATGGCTACTTAAATACACATTTTAGCACAGTGAGAAAAAACAACATTATTTTAGCAATTTAAAACTTTGTGATCAAGATCAGTGAATTTTTTAATTTTTTGTCTTTTTCTTCAAGAAGCCATAACTTTTAGAAGTCACCTAGAAGCGGTCTAGAGGACAGTGTGGTCTAGTGGTTAGCGTCGCGGCCTCTGGATCACACTGTCGTGGGTTCGAATCCCGCCTCTGCTCATGGATATTTTGTGATGTAATTTAGTTTTAAGTGAGTTATGTTATTTAATGTAATCAAGACGCTAATGACCTAAGTTGTCGACGCGTCTATAATTTACAATAAATATAAATAGAAGCGGTCTATGTTTTTGATGAGTGAATGAGTGAGTGATAAAAATGGCACTTTTCAGACGTTAATAACTCAAGAACTATAATAGGTTTGTTCATGAAATTTGGGATTCTAGGTATTCAAGAGGACCTTATTAGACATGCAAAATTGCAAGTGTGAAGGTCTAATATTTTTTGAGTTATTGGGGATCGAAAGTAGCTCGAAATAGTTCGTGTAAATATACACACAGTCAGTGCTGCCGAACTTGACTGACACACTGCCATGTGTCTAAATTATTATTATTAAATTTTGAAAATGTAAAGAATACGTAACGAAGATGAATTTCTTACACTTTTAAATGTTAAAGATGTGAAGAACTGTTTAATTAAAAACAGAAAAGTGGTGATCCTGATGATAATGAAAGAAGACAGCTTTGAAATGGCTTAAGGATCCAAAAATAATAAGCAAATACTGTTAATATTGCATTTATTAAGCTGACGTTTCGAGACGTTTCGAGAATTATATATATCTGAGGATGAGAATATAATTCTCGAAACGTCAGCTTAATAAATGCAATATTAACAGTATTTGCTTTTAAATGTTAACATCTTTAAAAATAAGGCCCATAAGAACGAATAGTATATTAATAGTAGTTTTGTTTTGGGATGTAGATTCACTCAAAAAAATTCGCTGAAATCACTGATCCAGTGAACCCTCTACTGCACAGTTCTTTCGTCAACAAAAAGAGCGTCTTGCGGACATGGGATAGTTACAATGATATGGGATAGTCACATGGGATAGTCACAATGACAAAGACAAGTGGACTCGCCAACCGCGTTCAGTCACACTGTAACACGTGTTAGCTGAAATGATAAGAATTTTTCTCTGTTTTATAAAAATTGACTTTATGTGGCCATAATATAATACATCGTACAGCAAAACCTGGTCTTTTAGTGCTCGAAATTGTACTGTTCTTACATTAGTCACGGACATTAATCAACAATTAGAAAAGGACAAGAAAATTTATTGAACATTAGGTTCATCTTCACGGCTGCATTTCGTACTATTTTTAACACGCTTATATTAGCTTCACCTGTATGTTTGTTTGTTTGCGGGCTTGCTTGCTTGTGTGCTTGCTTGTTTGTCAGTTTGTAACCGACTTCTTTGAACTTGATTTTGACTCGACTTTGAATGGTCAGATTTAGTTTAAACTTTGCACACTTATCAAGGACCGACGACAATACAATAATTCCATAAGTTTGTCCCATTATCCTGACCAGGATCTCCAGGACTAAAAAAAAAAGCAAAAAACTTCAGATTGAACTGAAACTTTGCACACTTATCAAGGACCGATTACAATACAATAATTCCATAAGTTTGTCTCATTATCCTGACCAGGATCTCCAGGACTAAAAAGCAAAAATAAATTATAATTTAAAAAAACTAAAAAACACGCTTTAATGAACTAAAAAGTAAAAAATAATCAATTTTATTGTCAAAAAGCGTGGGGTGCTTTGTATCATATTTTCATACTACCCCACGCTTTTTACAATAAAATTAATTATTTTTTACTTTTTAGTTCATTAAAGCGTGTTTTTTAGTTTTTTTAAATTATAATTTTTAACTTCCCATTGGAAGTTGTTGTAATGGGTCCGGTTTTGCGAATGAAACATTTTTGAAATGTGGATTTATCTTGATTTGATTTAATCAAATTTATTCTTAAGTGAAACTTTTTAGTGTCGTTTTTTTCGTTCGGTTACGCATGTCGCGATCATGTCACGTCCAATCGAAGAATCGCGTCCCAACACTATTGCAGAACGCTGCGCCATCCCAAACCGAAAACCTAAGGTATATGATGCATTTTTAGAGTGTTTAGAGTCACTATATGAATATTATGAAGTATCAGAAATACCTTGTATTTTTTATGTCCGTCTTGTGACTTCCTGTGTTTTTAACTCGACGCGTTTCAGCAACGAGTTGCTGGCGTGGTTAAACTTTTTTTAAAATTTACACATTGAGTATCCGTAACACGTTATAATATTAAGCACATGCGTATTATGTAGTGAATTGTGGAGTATACTGATTTAAATTTTGAAAAAGGTATATCATAAATATAGCAGCTGTACACACAACGGGATGCGTGGCGTACGGGTATCGCAGTTGCTTTATACGCAGTAGGTCGCTGGTTCGAGCCCAGGCGGCACCATTAATTTAAAATTTTTTTCATTTATTTTCTTATGTGATTCCAAAAAAGAAGGAGATATCAGTTTCAGTAGTACTTATATTTGAATTTCTCAGCTGTTTGTTTTGTCTGGGTCGAAAAATCGTGTCCGAGATCAGTTTCTGATCTGATCTTCAAAACGTAAAGAAACGTGATTTTTTGCATGAAGGTTGTGCGTGGTGTCTACCTGCCTGTGAAATTTTCTGTCGTTCTCAATTAAGAGTATTCGATAGCGGAAGTTGCCTCCTGCACTCTTCATTTCAAATCCTTTCCCCTCGCCTATAAAACGGTTCTCGCTCTCTCGACGCTATTTTGAAAGCTAAACGGTTTCGAGTAAACGCCTTATGAAGGACCAAGAATGACACTACAGTTCTTACAAGCGAAAAATTGAAAAAAAATCCTGAAAAAACTTTTTAAAAAATTACTTAATCTCTCATACGTATCCAAAACTTTTTTCAAAAAATTCGCCTGTAGGATCTAGTGTGATTCTCGGACCTACATTTAGCGTTATGTAAACAGTGAAAGTAGCAAAAATAAGTGGAAATAAATTAACACTTAATTCTATTAAGAAAGTTTCCAGCTTAACACAATATTATCGTTACACTTAATTTAATTAACGCAGCATTACATTGTTAATGTTACATATTTGCGTATGTTTGGCTTACTACAAAATTAATTAGTAGATTTCATTTCAAGATTTAAGAATATTTCAATCTACATTTTTCTAATGAATTTATTCTTCACTTAGTACTGTAATTTCGGGTTGACATAAAGATTATTGACTACGCAACAGGTCAGAAAAAGGGTTGCACGGTAGAAGAAAATATGTAGTGGTGGCTGCTTCTTCACACTCTTTTCTAATCAGAATCGGACCAATAGCATTCACAAAGATTCGAGCCAACTGAGTTAACAGAGAAAATAAATATTGAATGCTGTACATTTCAAAATATTCGTGTCACAAAAAATAACGTATAGATCTAGTACAATTAAGTATAAGACGCTCGGTATGTTGGCACTCTGCCTGCAGCTCGAATGCCAAACTTCACACCTCGCGTTTTTTAATTGTACTAGATGTATAAACTACTATTATCTAACAGTAATCTCTCAAATTATGCAAGACATTTGAAAAAAAAATTATCTGATAAGGAAGTTTGATTAATTTTTAATGATCATGCTGTATATGCACGAAATGAAATATGCCAATATTTTAATTTAAACAAAAATGTTTTAAAGACAATGCAAAAGTAAATTCTCTCTGTTTTACTTCAAATTTTATTACAATGAAACGAAAGTTTGAAACTTTCAGAAATATATTTTTAGTTCATTTCAAGATCGACATATACGTATTAATTTATATTACATATTATGATCGACCGAGTGCTCAAGTATGTCAGTAATGCATATTTCGTTCTTGAAGTTGGATAACTTTTTGTTTGGTTTTTAACATTTCTGTGAAGTTTTAAATAAATTTTATATATAAAACCTTTAGTTTCAGTTATCAGATTGGACTCGTGGTGCTTTGGTGAGATTGTTCTAGAGACGGAAATCGGGCATGTCTCGTACCCGGCGTGCGACTCGGCTTTCTGGCAGGTTTCACGGTCGGCGGAAGGTAAGGGGGAACGGCGGGCGCAATGGCGCGGCGTGTAACGTTTGTTTAGCGTGAATTGAAATGTGTATAAGCTAGTATAAATATATGTTATAGAAATAATATCGATAACAATATTTAGAGCGACAAAAAGGCGAAGCCGCGGGTAAAGGCTAGTTTTGAAATAAGTTTGAAATCATACACAACGACCTCATTTAGTGAAGTAGTTCTGACGCCGAATTATTTAATAAAATAATGCATTCTGAAATAGCGCAGTTCCACATAAAATATACGTTCCAGAAATGAAGAATATATTTTATTTCAACTTCCGCGTATTATTGCAATGACCTGCTTAGAAGTCGTCTACTTTACTAAAGCTGCAGATATACTACCAACTTGAGTTGCGCAATCTAGACGCCATTCCCAAGAGATAAAATATTTTATATGACAGGCTTTTATCTTCAACAAAGGCGTAATCAACATTGAGCATGCAACAATGGAGTGACGCAGTATGCAAAATTTAGTTAAAATTGGTTCCCTCCAATTGGCTTGTAAACACGAAACAAACAATCCAACGACATCAGTAAAAATGTCAGCTCACTCGCTTCGATTGCTTGATCATTAATGACAAACCTATAAAAAAACTTTAGGGTGAAAACGCATGGAAAATAACCGCTACACTGTGACTGTACCCTTACTGTATAATATACCGTTTACCTCAATATTACTTTTATGTATGTTCAAGTAATGATACTGAAGTATCGTAATATCATACAATATATAATATCCTACACTATATATATTATTTCACCATAAAACTTGAAATATTCTCTCTCGTTACATACGTAAGCTGTTCCAAAAATACGTGTATTAATTTCACAAAGCAATAAATTTGTGATGTATAATCCCTACATCCATCACTATATAAAGTCCCCTTTTAGCGTTTGCCTGTATGTTATTTAAAAACCGCTGTGCCGATTTTAATTTGTATTGAGATTTATTTTGACTTTGGCCATTTTAAAATGGGAATTGCGTGAAGCTATTTTCGGGAATAACAGTTAGTATTATATATCAAAGGCAACGTCCGTCTGTCTGTTTGTATCTAAACTAACAATAATAATAATAATATTTTTATTTGTGTTGACCATACAAAGGTATACAAAAATGTCAAAGAGAAAAAAAGCATTTTCGGACACAAATTTATTTAAACTATTTATAGGAATCACCTTACTGCCATCATTACAGATGTTTATGGTTAGTCTTTGCAATATAATCTCTCTGATTAAAAATGTTACAACTAGCCTCCTCCCCACTATAGATAAAGATAAACTTTTATTTGCATGGCCATCACGTGGGTACAAAAGGTCCTATAAAAACATTATGTATAAAAACATTATGATAAACATTACATTATAACAAATTAAAATAATTTCAATTATTTGCGAGAAAATTACTTACAGTATCTTATTTAGTTAACAATTAGATTAACAATCAATATTGTTATTACTTCCTATACTGTACAAATTCACTATTTTAGTGAAATTAACATAAGGACATCAGACGATATTAATCGACATAACATGCCCTTATTAATTATTGTAGAAAGGCTACATAAGAAAAATTTAAATGCACCGCCGGGAATCGAACCCGGAACACCCAATATCGCGTCGGGCAAGTTTTCCAGTTACTCCACGGTGCCCATGGCGTACACTTAATCTTTTCTTATATATAGCACAAATACACCGCAAGTCCACAAACTGCGAGAGCTAATATTATTTTTATTTTTATAACAACACTACAATGAATGTTGCTTTTCTCAAAATAGGCCGGATATGCCTAGTAATAATTTCAATTATTTGCGAGAAAATTACTTACAGTATCTTATTTAGTTAACAATTAGATTAACAATCAATATTGTTATTACTTCCTATACTGTACAAATTCACTATTTTAGTGAAATTAACATAAGGACATCAGACGATATTAATCGACATAACATGCCCTTATTAATTATTGTAGAAAGGCTACATAAGAAAAATTTAAATGCACCGCCGGGAATCGAACCCGGAACACCCAATATCGCGTCGGGCAAGTTTTCCAGTTACTCCACGGTGCCCATTTTGCCTATTTTGAGAAAAGCAACATTCATTGTAGTGTTGTTATAAAAATAAAAATAATATTAGCTCTCGCAGTTTGTGGACTTGCGGTGTATTTGTGCTATATATAAGAAAAGATTAAGTGTACGCCATGGGCACCGTGGAGTAACTGGAAAACTTGCCCGACGCGATATTGGGTGTTCCGGGTTCGATTCCCGGCGGTGCATTTAAATTTTTCTTATGTAGCCTTTCTACAATAATTAATAAGGGCATGTTATGTCGATTAATATCGTCTGATGTCTTTATGTTAATTTCACTAAAATAGTGAATTTGTACAGTATAGGAAGTAATAACAATATTGATTGTTAATCTAATTGTTAACTAAATTAAAATAAGTTAATGAATAAAACAAAGTATAGTAAAATTCAGCTACAAATCATGATTATAAGGACATTTGTCCAAAATATACTTCTTGAGCTCTTTTTGGAAGTTTTTTGTTCCTACTATGGATTTAATTAAGGGTGGTAATTGATTATAGTAGTGAACTGCACTACAAATAGGCCCTTTTCTATATTTTGTAGTTCTATAATTTTTGATATATATATTTTCCCCGGTTCTAGTATTATGCGTGTGCATGTCCGCAACAGTAGTGAAATTGTTAAAATTTTGTGCTAATGTGATTAATAGCTCATAAATTCAAAACTAATACATACATACATACAAAACTAATCCCCCTATATTATTAAACGAGTAAATCTTGTATATATGTTTCTATGTATCTATATAAATATTTTCTCGAAAACGGCTCTAACGATTTTGATCAAATTTACCGAAAAGGGGTTTCGGGGGGCAAAAAATCGATCTAGCTAGGTCTCATCCCTGGAAAAATTCGTTTTCTTATCGATTTTATCATTTTTAAAAACGGTTTTTTAACCTTTCAAAACATTGTAATATCGTGAGTAGGCTTTGGAGAAAACAAACTACTTTCATTATTTATATGTCAAAATACTCTGACAGAATTTTTAACTTATTAAAATAATCCGTGAACTATTTGTATAGTAAAAAATAACAGAAATAAAAACTAAACATAATTATGTAAGTAGTTTTAATTAATATTTAAATAAATAGGTACCTAAGTATGTTATTTTTATATTACCTATATAAAATATGTATATGTACGTTAAATACAGTATGACGTATAATCTTACCTAGACTTTTTTTCTCAAAAACGACTAACGATTTTGATGAAATTTACAGAATGGGGATTATTCGGGGCGAGAAATCGATCTAGGTAGGAATCTTGGTCCCAGAGGGGAGCAATTAAAAAAAGGAGTTTTTTGTTTATAACTCGGTCAATTGTCAGATCGATTCGAAGCCTATTTCTACATAGATTTTGTATAATATATCACAAGGGTTAAAACTGTAAATAAACACTAATATAAGAAGTGTCTTGCACAATATGTAAATAATGACAAACAGGCGGCCCGAAGGGCCGCACTTCTGGCGCCGCGAGTCTGTGCAAAAACACATCGATTTTTGAAAACTATTGTTAAGATACATACAAAAAAGTTTTGTTTAAAAATTTGCACGGCGGCCCGAAGGGCCGCACTTCTAGCGACGCAAGCATGCAGTATATCAAAACACATCGATTTTTAAAAACTATGGTGAAGATGCATGCAAAAAAGTTTTGCGCTGCAGGTTTATAGTCTGACGTTTGTTATTAAAAGATATAATATGAATTCTATTTCTTCGAAAATCGATTTTTGTGAGTTTTTCAGTAGGTACCTCCTATGCAAAAAAAATATTTGAAATTTACTGGAAGTTGCTAAGATGACATCACAGAGAAAAAGTACTTCGATAAAGTTGATATTTGGTATCAATGTTTAAAAATGGATTATTAAAACGGCAACGGGCAAGCAAAATTTCATCTGATTCGAACATTTTTACAAGATATTCAATCTATGAAAATCGGTTTTTGCAAGTTCTTCAGTCAACAAAACAATAACGGCGGTAGATTTGAAAATGGCGACCTAAGTAATATTTACAGGAAAAAATGCTTGATTCAAGTTGATACTTAGTTTTTACGCTTAAAAATACACATAGGTATTTAAAATATTTAACAGAAACAATTATTTAAATTATGTTTCAGAAATAAATTCGTTTCTGAATAATATTCTGAGAAAATAATATCTCACAGCATACAAGTTCTATTTTTATTGAACTTATCCGAGCAAAGCTCGGCCACCCAGATATTACATACTATTAATTAAGTAATATGTATTTTACCTACAAAGTGCCGATTACAAAACAATTAAAACTTTTAAATTATTCTTAATTAAAACTCCGATGATATTATGATTCTTGATATTTTACCCCTGCGCTCTTTTTAGTGTATTTGCCATAATATGGCACATACACTATTGGCGTCGGTCGGATGGCGGGACCTAGGGGTCGGACCAAAATTTCTCGACGTTTCATAGCCTCCTCAACAGTTTGCCACCATTTTTAGAAATGTTTATATATATATGTATGTATAAATATATTTATATATATATTTATATATATATATATATATATATATATATATATATATATATATATATATATATATATATATATATATATATATATATATATATATATATTTATATATATATTTATATATATATATATATATATATATATATATATATATATGTGTACACGATAACTCTCGACAGACTTAATCGATTGAAACGAAATTTGGTACACATATTGGAACCTATCACCGCAAGAAGCCTATTTAAAATGGGCCCGATCGGACCATTTTCAGGGTTGTATTTAGGGGTTCCAAAAAGTTTTTGGGCCCAAAAATACCGAAAAATTTGTCAGAATCGTTTCAAAAATGAAATTTAACCCTTTAGTAACGATTAAAATGTACTGCTAAAATTTTAATAAAATCGGCCCAACATGACCGGACTTACAAATTTTATGAAAACACTAGTTTGCGGATAGTGCTTTTCTTACTGAAGGGTGTATTTAATTTGGTACTGAGGTTGCATTGATAAAAATATTGAAATTAAGAAAAAAAATATTATTTTAAGGGATGTATTAAGGGGTTAAATTTTTTATTTTGTCCAAAAACAAACTTAAGTTCACATAATAAAGCCACAATGCCAGTATTAGCAAATACACTATATTGTCGGCAGGGTTTTGGCACTGCGACCCGAGTTTTTTTATATTATAAACGATGATTCTTGTCAGTAGCCACGCAACCGACCATATTATTACAACCCCCCGTCTCTTACCCTACCACTGCAGCATATCAGCAGACAAATTCACTGGGGCTCTTTGCCCTAGCGAAACAAAACACTGTAACACAGACAGACCTGCCAACTGTAAACCACAAACAATCACGTTTGCAATTGATCGAAACAGACAAGTGCACTGCAACTACGAACGATTGACTAACAAAAATAATATGTCGATAGCATGTTATCTGCGGTTGGCAATGAAAAGTTGAATTTGTTTGTAGAGAATCAGTTTTGCAAATTTGTGTGTGAAATTCAAACCGTAGGGTGAATATTTATACATACTTAATTTCGTATCGATTCAGCCTTTACACCTATATTCTGTACAGGGTTGTGACAAAGTTTCGTTTCTTTCTATGCTGATTTAGGGCCATCGCACACATGCTACTTTTTGTATCACGATTGTGCGATTTAATGACATAGATAGTCAGATGCAGCAAACAACGGCGTATGCCTGCACACTACTCGCTGAAATACACAACTGATGTATCACAATCGCGCGATAGTTCAGTTCGGAAAAGTCTGTTACTAATACTATAGATTGTCAGATGCAGCAAACAACAGCGTAAGCCTGCACAGTGCACACTACTCGCTGAAATACACAACTGATGTATCACAATCATGCGATAGTTCACTTCGGAAAAGTCTGTTACTAATACTATAGATTGTCAGATGCAGCAAACAACAGCGTAAGCCTGCACAGTGCACACTACTCGCTGAAATACACAACTGATGTATCACAATCATGCGATAGTTCAGTTCGGAAAAGTCTGTTACTAATACTATAGATTGTCAGATGCAGCAAACAACAGCGTAAGCCTGCACAGTGCACACTACTCGCTGAAATACACAACTGATGTATCACAATCATGCGATAGTTCAGTTCGGAAAAGTCTGTTACTAATACTATAGATTGTCAGATGCAGCAAACAACAGCGTAAGCCTGCACAGTGCACACTATACTACTCGCTGAAATACACAACTGATGTATCACAATCGTGCGATAGTTCACTTCGGAAAAGTCTGTGACTAATACTTAAAAATTCAACTTTTCGAACTTAACGTCTGTGATTGGACCACTACTTCCTACAACTACCTATGCCAAGTTCCAATTTTCTATGTCACAGAAAAAAAGCTATGACCGACCGACGAACAGACATCGACGCCATTCCATAAAGTGTTATGGTACAGAGTACGGAACACTACAAATTTAGACCTTTTTAACACGCTTTTATTAGTTTCACCTGTATGTTTGCTTGCTTGCTTGTTTGTCAGTTTGTAACCGACTTCTTTGAACTTGATTTTGACCAACTTTGAACGGTCAGATTTAGTTTAAACTTTGCACACTTATCAAGGACCGACGACAATACAATAATTCAATAAGTTTGTCCCATTATCCTGACCAGGATCTCCAGGACTAAAAAAAAAGCAAAAAACTTCAGATTGAACTGAAACTTTGCACACTTATCAAGGACCGATGACAATACAATAATTCCATAAGTTTGTCCCATTATCCTGACCAGGATCTCCAGGACTAAAAAAAAGCAAAAAACTTCAGATTGAACTGAAACTTTGCACACTTATCAAGGACCGATGACAATACAATAATTCCATAAGTTTGTCCTATTATCCTGACCAGGATCTCCAGGACTAAAAAAAAGCAAAAAACTTCAGATTGAACTGAAACTTTGCACACTTATCAAGGACCGATTACCATACAATAATTCCATAAGTTTGTCCCATTATCCTGACCAGGATCTCCAGAACTAAAAAGCAAAAATAAATTATAATTTAAAAAAACTAAAAAACACGCTTTAATGAACTAAAAAGTAAAAAATAAGTAATTTTATTGTAAAAAAGCGTGGGGTGCTTTGTATCATATTTTCATACCACCCCACGCTTTTTTACAATAAAATTAATTATTTTTTACTTTTTAGTTCATTAAAGCGTGTTTTTTAGTTTTTTTAAATTATAATTTATTGTGACTGCTTACAATGCATTAAAACGAGCTGCAATTAGCTTAGTAAAAATATGTGACAAATTAAAAAAATTAAATTCATGAAAGTTCCCTGTCTTAAATAGACAATTGAAAACCTTGCTGCCACTTTGACGGTTAAACCAAACAAGAAACGCAAAAGCTCACTGGATACATAGTTATTTGTGTGAAAGACTTTGGCCAGAAAGATGACTAATTTAAATTTTAAATGTTTTTTATGCTTCGCGTGAAGAATACAAATACAATTTTCACAGAGTTTGTTCAATTAATCATATTATAATATATACTGTGAATTCAGTATACTCTAATACAGAATGAGTATAAAATAGCCTGTGCAGCCTCGGGAGCAGTGTTTCAGCAGGGTCTTTAAAGCGGTCATGCCAAACACGCATCTATTGTTTGTAATTTGCATACACTTTACACACCCCCTGGCTCAGAAGATATTGAAACTCTCTACCTTACCGGCACATACCGTGTGTTGAAATAAAAATGGTAATCAAGACACGGATTGAATCGGCTATTGGAATTCACCAAATGCGAGAGGCTTTAAAAACATGGCGGAGTTAAGGGAAACATTTCAATTTCGATAATTCTTGGTGCCGCAACCTCTAGACTGGACCGCCGTGGGTTCGAATCCCACCTGCTCATGGATGTTTTGTGATGTTATTTAGTTTTAAGTTATTTGTTATTTAGTGTAGTTGAAAGACGCTAATGACCTTAAATGTCGACACGTCTATAATCTACAATAAATAAATCAATTTCGATAAAGTTTTCGTTTATTTTACTTGTTTTATTTTTATAATAAACAATTTTACGATAAATTTACACTATTAGCATGTACATTTTTCCTTTATTCGAGTAAAATTTTACCACCAGATGTCATATGCCCGTTTGACAGATCCCAATAGGCTTGGCTGCGCACGAAGTAATCGGTGTACTTTTAGAAAAAACGAGAATTAACGAAGGCCCGCGAACTTCATCTGATCGCAATCGGTTCTATCCCGAGTCGATCCGATGCAGTTCGTGGGACTTCGTTGAAGTATGGCAATCGATTTGATTTTATTTCGGAAGGATACGGAAAAGTTCGATACTTTTAAAAAACAGGATTAAACAAAAGATGGCGAAATGTATTCGATTTTATAAACACTGATAATATAATCGTTTGTGACACACCGACGCACATAAATGGCATTGTTCTGCTCACATCTAACATTATTTAAGTGAAATAAGTTCATAATATCTAACTTCATATCCGGTTTTTAATGTGTTTTGACTGAATGTCTACTAATTAGGTATGTGTGTCAGTTTTATTAAAACATACGGTATATAAATGTAAAAATTATACAATATACCAACGAGGAAAATATGTTTTATATATAACAACCTTCAGCGTAATTACACATATGATTTTTGTTTTGTTCAAGGGGTAAAAATTATTTTCAGTGTAATTTAATATTGACGAAACTCATAAATATGGGGCACGTGAAGATTTTAAGGGGTGTATGTACTTTTTATAATTTGATAATAATGATACATATAATACTACCTACTAAGCCCGGCGTTGCCCGTGCCCATTTCGTGTTTGAAAAAGATTTTTTTAGTTTTACATATTCATATATTTAATTTTAGAAAAGATTAGTCAGAAAAGGAAAAAGAGACAAAAAAATTTTTAATTTAGCCAATTAAAAAATCTTGTATATTAAAAAAAACTTCTTTCAATAAGGTAATATTTCAAAGATTTCCTAAAAAAATACTTTTTATGACGGCTGGTAGCCATTTAGACAGCCTAAAACTCTCCCAGGATAATATTTAATACAACAGTTTAAAATTAAATTGAAATTATATCTATGAAATAATTGAATAATAATAATAAATCGACCCAGACATCGTGAACAGACATACAGACGCGAAAAAAGGCTTTAATATAACAGAAGACGTCGCAGTCATCTGATGTAACTGCAAGGACTTGTCTTGAAGTGTTTAGATAGTATTGTTCATGAAATGTCCACAGATGGTGTAACAGCGCTCCATAAATGGTTTATTCGCAATTTAAAGCAAAGTGGTTGACATCTGGTGTTCGAATCCAAAGCCATCATATGTGGGGTCCACGAGAAAAAAATGACAGCTCCCGTAATATCATTTTTGACGTTTTAATTCAAAACCAACGTATTTATAAATATCAAACCATCATCATTTATTCTGAGGTGCTGACATCTACCTTCACTTTTAATTGCGAATGAACATTCATGAAATGATATTAAGTTTCTTCCGACGGATGCGTGCAGTACATAAATCATAGTAATCCGACTAGGGAATGCAATCTCGATCTCGAGCCATTTTTCGAGATTTAATCTAGTGGACACGCGTTTTTGAAATCTCGTTCTAGATCTCGACCTGATATGGTCGAGATCTCGAACGAGATTTCAAGAACGAACGCGCTTGAAAAAAAAACTTATAACTTATACGTAATAGTTTTTGACAGTCGCGCTAATTGATTCTGTTTGTTTCTCTGCATATATTGTTTTAATTATTGTTTTCTTGAGTGAAATTGACAGTTATTTAACTTATAACAAGCATTAGATGGCTAACAAATTACAAAGTTAAGTGAATACTGAATATGTCTAAGAACAATTCAAACCAAATGTTCGTGAACGTTATACTAATAGTTTAACTTACCCTATGCTTCCTAACACCTAAGAAGTCAATTCCAAAATAATTAATTGATATATATTGTGCTGTGTGAGTTGGGGTATTGCTGTTATACTTTGAAAATAAAACAAAACATTAATTGAATCTTGAAACAAAAAAATCAACGTTTATTTAAGGAAAGTAATAAATAATAATCATCTGCACAGTGCACTACGCAATAAATCACATACGTACACAGTGACACATCACCCTGTCCCAGGTAATAAGTAGTTTTCATTAAGTCTAAGTATTTTAGATACAAAATAATACGTTCTTTTTAAAAGTAGGCGAAATCTCGATATTGTCGAGATTTATCGAGATCTCGCCAGACAATCTCGCGAGATCTCGAATTGCCAATCTCGAACCCAGACTAATCTCGCGAGATCTCGAATTGCCAATCTCGGCTCGAGATTACATTCTCTAAATCCGATGTAATTTGACATTTTAAGAAGTTTTTGGCGAGTTCCTATTAGTGAATCACTAAAAATTTTCACTCTACGTTAGACGTTTAGAAACTATTCATGTTAATAGACTTTATGATAAGATTGTACGTAATGTAAAGATGAATCACAAACTGAAGGAAAGATGTCGTGGCGTAGTGACGCTCATCTCGTTACGTCATATTGTGGATGGATATGATACACCAAGCGTCATTATCTATTGTGTTTATGCACCCCAACAGAAACGTATTGCATACTTCTCTTATCAACACGGCACGTACACTATGTCCAAGAATAGTAGACATTATACCAAGTACTTACTAGGAAACACCTTAATACTGAAACTAATAAGACAAAGTTACGATTTTATTTGAAGTGTTGAAATTTACACTAAAAAAACTTTTTAACAAAAAAAAACCTCCTTCAAAAAAGCCTTGCGAAAAGAAAAAAATAATAAAATGTTGAGTTCGCGCCAATTTAATTAATATCTACTTTTTAACCGACTTCATATTTTAATATTTTTCTCTTTTTAGTGGTGTTTTAGAAGGAAGTTTTTTTTTGTTAAAAAGTTTTTTATTTTTTACTTTTTAGTGGCTTTACAATACGTATTTTGCACATTATTAGCCGACTTCTGTCTTGATATTTGATTACTAAATAACTAAAAAAATTCACAGATTTCGCAATCCTTGCAACCATCGAGAACATTGGAAATGATAACAGCATATATGAAACATAAATAACTGTTTATTATACACACAATATTTATCAATGCACTGTTTAGTTTTGTCAAGAATAACCCTATTATTCTTCTGTTATATACGTGTTCACTTTTGCTTGATTACTTAACTTTTAAATGGATTTTTCTACAGTATTTATTAACATTTGCTCAAAAATAACACCGCAGATCGTCGCAAATACCTGTCAATTAACTAGACATGATATAAAACACATTTCGAAAAAATTGCACTTGTTCAATTTTGCATGATTGCTCCTCACTTGATCGCGACACCGTTGTCTTTTGGCCTTGAACGAAAACTCGTAACTCTGCCCCCATATACGAAAATAAACATTTCCAATGTTAAAACTGACATATTTATCTTAATGGTATTACAGTCCGTTGCTCACTTTTTATTAAGATCAGTCGAACTACTGAACCGATTTAAGTAAAATTTATATGGGTGCACCCCGGATGTATGCCCTTTTAAATAAAATAATAATCATCAAAATCGGTGAACATACATTCGTACATACACACAAAAAAACATAGATGGCATCTAATTAACCACTCATAACGTAATTTCTTAAGAAAATTATAAAATGTACCTATATTATTATTTCTTTACATTACACATAGTACTTTCCCAACTAAATAATATTCTTATATTACCTATGTTAAAAACCACCGACCATACTTATTTTTTTATTGTCTCTACTAAGCCATAAAATTTAGTGTGAACACAGTAGGGTAGTGTATTATTTACTATTTCCACTAAGATAATTAGAAAAAAATAAAACTCCGGAAAATGCGTAAATCTCGAAGGAAAACAATAAAATGGAAAC
Source organism: Mongoloraphidia duomilia (assembly GCA_039654895.1). Classification (NCBI taxonomy): domain Eukaryota; kingdom Metazoa; phylum Arthropoda; class Insecta; order Raphidioptera; family Raphidiidae; genus Mongoloraphidia; species Mongoloraphidia duomilia. The sequence goes on from CM077524.1 coordinate 34,912,457, forward strand.
GCTGGTCGGAACAACAATACTAGACCATAGTCTGTATAATTCACCAAAATGCGATTAGGTTGTTGAAACACACCTTAGAGACTCAGATAGCCTACCTATATATAAAAATAATACCATAAAGCACAAGTGGATGCGCATTTGTCGTTCCGGAAGTGGCACTCATTTCCGTCCACATCCGTCACGGCCACACGTGCCTACCTGAGTTCTATATGTTATAGCTTTTACATACAGACTGTTAGTTTCAATCTTACAAAGAAACTATCTTCCGTGCAGTCTGCGGCAGTATGAAAGATCAGTCGAGTTCGAGTGATTAGTGAGGGCAGTGTAGCATAGTGGGTAGCGTATTTGGTACCGCAGTCTCCAGACTAGACTGTCGTGTGTTCGAATCACACTTGCGCTCATGGATGTTTTGTGATGTTATTTAATTTTTAGAAAGTTGTTATTTATAGTGTAGTTGAAAGACGCTAATGACATGAGATATCGACGCGTCTATAATCTACAATAAATAAAATCGAGTGATTAGTGTTCTGACATCTTTATTGCAAACCAAGGTCACATTAGACAGGTCTACTGCGGTAGAGTGGGAGTAACCCTTCTTGAAGCCAAAATTTTGGTTTATGGTAGCGACGCTGCAATCAAGAAGACAAATGTAAAACGTTTATTACCCTACACGTTTTCAGCCATCCTTATAGTCAAGGGCGTCGCCAAGGGGGGGCAGTTGCCCCCCCCCCTCCTCTAGAGATCAAATGTAGCTAGCCGCAAAGCGACCAAAGTGCGAGCAATTGACTTCCTTACCTATTAATAAATTGTTGATGTCCTAAAAGAAACAAATTCCTTCTTTCCCGAAACGGAAAAAGCATTGAAAATTTTGATCGCTTTACCATGCACGACCTGTACAATAGAGCGATCCTTTAGCAGCCTCAGAAGACTAAAAACATGGCTAAGAAGCACCATGGCAGAAGATCGCCTTAATGGTCTGGCCATGATGAGTGTACACAGAGCTATAATAAATAAAAACCTAAATAATTTTAATGATAAAGTGGTTGAAAGTTTTGCAAAAAATCCCCGCAGGTTATGTTTTAATTAAATATTATTTTTGTTAAAATAAATAATTATTACTGTGTTTAAAAGTTTGATTTAGTTATTGTGCTGTCGAGGGCTTGTGAAGTTTTATACATTGATATTAGAACCGTTCTTATTACAATCGTCATCGAGGCAAAGACTTCCAAAGTGTAACGCTTCATGCTCTCGGCGTTCATATTTTTTATCCTCCATAATATTGTCCCATTTCCCCCCCCCCTTAGTCATAAGCTGGCGACGCCCTTGCTTATAGTAATTTAGGATCCTTATTCAGGATAGTATAAATACATTCAAGAAAGTGATTTCCTAATTAGGAAGTTAGGATGGTCCCAACCTCACTGACTCATCTAACTAGGAAAGAATGCTGAAGTCAGTGTAGTGTGAACAAAATCTTCCTTATTTCCACATTAGGATCCTTAAAATCGTATAATATAATAAGTCCATGAGACATAAAAAATATGTGATAAAAAGAAATGAACAACTTTTTTGTGTACACATTCTTTTTGGTTTACGCCTTTGTTTTGATTTTTTATTTCAATAAAATTATTTATTTTTGGTTTTACTTTATCTTCCTAAAGTAGCGCCGCTATCATGTTCTAAAAATTTAACTTCAAAAAGCGACCTACCTCTACCAAAGCTAACCATATTATAGTGTGTAGACCTGGTAAGTAGTGTTCTGATATCTTCATTGCGAGTAAAAGCTTTTGAGTCCTTACACTGTAAGAAATGAGAAGGCCGATTACATAGATTATCGATGGTCCATTTGTAGCCAGCGATTAATCTGGTAATAGGCACACAAAGAGACAATGTCGTCGCAAACAGGTATCGCCACATCGCGTAGATTCCATAAAAACACATTGCGCATGCGTGGTTATTAATTTTACATTAATTTGTTTTGTATTCATCCATTTTATATATGTAACTATACATTCTATTTTGTAATTTTTACACACTTTATTGGAATATTACACAAATTATGTAATTTTAATTTACTTTATGCAAAAATCACAAATTTGTTTAACTTTACAGTAAAAGTCCAAGTTTTTATGAAGTTTTCTGTGCAAAAATAAATAATAATGTAAAATCACTTAGAAAATCGAGTGAATTCTACCTTAACTTTCAAAATATTTTTACATTAATTTTTTACAGTGTACCGCATGTATGCAGTTAGACGGTTGAGTGATTAATTTTCTATTGCAAATATCAAATAACTGAGTCACTAATCATTATTTAGAGCGGCATAACTACCGGTGTTCCACGAAATACGCCCTCCCCCGGTTTCAGGGGTCCACGCAGAAATATGAACGGCTATAGAAGCGCTAACTTAACGAATCATAGATATAGCTGCGAAATATATAAACAAAAAAAAAATCCTCCAGTTTTTTATATTAGGATTAATCCTCTCAAACATGGCAACACTGTGTCAAATGAGTGATTTGGAGGAAACACATGGTATAATAAGCGCATGTTCCGTACATTACGTATATCAACGTAAAGATAGGGGGCAGGAGGACAGATCCACGTTCACTGGAGAGCCCATAACCGGTAGCCAATATTCACTTGAGTGAAAACCTCACCTGTGCCGAAATAGAATTACCCTGCACTAAAAATATACCGGCTATATAGAGACGTATAGCTGCTATAACTGACGCTGCTGTTATGTGTATCTCAACCCACATAAACCGATAATATAGGGCAAGATGTACAGCCTTAAACAATGGTTCCAAAACTGTATACACGGTGACTACACCAATGCAATGGAGAAAAATAATAAAATTTTGAGGTCGGCGCCAATTTAATGAAATATGAAGTCGGTTAAAAAGTAGATAATAATTAAATTTGCGTTTTTTAATAGCTACTTCATATTTTAATAAATTGGCGCCAACTTCAAAATTTTATTTATTATTAGAAGCCCTTAAAGCACGTGTTTTTATTCAACACATGCACGCTTTTAATGTTTTTTCGTATCGACTGGTGACGTCATAATCCATTATGAAACGCTTTGGAATGAAAAACACGTGAATAAACCATTATCATGTACCTCTTTTCGATGTTATGTTGTAATATGGTTACTACTATGGTAACGAAGTAAATAAATATTATATCAAGATTAAGAAAAATCGCAGAATAGTGGACAAAATATTTGATTTATTAATTTAAATGTACGACGTTTCGTCTATAGATTTATACATCAATGCGTTTATACATCAATACATCAATAAGTTTATATAGAGGACCAAAATCACCTAAATAACACGTTGGATACTGCAGTGGATGAAAGAACTAAGTCTACCAAGTTTTATGGTAGATTTCCATTTGTGAAGAACTTGTCCTACAAGATCAACAGATTATTTTCTAACACAAATATTAAGTTGGTGTTTTATAACTTAAATAAATTGGATAAATTATTCACAAGACTTAAAGATAAGACGCCTATCTCACATCAATCTAATATTATTTATAAAATACCTTGTGAATGTAATAAGTGCTATGTGGGACAAACAAAACAGTTATTAAAAAATATAATTTATCAGCACAAAATGGACTGTAGAAACATAAATTTATTAAGTGATAATAAGACGGCGTTGTCATCTCATCATTTCGACACTGGGCATAAATTTCTTTTCAATGAAGTTCAAATATTAGATAAAGTGTCAAATTGGAAGAAACGCAATATCAGTGAAATGTGTTTTATTAGAAAAAACAATTCAATCAATTATAGAACAGACACTTAAAATTTAAGTAGTCAGTACAATTATGTTATGAAATTATACTAACATTTGTATTATTATTATTATTATTGACTGTTAAAATTGTTTACATGGCGTTGCTATGGTTCCTCTATTACATGTCCCCAGTTCCCGAGTTCTAGCCCGAGAGCTGGTAAAAGTGTCAATTGGATTTTCAATTTATTATTAAAAAAATAAATAAATAATGAATTGAAAATATGAATTGGTGCTAGGCTCAAATAACCTTAGCTGTTGGTGGTCTTTAAAATACAATTACAATTACAGACTGTTAAATTTATAGTCAACATAATTTGTTACCATGTTACCTGCATGTTTTTGTCTTATGTACCCTAAGTTAATTGCTATATGATTAGTAATTAATATTAATTTTCATAAATATTGTTATTTTTATGAATCTACTTGAACAAGTCTAAATCTATAGACGAAATGTTGTACATTTAATTTAATAAATCAAATATTTTGTGCACTATCCTGCGATTTTTCTTAATTTTATTATAATCACGATGGACACGATTTCTAATATAAATTATATCATGGCCATTGTTTTTAGTCAGTGATCTACGGTGTTTGACATTAATTCAATAAAGCTCTAAAACCATGCATGTGTTGAATACATTTTTTTGCATTTTAGTGTATACTAATATAACAAACACCACCAGCCCGGCTTCGCTTCGCAGATGGAGAATTTCTCGCGGGGGGGATAAGAAATCATAAATTCTTAGCACCCGGGCGAAGCAGAACGGGACCGCTAATATCCTATAAACCGTACATCTTAAGTCGACATTTCGTTAAAAACTTACAATAACAGAGAATATCCGTTGCGATTTTATTTATTTGTATTGATTACATCTTTAAAAAATTCGACTGATGACCAGTCCTATACTTCCCACCTAGTAAATATTTGCAAAAAATAAACACTTTTTTTTTTATTCTTTGACTAGGCCCAAACAACCTTAGCTGTTGGTGGTCTTTAAAACACAATTTAATTTTTATTCTTTGAAAAAAGCATGGCCCTCTTTTTTGTTTGGTGATCTACTGATGGCTAGCTTAATATAGCAAAAATCATGGTTACCTTGATTTACGTACAATTTTTATTTTTTTTAGTAAAATATTTTTTTTCTCGAAAACTATACATTTTAGAGAAAAAAAATATTTACATTTTTTTCATATTATAACATCTAGAATTCATTTATATTTTTTTTTACCTATGTTAATACGTGACATTGAGGACGTTTTTTTGAATATCTCAGGATCCACTGAACCGATTTGACTCAAAATCTAATCAGATCTAAGTTAAAGGCTGATAAACACAATAGAACAATCGGCATGCCCGTATGTTGTTCCGTTCTTAAGATATCGAAGGCGAAAAATTGACCACATACACACACACATACACACATACACACACACACACACACACATACAGACATCAGTCAGAAAATGATCTTAAACGATTGCTAGGGTCTCAAAACGTGAAAATCTGTTAAAATCTCGAAATATTGTTTTCGGACTGAATCCATTACTTCCCTACCATAGTAGAGGTGGGAAGTAAAAATAAATAAAAGCAAATATCAAGGGGTGTGCAGGAGGCCTGTATATGACCCTATTGGGCAAAATCATTCTATAAACTATTTAACCCGGATTTATTCTTAACAACAAATGCGAACGTAACAAAATATAGCCAATTGCTAGCCTCAGTTCTAACATATTAGATTTTATTGCATTTGTTCCACATAGGCCTAGGGATGTGCCAATTTCAATAATGCCTAAAAATTATTTCTTTGCTTTGTAAAAAATAAATCAACTTGCGTACGTTAATAACAATAATAAGGCACGTACAATCAATTTTTAATCGCACAACTGTTTAGTTGTTTGTCAAAAGGCTATGGGATCAGTAGTCGACACGGTAGTTGTACAACAAAAAAAATCATAAAACCACATCGATCGTCTTTTGACAAAACTATCAACAACTATCAGCCGACAGCTATGTCCCCAGCTATGTATTGATAGTTGACAGTAGCATACGCTCGACTAAATAGTTGTTCGGCGACCCATTAGTTTAACAGATTGTATGCGCAACTCTAACAACTAAACAGTTCGGTCGAATTGACATCGCAACACGTACACAACTCTACTAAACTTATTTTATTCTATTTATTGTAGATTATAGATGCGTCGACATCTCAGAGGTCTAGCATCTTTTAATTACATTGGATTCGAGCCCACGACAGTCTGATCTAGAGGCCGATACGCTAACCACTAGACTACTCTGTCCTCTCGACTAAATTGTTTAATCGTGGAAACAATTGCGTGTATGCGCTCGGCCGAAGTGTCGAGTTGTCAGAAAGCATTTCGTCTATTATTGACCTATCTATTTTCCATCCTTATCGATGGTATAATATCGTGTACCGATTGCATCCAGTCCCAACATATAGGACAATTTTACGTTATATAGCAGAAATCTAAATGTTGTCTCGGCTGGAGTTCTATATTGCAATAAAATAAACCGTTATTTTGCAGTTTGCGCTGATATCATTCGAAAGAATGCGTCTTGTAACAACCCACGTTCATACATGAACACTATATTATTATACCCTATAGTCTATACTTTCACACAGCGCCTGTTGTTATTCCAGAGGGAACATAGGAAGTGCCATAATTTCTTCCATATAAAACATTGTTAAATAAGGATAACGCTATGTTATTTTAACTTGATTAGAAATTTGATTTACGCAAATGGATTTTAAAACTTGTATGCTTGATACCTACACGGATGCATACAGAATGGCGGTCGAAAAGTCCAGGTTGATCCCAAAATTTGATAAATATATTTTTTTGTGTAATTAATGGAATAGGAAAATATATGATATTTTGGTTGATAAATTATTTATACCTATCTTTTATTTTCTGATCGTCCCTGTATACAATCTGATTTGTAAATACATAAGAGATCATTATAGTTACAGAATAAATTTTAGTTATTTAAGTAAAAGTGAATTCAAATGCTTTTTCTATTTTTAGGGTATTATTTATTTCATTACACCTAACAACTTGACTTATGGCTGACAGACAATTTTTAATCGACCGAATTTTTAATTGCATGAGTAACTACCAAACGTTCTTATGAATATGCACTCACCAAATCAGCCGATTAAATAGTTCATTAATAAAATCGTTTAAATGAGTTTGCGTTGACCGTCGATCGACCGACCGAATATGTGCACAATTAAATGGACTGTCAGCGTAAGACCTTAGCGTTACGTGAAAAAAAGAAAATTCGACTGATGACCAGTCCTATACTTCCCACCTAGTAAATATTTGCAAAAAATAAACACTCTTTTTTTTTATTCTTTGACTAGGCCCAAATAACCTTAGCTGTTGGTGGTCTTTAAAACACAATTTAATTTTTATTCTTTGAAAAAAGCATGGCCCTCTTTTTTGTTTGGCGATCTACTGATGGCTAACTTAATATAGCAAAAATCATGGTTACCTTGATTTACGTACAATTTTTATTTTTTTTAGTAAAATATTTTTTTTCTCGAAAACTATACATTTTAGAGAAAAAAAATATTTACATTTTTTTCATATTATAACATCTAGAATTCATTTATATTTTTTTTTACCTATGTTAATACGTAACATTGAGGACGTTTTTTTGAATATCTCAGGATCCACTGAACCGATTTGACTCAAAATCTAATCAGATCTAAGTTAAAGGCTGATAAACACAATAGAACAATCGGCATGCCCGTATGTTGTTCCGTTCTTAAGATATCGAAGGCGAAAAATTGACCACATACACACACACACACACAACACACATACACACATACACACACACACACATACAGACATCAGTCGGAAAATGATCTTAAACGATTGCTAGGGTCTCAAAACGTGAAAATCTGTTAAAATCTCGAAATATTGTTTTCGGACTGAATCCATTACTTCCCTACCATAGTAGAGGTGGGAAGTAAAAAGAAAATACGATTTTTTTCGCAACTTCGTGGATATTATCGAATCAGGACCTTTCGATCTTCAGTCTACTACTAAGCTAGCCAGGCGATATTAGTATAAGCGCGCATAATGCAACATAACGGTTACTACAATTCCAATCTAACTTCTATAATATAGTCATAGTAGAGGTAGGGGAGACCGGGGCTAGTTAACTAAATTTTTACATAAGATTTTTTTATAAATTAACCGTTCATATTTTCTCAAATTAAAATGTACCACAAGGTTATAAATTTGTTCAGGTATTCTATTTTAATTTTTAAATCGCTTTAATCGAACCGAGATAAAACTTTTTACCATATTTAGACAGGCAAGCAGAGTAAGTCAACTGGCCCCGGTAGCGGGGTTTGTTGACTTGCATGGTGGGGTTAGTTGAGTATACAGGTTTTTTTATATTATATTTGATTATGGGCGCCGGCAGATAGGGACGGGGGGGACAGCTGACCCCCTCTGTATGTGCGTCCATGTATTTGAGGGGTAAAAACAATAACATGATTGAAAAAAACGTTTAATTTCACATAGAAAGCAATTACAAAAAGTTTACAAAATAAAAAACAATTATAAAAAGTTTACAAATCATCATCTGAGCCACAGTTAATGCACACATAAAATGTTAAATTGGAGTTTTTGGTGCATTTGTTGTGGGCCCATCTATTGCAACATGTGCATTGAAGCTAGTCAATTAACCTTAGTCAATTAACCCCGACTCCGCTTAGTCAACAAGCCCCATCCGCCATTTTGACATTTTGAGCGCCGTACGTCAGAAATTAATAGACTTCGGTAAAAACAATACACCTTAAATCATATTAAAACTTACCATATTTTCACAAAATATTATTGAAAATATGTGAAAGATTATTTATTCGACAATAATACACAAATAGTTTGAACAAAAATAATTACTTATCGCTGATGTTTTCAGATTTCTGATTTTTTCTTGAAACACTGTGCGAATATCTATAACGGCGGCACATACAATGATGAACTTCATTCCTGTGTCCTTGAACATCGCGATAGCAGTGCCCTCAAATACTTAATAGTGTAAATATCGGCAATTAGTCAACCTACCCATATAGTCAACTAACCCCGGTCACCCCTACCTACTAATATTCTCTATAAATCTATAATACGAATATATTGTGAACGTGTAACAACATTAATTTATTAAAATTAATTAATTATATTTATTTAATTCTAATTATTAATAATACATAATCTGTGAAAATTTCAACTAGCTGCCTCTTACCGTTAGTGAGATAGAGCCTTGTGACAGACGGACAGACATCGTAGGCTTAGTAATAGGGTTCCATACGGAGGTACGGAATTAATTAATTACATTTTAAATGAATACGAAACTAAGACAGATAATTGACTATTATCTCAATTTAAGCTTTTTTTTGATGCGAAGTTCCTTTGAATTGTGTTATTCTTATTTTGGAACAACCAATATCTGGGGCATGGCTACATTATAATATATAAAAGGAACGCCACACAATGCATTAGTATGGATAAGCGTTGAGCAGCATTGTGAGGTTGCCTCTTTTGTGTACGTTTCACCATATCGAGCCGTATTGAAATTTAAATATAAAATGTGTGTTAAACTTCCGGAAGCTTTGCTAAATTAAATGTCACATGGTGAAATAATTTCATAAAGAAAATTATAAAAAAGGTGACATTTATTTTTGTAAAGTGTGTGTTTTACAACAAAAAAATTAAACGATTTATAAAACATGTTCAGTTATATTAAATTATAATATACGCTTGGCTTGAATGTTGAACATGAATTAATATAATTAATTTTGAAATAAGCATGCAACTTTAATAAAACTGAAATGAAAAAATGTACATCGTTTATTTTTATCAGAAAATTATTTATTTAAGGCCGCCAACAATCCATATGTTGAATCTATTATTCTTCCATTATTATAATAATAATACATTTTATTGTACATACAAACAATTGTTTGTACATGGTCAGAATGGTTAGGAACTAGCATTAAAAAAGTCATTTAAATTGAAAAAAAACCTGGGGTGCGATTTCATGAAACCACAGTGCAAATGAAGCTTTATTTATTTAAAAACTCGGGTCGCAGTGCCAAACCCTGCCGACAATATAGTGTATTTGCTAATACAGGCCTTGTGGCTTTAAAACGTAAACTTAGTTTGTTTTTATACAAAATAAAAAATGTAACCCCTTAATACATCCCTTAAAATAATATTTTTTTTCTTAATTTCAATATTATTATCAATGCAACCTCTGTACCAAATTAAATACACCCTTCAGTAAGTAAATCATTATCCGCAAAACTAGTGTTTTCATAAAATCTGTAAGTCGGTTCCTATCGGGCCGATTTTATTAAAATTTTAGCACCACATTTTGATCTTTACTAAAAGGTTAAATTTCAATTTTGAAACAATTCTGAATTTTTTTTCGGTATTTTCGGGCCCAAAAACTTTTTTCAACCCCTAAAAACTACCCTTAAAATAGTCCGAATGGGCCCATTTTAAATAGGTTCCGTGCGGTGATGGATTCCAACGTGTGTACCAAATTTCGTTCAAATCAATTAAGTCTTTCGAGAGTTATGTCGCAAACATATATATATATATATATAAACATTTCCAAAAATGGTGCCAAATTGTTCAGGAGGCTATGAACGTCGAGAAATTTTGGTCCGACCCCTAGGTCCCGCCATCCGACCGACGCCAATAGTGTATGTGGCCATATGGCAAATACACTAATAAATGAGTAATAAAAATCGTCGAAAGTATATAATTTTGTTTACGTGGTTTTGGTAATGCAATTTGAACGTAAGAATCCAGATTCCATCGTTGGTGGTCAATGGGTATTAATTGACGTGCTACTCAACTGTATAATATTCGTACGATATTGATTATGTAGACGTACAATATACTTATGAACAAAAACGTCGCTGCTTTTCGATGAATACTAAGCAGGTCGACTATACCATCACACTTGTATGCAGTCGTACAAAATACATAGTTATGAACATAACGCCGTTGCTTTTCGATGAATACTGGTCTGGTCGATCGCTTCGACTGGACGTGACGCGACGCTCTACATGCGTAACCGAACGGAAAAATGAGACTAATAAAGTTTCACTTAAAAAAATTATTTTTTAAAAACATTTCTCCGAATATTTTCAAGTTGTAGATTGCTTGTATAAATTGAATCCAAATGCCAGCCATGCAGTTCTTTATCTCTTTGTTTAAAGTTTTTCACAAAATAAACAAAAAACTTTCAACGTTCTGTTTATTGAAAACTAAAAGAAATTTTTATTTGCTTTTTAAAATCAGCGTGTTTACTATAATTATCGTAAATCACAGTTTAAACGAATACAAGCAGTTTCTCTACTCGGCAATATTTCTGTGACAAGAAATGCAATGCGCATGCGTCGATCTAGTATAGTTTTGAAGGCAGGATCGGCATATCATATTTATGCACTGTGTACCAACTGTGATTTATATCTATGGCCTATGCACAAATAACGAACAAATGTGTCTATGGTAATGAATCAGATCCTGTTCTATAGAAACACAGTCACAGAGCGCTGGATTCTCATTGGCTGCCTAACGCGCATGTCCGACGGTGGTATAGAGTAAAAAAACAAAACTTGGTAACAGAACATCAAAGGTGCCGATAGTATTTGAAATCACTGTATCTGTAAGTTTTACACTGTGCGTAAATTTAAGAAAGATATAAAAATAGGATACTGCGTAACAAGTATGAGAAGGTGTCTTTTTTTAAAAATTTTGAAACTAGTTGCATATGTTCGTGTTTTTATAGTTTTTTACGGTACTTTAAAATACTATCGTTGAACAAAATAATGTTAAAAATAACTTCACTCCTAATTTGTTTACAAAGCTGTTTGAGAAAACACGATATAGCTGTTCTATAAGTCTTTATCCATCTATATATTTAGGACATTCAATTATCTGTTTATTTCACAACACTGCATAAGTCTCTCTTTATCTCCGTCTTAGGACTTGGCTCGTTGTCCTTTTTTCTCGTTGTCTTCTTTTTCTTTCCGTTCAGTATAGCAAAAGAAATGGGAAACAGTTGTGTCGAATCTCGTCACATTTCCTATGTTCGCGTAAAATAAAAATAAAGTGTTGCTAATTTTGATATAAAATTTGTCGACAAGTTTAAAAACAAATCTTAATCAAGGTTTTAGATATTTTTTTGTAAAAAACAACGTTAACTAACATCACCGAATATTCTTATTCTTCGCTAACTAAACAAATATCTCTGCAGGTATAGTATTTTTTGGAACGTATCAAATTCAACTTGAAAAATAGTGCAGTAAAAATCTAATAGTCATATATAGGGTGTCCCATTTTGTTGTATACATATTATGATGTACGTGTAAATATAAGAATATCATGATTTATTCTGATCCATTCATTTTGTCCCAATGCTAAATTCCCTATGCTACATCAATATGGGACACGGTGTATACTTGGCACTTGCTGAATGACCACTTGGATCCTCTGCATTTCTAAAACAAATCATATGCTCAATGTAACATTTTTCTGTGATTACTGTCTCATCGTAAGTATAATCATTTGACATTAAATTCGGTTTTGAGGGTCCATAAAAAAGCGAAAAATACACTAATTATTCGGTTGTTCTTTCTCATTCCAAACTACTAGAAAGAGAGTGACCATTTCTCATCAAGATGAGACTAGAATAGTACTTTCCAAGTACATCTGAGCCTAAATTTTAGGCAAGGGATACGACAACTTGTGGCACGTCCTATGAGAATTAGGGCGCAGCGTGTGAAAATATAAAGGAAAGCGTCATGAAAAAGGAGAGCTGCTAGTGACGATCTTAGTAGAGATTTGTGCAGTGGGTATGAAATCGATTGATATCCTCGCACGAGGAGTCCTGTGCAATCACAGAAATAAGATATTGCTTTGCTGCACGACTGAGCACAATAGTAGTGCTCGACTGTGTGAGTGAGTGTTTGTGTGTATCTACCTTTATACAGACTGTGCTTGTTCAATATCCGTGTACGTGTGTTCACCTTACGCACCTGTAAAATCGCGCTTTGTTAATGCGTCTGACCAATCACAACTGCTCGAATGCGAACAACAATTTGAAGAATTTTTCGTAGATGCAGCAAGTCGGTCGCTTGTCAAGACATATTAGACAACCCTTCTAGCATCACCCCCCTGCACCTTCTTCTTTTCAATTATTGCGGTACAAGATCTCACAGTATGTTTAGTTTGAACTAAAAAAACTTTTTAAAGGCAAGCTTTTTTATTGAAATGTACAAAAAAGGAAAAAATAAATTTTAAAAACAAAAGACTCGACTGCGCAAAAAAGACATTAATAGCAAAAGGAAGAAAACAACTCGGAAAACTTTATCAACACCCTTTTCATATATGTAGTTATATTTTACGTAAAACCAGCGTCGTAGCTTATAGGATCATCGGCGCCCAGGGCAAGTTTCTGATTTCGCGCTCTTTGCTTGAAAATAATCATATTCGCATCGCTGATTTTAAGCTCCGGGGTTAGCGTCTCCGGCGCGGGCCCCGAATGCCAGGCCCTAGCTACAACGCTGCGTATACAACAGTTATTATGATATCAGTCAACTTAAACACGCAGCAATTGGGGACCTAATTTGTCTGCCTTAAAAAAAGCAAAAATCGAAATATTTAATATTGTAGCAAAACCCCAGATGTTACGCCGCTGGCGACAATAGAATCATCGAGAACAAGTAACAATGATGAGGCGTGGCATAATATCGAAGACACAGGAATGTTCTGAAAAGCGCGCGAGCGTGGGGGGGGTCAAGCGGCTAGCTCTATATAAGAGGAACGGTCACCGGAGAGAACAAGGAGAATCGTGTGACAGTGTCGATTTGAAATAAATACAGCATATAAATTGTTTCGGTTCGTTTAAGAATTACTGTTCGTGTTATTATTAATATCTGGGTGCCGAGCTTAGCTCGGATGAGGTCAATAAAAATAGTACTTGTATGCTGTGAGATATTATTTTCTCAGAATATTATACCGAAACGAATTTATTTCTGAAACATAATTTAAAATAATTGTTTCTGTTAAATATTTTAAATACCTATGTGTATTTTTAAGCGTAAAAACTAAGTATCAACTTGAATCAAGCATTTTTTCCTGTAAATATTACTTAGGTCGCCATTTTCAAATCTACCGCCGTTATTGTTTTGTTGACTGAAGAACTCGCAAAAACCGATTTTCATAGATTGAATATCTATGTTCGAATCAGATGAAATTTTGCTTGCCCGTTGCCGTTTCAATAATCCATTTTTAAACATTGATACCAAATATCAACTTTATCGAAGTACTTTTTCTCTGTGATGTCATCTTAGCAACTTCCAGTAAATTTCAAATATTTTTTTTGCATAGGAGGTACCTACTGAAAAACTCACAAAAATCGATTTTCGAAGAAATAGAATTCATATTATATCTTTTAATAACAAACGTCAGACTATAAACCTGCGCAAAACTTTTTTGCATGCATCTTCACCATAGTTTTTAAAACTATTTTTATGAATTTTTGGAAACTTTAAAATATGGATACAATTTCTAAAGCAGAAGAGATACAGACGTTTGATTGTACTCATTGGAATCAGCTTGTCTTTTGTATACACGCATGGTGAGTTTGAAAAAGTTCTGATAGATTTCGAATTTTAACAAAAATCGAAATATTTTTAAGATATCCATTTTCCTTAGTCAATCTTCTAATATGAAAAATAGTCGGATAAAAAGATATTACCTAAAGTGAGATGATACTAAAATCAACATCTTTTTACCCAACTACTTTTGGTGTATTCGTTCCCAACTCATTACTTAAAATTAATAAACACTCCTCCTATGTTTTTCTTTCCATTTCCATTTTCAAATATTTTCCGAGCAATTTTTATATACAAAATTATATTTTTTTACATTTATTTTCATACGTTCCTTACTTTAGACATTTTTCTTATAAGTATAAACATAGAAGCTAAAAAATATCTTTATCAAAAAACCTTTTGTCAACCACGGAAATAGATTTTGGTCCCATGCGGTTCTGAGTGACAGTCTTAAGAAAATCCGGTATATATAATATATTGGATATATTATATAATATCTATTAAATATTTATTATTTTATAGACTAGGTACTGATTTTGCGTACCTATTAAATTTATTTGACTGAAAACAGATTAAAAATAAAATACGAGCATTTCTGTTTGTATTTATGAACACTCTGTATACAAGATGTTTGTAATAATATGTATGAATGTAGTCAATATGTACGCGCACCTATCTATGTACACTAATGTTCAGAAGTTATTTTTTTATTTTAAAAACTAATCATGAATCCTAATATACAAAATGGTAACGAGACATCTGTCTACCATATCGTTTTTTGCGGGCTCTGGGAGAAATTTGAATGACACGCCAGGAAAACGTGTTTCATATTCTGTCTGTATCAGCATTACTGGAAAACGGCTGGACCGACTTTAATGGAACTTGGTACACTGTTTACTAGTATACCCAACTAAAAATATACGATACTTTTTTACGGTTGCAACCGGGTTAAGATAAAGTTTCTCAAAGCCGAAATTAATGCGAGCAAAACCTCAGCTAAAGGCCAGTTTTTCTAAAGGATTATTCTTTCAAATTTCCACCAACCATAAATTCATAAATTGAAGTCTGCTTATTAGAATCAACGTATTTTTTTCTGTACAAGTACGATTTCAAAATTTTTTGTCACCATGTTCATAGAAAAAAACTCGAGTCGAAGTGAAGTACTCTGCCGACAAAATAATGTAGGGGGAAGTGGAGGAATCCCAGTCAGGTGGGTAATTCCGGTCACTTGAAATGCTACGGTTAAACGTACTCAACATGTTCAGCATCGTGCTGCCATCTAATAATCAACCATCAAAGTTTATGCGAACTATTTGTTTTTGAACAAAACAAAAAAATTAACCCTTAATACTTTTAAAATAATGCATTTTTTCTTTTTTTGCACTATTATAAATGTAGGTATATTCGGTATTGTATCTGTCCAACATCTGCACTAAATTATATAGGTAGGTGCTAATACTATGAATGTTTTCATAAGTCCGGCTGTCCAGTAAATTTCGTTAAAATTTTAGGAGGGTTAAATTTCAATTTTCAAAAAAACAATTCAATCCCCAAATACAATCTTTATTTTGAGAATGATTTAAAACGTCGAGATTTCGTGGTGAGACCAACACCAATTAAGTACCTTTACTATACCTACCTAAAATATTGAGGAAAGTGTGGTCCAGTGGTTAGCGTCGCGGCCTCTGGATCAGATTGTCTTGGTGGATTCGATAACGCCTCCGCTCATGGATATTTTATGATGCCATTTAGTTTTAAGTGAGTTGTTATTTAATGTAATCAAGACGCTAATGACCTAAGTTGTACGACGCGTCTATAATTTACAATAAATAAAATAAACCTAAAATATTATTTACCAATTACTATTACCTATACATATTTTTATGTATAGGCAAATACACCAAAAAGACCCGTCGATGCCAAAATCCGTAAGCGAGCTTTTGATTGGTTGTAACTTTTGAACTGTAGGCGCTGACAACGAATAGGTACTTTCATATATTTGTTCGTGTTTGTATTGGTTTGTATGGAACACTAGAGCGGTGTGACCTACTGCCACGTGCCATCTTAGATCAAGACCTTAACTCGAAGAAGAAAAAGCACATTTGATGCACAGGAAAATTGTGTTTGTGTTGATAAGGGTAGTACCTACCTACCCAACATCCACCTACCTATCGATATCAGAGCAAAGATACGCGTCCCTTTCCGTTCCCTACTCAGTTCTCCACTTATGTATTTGTACACTGTGTCCACGAGATCACGTAACATAGTTCTCAGAACAATCAGTGTTACTAATAATTTTTTTGAAATTTTACTTCAACCGGGCAACTTACATACTGATAGGCATATCGGAATTCGGAGGCCATTGGCGAGAAGGTTGGATTAAAAAAAATGCTTAACAAACAAACTTTTAAAATAAACTCGAAAAGTTAAATATTAATAATAATTATTGGGTTTTTTGGAAGCTTTTTGCAGTCATTTTATTTATATAGAAGGATTTTTATTTACATTAAACGTTTCGCCTTGTTAGTCATCATCAGTAATTTCTGAAATGATATATTAGTATATACCTACATTAAAATGGACTAGTTATATTACAGTATTTGAAAATAAAGATAAATGAATGAATCAGATTCAAAATACTTACATTTTATAAGAGTGAAATTATGATTTATGAACATTATTTGAATGATGCTGTTATTCGCATGGTTTTTACACAACTGTTTCTGTTTTTTTTAAAAAGAAAGAAAGTTATGGAAGCTATTATAAGTGTGTTGCAGTATTTGTATGCAAGTGTGTATAATTGTATTCAGGAGTACCAATTGTATAGATAAAGGAATAACTTTAGGAGGTGTAATGTACTATTGTTTTAGAGGTACTATTGTATAGATGGAGTATTTATTATGGGGGGTGTATTTGTTTCATTTTCATTTAATTGGATTTTTCCCCTTTTACTGTAAGAGGTTGAAGTATACAGAATTTAAGTTTTATATGATATTACTGATGATGCCTAAAAAGGCGAAACGTTTAGTGTAAATAAAAATCCTTCTATATAAATAAATTGGCTGCAAAAAACTTCCAAAAAACCCTATAATATCCTCAGCCGTACTAAACTCACAGCGCAAATAATAATTATTATTAATAATAAGTAATAACAAATAGCCACTATGTCCTTTTTGTCAAAACTTATCAATGTTTTTAAGCCTTGACTTATATAGTAGCAGTCTTATGGCCGGTTTATCATACATTTTAATCACGATGTTTTTTAATCACATTGTTAAATGACGGGTTGCTATGGCAACGAAACGCAGCAACCAATGAACACGTAGCTGTCAAAATTTAACAGTGTGATTAAAAAATTCACATATTTCGCAATCCTTGCAACCATCGAGGACATTGGAAATGATAACAGCATATATGAAACATAATTAACTGTTTATTATACACACAATATTTATCAATGCGTTTAGTTTTGTCAGGAATAACCCTATTATTCTTCTGTTATATACGCGTTCACTTTTGCTTGATTACTTAACTTTTAAATGGATTTTTCTACAGTATTTATTAACATTTGCTCAAAAATAACACCGCAGATTGTCGCAAATACCTCTCAATTAACTAGACATGATATAAAACACATTTCGAAACAATTGCACTTGTTCAATTTTGCATGATTGCTCATTACTTGATCGCGACACCGTTGTCTTTTGGCCTTGAACGAAAACTCGTAACTCTGTCCCCATATACGAACATAAACTTTTCCAATGTTAAAACATCCTGATTAAATTGTACGATAAATCGGCCATTAATATACTTTGATTTTGCTATGTTGCGTGACTTTGCGGACAAAACAACGCCCTTTATATATGTAATACGAGCACAACGCTCTCTTCATCTCGTATGGCTTTTCAACTTACAACACCTATCTAAATAACTTGTAACGTCTGATCGCTTTTTATTTGTTTTTTCATTTTGAATTGTGAGCGCATCCGCGTTCTCCACGATAAATAATATTATTTTTCTCAGTTTTAGAATTTCAATATCGCTTACTTAATTTCAACAACACCTAAAATATTTACTATAATAATATTTAATATAATAAAAATATAAAATTAACAAAAATATAAAATTAACAAAAATTCGACATAACCTGTTTTGCCCTGCGATTTGACTCGACTTCACTCGAAAAAGATCGACAAAATAAAAATTGAATTCTAACAAAAATAAGGCGATAGTTGACTGATTGAAAAAAACTGTATGCCTAAAACTACAGTCCATACGATAGAATTAGCGAAACTCTCTCACTCACAAGATTGCTAGTCCGCCTCTGGCTAGAACACTAATAGATAGAGATGATACAAAATACTAGTTACAGTTATTTTGGAACAGTTTCGAACGAGGAACAGATTGGAACAGTTGTCAGTTTAATAAAATACCTGTTCCGGGCTGTTCCAATGCTTCGACTGTTTCGAGTAACAGAACGGACATTCTTCTGCATTAAAAAATGTTGGAATGATTCATATTATCATGTGCAAAAAACTAATCAGTTAAAATAATAATCTGGAGTCCTGTAATATTTTTGTTTTTAGTTATTTTTGTTTTCATTTCTTTGTTGATTTTAAATAACGCTTTTTATTTAATGGTAAAATCCATTTTTTGCTATTGATTTTCTGTAAAAGTATATTTTTAATATATTGTCGACAAATTTATTTAGTTTTTTTTAATAACTAGGTACCTTAAATTATTAAACTTGAATAATAGAATTAATTCACGAAAAATTACAAATAATATACACTTCATAATTTCAAATTTTTATACGTTGCATATTACAAGCTATTCCGAGAATGTCAAGGTTCCAACGTTGGAACTGTTAAAAAGTAACAGGTTTTTGGAACTGTTTCGTAAGCGGACCAGGAACGGAACGGAACTGTTATTAAAAAATAACAGTTTGTACCACCTCTACTAATAGATAGACGCTGATGACCTCAGCTGTTGAGCATCTATAATCTACAATCTGACTAACCTAATTCTAATGACACACTGTATTTGAAGGTTCCCTATATCTCATATTCTACACTGGATTTATCCCTTCTTCTTAAGTCTCCACACGGGACTGTCGACGATTTTCAATCTACGGCAATGCCGTACTGTAAGCTATGTATTTTATATACGACATTATATAAAGTCTAAATTATTAGCAAGGAAATCCAATCTATATGTACCTACGTGCTCCAGATATCTCCTATATTATCACCGTACGTACGTATAATGTACTTTATCGTAACAATAAAATCACATCAACGTTATTATCACACTAAACATACGAGCATCACGTTGAACCTCATCTAAAAACACACATAAAGTCAAATCATTTCATTGCTCGTCATTCCCAAAATTAATCAAATTTGAATTTATGGTGTGGCGAGAAAAGATCAAAGTATAAACAAAATGACGCACATATAATACGTAAACTAACATTTTATTATACAAATATAAATAGATTGGAATACAGTAGCGCCTCTTTAATTGTGTTTTAAATGTGTGTAAGCTTTCACGACCGGTGAGGACAGTGTGGTGTAACGGTTAGCGTAGCGGTCTTTGGATCACACTGTCGTAGGTTCGAATCCCACCTCCGCTCATGGATGTTTTGTGATGTCATTTAGTTTTAAGTGAGGTGTTATTTAATGTAATTAAGACGCTAATACTAAGTTGTCGACGCGTCTATAATCTACAATAAAAATAAATTCACGGCCGGTGTTGTTCCAAATCTTGATGGTTTCCTAGCTTGTAGGCCGTGGTCCGCTGCCACATCGCCTTTGAAAATGTCTACCGCAGTTGTAGACGAACGTCAGGGAGAAATGCCATCGGACCACGGCCTACAAGCCCAGAAACCATCAAGATTTGGAGTATTTTAATTAATGATTTATTTTTGTATGGTGTTCTACAGGGTGTATCACAGAAAACCGAACATAGGGAAAAGTACACAGTACAAATTAGTTAAGATCAGAGATTGCTTTGCCCTCTATTCAGAGGTCGTTACCATGGTTACCATGGTGTACGTATACAGTAACAAATGCATATTGCTGTTCATTTGACAAAATCTGGATGAACTTAAAGACAAAATCGTCGAAGTATGTTTCAATATGACTCCTGTAAAGTGAGACAAAGTTTTTGTAACCGATTAAGCCCCTGCTTAATTCAAAATGGAGGTTTAATTGAACATTTGCTTTAATTTTTTATTTTAACTGTTTGTTTTGTTTATTTATTAGTTAAAAAATATTTTCTTAATAAAAAATTGTTTCATTAATAAAAATAAATTCAATTAATATTGAAGAATTTAATAAAATTAAGAAAAATCGCAGGATAGTGGACAAAATATTGAATTTATTTAATTAAATGTACGACGTTTCGTCTATATATTTAGACTTTTTCAAGTACTTTTTTTGTGTACTTGAAAAAGTCTAAATATATAGACGAAACGTCGTACATTTAATTAAATAAATTCAATATTTTGTCCACTATCCTGCGATTTTTCTTAATTTTATTATAATCACGATGGACACGATTTCTAATATAAATTGAAGAATTTATTTTAACTGATTTTTCTAATTATTCATTATTAGCTATAATTATTGTTATTAAATAATGGTTAGTATATAATATAATATACGTATATTATACTTACCTTATAATTTATATATTATAGACTCGTGCACATAGCCTTAGTCGCTGCGCACGTAACTCAAATAAAAAAAAAAAAAATAATGGTTAGTCAGCGTTACCATGGTACCCATTCTCATATGTGGCCAAAGTAATCGTTGATCCTAACTAATTTGCACAATGGAGTTTTCCCTATGTTCGGTTTTCTGTGATACACCCTGTATATATTTTGTAATACGGACATAAACAAAGGATTCATTAACATCAATCTAATAATTTTATTAATTAATTGTTCAATCATTTCTAAACTAACAATTATATCTGTTTTATTTTTAAAGCAAACAATTCTAGTTATATTATTTTTATAGCGCTGTGAATTTTTCTAATCCACCGTAACACTGCGTCAATTTTTATTTTAACATTATTTTCTCGCCATGCGTGAGTTTTTTACCTGCTTCACTTAACCTAACATAATGGCTCAAGGCAACTGATTGCATACCCATTGTATTATATTAGGCCGTCAATCTGACAACAGGGCTTTCAATGATATTATGTCTAAGGAAGCTAGATTTTAAATGCCGACTTCGATCGTTATTATGAAATTTTAATTTAATAATTTCAAACGAATATTACTTACAAAAAGTCTTGATATCCCACCAAAAACATAAATGTGAAAAAGAGGCCAAGTTTGGTACAAAGAACAGCTTCACCGAAAAAAGAATTGAGATCTAAGTGGGTGCCAAGTTTTCACTTGGCAAGTTTTCATGTTTTATATATTACTTATAAATAAATGAACCGTGTGTGAAAACTTAGCACCCACTTAGATCACATTTCTTTTTTCGGCGAAGCTGTTCTTTGTACCGAACTTGGCCTCTTTTTTACATTTATGTTTTTGGTGGGATATCAATACTTTTTGTAAGTAATATTCGTTTGAAATTATTAAACTAAAATTTCATAATAACGATCGAAGTCGGCATTTGAAATCTAGCTTCCTTAGACAATGTCACTAGTGTTCAAACTGTGTTCTATTTACGTCTAAACACTGTTGAGCTCTTCTGGTTATACTACGAGTGTCTCTAAAGGTACGTGCAGTACGCAGCTGGGATTCTAGATGGTAGCATGTATGGTAGATGGTGGCTGAAATTATAAGCGCTTATAGATTTGCAAACGAAGCTTTGATACTAGCATTGATACAAGCTTAAATCGCGTTTGAAATGTCAGATAGCGAAGACGAATATTTGTGTTCTTCTGCTACAAAGTGGTATATTTTAAATACAAATTTGGGTAGGAGCTATCATGTCCACCCTATTAATAGAAAACGATCTAAACATGACGAATTTCATCATTTATACCAAGAATTAAAATTTTACCCAAACCGGTTTTTTTAATATTTACGTATGGAACCTAATACTTTTAAATACGTCTTAGAAAAAACTCAAAACAAATTAAATAAAAACTGGCAAAATTTCATTTATTAAACTAGTCACATCCATTCCGAAACTTGTAACGGCCATTTGACAGTTGTCACACGTTGATTGTAGTAGTCAGCGCGCTGAAAGAATGGTGAGATACATTCTTGAATCTAGCAGCTCTTATAACAGCGATTATACCTGCTACACTCACTGCTACGTTGTGTACGCTCGCATATATAACAATGCATTAATTTAAGCAAGCCCTCCTATGATCTACGCTACCATCTAGAATCCCAGCTGCGTACTGCACGTACCTTAAGACTGTACCTACTTCTTCAGTGTCGACTTTTAAAATTAAGTTCGTTATTACGAAATTTTAATTTAATAATTTCAAACGAATATTACTTAACAGGGGTGGCAGTTATAAAATAATTATTCCTACAAAAATTGTCTTATTTTTCAAAGATCTTTTCAACAATACCGCTTTCAACCTATCGTGCTATCCAAAATTCCAGAGTTCTGGACATTCTGGAGCAAACTATTCGAGATGCCGGCATTTCCGGGAAATAACAATATCACCATTCGATTCTTTACTATGGCTTTTATAATAAAAATTTTTGACCCAACTCTTTACGACTAACCGTTTTTGAAAAAAAAATACTGATACGGGTGGTCTGCCTCACCCTGTATAACAAAAAAGATACAAAAAAAACCGCAAGAAAACGAAATATTAAGAGACAGAGGTCTCGTTTCTTTTATTTTATTACCGTGATACTTGAATAACTATTTTTAATTTATTCCGGTTCAAACAGACAAAAATTATGGCAGCGCGTTCTCCCTTCCAGGTATAAAAAATACTATAGACAACCTCACAAGGAAACAAAATTAAAGACAGAGGTCCCATTCCAATTTTACTCGCTAGTATTGATGCAACGACATTTGAAATAACCCGGTTTCAATTGCCCTGACCGTCGTTTGACATCCCTGGATATGTCGGAGACTCTGCAGTGCGTTGTTGGTTGTGTATCCGCACAACACATAAGCCTAGGCTGGGCAGACCTACCGTCAATTCAGCCAACAATTCAGCCGGCGTTCCCTTCATATTATATAGAGCAATGACTATGAACATAAAATGTTCATGCGTAAAGGACATTGAAAGTCATAAAATATCGTGTTATACACTGTACGTCGCCAATAGTAACGCGTACATTCGGTGACAACAACGCAATGGCACATTTCAAAAATTTTCAAAAAAAAAAAATTCTAAATGACAAAATTTTATGAATCTATGAATCAGTCATTTTCCCAAAAAGACAGTGTTAATTTTGAATTTTGAAATATGTCATTGTTGCAGTCGGTGAACGATTTAATCATTCAACACCAAAAATAACATTTTTTGAACAAATTGTTCGTAAAATAACTGCACAACAACTTTGACACTTCGCATACCTACATCTCACTTGTTTGTTTGAAAAAACAATGTTACCGAACTAACTTCCAATGATATTTTATAGTAAAATCAAATCTCGTCTGATGTCGCTAGTTATACTACTCAATTCACTATTTTCGCTCACTGCTAATCCCCCATTACATCGTGACAATTCTAATTGGAGATAAAGACTCAGCCTATACCAAAGGTATAGATCTGTAAAGATTCATTAAAATCTGTCCAGTGGTTTTTGCGAGATGCGCTAACAAAACGTACATCAATTATATAGATTGCGCCAGACGCCATAAGTGATAGCAATGCAAACGTACTGAATACCGCAGTCTTATGCAACGCTACATTAGGTCATAAACTCGCCCGTTAGAAATGACGAAACATTCGAAATTTAAGTACAATTAAATCATGGTCTACCAAGTGCCTAGCGAGGAATCAATTCAATATTTAATAGAATATTTTCTTATGCATGCAAGATTTTTTGAATGGGTTTGATATAACCAAATTTAATTAAATGATAGTTGAATAGAATGTCGTCAGTTAAAGTAAGGATCAAACTAAAAACGCAATACTGATCACAGTTCTACAAGAAACTTTAGTGAAATTTATAGTAAGATAACATAATTTAGTATTGTAAAATAATAAGTGATCTTACCTTGAGTTTGAAGTTCCTACAAAGATTTTTTGAAAATAGTTGTCTTCATTGCACTTTTCTTTGTCTCCATAAACTATTTCTCTACACTCTGTTGACAAAGTTATAAAATTAACCTCACTATCGGTTGGGTTTCTGTAGAAATTTTGCCCGTAAGTTAAATTTACAAAAACATTTTATATAACGCAAACAGAATTCGAACTCACAACTGTTAATTATCGTACTGTTCTGCCAGCTATTCATAACTAATCTAAAGACTGATTTAAAAATAAAATACAGAAACATTTATATAACTATTAGAAGTTGCGTAATAACTATCATTTAAATGTGTAATTAAACCTAAGGTTCCCAAACGGTTTCACAATGTTTTAAAATTGGAAGTCTAAAACAGTTTTTTTTTTTAATAAAACTCACCAAGTGCCAGAATTATCTGAGTCTAGTACAAATCAATATTTACAATTTATTTTTACTTTCACTTTAAATTAAAAATCAAATTCACACTTTCACCAGTTTTTGAAACTGCAAACTGGGGAGTTGGTACTGCCCTACCAAGCGCAGAGGGGGTACTTAACTACATTATTTTTTTTCAAAAACGAGCTAATACTGTCTAGTTATGAGCTGCATGTTTTGCATCTTATGCTAAGCTAACTTGGCCATATTATTTACACTCTAAATAGTATATTTTTAAAAGGGGTTCTCAATTCGGTTGTATTTTTTTTTATGTTTGTTACCTCAGAACTCAGTCATTTATAAACCGATTTGGAAAATTCTTTTTTTATTGGATAGGGTAGGTATACCTCGAAGTTGGTCCCATATAAATTTAAATCGGTTCAGTAGTTTGGCTGATTTTAATAAAAGTGAGTAGCGGCGCGTGATTCCTTTAAGGTAAATGTTACTTTTTGACACATCACACAGCGTAAGAAATCGGTTTAATATAAAATAAAAATTGAGTAACGATGTGCGATTCCTTTAACTAAAAAGTAAAAAAAATAAAAAACTTTTTAACAAAAAAAAACCTTCTTCAAAAATCCACAAAAAAGAGGAAAATAATAAAACTTCGACGTCTACGCCATTTTAATAAAAATATATGAAGTCGGGTAAAAAGTAGATATTAATTAAATTGGCACTTTTTAACCGACTTCATATTTTATAGAGTTAAAAATCACAAACAATAAGAAAAATAATTTACATCAATAATGTTTCAACATTTTTAGTAAAAGTAACGATGGTATTAATAATAACATAAAACTCGAAATGTTGTAAACTGCTGTTACCCCCTCTACGTTTAGTACGGCAGAGTAATAGGCCGGTCATTGTACAATTTTTATTACGGCAAATTGTAGCAAATTTGACTGGGTCAACTATATTTTTTTCATCGTATTTTACTCCCGACTGTACATATATGTTATACCATATTATGTGTATAATACAGGTGTCTCAACTCAATGGGGGCGTATATTAGTCTCATTTAAAAAGAATATGAATAATCAAACATCTAAGAGCAAAAAGCAAACAAATTCACCCCATAAATTACTGATTTTTTCTCCGTTTTTCAACATCACCCATTTTCTTACAAGGTATTATCGACATTTCTTTTCTTCTTCTCCTCTGATTACCCACTCGAATGCTCTATTTTACAATTTCTTCTAAACGAAATATTTAATTCCTTACTGTTTCTTCCTAGATAACTTTTTTGTTTGGTTTATAATTTCGTTTGAAATAAAATTAATATAATTTAAGTGTGTGAGTATTTGAAAAATCGAGTAATAAATAAAAGATACCGCTACATGTTTCGGCAAACTTAGGTTGCCATCATCAGGCGACAAGAAATATTTACTTAAGAAAAGCTTGGTCTTACATGGTGTTACAACGGTGTAGTAAATTTAACAAAGATAAAATCATTGGAGAAACTTCATATTATGTTCATGATTACTGAATTATTGCTATTAGATTCACTTCAGTAATCATGAACATAATATGAAGTTTCTTCAAAGATTTTATCTTTGTTAAATTTACTACACCGTTGTAACGCCATGTAAGACCAAGCTTTTCTTAAGTAAATATTTCTTGTCGTCTGATGATGGCAACCTAAGTTTGCCGAAACATGTAGCGGTATCTTTTATTTATTAATAAAATTTCAATTCTTGCCAAGGAAGTTCACATTTTTAATTATTATAATTATGAAAACAGTTTAAACACAATTCTCTGATTATGATTATCTCAGTAATGAATTTTCCTTTTCGAGTCGACTTCAATGTTTGACTCGACAAAGAAAATCCAATACGCATAGCGCTATGAAAAAATCACAAAGCTCATTAGCCATTCGTAAACCAGCAAGATTTGTTAAGGTTAATGTCACTCTTTCCGTGCTGGTTGTGGCTTCCTCTTCAGTGGAATGGAGGCTAAGCATTTCCTCTAAGTCCATTTCAGTCAAATCTTCATCTTGTGATTCAAGCAATTCTTGAATGTCATTCGACTCTAACTGCTCAAAACCTTCTATTTATTTTATTTATTGTAAATTATAGACGCGTCGACAACTTAGGTTATTAACGTCTTGATTACATTAAATAACAACACACTTAAAACTAAATGCCATCACAAAACATCCATGAGTGGAGGCGGGATTCGAATCCATGACAGTATAATCCAGAGGCCGCGACGCTAACCACTGAACCACACTGTCCTCTCAAAACCTTCTTGTCCTATGTTATTCGCTATGTTTGAACCTATCCACTATGTCGAAATTTGACCCATCTGTATTAAACACAGTAGGGTACGGTAGGACGCAGTCTTTGTGCAAGTGTAAGTACGTGTGCCCCTAGGCCAAGTGATATTCCCACCCCTATGGCACCTTTACCCGCGTCAGATGAACCCATCATAATGCGAATGGATTTTTTAAAACCTATACAAACCAAACATGGATTAAATAGTACTTATAAACACACATGTAGGCATGTGGTAGACACACAATATTGTACTATAATATGCTGGTAGGTATACGTCCTTTGCCAAAAAGCAAAGTGGCTAATATTGAACTTTTTGTCTATACCTTCATATATATTTTATGAACATTTCTTTCCATATATTTTCCTTTTTTCACTGTGTTTTATTTTATTTATTGTAGATTATAGACGCGTCGACATCTAAGGTCATTAGCGTCTTTCAACTACACTAAATAACAACTAACTTAAAACTAAATAACATCACAAAACATCCATGAGCGCAGGTGGGATTCGAACCCACGGCAGTCCAGTCTAGAGGTTGCGGCGCCAAGCACGCTACCATCCAGGCTATACTGCCCTCTTTTTTTCACTGTGTGTTGGGAGTTCGAATCCCGACTGGGGCAGATGTGGAACAGGGTTTTTTCCTTTAACGAAAAACAGTGATTCTTGCTGAAACTTTTCATGATTTCCAACATACAATTATTCCAAATAAATATCGAGGTAATTCTTTATACAAGACCATGGACAATTATTTGTGTTCACAATTCCCTCTGATTTCTCAACTCGCACTCTACTATTAACAAAAAGCTATTATTTAATCTTATCCCAAAATTGGAATGAAACAACATATTTGCTTCTTTCCCCATTTTCTGCATTTATGAACATTAATTCTTGACCCACGGGAGTAGTGTTTTGATTGCAAAACCAGCCAGCTGGACTATGTCTCTGCTAAATAGACAGACAAACGGAACAGAAAGCTAAACGCTCAAGTTAAAACGGGAGTCAATTTTGCTCGATCAGTCAACTACTTGATAACCCATGAAGAGGCCGTCCATAATTCTTTCAGATCAAAAAATGACGGAGAGAAAGAATATTGTTTGGAAAGAGCACATGCAAAAAATTACGATCTCTTTCAATTGGCCGTCGCCAACCGAACTGCACAGCTTATGAACTTATACGTTTCAAATTGCTGACTAGAATCACAGTTTTCCAGATGGCGTTCATACAGTACGGGACAAAAATTATAATTCTCTTTCGTTGAAAAGAGATGAACAGTCAGTATACCTCATGCACCTGCAGACGGATTGAATCGTCATAAAAAATCTGACATAAGCCCGTTTGCATTATTGTCACAAGTGTGTATTATGTGTGCGATCAACGCTGGCTTAAATTAAAGTCGACAGATCGGGTGAGGATTGTTGTGCCGTCGTGCTTTTTTACAACACGAAACAATAAATTATTGAACGGCTAAACTGCAGAACAAGCTGTAAAATATTGTTAGTGTCAATACGTGTCAATTGTTTTCAAATTCTATGTTATGACAATATGACAAATATGTTTTCTTACACAAAATCAAACTGATTTAGGCGTAGTACGATATAATATTATAGCAGGTATAGTTTATATTTTTTTTTATTATTTAAAACAGGCGCTCAGCTACAAAGGCTATATGCGCGAGTAGGAGTGTATGAGAATGTAGCGCATCAAGGACCGCAGTGGATGCGCATACTTATGCATACGCGAATGCATACACAAAGAGAGTATACGCATACAGCAGTCATCCGCATAACCACATACTCATATGAATAGTTAAGAATACAAAGTACAGAATATAGAGAACTTATAGTAAGGTACGTATCTATGATAATTGGTAAGTATAAAGGTAAGTATTATGTTTTATTATTAATTTTATTTTTGTTTATTTATAAGAAATAAACTATGAACCGATTTGAAAAATTATTTTACTTTTTAAAAAATCTATGTATTGCTTTTATGCAAGTCAGATTAATTTATTCACCAAAGTTTTGAGCCATTGCAACTACTAAGTTTGAGCAGTTACCTATATCATCATCAAAATGACATGGCACGTGGGAAACTTTTCCTTTGAGATCGGTTATACATTTTGAACATTCTTATCGTTTATCTCAACCTGCAGCTGGCACCAAACTATAAAAATATTTATTTTTCTTGATACAGAAACGTTACAGAAAATCGTTCATAGCTTCTGTAATACGTTATCTTTTTCATAAGCCAGTGGTTACAAATCATCTATTTCATATATTTGATGCAAAGTTTGTTTTAAAGTTGGGTTATATATAGTTAACATATTATATGGATAGATTCACCGCATAACATCACAACGAACTATAAATGGTTTTACCTGCAAGATATGCTTTTATTAAACTTGAATCCATAACGTGGCAGACGGGTATTGAAAATTCCAGTACCAATTCCGTTTTTATATAGCAGATTCCGTTCTTGCAGTTATTATATCTCACGAGTTTATATGGATCGCTCCTCTCAGAAACCACTGGATCAATTTTAATGAAAGTTATTTTTCGTTAATTGAAATAGTAAAGACTAATACTTTTTTTGTTAAAAAATAAAACACTGTTATAAATAGTGTAATTAATAACAGTGTTTTATTTTCCAACAAAATGTTAAATATTAATTTACATCAAGTAAGCATCGACCCTATCATGTAACTAATACCTATATTTAAAATGTCATATTTCTAGGTCAAATAGTTTCCAATTGCGACCAATATTGCACCAAAATTGGCCACTCTGCAGTAAAAAAAGAAACAAAAAAAATGTCTTCACTCTACTATGTATTAACACCACATATGGCTTTCTTCAAAAAATTATTTTGCTTATCTACCCCCTTTTCAATGCATGAGAGCCCCTTAAATATAAGTCCTAAAAATTCGACTGATGACCAGTCCTATACTTCCCAGCTAGTAAATATTTGCAAAAAATAAACACTCTTTTTTTATTCTTTGAAAAAAAAGCATGGCCCTCTTTTTTGTTTGGTGATCTACTGATGGCTAGCTTAATATAGCAAAAATTCGACTGATGACCAGTCCTATACTTCCCACCTAGTAAATATTTGCAAAAAAAAAACACTATTTTTTTTTTATTCTTTGACTAGGCCCAAATAACCTTAGCTGTTGGTGGTCTTTAAAACACAATTTAATTTTTATTCTTTGAAAAAAGCATGGCCCTCTTTTTTGTTTGGTGATCTACTGATGGCTAACTTAATATAGCAAAAATCATGGTTACCTTGATTTACGTACAATTTTTATTTTTTTTAGTAAAATATTTTTTTTCTCGAAAACTATACATTTTAGAGAAAAAAAATATTTACATTTTTTTCATATTATAACATCTAGAATTCATTTATATTTTTTTTTACCTATGTTAATACGTGACATTGAGGACGTTTTTTTGAATATCTCAGGATCCACTGAACCGATTTGAGTCAAAATCTAATCAGATCTAAGTTAAAGGCTGATAAACACAATAGAACAATCGGCATGCCCGTATGTTGTTCCGTTCTTAAGATATCGAAGGCGAAAAATTGACCACATACACACACACACACACACACATACACACACACACACACACACACACACACACACACATACAGACATCAGTCAGAAAATGATCTTAAACGATTGCTAGGGTCTCAAAACGTGAAAATCTGTTAAAATCTCGAAATATTGTTTTCGGACTGAATCCATTACTTCCCGACCATAGTAGAGGTGGGAAGTAAAAAATTATAGCATTTGTCTGGATTTGGTACATCTCAGTTAACGATAATTAAATACTTGATTTTGGCTTTAATTAATTTGCTATTATATACACATTTATAGTATATTAATTGACTCAAAAATTAATATTTGACTTTTTAATACAATTTCAACAAATATGTAGTTAGAATAGATGTGACATAACTAGGTCAGACAAAAATTATGCAATCAGAACAATACAAAATTTATTTATAAAATGATTGATTAATTACGAGAACGTGTAAATTAGTTGCTGACTTGCAATTAAATTTAAATACATAGAAAATTGAACAGTCAACTGAAACTGAAATTATTATGCTAAATTGCACTATGCAATGTAGAAAGTCATTATAACTTTCCATATGGGTACGTTCCACTTAACGCCCGCTACGCTACGGACGAAAATTCAGTGGAACGACTTGTGGACAACAAACATGGCTATCAAGGTTTTAACTGTCAGAATTATGTAAGGTTATGTTCAACTCGATATATTCATCCAATTTAGTATTGTAAAATGTAACATAGTATATGGTGACAGCTTGTACGGTCCAATGTTTATCTAATTCCTCAAGTGAGCGCCTAATAGGCTGCTCTTCACGATCGGCCATTATGGACGAATACAGAAGATCACAAACGTGTGGAGGGCATATTCACCTATAACTACCCATGATCGGTGACGATCGAGCGTAATCGCCGCTGTGTCGGTTTTTCGCACAAACATAGAAGACAAATATCAAATGAACAGTGCACGATTGTGTGTACAGCGCAATGATGGTGGCAATCATGATCCAATCTATGATCGTCCATTATGGTCGATGGTGAAGAGAAGCCTTAAGAGGCTGTTGTGGAAGAAAACTGACTTAACAGCAGCCCCTTTTAACATTGGAAATGTTTATGTTCGTATATGGGGGCAGAGTTACGAGTTTTTGTTCAAGGCCAAAAGACAACGGTGTCGCGATCAAGTGAGGAGCAATCATGCAAAATTGAACAAGTGCAATTTTTTCGAAATGTGTTTTATATCATGTCTAGTTAATTGAGAGGTATTTGCGACGATCTGCGGTGTTATTTTTGAGCAAATGTTAATAAATACTGTAGAAAAATCCATTTAAAAGTTAAGTAATCAAGCAAAAGTGAACGCGTATATAACAGAAGAATAATAGGGTTATTCCTGACAAAACTGAACAGTGCATTGATAAATATTGTGTGTATAATAAACAGTTAATTATGTTTCATATATGCTGTTATCATTTCCAATGTCCTCGATGGTTGCAAGGATTGCGAAATCTGTGAATTTTTTATTACTTCTCAGTCTTGGTAAACGTACTGCGAGATTTGATTTTTAACAGTCTTTTCAGGGAGACCTGTAGAAGCGGTTGAAAACAGTAAGCCGCAGGAGAAAGGGTTTAAAGCGCTGATTTGAGCAACTACTTAATGATAGAGAACAGTTACATAGTACAAGGTCGCGAGCAGAACTGTGTGTTTCTGGTAGTGGGTTTGTTAATTAGGTATTGCATGTTTATTTGTCAACTTTAATAGATAGTTAAATCTCTACATAGTATAAATTGAAGTCGCTTTTCGCGTCTGTCTGTCTGTTTAACCGCTAACTCCTCCTAAACCACGCAACGGATTTTGATGCGGTTTTCACCATCAGTTAGTTAATTTTTTACGGAAGGTTTATATATATAGTACCTACCTATAATTAATAAATAAAAATAATTAATAATTAATTAATTAAATTCGTAACCCTACCGTAAGAATTCGCAACATACTTATATATCATAAAAACGACCGTACTCAAGTGTTCCACTCGCAGCGCAGAGGTTACATCGCAGCGCTCTATGCACAGGGACCCGGGCTCGGAAACTGATGGCGCATCGTAGAATTTTTGGCTTTTTTTTCTAAACTCTACATGATATTTATTTATATATTTTTATTTTTGTTATATTCTTTCTTTGATAATAATTATAATTTTTTTAGTTTAGTTTGCGCTCATAGTTTTACAGAATTCCGTCCGATTACATTATCCCTGTAGTAATCCGTCTATCTATCTTCTTTATCTCCTTTACATAGTATAACGAGCGAAGCGAGTGAGTAGTGTATTGCACCCGGGCTTTCTTAACACCCGGGCGAAGCCGGACGGGGCCGCTAGTATTATATAAATACTAAATTCAATTCACTGTTAATAGTACTAATAATAGCATCCGCTAAAAAAATAATAATTATTATTTACTAGATGTTTAGTTATTAATGTATTTGCCATATGGCACATACACTATTGGCGTTGGTCGGATGGCGGGACCTAGGGGTCGGACCAAAATTTCTCGACGTTTCATAGCCTCCTGAACACTTTGGCACCATTTTTAGAAATGTTTATATATATATGTATATATATATATATTTATTTATTTATTTATATATATATATATGTGTTCGCGGCATAACTCTCGAAAGACTTAATTGATTTGAACGAAATTTGGTAGACACGTTGGAATCCATCACCGCACGGAACCTATTTAAAATGGGCCCAATCGGACCATTTTAAGGGTAGTTTTTAGGGGTTGAAAAAAGTTTTTGGGCCCAAAAATACCGAAAAAAATCTCAGAATTGTTTCAAAATTGGAATTTAACCCTTTAGTAGAGATTAAAATGTGTTGCTAAAATTTTAACAAAATCGGCACGACAGGACCGGACTTACAAATTTTATGAAAAAACTAGTTTACGGATAGTGCTTTATTTGCTGACGGGTGTATTTAATTTGGTACAGAGGTTGCATTGATAATAATATTGAAATTAGGAAAAAAAATATTATTTTAAGGGATGTATTAAGGGGTTAATTTTTCATTTTGTCCAAAAACGAACTTAAGTTCACATAATAAAGCCACAGGGCCTGTATTAGCAAATACACTATATTGTCGGCAGGGTTTTGGCACTGCGACCCGAGTTTTTATTCTTAATATTATTTCCTGGTGACTTAATTATTAATAAACATCTTAAAATGAAATAGTTTAAAACAAACCGAATTATAATATTATATGTGTGTTGAAATAAACAAGTTGGTTAACCGCGTTTTCCTTCCATCAAAGACACAACGTTACTAATGACGATAGTTAAATAGATACTGCCTTATGATCTGAGACGACGAAGTGGAAATTATACAGAGATGCTTGTTATGGCAACTCTATACTAACCTAATTCTCAAACAATATTACCGTACTTAAAAGTAAACTTTAATCTGATTAATAAGTTGCTACACGTTCAGTTTCATCAAGTAAAACTTGCCTACCTGCCGAAGAACATTTATTTACTTTTAATACCTAGTTCTTATAATTACATAATAATATTTAAAGCTACTTCTATACAAACAACAAATAAACTTAACTTCTCAAGTAAGATTTAAAAGCAAGTTTCAATTGTTTCGGTTTTCATTTGTTATATTATTTATTAAATAAGAAAGTTTTTCAGTCGGATTTAAAAGTTCGTGAACGATCGATATCAATCGTCATAGGCGGCGACTACGTGGATACTTCGGTGTACCCATGAGATTTTTTTCTTTTTTCTTTTGCAAATTTATGCTCGAAATTATTCTTCCATTTCCGAATCACATACTAGGTAGGAAGAGTGTGCGAGTACTCGAAAAATCGACTACCGGTCGAGTAATAAAAGTATTCTATCGCCGATTTGAATAGAAAAAATACTCAAAAAACTCGTGTCAAATTGTAATAACGTTTCCGTAGGTGGGTCATGACCTCAGCTGTTGAGCGTCTATAATCCACAATCTATCTATATATCTACTCAATTCGGTAACTAGACTTGCTGGCGCGTGGGGCAAATTACAGGGTCGTACTTATGACATCGCATGCCTATATCAAAACACATCGATCTATGGTAAAGACATATGCAAAAAAAGTTTCGCACATACGTAAACTAGTAATTATTTTAATTTAGAAAGAGGACCTTGTGGTCTAGTGGTTAGCGCGTCGGCCTCTAGATCAGATGGTCGTGGGTTCGAATCCCACCTGCGCTCATGGATGTTTTGTGATGTCATTTAGTTTTAACAAAGTTGTTATTTAGTATAGTTGAAAGACGCTATTGACCTGAGAAGTAGACGCGTCTATAATCTACAATAATAAAAAAAATAATTTAGAAAGCCGTGATTGATTTCTGTCTTTGCCGCGCTATTCATTTTATTTGTCTCCGTGTTGGACTTATTAATTTTTGTGTTTTTAATCCCCTGATATAGATACCCTCGTATATATCCCAGACTCCCCTTGCATTTTCTCACACTGATTATCCCCCTTCAGTCATAGCTTCCTGTTAGAATCAAATTAATCGAATATCTAAAGTAATATTATAAAATTGGTAAATTCTGCATTTTGTACGATAGAAGCACTACTGGGTATCGATCGTTGTGTTCGTATATATAGTAACGCGCCTACAATGTTCATATCATGAGAGAGTCATGTTTTTAATGATTTATACAGAAGTTATTAACTTTAATAAAAATACACTAAATCGTAACTTAGTCTGTAATTGTAAAGTTCTAAGGACTAGACGAGCGAATTTTCTGTTTTCATAATTTTTTTCCTGTTTTTCAAATTTCAATCTATCTATATCTATTTGTTTGGTTGAACGCGCTAACTCAGGAACTACCAGTCCGATTTGAAAAATTTTTTTTTGTTAGATAGCCTATTTATCGAGGAAGGCTATAGGCTATATAATATTATCACGCTACGACCAATAGGAGCGGGGCATCAATGAAAAATGTTGCAAAAACGGGAAAAATTATTCCTTTTGAGAGCTTCCGTTGCGTGCGCTGCGTAAACGGTTAAAGTTACGCAAAAATCATGTATGACGGAAGATTTATATATTATAAAGAGAACGAGCGAAGCGAGTGAGTAATGTAATTATAATATTCAAGTGAACGAGCGAAACGAGTGAGTAGTGTATTTATAATATTCAAGCGAACGAGCGAAGCGAGTGAGTAGTGTATTGCACCCGGGATTTCTTAGCACGCGGGCGAAGCCGGACAGGGCCGCTATATCTAATAAAATTGAAACGGTGACAGACGGGCAAGAAAGAAAAGTTTAATAGAAAACGTTGATTTTATGAGACAGAAATTGCACATTTTACTTAAGTTTTTACTATGTTTTTATATATACTTACATGTTATTTACACGACAAAGAAGTTAACGCCTATAAATAGTTCCTAGCTTTGTTATTGTTTCTGTGTTTCTTGTTTTATGGAGGCATTTATTTCTTCAGTTTATTTTCTCCTCATTCTTTTCATTGACGGTATGTAGCGGCTCCTGCTCAAGGTTTTGTGAAATAAACATTTACAAAAACTAAAAACAGTTGACTTTTTATTATGTTCTGTAAGTTATAGAAAACGTTAATAGCAGAGATACTTAAAAGATAAAAAAATATTTACTGGAAAAATGCTTGTATAATATTAAAAACTCAAAAAAGCTGGATACCAGTTTTTTCTTGAAAACGGCTTTAATAATTTATATTAAATTTTGCACATAGCATAACTATAGTTCCTCCTACAAAAAACAGGAAGGAAGGCTGTGGGGGCTAATAATGTATATCCTAGTTGTATCACTTGACAAAATAGTACCTACTGTATATTTTATCCTGAATTCAAATGAATTCCAATAAACGGTTGAATTCATTTGGACTCCGGATGTACTTACAGCATAATATGTTGTCAAGAGTTTTTATTACACACTGCATAAACAACAAATAAGTTGGCAATGAATCATAAATAATTTTGAA
The DNA here is from genome assembly GCA_039654895.1 of Mongoloraphidia duomilia. NCBI lineage: Eukaryota > Metazoa > Arthropoda > Insecta > Raphidioptera > Raphidiidae > Mongoloraphidia > Mongoloraphidia duomilia. Next base: position 34,949,388 of record CM077524.1, read on the forward strand.
GAAATTATACAGGGTGGTGAACGTAACTGCTGCACATAGGGATTTAACCCGTAAAATCAAACTTTAGCGATTTACTGCTTCCCTAATTATTTTAGGAAAAATATCTTCAAATAATAGTTTTAGAACATAAAATTCTGCATCTAAATCATTAAACAAAATTAATTTTGCATGCTTTGTAACGGCAGAAATTTGATATGAAAATGTCAAAATTACCTCAAAAACAGATAGCGATAGCCATGGAACTTGAACAAAATGATGACGTTATAGCTGTCAGAATAATTTCTAATCATTTTGTTCAAGTTCCATGGCTATCGCTATCTGTTTTTGAGGTAATTTTGACATTTTCATATCAAATTTCTGCCGTCACAAAGCATGCAAAATTAATTTTGTTTAATGATTTAGATGCAGAATTTTATGTTCTAAAACTATTATTTGAAGATATTTTTCCTAAAATAATTAGGGAAGCAGGAAATCGCGAAAGTTTGATTTTATGGGTTAAATCCCTGTGTGCAACAGTTACGTTCACCACCCTGTATATTATTATTTTAAATCATGAGTGTTGTTAAAATGAAAACGTTAAATTAACGATGAAAATAGATTATCAATAATTTAGTTACTTCACAATTTTCTGCACTATTATCAAAGTAATAGCTGTAATGGTAAAATTAAATGAACAGATTGAAGTGTAATATGCATACAAAACATTTACAATGAAAATAAAGCACGCGAAGTTCAAGAGCTTCGTCAAATGCAGCCAAGCCTTGTATTGTTTCATCCTCACTTCGCTTACACAACAATATATAGTGTACACTTAGTGCACACAGTGCAGTTCGGTGTAGTGCCCCCGATGAGAAACTTTGTCCCACATTCATATAGAAGAAGATGCACATTATAATAATAGAGCCTGCTTCATTTAGCACGTCTTGCTAAAACGATTCGATTGCACCCGACGACAGCATGAATGGGAAAGAAAACAATCATTTTTTTGGTTTTTAAGATGACATTTAATAAATTGGTATATGATAAAATCAATCGATTTAAAACCCCTTATATCCACACCATATTATTCACATAACAATTAGAGGTGAAAAAAATAAATATCTCAGACAGCTAGGCTGCCATGATTTTTGAGCTATATCTAAGAAAAAATCAAATGACCACTGTCGGGACTTGAACCCGAAACCCCCAGTTTCCGGCTAGGTGAGTTACCGATTTCTCCAAATGCGAGAGTCGACTATTCAAATAATAATAATAATAATAATAATAATAATAATAATAATAATAATAATAAATAAATTTATTCCAAAAATATACATACAACACAATTTTTATACAAAATTCTTCGGAATTTAACCTACCCAACTTGGCAATGCCAGTGCTAGGGTAGGGTTTATTGGTTAGCATAATACATTTAATTGTGTAGTGTGTAGTGCAGACTATTATTCTCTGTGTGTGTGTGTGTGTGTGCGTGTGTGTGCGGGTGCGTGTGGATGCATGTGTGTGCGTGTCTATTGTGTTTGACGTTTTGTGGTTGTGTGTGCATATGAATCCTTCGACGAGATAAATAGAGGTAGAAACTAAAATAATAATAATAAGTAAATAAAGAAGCAAGCAATTGAATGTTAGTCTGAAGCAAGAATCGTTCACCATATTCTCAGATGAGAATATGGTAAGCGCTCCTTGCCTCATCGGTGACCAGCCATCTGATTAGTTGTTTGTTGAATTTTTTTATATTTTGGATAGATTTTATTTCAATGGGAATTTGGTTGTATATTTTTGGAGCAAGGTATATCATATGTCTCTGGCCAAAGGTTTTTGACATTTTTGGAAGTTTTACACAATTTTTAACCTGAGATCTAGTATCATGAGGATGGGATAACGGATTTTGGAAAGATGGAGTTCGATGATATATGTTTAATATGGATTTTAGGTATAGTTGGGAGATATCTAGTACTCTAAATTCTTTAAATAATTGTTCTGTCGGAAACAGTGGTTTTTTTCTGGTTATAATTCTTAGGATCAGTTTTTGAGCATTTTTAATTGGGACAACACTGCAAACTCAAGTGTTTTATGTTTAAACACTTAAAGTGAATAAATGCTTGTAGTCACTTTCTAAACATTTTACGGTGTTTTATTTAATGTAAACACTTTAAGTGTTTAATTTTAATACACTTATAGTGTTTTTAGTAATGCACTTAAAAGTGTGTTTTTATAATAAAACATTTAATGTGTTTTACGAATTTTTAATTAATTTTCATATTCATTAACATTTTTCGTCAATTTAGTTCGGCTGTTAAAAATTATTTGAAACTCAAAAGCCAAATATTTTTCAGTTGTCGAGCGTCTATAATTTACAATATCTTGTCTTACCAAATATTTTCTATTATAATCATGGCTTACTTCAATCAATAAGTTAATAAGCCATGATTATTATAGAAAATATTTGGCATTTGTGTCTCAAATATTTTTATGACAGTCGACCTATTGACAAAAAATGTTAATGAATACCAAAATTAATTAAAATTTCTTGTTGTTCATAATTTATACACGTAGATATACGTACATAAATTATGGACAATTTAAGATTTTTTCTATAATATATAACACATCATTTTAATTTATTACAATAATTTAAGCTCTGGCGATATTAATGATACTTCGATAAAAACCAGCAAAGTAATGAGTAGTTTGAACGATCCAAAAAATGGTATTTAAAGTATAATTATTGTTTATAGTGTGTCGCATTTAAAATGAAGACACCCCCATATTTTCGCTATTTTAAGTAATACAGATTTGAATTTTTGCAGTAATACAGGTTTTTTTAAGATACTCAACTGAAATCTGAACTTTAAACTCAGCCTATATACGAATTCACAAATAGGGTCAATTCTCAATATTTTGCTTCGCGTTAGAGATATCGAAAAAAATTATTATTAGAAAAAGTTGTTAATATTATTCTAACCCCATATACAGAGTTTCATGACAAAATTCGTATTTTTAATTTTTTCATTATTTTTGTCTTACACAAAATTATTACAAGTTTATTTTTTTATTTTCAATGCTATGAAAAGTAAAAACTTGACACTTATCACTTGTAATAATTTTGTGTAAAAGCAAAATAATGAAAAAATTAAATATATAAGCACATAAAAAATTAAAAATCATTAAAGTATTTTTTAGAATATTTATTTATTTATTTTCTTTTCATTGTAAGTTATATAAATTATTTTTAATCAAATTGAATTATGAAAAATAATATTTGAAAAACAATTTAAGTTTCATATTAATCAAAATGCAAATGAAATGTTTGTTTATTAAAAATTGTTGAAGTATTTTTGAGAATAGCTATATATTTATTTATTTTCTTGTAATTATCAGTTATGACTGATTTAAATCAAATTTAATTATAAAAAAAATATATTCAAATAAGAACTTCAGTATTATGTTGACATTGAAAAGCAAGTTACACATGTTTTGTTCGTTTCTTTTTTTCAATAAAGAAACTAAAATGACTAAAAATTAACGATAACAAAATTAAAAAGACCAGTACATTACTTATTACTCTGCTTCTTGACTTTCATTGGAAGTTGTCCCATGATCCCTTTTTCTAATAAATTTTAAAAGAACTTGATTTTTTTTTATATGTGTTCCCAATACTTCACTATCGATATATTCTAATACGTTGAGATATTGTTTTGGAAATATTGTATCCCAGACATAATATGCCGCCAATAAACAAGCTAGTACCTTTGGTACTGTAGGATTCGAAATTTGGACTCTGATATTGGTATCAGCGACAATAAAAGCAGCACTAATTACTTCTACACTATCAGAATATATGACAGCCCGAGGAGACTCGTTTTCTTCTGCCATAAGACAATCAGTAGTTGAACGGGCCTATATAATACAATAAATTATTAGTGTTCGCATCTATGTTAAGGTGCATATTAATAAAATAAAATATTTCAAAGCTTACTTGTTTGAAAGTAAACAAAGGCTTGACTTCTTTTTTTAATTTTTTACTTAAAGAATCGTTTAATTGAGTTAGAATCTTGATTTCGAAATTTTTATCCTGAACTTTTACTTGGAAATAATTTTTCAATCGACTAAACATCGAGTTTATACTTTGAAGTATCAAATCCGCAGTTGTGTTTTTTAAATTATAAAATTCAAATAACATCTATAAAAAAATAATTTAAAGTAGTAAATACTTTTATCAAACAGAGTGAAGAAAATTTAAAAACTTAAAATTTTACAAACCGAATCACAGTCTTTTAAATGTGGATATTTTGTGACCACTTCCAAAATTGATTTCGCTTCATTTTTAATCCAAATTAGCCGCTCATTCAATGTTAGTCTAATGAGACTTTGGACATGAAGAGTATTGCCTTCTTTTCCTTGTTTTTTTTCTAATTCTAATAAAGCTCGGCTAACGTCTAATTTAGAAGGCTCGGATCTATAAAATTAACTTTCGTTTATTATAATGAATATAATTAAGTACACTGAGAGAAAAAAATATTTTTAGAAAGAAAATATTTTTTGGCTAAAAATATTAGCTAAAAAAAATAATTTCTTATCAACAGAAAATCGTAAGCTGTTTTAATATTTTTTCTCAGTGTAATTAATATATGTATATGTTATCTTCAAATTATTTACAAAATATTTACGTTTCACTAGATATTGCCACTTTTGACGTTTTCGGTGCATCATTAATAATATTCCCTTCTGCATTTCTTTTTTCTCCCTGGTTTCTTAATATAGTTCGATGATTTCTTATCCAGGTAATTAACTGAGCTCTCACAATATCCTTTATTAAAATTTTTTTTTTATTTTGACTTTAATTCTATTAAGTATACTTTTATTTGTAGACTGTAATTTAATTATATAGGTATTAATAAAAAAAATACTTACATAACCCTTTGGACCACCTTTTAGTAATGGGTAAGCGGAGACTATGGTGCTGGCAAGATTTTGATAATCGATTTTCATCGGTTTTGCATCAGTTGTTTGCCATAAAAAAGATCCCCAATGATAAATTAAATCTTTTTGTGAAGCTAATACTCCATAATCTTCTATTTTTTTTTTCAAACCGTAACTTAAAGGAGGTAAAATTGCTGGCATCTTAATTGAACCTGGTCCCGTTTGAATTCCTCTCGTTTTTTTTGACTGGTCAATTATATTTTTATCAACATTAGAATCATCATCTACCGACATTTCAGACTAAAAAAATTACGTTACATTAATAAAAGTTAGAAATAATAAAATTACAAACTAATCACTTTCAAAGATGACAATTAAAATTAACATACTTATACAGTGCCGGCTCGAACGGTGTTCTAACCGTCTCTTTGTAAGGGGAGCCAAATATCGAACCTCTGTATAATTGCATAAAACATTTTTACATGTAAAATATTCATGCATAGTTTAAAATAGAAAAGGGGGGGAGCACAAATTTTTAAACAGGGCGCCAAATATGTTTCAGCCGGCACTGCATACTTAATTTAATTTACTAACCTTAGAAATATCTTCGATTGATAAATCTTCAGGATCATTTTCAGTTGACTTTTCTAATACATTTAAAGGTCCTGCAGTGCATATTACTTCATATGATAAATTTTCGTTACTTGCATGCAAAACATTAGGTACAGATTCAAATGTTGGTAACAAAAGAATATTTAATTTATCTAAATCACATACAATTTCATCATCTTCCACATCGATCCACACATCTGCATCAATATCTTTTTTTTGTACGATGATTAATTTATTTTCAGATAACTTTTTTAAAAACGTATCACGTTCACAAATTTCACGAATTTTTTCGCGTATGATTTCCAGATCGGAAACGCTTTGTTCTGATTGAAATTTGATGCACTTTGAACGCCCTTGCAATGAGCAAAACACTTTTTTTTCCATATTTTTATTTTGTATATAATAAAAACACACACGTAAAAGTATTGTGTTGTTTTACTGATTATTATCCACAAATTTAATAATTTTATGAACACAAAAACGATATATTTTATGATGAACATACAACTGAAATACGGGAAACCACAAACGAATAAGAACTAACCAGCTCATGCGCGCGCAGCACACTAGTGTTGTGTGTGTGTAAGGCTACGGTTACAGTGCACGCGTCGCCGCGCGAATACTTAGTGCGTATAATACGTCAGTATTTAGGCGAGCACATGGGTGGTATATGATACTGATGATTATCGCGCGATTTGTAAGTATGGATATTGATGAAGAATATGATTTTATAGAAAACTCGTTACTAAGCGAAAAAAAAGGCAGCAGTATTGGGTAAACACCATATTCGTAAATCGTTATTTGAGTGAAACTTTCACTTTTTTGATAAATTACAGAAACAACCATACAAATTTTATATTCATATAATATATTAAATTCCCACAGTGTTCTTCTGTCGAAAACTAAGAATATTAATTTTTCAATATTCATATTCATTCATAATATAATATAATACCTATAGGCATAAACATAAATAAAGAATGCGTAGTTTGCGCGAAATCGCGAAAAAAAAACTTGTTTGAACTCCTAGTAATAACCAGCTCTACACGCGACTAATTCGCTTCTACTGTAACCACTCATATTGTATTCAACATGTTAGTTGCCCGAATACGAGCAAATACGCACGAAGTACACTTCGCGCGAGAACGCTTGCACTGTAACCGTAGCCTTATACAGTTATTATATATTATAGTTACTTTATTATGACGCACCAACTGTCCATTGCTATAGAACTGTTGAATAACTGATTTACCTTTGAACCTACCATAAATGCCCGAAATTAACAAAAAAATCTTACTATATTGACATTTGGCACATTATTTTTAGCATTGTAAAGCCATTTTTCTAGTTATTTTCGGAATGATCAATGATAAACTCCCTAACATTTACGAATGATAATATTTAGCGGTGTTGTCAAGTGAGAACAAAATATAGGCGAAAAGCATAGACCATATTGTAATTCATTGTACTGTGCTTTGAAAACTGATTGGAAATTGGAATATCTGACAAAAATTAACAATTTATGTAAAAAAGTACAAAATATTATTCTGGTCAAATTTTCGAGAATGGATAGTGGACACACGATTTATATTAATAAAAAAATGGTCTCCGTTTTTTCAAGGTTTTGACATTAAATTGTACATGAATATCTTAAAAAAAAAATAAAAAAGTGAATAATTTCTAATGAATAAAAAAAAACAATTTCTAATATTTAAATTGAATTTTTAACAAATTAGTAATAAAATATATATTAATAATAAATTAATAAAAAAAGTATATTAAAAGTATATAAGTATTATATATTTTTTATGTTTAAAGTATTGTTTGTGCGTGTTTTGTAATAAAAGTGTTTTATATGGATAACCGTTTTTTTTCTATAGAAACGTTTTATTTACTCATATTGGATTAGTTTTAAAGCGTTATACCGCTAAATAAACGCTTCGTAAATTGTAAAAAGTTTTATTATAAAGCGATTCAAAGCGTTTTTATTGATAAAATAGATGACAAGTTTTAAAACTACACATTTTAGTGTTTAACATAATTGTATTAAACACTTAAAAAGTTCTATATCAAAACACATAGATTAAAAAAAACACCTCAATGTTTTATTTTAAAACACTATCTAAACACCTGAGTTTGCAGTGAAGGGTCGTACCATAAGCTCCACCCCATGCCGCAATACCGTACGTGAGTAAGGACTGGCAAAGTGCATAATAAACATTTTTAATTAATGTCATTGTCAAAATGTGTCGTAATGGTATAAATATATAAATTAGTCTACGTATTTTTTTTGTCAGGTCATGTATATGTGCATCCCATTTTAATCTGTTGTCAATTATTAGTCCTAAGTATTTAATATTGTCGACACTTGTCAGTACAGTACAGTTGCAGTACAGTACAGTTGCAGTTTATTTGAATAGTCGACTCTCGCATGTAGTGTGTTTTCAACTTGAAATTGCTATATATAAGAAGAGATCGGTTTCCACTCTCGGGCACTGTGGAGAAATCGGTAACTCACCTAGCCGGAAACTGGGGGTTTCGGGTTCAAGTCCCGACAGTGGTCATTTGATTTTTTCTTAGATATAGCACAAAAATCATGGCAGCCTAGCTGTCTGAGATATTTATTTTTTTTACCTCTAATTGTTATGTGAATAATATGGTGTGGATATAAGGGGTTTTAAATCGATTGATTTTATAATATACCAATTAATTACTGTCCACAGGAACTCAAAACGTTGTTTATCTATAGGTAAAATGACATTTAATAAGTAACAGTCAATGCACATTTAAAAAAAAATAGCTTAACATTCCTTAGAATTATTAGAGTACCTAATTTAATACTTATACAGTTTTTTTTTTCTTTCCCATAGGTAATATTATACCTCGTATTATACGGAGTAGATACAAATAGGGAATCTTATGATCGTGCAGTTACCCAGCGATGTAGCTTAGTGGTACAGCACTAGACTCGCATTAGGGTTCGAATCCCGGCGGGGGCAGATGTGGCTAGGACTTTTTCCTACTACCTCACGCCGAGAGACGGTAATTCATGTACCGGCCATCTTGTTTGAGGTTTTCCATGGTTTTCCTCAATAATTCCAGATGAATATCCTAATTTCCTATCATTCCTCCCATTCGCACATTGCTATTAATAAAATTTAAAAAAAGTTGAAGTTAAAAAATGTAGAAAATAATGGGAAAGTGGTAAAAATGGAAAAATAGTAATGGTGCGAATGGCGTCTGTTATGACATAATGTCGAGAAACGGACGTTAAACGCATTATTATTATGATCGTGCAGTTTTTGGTGAATTAGTAACTACATTAATCAAAGGGTTGAAAAAGATATCTTATGTTCACATACATACATTTATACACATACACACACACACATGCGAAGTCCATCCCGAAATGATCAAAATAGCTTCCTAGGACCTCAAAACTCGAGAACTGTTGAAAACTCGATTTTCGAAAATCAGACTGAAACCAATAATTTACCAAATTCTCGAAAATCTTCAATCTTCAGTAGTGGGAAGGTAAAAAATTGAAAGGGCTTTTCGGTACAGAAGTTTACAGGATATATTATATTATGCCTTCAAAATCCTTGACATTACATCTGATACACACTGTATCTATATCCGTATCTATTCATATTTTCAGAGGGTTATTTAAAGAGAGTGCTCTTTAAAAGAAAATATTAATTAATTAACTAATAATTGTATATAAATCTCTGTAACAACAATTTCAAAAATAATATAATATGTTCAACAACTGATATAAATTTACTTGACAATGCACATTTGTACAAGCTTTTTATTAACTTCACTTATTAATTAGTTTAATAGTATGTTAGTTAGGGTCAAATCTTGTAATCCAATTTTGACCCAATTTCACATATCTTACCGACTTGAAACTTTCCATACATACTTCCGATGGCAATGAAGTATATATTTTGTTGTCTTCCTTTCTTCGTTATTGAAGCCATTCCGTCACCTTCACCATTAATGTCCCGTTCCTCTCGCCATGCGAATGTTCCGGTACCTAAGGTTATGTAACAATTTTAGAACAGCTGAGCTCTTTGTTAGTGACTGTAGTAAACTAAATATTTTCATGTCTCCGAAAAAAGATTGTTTTAACAAAAAAATTTAATCAAAAACTTATTTCATGATAAGCAAAATTGAACATTATTTTTGATCACGTGTCATAACTCATAAAGCATTTTGTAACAGCCTGTGTGTAAGCCCATATATGTACAAACATTCCAAATACATACGTACTGATATGTACAGTGCAAATAATATGTATATAAATACACCAGTTTACGTATTATACAAAGTGTTAAAATGTTTTCACAACAATCTAAAATGTACAAAATTAATTATCAACTTTACTTTACTGTAGTTATTCAGGTTCGCAATAAAGATATTATTCTATTCTATTCTATTCTATTCTATTCTATTCTATTCTATTCTATTCTATTCTATTCTATTCTATTGTTTTATAATTTATACAATGTTGGGTATCAGGGAACGTGAACAGAAATAAATCAAGATATCAGCAAATTATTATAATGTTTTTTATTTATTTCTGTCCACGTTCATCTGATAAACCTAATATTGCATGAATTTGACGGACGAAAGTTTATTAATGAATTTATTGTTTTATTATTATTTTTATAAATGAAAAATGTTATGATTAAAAAAAAGACTTTTGCATTGAATTTATTTATTAATATTTAACTTGTTTTTACAATTGTTCGTCATAACAATATTCAACTTCACATGTTTCAGAAAATCAATTGAGGGGCCGATGACCTCACTGAATTAGCCGATGTGTATATTTAAGGAAACCAGTCTGTATATATGTTACGTTAAAGCAGAAAGCGGCGTTGTATTATGTGAGTGTGGTGTGTTTATCTTGAGAATGTATTTACCGTTGTATAAATATTTTAACATGTTACGAATCCAAGCAACAACATCAGAGCTATCTGCACACCTCTAAGAACAGGTAATAGAAGGAAGTATAGTTACACATAAAACATCTCTGTATATAGCGCCATATTGCCACATCGCGCCACATTCAGCTGCCATCACTAAAGCTACGACGACGATTTTTTTACACCGTCTCTAAAGCTGCTTTCACACATGTCACATGTGTAGTGACAATGAATCTATAAATGACTTTTTTTTTAAATCGTTGGAATGAACTTTTCGTCTATAACTTAATTAAAATAGACACAATTCAATTTTTCCTTTCGAGCGACTGACGTCGTTATGGGATACGAAATATTTTTGATGTGAAACATCTTATGTCGGGCTGTGAACAACCGCGTGAGGAGAAATATGCAACGGAATACAATGCAACGAAATATCAATGCAACGACATGTTCTCCTTCGCTGCTGTTCTCCCCACCACTGCGGCACTTATATTGTACTGGATAAATAATTTATAAATTAATTGTCCGGGTATATTAATACAATATATCAGTAACAACGGCTGTCTAGACAAGTTCATCCGCAGAGTAGTGGTACCACTTTAGCCTTCTATGCATGGAGACTTGGGTTCGGAAACTCATGGCATCGTACAATTTTTGACGTTTTTTTTCTAAATTCTACATGATATTTATTTATAACATTTTTTATTTTTGTTATATTCTTTCTTTGACAATAATTATAATTTTTTGAAATTTCATGACATCAAAAATTAATTTTTTTGTTTTTTTTAAAAAAACGAAAATTTGGGTAAATTAGGGTATTTAGGGTAAATTAGAGTAAATTAGGGCAAATTAGAGTAAATTAGGGTAAATTGGGGTAACTTAAGGCAAAGGGGGCTAAATAAGAGTAAATTAGGGTATTTAGGGAAAACTAGGGTAAATTCAAGAAATTAGGGTATACTAGGGTAAATTTGGGTAAACGAGGGAAAATTAGGGTAAATTGTGTTAAATTATAAATTCTTATCTCTCGGACTACTGAACCGTTTCTAAAAATGTTTTCACTTATTATCTTCGCAGGGGGAGAATGTCTCGCGGCGTTGTAATAAATCATAAATTATTATATCTGGAACTATTGAACCGATTTAAAAAATTCTTTTACTAATAGAAAGCTACACTATCCCTAAGTGATATAGGCTAGATTTTATTTTGATAAATGTGTCGAGTTCAATAAATAAAAGATTCAAGCTATAAAAATGTTTCACATCTGCCAGGCGTCTCGCGACGGCTCAATTTTTTTTTTAATTAAAAATTAGTGTTTTGTTGAGCCTTTAAATACAGATCTTTTTCCTATTTTCAAATACGTATCTTCTCACATTTTAGAGATCTCAATGATAAAAATGTAAGATGTGAATAATACATTTAAAAAATTATCTATTTACCCAGCGATGTAGCCTAGTGGTACAGCACTAGACTCACATTGGGAAGGTACTGGGTTCGAATCCCGACGGGGGCAGATGTGAATAGGACTTTTTCATACTGCCTCATGTCGAGAAACGGTAATTCCTGTACCGGCCATCTTGTTTGAGGTTTTCCATGGTTTCCCTCAATTATTCCAGATGAATATCGAGATGGTTCCTTAAGCAAGGCTATGGCCGATTACCTGTCAAACTCCTATAATGCTCCCAAAATTGCCTTCCTTATCCTAATTTCCTATAATTCCTCCATTCGCACATTGCTATAAAAAAAAAAGTTGAAGTATAAAAATGTAGAAAACAACGGGATGTGGTAAAATGGAAAATAGTAATGGTGCGAATGGCGTCTGTTATGACATAATGTCGAGAAACGGACGTTAAACGCATTATTATTATTATTTATTATTATTATTATTACATTTAAAAAATTAATTTACTACTAGGTCCAAATAGAAGTTGCTGGACCTATAAAACAAACACATTCATGATATGACTTGAATGTCATCTTTGAACCGCAAGCTCGAGCTTGTTTAAATAAAAACCGTAATGTGTGAGCACAGCTTTAGTAGGCAGTATCTTAATGACGTACCTTGCGCCGTCTATGAGCTTCGCATCCACCAAGCTTATTTATGCTGCATGTAACTCAACACAAAACCTAATGTACAAAATAACTTACACTGATTTAGTTTTATGTTAAATTTTTGTTTATACAAAAAACTTTTTCTTTCCTATGTACTTTTTATTCAAAAATAGACCTCAAATGATTTTAAACATTATATAGACTTTAGAAATATTTTCGTTTTGTTCAAACGTTTTTTTAACAAAACAAAGGCTGTGTCAATTTTTTGTTATACGAAAAACTTTACAAGAAGACGATACCCTTACTTAGAATAAAACGATGTGAGCAAGAGCACATATTTTGCTAATTTTTATTTTATTAACAATAGGGTCGTCCCGCGTATCAAAATTTGATAATTTTGAATAGTGTATGGTATAAAGTATAAACAAATAATGTAAACCAACTCTTTTGTTTTTATATGTCCTCCCTCTTAATTGCAAACAAGGATTAAAAAATTGTGTTCATTTCAAACGGCCATATGATGACGTAAAGGCCAGACCAATATAAGCCAGATATACGTCCACGCATAGATAAAGATAGGTATATCTATGGAAAGAGAGAAATACTTCCTCGTCAGTCGTAACTCGTGCTGCCGGTCTGTCAACTGTACATAAACAAATCAGTGTACTGTATTCTCTCCATATTCTCTTTTTATCTATAGATCAGTGGTTGTGATTCAACTACAGCACAGAAGGCGTTGTGATTGTCGTAATTTGCGTAGTGGTATAATTCTACGTTTAAAATTACCTACATTGAAAAATAAACTTTTAGAATTTTTTTCTTGTAGAAAAAGCTTCCGAAAAATTCTCAAAAAAATTGTTTTACTATCTATTTGTAACGTAGATTTCAATTATAAAAAAAAATGCGGGACGACTCCTTTGTATGAAATTTGAACATTTAATTTTTATGTGAAATTCAGTATAAGATTTTACTTTGCACAATTACTTTGAGTTATACTTAAAAATATTTTGAGGTACCTACTTTATTCCGCTATTCTTCAAATCTTTACCTATAATATGTACCTATATGGACAACAAGCAGAAGTAAAATATTTCAATTTTGAAAAAAATATGAAAAGAATACAACATCTTTTGACATATTTACTATATAATCCCACTTTAAACAAGATAGTTATTAGGGGCACTAAATTACTTTACTACAATACTAATATTAATAATCATGATTTAATTTTGAAAGTTTTGCAGAGAAACCCTGTATACGATACAATATTGATAGTATTTTTAACCAATATATCGTCAGTTAAGATAGATGGTCGTATATTATGTAATTACAGCGCCTTTGCCCTATCAGAGTAACTTTAGTGCCATTTTGAAGTAGTGCACACGTAGGTATAATGTCGAAGGAAAGGGGTAACCATGTGTCGTTCAAACTCACTATTTTGCACTAGCGGCATGTATGCATATAACTGTACGTCACATAACTATAATATGTTAACGGTTTTTTGCGAAATGTCTAGGTATTCTGCAAGCTCATTAATTCACCAGACATTATACAAATTGACTCGAACTTGGGATAATGTGCGAATTGACTAATGCATTTCAAGTAATTTGCTTAAATGTCTGCTGCAACTAGTCAACCTACAGCTTGATTATCTCACATTGCTAAGGAAATCTGAACTTTGAAAATGAACTTGAGTTGGTCATATCTTTTTAAAAAAATGGGTGTGTGCTTATAGTCAGAGGTACAGCGCCAATATTTTAAAGTGATTACTAACAGGCTGAATTTTCGTTAGTTTCGCTTAGTTTTGACGAGTCCCCCAAATCTCCCTCTGCGACAATTCTCGGTAGAGGTATGCAAAGTTCTGCGCAGCCGCTAAACATGTTGATTTGGCGAGTTTTTAAATTTTATACATAACACTTTGTTTTTCAGTTAAATTGCCAGATAATTTATAAAAAAACAGGAAGCTGCGCTTGTCCTTCAAAAGCGATGGGTGGACTATTATGTCCACACGACAGAAGTGAAAACTTCAGATTTTCTAAATTTAAAAAAATATAATATTATATAATTTTTAATCACACATTTTAATCAAAAATATATTAAAATCGGCCTATACAACTAAATTTAATGAATATAATACCTTAACGATAATATTAAGTTTTAGTGGCATCTGTTAGCGCATTTGTGAACTACAAATGACTTTTTACTCGTATTAAGTTTTTAGTGCCATCTATTAGCACACTTATGAACTACACACTATTACTAGCATATTGCAGTTAATACGTGTTCGTGTTTGAGCCGAGTAGTCCCGATTGTCACCGTCGGGTGCGTTTCACATCACTATTGTTAACAGTCCAGGCTCAGCGCGCCTAAAGAAGTTTTCACTTCACTTCAATAAATGTTAATCATTATTTCATTAATTGCTGCTGCCCGTGGTGAAAAATGATCGAAAGGGTTCTTTTATAAATCTTTAACAAATGGCTACTGTTCTTGCTGTCTTACGTCCGCGAAAAAACTCATCCTCGAAACATATTTTTTTAGATTTGTCTACAATCTCTGCGATCTTTCCGGAATCAGCTTTAAACATGGACAGAGTAAAGCTATGTACTAGTGAACACGAGTTTAACATCGATCTGGCAATAACAAAGTTTAGATTGCGGTGTTCAGAGTCGCGTCGGTGGAATTTTACATCGTTCTCATCCCCACTTCCACCCGAGGCGTCGCCATCATGCTTATATATACTGTTGCTATTTCACAGCGGGTGATGATTTCATCTCAAACTGCATATATATAAACGTACTTACTACTATCAGTAAAGGTGCATTCAAACCATTCAATGGTGTTTAAAAGACGAACATTACCATGTTCCGCAACACTTACGTTGTACTGTGATTATATCAGCTGCCTGACAACAATGTCCTCGAAACGTGTCACTTTACGTTGCTGCCAATGCAATGTTACGATTTTTAAAGGACTTTTTCCCATACTTACTATAAAATAGCAGCTTTATACATGCATTTGGTGTGGGAAAGCAAGCCATTCGGCTGGCCCAGGCCTTGGCACTTACAGGGACCTAAGCCTCCCCCAAAAATTAAAAAAAAAATAGAAATGAAATTGGATTGGTTGGAAATTTAGCAAAAAAAATGCACTACGTCGCCAATTGGGCTATCTGAGAAAATGTTTGACTTTTTTTTCTATAATTTCCATTTCCGTCCTGGCCGGGGCCTCCTCGGCGGCTGAGCCCCTGAAAAAATTATAAAAAAATAATAAATACGGATCGAACAACTATATTGACTCAATATAGTTTTTTGATTCTTATTTATTATAAATACAAATTTAACACGTAAGTCGTGACCAAATACATAATTAAATGAATGCATAATGACTGCAAACAGTATATGAAGACACCTGTTGTAAGAACAATGACGTAACACAATGCTGTAATCAGGAAAAATTCATTAATTCATTAACGGTGACATAGGTTTGAATTAATGAATTTTTCCTGATTACAGCATTGTGTTATGTCATTGTTCTTACAACAGGTGTCTTCATATACTGTTTGCAGTCATTATGCATTCATTTCCTTATTTATTATTTTTTTATAATTTTTTCAGATCTTGAAAAGGGCCAACCTTTTGTTACGAAACGTTGATCGAATTTTTATTATAAATTATTATAATTTTGTCTGTTTATTTGATCAATTTTTTAAGAAAATAATAGTCACTACATTTATTTATTAAGTATTTAAAAAAATAAGAAGGTTCAGACTTCAGCATTTTCATAATACGATATTTATAAGATATTAGAGTAAAATGTAATATGATAATGCGCGTGAAATTACTAATTATATCCGAATATGACTTTTTGCCACCTGGAAATAACAACGTTAGGTGTTTTGCAGCTCTGCTCTGTTTTAGCGTAGCCAATATTTTGCAGCACAGTAGAGCTGCGGAGTGTAACACAAAACCATAGATGCCTTACTGATACCTAGATGGAACTTTCTTATTGTTTTTTAAAGCCACCACTTGTCAAGGATATCTAAACCTACTTAAGTCAATATTTTCAGTTTTTTATTATTTTTATAATACTTAAATTAAAAAAACAGGAGTCAACTTAAACAATTGTTTTCATTTATAATAAAGTTTGAAATAAATACAATCTATAACAGGAAATGTTCATTTTCGTGTATTTATTTGACAAATAAATAAAAATAAAATGCATGGTCGCGGGCAATCTGGCCGTAAGTGCGCAGTAGACCTTAAAAAAATGTGCCAGCGCTCACATGACACTTTTTGTATCGAAAACGTGCGATTTAACAACCGCATCGCGACTGCAACGTGATAATATGACGATTACTCAGCTACTCAAAATTTTTCGTTCAATCGTGCAATTTGGAAATTACATTTTCGCTCGATCTAGCGATTGATTCGTGTTCGCGCGCCTGTGCGTCAGGAGTGCAACCTCATCGGGATTCATGGCATGGAATAATACGAACCCGTGAATAAGTGTGTTAAGTGGTTTCAACAATCGCGCGTTTGTCTATTTTAGCGAAAATTGTCTGCACTTACGCTGTTGGTAGCTGCATCTGACGATCTATAAGCAACTTAATGGTACAATTTATTGTGATACAAAAATAGCACGTGTACGCTGGCGCTAACAGACCGTATAGGATTTCCACTGAATTAAAAGGTATTAGAGGCGCTATACCGTATACAATTGCTTATACAAAGTTAAAGCCTGATCTGACGTCACAGGGGACAACAAACATGGCGGCCAACACAGAAAGGATTAGAAACATTATTCTCCTCTTCTTCTTCATATATATATGAAATGAATGAACTCAATAAATATATAGCGACTGACTTCAGTTTTAAATACTTATAGCGTGAGTGAGTATTTCTAAAAAAAATGATAAGACAAGATAATATCCTTTATTTATTCAATAAACCTTGCAGTATAGAACATGTCAACAAAAAAATTAATGTACTAAAATAAAAAATGATAGGTATTATATTATGTTAGCTTCAAACGTTATGCTCTATCTATTTTCCGTGGATAGTCCAAGGGTAAGAAAAGACTAAGGGCATGAAGTTTGAGTAGGTACAGAATCTCTTATTCTGCATATATTTTAATACACGCTGTTTGAGACTTTTTAGTTCCAAACGCCTTAGGGGCAACAGTGCCATTTAGCTTCCTACCGTCCCCCTATATTATTAAACCGGCATCGAAACCCCAAGTGTTAGCTACTATATACTATCCGTATACTTATATGATATGGTACATTCTTTTTTTAATAGGCTTTCGCTGTTCACCACCGGCAGAACTAACAAACTGTCTGAAATTAAGATCTTTTAATCGCTGATGACCTCCGTTATCGAGCGTCTACAATCTATTAGATCTTTGCTTTTCTTATGGAAAAATATGTGTGGTCACAATCCAAAGTCATTGTCAAATCAGATTTTCTGACAATGCTTTCTGCAACCCAGCATAATTGATGTTTTCATTTTTTAGCGTTCCTTGGACAGTACTTACATCATGTTTACAACACAGCTTTGTGTCTGTGAGAAATGTGTCATTTTGCAAAAAAAATTAATAAATAAAAAAATTACGTTTTAACGTAGGTACTTACTCCGTAATAAAAATTACTGCATCATCTAACGATTAAAAAAACTTCAGTGATAATTTTTCAATGAATATAATAGAAGTAGAAGCTGGAGTAATTGCAAGTTATAGATCCTCGAAATGAAGCTTATGTAGAGCAAACGCTATAGTGAAAGTCAATTCAAAATCGGTTTAGTAGTTTTTTAGTTAACCCGGAACATACAAACTGGCAAAAAACCGATAGACATAGAAGTTCTGAAAATGACTAGCTTGTACATCCAAATCGAAAGGAAAAAGTTACAATTTTATTTATTTGTATTGATTGGATAGGATAAAAAATTCAAAAGACGAAATATAGAAATTATTATTATTAATTATCGACATTTCAAATTTGAGTCGGGTTTGAGAATGGCCGAGCGTGTAGCAGTGCTGTTGTTTACATGGCGTTGCTATGGTTCCTCTATTACAAGTCCCCAGTTCTCGGGTTCTAGCCCGAGAGCTGGTAAAAGTGTCAACTGGATTTTCAATTTATTATTAAAAAAAGATAATGAATTGAAAATATGAATTATTCGTGCTAGGCCTAAATAACCTTAGCTGTTGGTGGTCTTTAAAACACAATTATTTTTTTTTTCAAATTTAAGTCCTACTTATACAGGTAAACAATTTATTAAATTTAATAGCGTTTATTTCACTGTTACATAATTAGATAATTTATAAGATTATATAATTTTGTAATTGGTCTTTTTTTAAAACCATCGAACCATGTTATTTATGTAAATGTGTAAAATAATTTGCGACTCAAGCGTTTAGATTATTTTTCAAGAAATAAATTTAGACTCCCTCTTCAAATTTCAAACAGTGTTCAAGGAAAGAAATTTTGAAGACTAAATTATGTTTTCTGAGAAAAACCATTGATTACAAAAAATATTCTAGATTAAAATAATCGTTTTTCAAGTTGTTCCGCGTATCTAGAAAATTACATCAAATATCGCACTCTTATGCCATCTGTTGCACAATGACAAATGCAATTACTAAATAATAATTTATTCCAAAACTATTATAATTACGTATTTATACAGTGTGCGTCAAATGTATTCTCTCAGAGTTACAATTTGTATGTCGTTGAGTAAAATAGTGACATTATTGGTGATTTTATAAGGATTTTATTATGGATCCAAGCTTTTATTTAACTTGGTTTCCTGTCTGTCTGGGACAAATCTGGCAATCGAATTTTCGACTACTTCCCGATATCCAATCATGCTGAAATTTTGCGCACACCTTTGGTTCTGAAGACAATATAATAAATTATATTTAATATTATTGTAGATCCAATATGGCGGCCACCACAAAATGACGGATTATCTTATTCTTTACAATCCCTTCGACATGGGTATCAAATAAAAGGGTACGACAAGTAAAATACAATAAGCTGTGTGACGTCATTTTAAATTCAATATAGCGGCCGACACAAAATGGAGGATTATCTATTTCTTTACAACTTTCTTGATATGGGTATCAAATGAAAGGGTATGCGAGTAGTGAGTTTTCCTAATCGAGTCGAATCGATAAATTACTAAGTAGCTTTTTGACTTGATCTAAGTAGGTATACTCTGTTAGATACTGAAAAAATGTTTTTTACTTTTTTCAGAATCTAATCGAGTTTTTTCAAATACTGGAAAATCTACTATTTAGAATGCCAATGAAGTAAATTTATACTTGTGTTCATTTTCCTGAAAAGTGAAAAATTTCATTTGCATGGTAAGCTGTTGAAAGAAATCATGCAAAACTAACCTTCGGTAAATTTCAGTAAAACTTGCAGCGTTTCAGAAGTACCCAAAGCTGTATATTAACGGTTTTCTCTATTCCGGTGACCGGGCTTCCTCCGGCGGCACCGACGCCCGTCTCCCACTCCATTCATCGGATGTAGGCAGATACTGTGACAATATTACGTCTCTGAGATTTCAATTAATATCTCCATCCAAAAGGGGCAAAAACCTTAAAACGGCACAAGGGAAATACACACTTCTGTACAGAAATACCAACAAAGCTATAAGCAGCCTGAAGTACTACACCATACTGTAGTTACATAATACAGATATATACGAATAATATAACACTTAGCGGTTTGGTTGGCTGTTGCATCGAATACAGGTTACGCAAACAATCTGTGCACGAAGAATGTTATCAATTCCAGTTTGTTTTTTTTAATTTGTTTTCTGTCATCAAATAAACTCTCTATTGTATCTTTTTTATCTGCGCCATAATATCTTGATATAACCATTCTTGCGATCATTATTTTTCTATATCTAAATACAGTATCTACCTATATATTATTTCAGAGATAATCCATTTTATATTTATTGAATCTTCTTAAATTTGTAATCTATATCCCTGCGGAAAGATGAAAAAGAAATAAATCAAAGAATAGGTTATTGAAAAGTAGAGGATAGAGTAATGAAAAATTTAAAAGAGAAAGGTCAAAGAAAAGTTAGAAGTGGTAGATGCGAAAAAGGGAGATTAAAGAGAAGTTGGATTATATAAAAGTGGATGAAATAATGGAGGATATTAGAATGATGAGGATTAAAGAAATGTTGGAGATAATAAGTGGACGAAGTAATAGAGGACTGGAAAAAAGGAGATAAAAAAGTACGTGAACAGGTTATATATAAGGACTAGAAAGAAGGATATCAAAGAAAATTTTTAGGCAGGAACTTGGTGGAGGAATAGAAGACTAGAAACAGAAAAACTAAAGAGCAAATTAAGACAGAAAATGAGGGCAGAAAAGAGAGAGATCAAAGAAAAGTCGGAGAGAAGAAGCGGGTGGATGAAAAGAGTGAGATCAAAGATGAACTAGACTAATAAACGAAGGAGTCTAAAGAGTAAGATCACAGAAATGTTGTATAAAAGTAGTGAATAGAGTATACCTAAGTACCTAAGGGAAGTTTAGAAGAGCAAGGAAAATTTGAAGAGAAGTGACTGAAGTAATGGAGGACTTACGAAAAGAAAGGTAAAACAGAGAAAAATGATAGCTTCGAATAGGAAGACGACGTGCAACATTATAAATATTAAAGAATGAATTCTATGAGTAGTTAAGGCTTCTTCCGCTCACATATTTTGTGCGAACTGTATAAATAACTATTATAGTGACTCGACGCTGTTATATTAAAGCTCTCTCCTAAGAACATGAACGTAATTTTCAATATATTCTTTATTAGATACATGAAAATTGAATTTCAACGGTGTTTACAGATCTTATTACTATTATAATACCGATAGTCGTTTATTTCTTTCATTCTTAAAGGTGAATAGGAAAATATCAGTTTATCGTATCATGTAAATTCAAACTTTTCACCTGCTTCGTTTAATGTCAATTTTGACAGAATACATTCTTACATATGTAACATACGATCTTTAAATCAAGGTATAATTAATAGCTCTAAATTATGTTGCAGCCACTTACTTCAGAAAATGACTGTTAGATGTCCTGGATTAAATAGTTGCGGGTTCGATCACGAGAGATTATTAATTATAGACGATTAATAGCCATATGATCGACCTAACGAAGCGAATGTGGTCTCCTCAACTTCTATATCCAGATCCTAGATTATAATCTAAGAATTGATTAAACAGTAAATAGTATAATAGTGTTACAAAACTGTTTTCTGAGTTGGCGTAATAAATATTTATTTACAATAATTAAAAAAACAACAACAATAAATGCAACAACGAAAAGTCAATTCTAACAATAAAAAAACTTAAACGGTAATTATTGAACGAAACGAGCCACTTAAATAACACTTAACTATATACAATTAACTATATACTAATAATATGGTGTGGATATAAGGGGTTTTAAATCGATTGATTTTATCATTTACCAATTAACTATATACAGATTAACTATATACAATTGAGTACACTAATATTTATTTTATCAGGTGAATTTATATCACGGTATTTATATCAGATTTATTTCGCTGTTCAACACTGTCACAGTACAATCTACACTGACTGATTCCCGTTGACTGATCAATATTTATATCACCATTCACTGATTACCGATTGCGTGACACCGTCGACTGATCTCTGACTCACTCGTACTTCGCTTATAGGTATATAGACCGCGCAGCCCAGCCTAGTACGTTCTCGCGTTCTCTAGAACATTTCGGCAGGTACTCGTTGTTCAGTATCTTCAATACCATTCCACGCTTTACTAATGTGACCTTTCTTTCTCGTGGTTTCTATTGGAGGTAGTGGCGTAACATCTTGGGGTTTGCTACAATAGTATGGTGAATTTATCCGTAGAATATTTAAGCTTCTATACTCTGTAGACAGTTTAAATTGCGCAGGTATTAATTTTGTCTATATTTTTTGTTTATATTAATGTTCATACATTGTTCAATTTAGATTTTTTTCACTGGATCGGACAAAGTTATGCATATCATGAACTATCTAAAAATGTTGGCTTTACACAATCTATCAGTCTAGACCAGGGGTGTCAAACACGCGGCACGCGGGCCGCGCGCGATCCGCCACCTCTGCAGTTGCAGCGCTCGGTAAAATATTAATTTATACAAGTTTGCGGCCCATGTTTAAATAAAGCGCAAGCGCAGCCTGGACGCATGTCATTAGATGCGCATTATGCAGGACTATACTTGTTGAAGTATAAAATTTACTAGAGGACAGTGTGGTCCAGTGGTTAGCATCGCGGCCTCTGGATCAGACTGTCGTGGGTTCGAATCCCGTCTCCGCTCATGGATGTTTTGTGATGTCATTTAGTTTTAAGTGAGTAGTTATTTAATGTAATCAAGACGCTATAATGACCTAAGTTGTCGACTCGTCAATTTACAATATAAATTAAAATAATAAATTTACTCAAGACAAGAAGTTTCGTTTAAATTTATATTGACAGTTTACAATTACATTACTTATATAAAAAATTAAATAAACGTTTTGTTTTTTATGTTTGTTGTTATTTTTTCTACTTACTGTTCTTTATGTTAACAGATGCTATCAACGGCATTTAGTATTATCATTAAATGATTAAGGTATTAATGACATTATTTGTATTATTATTATACTGCGACCCGCAATTTCTTGTAAATTATCTAATTTGGTCCTCCACTTCTAACGAGTTTGACATCCCTGGTCTAGACTCCTAGGCTCTATAAACATTTCATTAAATAATCATAAAACGAAAAATCAAAGTTTAGATTTACGTTTATAAAATGAATTGCGTTTTTTTTTCTTGTTTGATTTTCCAGTAGAAAAATGTGCGATTTTCAGAAACCAAGGCCTTCCTCCAAACAAAGCATAAATGAATGTTTGTTAGGATTGTTAATTGCATTAAAACGGTTGGTAGTATTTTCTTTACAAGAATAACAATCTGTTAGTACAAAATCTTTATTGTTGAAAACAGACGCTATTAGTGGTTGGCGAAACACTAAAAGGAGAACTTTTAATGTATAATTATGTAATTATTTAAACTATTAAAGCACACACACAACTAGTGCTTGACTTAGATGATCTTGTGAAGATAATATTATGAAACTATTACAATCTTTCCCGTACGAGTCGCCAAGCCGAAGAACAAAAGGCATGCCAACACTAGTATTCATAGCTGTTGTTTGACACTCCAATACAGGCGTCCCCTAAATGTTGGTACCACTGATTTTATATCTTCTAGATGCCAACACAGAGATCGGGCGACGCGCCAACATGTACCAAGCAAGCAGAGGCGGCGTAAGGCGTGGGCGACGTGGGCCACCGCCTACGGCCTTGCGGTCCAAGGGGCCTCGCGCCTCGAAAGCCCGCGAACGCAAATATAGATATAATTACTCATCTAGCAACAAATAATAAAAAAAACCGGCCAGCTATCTGGCAATACTAACCTATACCACATTCGTTTTTTAAAGATCTAGTCAATACATAACTGAAAATAATTTAAAAGAAATTTACCCGAATATTTATATTGTCATTCGAATTTTGTTAACAGTACCAGTAAGTACAGTCTCAGCTGAAAGGAGTTTTTCAAAATTAAAACTAATAAAAAATTATTTAAGAAGTACAATGGGTCAGGAAAGACTTTCAGCGTTGGCAGTTTTATCTATCGAGGCAAATATAGCATCTAATCTGGATTACGACACAGTTATTAGGAAGTTCAGTAAGGCTAAAAGCAGAAAATTTCTGTTTCATTAATTGTTTACTTTACTGTTAGTTGAGGTATACTTAATAATGTAAAATAATGACAATGAAGAAGTTTGCATTTTTATAAATAAAAATTTGAGTATCAAAAATTTTTTTCTCTCAACAAAATCCGTCCTCTTGCGTCATCCATCAGGGGGCCTCGCAAAATATATCTTGCCCACATCAAATTTAGGTCTTGCCCCGCCACTGCAAGCAAGTGCAGACATACTTCATTTACCTTCTCACTCTCAGTATAACTTAAATCACGATATTTTGATCTTTGTCTGGATCTACTTGTCAATACGGAGTGAATCGACATACGTTTTGAAAAAATACGCCTCGTATCCATATATGTAATACTCCTATATTGCTTGCGCCCGGAAGTGGAAGTATCAGGCCGCAAGTGAGAAATCCATCTCGTTGTGCGCAAGCGTTACAACATTCGATTCACATATTGTTTCCATAGCAATTTCGGAAATATTATTATCACTACTAACCTTACGAAAAGTTACAATTACCACAAAACACCAAACCATAACAAACACTCTCGACGTACGTTTCGCCAACCAAGTTGGCATCATCAGGAGATGATTAAAAGTTTTAATCATCTCCTGATGATGCCAACTTGGTTGGCGAAACGTACGTCGAGAGTGTTTGTTATGGTTTGGCGTTTTGTGGTAATTGTAACATTTCGTATCTTTACACCAAAGGTTCCACCATTTTTTATTTTTTTTATTACTACTAACCTTGTTATTATCATAGATCATTAATATTATAAATTGTTCATGCGCATAAGACTCGACGTCCGACTCCAGACCCCGGCTAGCAATATAGGAGTATTATACATATATGCTCGTATCTATGGGATATACACAATTATTTTTGGAATTAATCATAAGCTTTTCGGATTTTTCAGATGAAAAGGTGCACACAACTCCAACTTTACAACTCTATTACTATTCGCACAGGAATTATCCACCCCCCGAGAAATTTTTCAAATTAAAATATACTGACAGCACTACATACTATACTAAAAATATTGACCTTGATCCAATATTTATTTACTTCGTTACCACAGCGACGCACGCTACCTATCTATCTATCTATACTGTCGTATCATATAAAATATTGTATTATTGTACACTAACGTCTAGCTATATTGCCGTATCACATACATTATTGCATTATTGTACCTACACGTGCGATATATATTATTTTAAGCAACCGACTAGAGGCACGAAATGTTGTACAATTCAAATATGTGTTACAAAAAATATAATATGTGAAATTTAAAACTGATCCGTATTTCACAGTTTCTTAAAAATATCCCGATAAAATAATCGGTTTTATAGAAATAACATTAAAAAATTTCAACGCAATATAATTTGGTGCAAATTGACAATACGTCAGTCTACAAAAAAGGATTCTGATACCCTCTAACCGAGGATTGCGTTCTAAATATAAACAAAATATATATAAAATATAAATATGAAACATAAATATAAGATATAAGTATGAAATCCTCAGAATTGCCTTTAATCCTACTCTGTGCATGTGAGTAGTCACGAATATTCCATACCAACTTTACATTGATGACGTCATTGGTCGTTAAAACGCGGTACAACATTCTTCTATTAAATTTAATACTTAGTTTATGAATACGAAACATTGTAAGAACAAGAGAGTTGGTCGGTCGGTCGTTGAAGATGCTACTTTCGTCGCCTCTGCAGTGTTCTTATAAAAGAGAAGGAAGGCGTCGCGGCGCTCTTGGCATTACACAAACACTCTCAGCTGCTGCTGCTGCCGTTGCGGTATGGTGTGCAGCTCGCTTGTCGAATTATGGTTAAACTTGACGCCACACCAATGTTTCCCATTCACCGAGTTTCAGAAGCATGCATACAAAAGCTATTGTAGTTTATCCGCGTACAAACATCATACCAACATTACCGACCTCCTACCCCTGCCTCCTTTTACGGTTGTACCTACACGTTATTACCATCTTAGTGTTGCCACAGGCTTCAAAAAAATCCCTGTTAGCCTAGCAAATGTACCATACACTTACTAAGGTTGAAATGTTCGTCAAATATCATATTATCAAATATCAAACGTCCGTCTATAATATATTATTTTGATTATTTTTTTCCTATAATTAGCATAAATTTAGACACTTCTTACCACAATAAGTGTCTAAACTATTGTTTTATTTTGTTTAAAACCACAGCGATCTTAATATTTCTAAATAATTAGCAGAATAATTCTTTTTTTTAGATGAAATAAATATCTTTTGGCCATACCTACAATAAAATAGCTGCTTTACATGCATGTACATATGCATTTAAAGTGACTTTTGACAGACCGGTGTGCGGGAACGTATTTTTGTTCAACACCCGCAAGAAATATGTAATTTCGTGGCTCTACTGAGAGTGGGCGAAATAATCAATTCTCTGACTGTAGACGTAGAGAGTGGGCGAAATGCCATTTCGCCCACGCTCATTACGGGGAACGTTTACGCAAGTGTTGATAGTTTCGTCAATCAATCAGGTCACCCATTATTTCGCCCACGCTCAGCAGAGCCACGAAATGACATATTTATTGCGGTGGTTGAACAAAATATTGTGTGCGACTATTGGTCGAGAGAGGAGATTCCACTCGTGTGTTTTACCGCACTCGAGGAATCTCCTATTTCTCCCACTAGTCGCACAATATACTATTCCCATACTAGTGTGGGAAAGCAAACCATTTCCATAGTGATTTATGTTTATTCACCCTGATCGCCCGCTATTACCTACTGACAGTAGTGGCAAAAAATACTATATTATATATCTCGTGGAGTCGTGCGTAATGATATTATGACTCTAGATATCTACTATTATTATTATTATATTCTTGTAGTACGATTGACTGTATCTCTAACGTAGGATTACGTGTTTAGTCCACACGTTTTAAAAAAATTTCACGATGCTTTTTCATTGCAGTAAAAATTTAATAGTAGATTGTATGTCTAAATACGTAATGGGGCATATTACGGCGAGTGATGACAGTATGTAAAAATGAGCAATAGCGAGTTTTTACAGTCACACGTGCCGTAATACCATTACGTACGAGACATATATGGTATTTTTTGCCATACCCACTACCAAATACCTACTTTTTACGTCATTTTCAAAAAATTCTGACAGTTCATTTGCGTCGCCATCTTTTCTTCTAGTGTGCCGCGAAGTTCGTGTAAGTAAGTAATGACAGGCGCACGCAAGCGTATATAGAGCGAATTAACAGAAGTTGCCATGGCAACCGTTATTTTCTGCGCTAGTGCAGAAAGTAAACCATTTCCCGCACACCTGCCTGTTAAATGGGTCATTAATGGCCGCTATACATATATCGAAAGTAGCTATTTTGTAGTGGGTATGGCAAAAAATAATTTGTTGGTTACGATAGCTACTTTGTTGTTCTACTTACGACGTTATAGTAGTAGGTATACGGAAACATTCAGTTGAGGTTAGTTCTCAATTTAAACTTCTATATAAGCGTTCCTTAATAGGTCTGCAGTACACAAAGCTTATTACAGTAATAATATGTTCAATCTGTTGTGGTGCACTTAATTGAGTCGAGCGAAATACTACTTGTTGTCGTGTATCGTGCCAAAATCTGCCGTGAAACAATGGCGCTTTAATTGCGTACATATTTTAAAGGTGGTATCGAAATTTACAGTGGAGTAAATTCAAATACAGTCTGCATTGATACTAATTATTTTGATATAGTATTATAGAAGAGAATAACCGAATTGTGTGCATTGTCTGGTAAATATTGACACAAAAATAGACAAGCAACGTAGGGAAAGTGAGGTTAAAGGAGCTGCAGCTTATGTAAGTATACTTTGATGTTATTAACGGTTATCAATTTTTGAACATATTATTATGATCACAAACTTTGAAGTATTGTATAGCACACAGTTACGAAGCTTTACCCGGGTAAAGAGTGCTTAACGCGCCTAAAGATACGTGCAGTACGCACGCAGCTGGGATTCTAGATGATAGCGTAGATCATAGCAGGGCTTGCTTAAATTAATGCATTGTTTATTGTTATATTATGCGAGCGTACACAACGAAGCAGTGAGTGTAGCAGGTATAAGCGCTGTTACAAGAGCTCATAGATTCAAGAATGTATCTCACCATTCTTTTAGCGCGCTGACTACTACAATCAACGTGTGACAACTGTCAAATGGCCGTTACAAGTTTCGCAATGGATGTGACTAGTTTAATAAGTGAAATTTTGCGTTTTTATTTAATTTGTTTTGAGTTTTTTCTAAGACGTATTTAAAAGTGTTAGGTTCCATACGTAAATATTCAAAAAAACGGTTTGGGTAAAATTTTAATTCTTGGTATATAAATTCGCCATGTTTAGATCGTTTTCTATTAATAGGGTGGACATGACAGCTCCTACCCAAATTTGTATTTAAAATATACCACTTTGTAGCAGAAGAACACAAATATTCGTCTTCGCTATCTGACATTTCAAACGCGATTTAAGCTTGTATCAATGCTAGTATCAAAGCTTCGTTGTGCAACCCTATAAGCGCTTATAATTTCAGCCACCATCTACCATACATGCTACCATCTAGAATCCCAGCTGCGTACTGCACGTACCTTAAGGAAGTTTTCACTTCAAAAAATATTTAGTCGATTTATATCTTTTTTTTTGATACGCAAATGCTTCTTAAGCTAACAATGAAAACTCAACCCGAGTAGTTTTCATATTAAATGAGTAATTCAAAAAACGTCAATAAGACGTGCGGTGATAGAGATTCTTAATAGAAAATAAATGCATAGAGTGAAAGTAATTTTTACCTCCCGACAATGTTATATATTAGTTTTCCAAGCGCCATCAAAGCGGTAAAGATTTAATAAAAACGACCTCATTGTTCATGATGGTAAACTCTCCTTTATGCTTGATGCCTTTGGGATTTAAGTTGTTCAGTTTCACATTATTAATTGTTATATAATACCTAACGAGTTCCATTGCGCATTTGCATTCCGATATCCATTCTACTATTACTACCAGTGATTTTCTATATTTACTAGATAAAAATACGTTACGATAGTGTGAGCCGAGTGACTGGCATTAGTGGTGAAAGTAGATTCATAATATTTGAAAGATACAGGGCTTCGAATCCCGGAGGAGTTAATATAGGACACGCCGAGAAAGGTGTAATTGATGTACTTAATTAGTAATACCATGATATATTAAAAATTGTTTGAGAAAACTAAATATCGTGCACAATAATTTATAGTAAAAACTACAATTATTATAAATAATATGAAGCAATGATATTATCTAGTATATCGAAAATCACTGATTATAGCATTTCACATCGGAGTATGTACCTGAAATTCACATAAAACATCTAAAACAATTTATTATCATAAAGTTTCATTAAATTTATTAAATTTATTCAAAATTAATTTGTATCTACCTACTTTTAAGCCCTGTACATTTAAATATTTTACAATTACAATGACTGTCGTCCGATTTTTTGTATGTATTTGTGCAAATCGATTAGACAGAATCGGATTTTTGTCAAACGTGAATACGTTAATATTATTCCTTGGGTTAATAAAATTAGTGTATTTAGCAGCTTACATTATTAATATTATTATAAATAATAAATTAATAAAAATAAATAAATAGGCGGCAACTTTCATCAAAAGGACCAAAACACACACATCACTATCGCGTCCCAGGAAAAATTCGTTTTATTAGGTAGATTTTATAATTTAAAAAATCAATTTTTTGACGTTTCAAAATAGTGTAATATCGTAAGCAGGTTTTGAATATAGGTACTTATTTTTTATTGGCTCAAGGGAAATTTGATAAATGATCGTGATATGTCAAAAATAAAAATAAGTAAATAGTTAAAATTAAAAATGCCAAAAACTTCAACGGAACGTGTTCTATTGAAAAATGTATGAAGTTTAACTTCGACCGTGCGCTTATGTGGTTGAGGCACACAGTCCATTTTTAACTTCCTGCTAAGAATATTGAAAATTTTCAAAAATAGGGAAGTTATTGATTTCACCCCGATTTTCGAAAATCGAATTTTCATCAGATCTCGACGTTTTGTGATCCTAGGAAGCTATTCTGACTATTTTTACGATGATGTCAGTATGTATGTGTGTGTGTGTATGTAAACCTTACATAATTTTTGAACGGCTTAACCGATCGAATCGCGATTTACGACATTCGAAAGGGTTCCACTGAACTTAGATTTCCTGAAAATTTGAACCGATTCGGCCCAATAGATTTTGAGAAATTCCAAAAAAAACAGGGAGAAAAAAAGTTGTTGAAACGATGTTTTTTCAAAATAACTTCTAGAATATTGTACCGATTGATTTCATAATCTAATCAGCTCTTTTCGTCAGAAAACTGCGTCGAATGCTTAATTCGTTCGAGAGATGTCGTAGTCAACAGATTTCGAAAAAAGTGTTTTTTCAAAATAACTCAAGATTTCTCAACCAATCGATTTTGTACCTCTTACAATATTTTTAGAGCTTAAAAAACTGCGTCGAATGCCGTTTTAAAGATCAAAATCGAACAATGCGTTCAAAAGTTATAGCTTTTCAAAAACTAAAATACATAGTGTTGTTATCAACAATTTTCAGATTTTTGAGCTCCAAAATCTACTTTTGGGTATATTATCAAGTGCTTCGAACTCAAAGCGCTTTAAAATAGCGGGAAGTTCCAGGGATGGCCTGCAGGGTCAACCGATTTACAGATTTTTTTTTCAGATTTGCAGTAGGTACCTACTGCATAAGAAAATAAAAAGTAGAGTTTGATCTCGAGTTTGATATAAAAGAAGAAAATCACGTTTGTATTTAATATGACGATGTTTTAACGGGACAATAAAATATGAACGTATTACGTTGGCAAGTTAATTTTACGATGCCGTCTTCGAAAGAAAAACAATATTTGCCACATTAGATTCATAAAATGAGTGTATTTTTACAATAAATTATAATTCTCACAGAGCAAGTGCGACTGTCGTAAAACAAGCATAGTGGCTGAACTTTTTCTAATTCTTTCCTCTTCGCTACAAGTATAATGCGCATAACTCATTTGGTGGAATGCTATAAAAAATGTAACCACCTTTCACTTGTTAGTTGTTGGCATAAAACAACTTTTCTGAAGTTGCATATTTTGTAATCGGACTTTGGATAAACTGACAAGAAAGACGTTGTTGAAATCTAAAGTTGAACGAAACTCTAATAGGCCGAGAGCTAGTGACAATTTTTTGGTGTTATTTATTCAAGGCCTTATTTTTGTGAAGATGTTGA
Source organism: Mongoloraphidia duomilia (assembly GCA_039654895.1). Lineage (NCBI taxonomy): Eukaryota > Metazoa > Arthropoda > Insecta > Raphidioptera > Raphidiidae > Mongoloraphidia > Mongoloraphidia duomilia. The sequence continues at coordinate 34,981,015 of CM077524.1, forward strand.
GGGAGGCATATTAAAGTGCCCTGAGTAAGAGATTTAGCTAGATAGCGGTATGGGAGGGATGCAGATCGCCTCCAACGTTACAAAAAAAATGGTCATATTATTATTGCTTCAAGGCTGAAATTGTTTGTATGGCTTGTCGGTGGCCCAATAATACCATTATAATATTTGCAGATCGACTGGTCAGTATTAAAGGGGTGGAAGATCACCCTAAACGTGTGATGTACCCGACAAAATTTATATTATTAGTTCAAGGTTCAAATTTTAATATGTTGTTACGGTGACTATTTTAAGCATATATTTCAATTTGGAGAACAACATGTCGGTATTAACCCCCTTGCAGAACGATATAAACACCTATAGACGAGCAAGTTTCCCTCTAAGAGAGGGGGTTAATAAATTGAAATATATGCTTAAAACAGTCGTCGTAACAACATATCAAAATTTGAACCTTGAACTAATAACATAAGTTTCGTCGGGTACAGGTTTAGGGTGATCTTCCACCCCTTTAATACTGACAAATCGATTTGCAAATATTATAATGGTATTATTGGATCACCGACAAACTATACAAAAAATTTCAGCCTTGAAGCAATAATAATTGTGACCATTTTTTTTGTTACATGTTGGGGCCGGTCTGCATCCCTCCCATACCGCTATCTAGCAAAATCCCTTATTCAGGGCACTTTAATATGCCTCCCTCAACATTTTCACAAAAATAAGGCCTTGAATAAATAACACCAAAAAATTGTCACTAGCTCTCGGTCTATTAGGGCTGACGCATACAATCAATTTTTAATGGTACAACTGTTTAGTTGTTTGTCAAAAGGCTATGGAATCAGAAGGGACTGCGCATACTATCGACACTATAGTTGTACGACAAAAAAATCATAACACTGCATCGATCGTTTTTTGACTTTTTGTTGAACAACTATCGTCGGCAGCTTATGTCTACTGCTAAGACTAAGACTAAAACGAATCACCCTGTATTTTTACTTCAGATAGAATAAAATGAGAAAATATTTAATTAAAAGGCATTTGATTTCAATACGTGAATAAGTAACACAATTTCAATGAGATGCTAAACGAATATAGGTAATTCTATCAAAGCTACTACAGTAGGCTTGTAAACTCTTTTGATTTCGTTTAAAGTAAAAACATTAAATTGAAGGTCTATTTTACTAAAGAAGTTAAAATCCGAAATCATCAAAAGAAATAACTAGATCTATTAATTCTTCTTAACGAGCACACGGATTACTGCAGAGTGATACAGTAGTCTAGTTATTTTACTGCAATGGAAAGACATTGTTCATTTCATCACATGCCTCATTTTCAAAAAGCAAAATGAGTTATGGGGCGGCAAGTTAAAATATAGAGAAAAAAGGATATGTCCCTCACCCACAAGCGCACCGTCGAAGTTATACTTCATACATTTACATTTTTGCTTTTTCCCTCTCAGCATTTTTTAATTAAATAAATAATTATTATTAATAACATCCATGGATATCATAACATCTATACATAAGTAAGTATCCAAAGCCTGCTTAAAATATTACACTATTTTGAAAAGTCATAAAATTGATTTTTAAAATTATAAAATCTTTAAGAAAACGAATTTTTTCTGGGATGAGATCTAACTGGATAGATTTTTTGCCCCCCAAAACCCCTTTTCGGTAAATTCTATCCAAATCGTTTGAGACATTTTATCCCTGTCAGCGTTTCATTAATTGTTGAGTCGAGATCATTTCAATTCCCTAAATATTAAGTAGCGTTCAGAAATTATTAAAGCTATGCTTCTTAACGCGCGTTAGAAATGGGAATCTAAAATATAAAAAAACGTCACGAACGCGGCTTTGAAACGCGGCGATGCCACGCATCTCATTGGCTCGGCAGTGTGCATTGTTGCTATAGTATCTATAGCTTTTATATGTGATTAAATTCGATTTTATATACAATGCGTAAAAAGCAGAGCTTCTGTCGGGTGTCCCACGACACCTCATGACTCTTTTTTATCACTTCAGTAAAATAAGTTGTCTAATATATTTTTCAGGAACTCGATGTTTAAATAAATAAAAATGTAAATTATTCTGTTTCACTGTCTATTTGAGTACTCCATCGAAAACACAAACGTTTGAGGTTAAATCGAATCAACTGTACTAATGTTTGTAGGACGGAATGTAGGTGTGCTTCATAAAAGTTTTATTAGAACGTTATACAAGCTCCTAGATAAGTAATAAAAGTTGATAATTAAAGGCGTAAAACAGAGGTATTATAGTTTACTTTCAGCGGTTATAATCACATCAGCCAGTTTAGTAACAAGGATATTACCAGCCTGAAAAAGTAAATTAAAAACTTTTTTCGTATGACATTCTATTAAAAAAAATGTTAAAATTAACTGTTAAATTTCTGTCACATTCATTCACTGTATACAGTGTAATTCAGAAAAAGACGAAAAAAATATAGGCTTAAAATAATCATTATCCTAAAATATTAAAATAAATCGGCAGGGTCATTTTCAAGAAGAAAAATGAAAAAATGTTGTTAGAAAAATTTTACCCGCCACTGGCGAATTGAATTTCACAGTTGGACTATTATAAATACAAACCTTTATCACTGCTATATAACATTTGGATAAAATGCATAATTTTATTATCAGTTCCTAGCGATTGCTCTGCCGTGATATACATAAAACAGTATGGCACATTTTACGAATATTAAAAAAACAGACATGGTTTTATTATATGGTGAAGCTGGCGGAAACTCTTCAGAAGCACGCAGACTGTATGCTAACCGTTTTCCCGGGTGTCGGCGTCCCTGAAGCACGCCCTTTTAATAAAACTGCAACATAATACGTGAATTGGTGATTATGTGTTTAATAAATTTTCCAAAGTTTTGTGTAAATACATATTGTGTGTTACTTTTTCTTTTAATTTTGCATTCGTTTTGAAATAACATAACTAAAGGTAAAAATACATTGAATTAATACAGGTAAAAGTTGCTTAGAGTTTGGAAAATGTTTTCGTATCAGATTTTCGAGAATAAAGCGAGTAATGTAATGTATTAATTACTAAAAACATCAATAAATCCGTTCAGTGTAATTTTCCCTGCTATTCTAATTCTTGTTTTCTCGAATTTGGACAATAAAATAATTAGAAATGGTTTTATTTTCATTACGCAGTCAAATGATACAATTTTAGAGTGTTGGGTCTCCAAGTCACTATATGAATATTATGAAGTATTAGAAATACCTTTTATTATGTCCGTCTTGTGACTTCTTGTGATTTAACACGACGCGTTTTAGCAACGAGTTGCCATCTTCAGGTGTGGTTAATTATTTTTTTAAAAACACACATTGAGTATTCGTAACACTATATAATATTATGATGCTAAGCACTGTGTATTATGTCGTGACATAATATACAGTGCTTAGCATCATAATATTATATATAGTGTTACGAATACTCAATGCGGGTTTTTAAAAAAATAATTAACCACACCTGAAGATGGCAACTCGTTGCTAAAACGCGTCGTGTTAAATCACAAGAAGTCACAAGACGGACATAATACAAGGTATTTCTAATACTTCATAATATTCATATTATAGTGACTTTGAGACCCAACACTCTAAAAATGTATCATTTGACTGCGTAATGAAAATAAATAATTAAATTTTTAAATAATATAAAATTAATTTTAACCCTTTGACTGCTCTAGACGTATATATACGATTACCTGGGTTACTGCTCCAGCCGTATATTTACGTTCGGGCTGGACAAAAATACTTACAGCGATAAACTGCTACCGTCGTATATATACGAGCAACGCCCACCAGATCATACTGACCAATCCGGAAGTTTTTTGCGGTTTACCGCAGAATTTTTTTACAGCGATAAACTGCTACCGCCGTATATATACGCACAATGCCTATTAGAACACCAATTCTGAAGTTTGTTGTGGTTTTTTTCTTTTAAAGTCAATGTGTATGTACACGTGTTTTACACGTGTATACATGCACTGACTGTTCTGTTTTTGATAAAAATATATGTTTTAAACAAAAAAGGCAAAAAAAACAATTTGATATGATTTGACGGGATTTAGCTTCATTATTTTACCCCACTGATAACAACAGTGAACTGCTCCAGACGTATCTATACGAAACGGCCGAAAAAATTGCGCACACAGCATGCACTCTCGTAAAATAAATGCGCAGTGAAAAGGTTAAACCATGCTAACGTGTTTACTTTAGACTTCATTATACCCAGGCGTTTTTCCCGCCTCTATTTCTGAATCACTTTGTATAGCAAATTAAAAATGATGCGCGCGCAGGGAAACAGAGAAAATTTCTTCTCTGTTTCACAATCATACTGACTCAAAGTTTTTCTCTGCTTTTGATGATTGAGCTTCGAAGCTCATATATTATATTATTTCTATAGCAGAAACCGTGTTTTTTGTTATTTCCCAACATGAATGACTTGCGGTAATTTTTTTTAAAGATAATTTTGAAATTGAAACTTTTTTGTAAAACTGAGTAATATTTTTAAATTTATTATGTAATCTTTTCTATTTTATAAATTTGTAACCCGAATTGGAGTAAAGAACTGTATTTTCTTTCAACAAATCAACGTATAGAGCTGTCCTCCACATATAAACATAAATAGCAGAAATATAAATCAACAGTTTTTATCCTCGTATTCACATGTTTTGTGTGAACATACTTTCAAACTAAAGACCTGTACACACTAACAAAACTTTCATTGCTATTAATTGTTTGTGTTGTCGCCGAAACAAGATTAACAATTTTTCTCTTTCCAGACGAAATCGAAATCTCGCTGAGATGAAAAACGAAATCATTGTAAATATGTTACTACAAAAGTGTGTATTTAAATCATTATTATTTTTTTGGGGAGCTGTTGATTAGTATCCTGGAAAAATTAAATGCCAAAGGATTTTTTATTGCCTATGAGCTCATGACACTGTCTTGCGTTTACAGCCATGAATGCGTTGTTTCATGAAAGATCAATTCATTTATTTTTAAGTCATCAAATGTTCCAGAGAAACAGTGACTTTCGTCCAGATCATTCTTTAACCACTTTTGAAAATTCGCAATTGTACAAACATTTGTCACAAGATACTAAATCATGTCACTTCCAGCTTTCAAAAGGAAATTAAAAAATCATCTGGTTAACATTTTAACATTTATAATCTAAAAAAAGTTTGGATACTTACATAATATTATGATTATACATACACCTCCATAAAAAATTAGTAAATATTTATTGAATTAACACAATGTTTGAGTTTCTGTGAACGGCTACTGAATGAATAATTAAAATCAAACGTTTTTTTGTTTTTTTCCTTAATTAAGTCCCCATCTTATTCAAATAACAATTACTTGAGTAGTGAAAATATATCAGACAGATAGAGCCAACCTATCAAGACAGCCGCAGTATTTGCTGTCTGATATATTTTTGCTATATTTAATTTTTATGTGAATAAAGATACGTGCAGTATGGAGCTGGGATTCTAGATGGTAGCGTAGATCATAGCAGGGCTTGCTTAAATTAATGCATTGTTATATATGCGAGCGTACACAACGAAGCAGTGAGTGAAGCAGGTATAAGCGCTGTTACAAGAGCTGCTAGATTCAAGAATGTGTCTCACCATTCTTTCAGCGCGCTGACTACTACAATCAACGTTTGACAACTGTCACATGGCCGTTACAAGTTTCGCAATGGATGTGACTAGTTTAATAAGTGAAAATTTGCCAGTTTTTATTTAATTTGTTTTGAGTTTTTTCTAAGACGTATTTTAAAACTGTTAGGTTCCATACGTAAATATTCAAAAAACCGGTTTGGGTAAAATTTTAATTCTTGGTATAAATGTTGAAGTTCGCCATGTTTAGATCGTTTTTTGTTAATAGGGTGGACATGATAGCTTCCTACCCAAATTTGTATTTAAAATATACCACTTTGTAGCAGAAGAACACAAATATTCGTCTTCGCTATCTGACATTTCAAACGCGATTTAAGCTTGTATCAATGCTAGTATCAAAGCTTCGTTGTGCAAACCTATAAGCGCTTATAATTTCAGCCACCATCTACCATACATGCTACCATCTAGAATCCCAGCTGCGTACTGCACATACCTTAAGACGTGAACTTAATTAAGGAAAAAATAAAAATCGTTTGATTTTAATTATTCATTTATCGAATTATTTAGCAAAATACTGTTACGCTCTTTTTCATCTACAGAATCATTGCAAAGGGCATATTAGCCTAGTGGATAGCGTATTTGGTTTCGCAACCTCTAGACTAGACTGTCATGGTTTCGAATCTGACCTGCGCTCATGGATGTCTCAAGAAAGTTGTTGTTTTGTGTAGTTGAAAGACGCTAATGACCTGAGATGTCGATGCGTCTATAATTATATTTGAATTTTAGCATCATTGCATCTACCCATCATCAAATGACAGAGTCAAACCCTTCGACGATTAGATTTTTTAATGTTGTTTGATCAGTGTGTGCTAACCTTTAAAGTCAAATTAGACAAATGAGCTGTAAATCGTAGAGATTCGTTTGTGAAGCAGAACAACATCAATCCAGTCACCGGTGACCTTTCCATTCTCGAGGGCGGTGAACATCCTGTGACATGTTGCAAGCTTTTATAAATCTCAACTCTATTGTGGTTGGGGCGATTTGAAGCGCTGGCCAAGTTGCATTCCAGACATATATCAGGGCTTCCAGTAAAAAATCTCGACGTTTCATATAATTCTGAATAATTTGGTAAGTACCATTTGGAAATGTTTAAACTAAATTTGATATACATATTTAAAATGGGCTCAATTTAGCCATTGAATAAATTTTGTGGGGTTAAAATAAAATTATCAAAATTGTTTGAAAATCGGAGTTTCAATGTCATCAAAATCGTACAGACAGGGCCGGATTTACAAAATTAGTTTGCTGATAATCGATTACTTACTGAAAGGTGCATATATAATAGATAGATAAAAGGCGTGCCGAATTTTGAAAAAAAAATCATTTTAAGGGATGCATCAACGGATTAAAATTTGATTTTATTCAAAAACAAATTTTCCACAATTGATGTATGTATTAACGTTTAGGTATACACTATTTTGTCGGTAGGTTATGCGCTGCGACCCGAGATTTATTTAATTTATTTAATCTTTTTTCTGCAGGCATTGTTTTTTTACTTAATTTATTGCCCATAACATAGGAAGAATTTATAAAACTTCAAAATTGTTAAACTTTGTTACATTTGTGCAAACCTACAGATTGAGATCAACGACCTCGGGAACCGTTTTATCTCAAAGTTTCAAGGTCTCAGATGAACATAAATATGTTACTTATATATAAATTTAGAATATCAGGTTTCACTCAAAATCATAATCGGAAGCCCTGTTTACGCACGCGAAGAGAAATGAGACTCACATTTTTCATAAAGTGACCAGCATATTTGTACAGCTCTACTGTTATTTATTCTGAATGCTTTTTTTAAGTTTACGACTGCTGCATTTGTCGATGCATATTTTGTCCGCCCAATTTTTTTTTTTTTAATTTATTTTTTTGAACCATTTCAGTTTCAAAGTGCATACATCAAACGAGTCGTCATCATTTTATTTACTCTCATTTATATGTTTTGATTGCACTAAAAATCAGGCTGATGAACCAAAGCGAGAGAGAATTTTATTTCGCTTGAAAAAACATAATAATATTAATTACAACAAAAAAGCATGCCTACTAATTTATCATCCTGTTTACAACGAATCCAAGGTTTCAAATAATTATTACCTATTTTTTTTGAAGAAGACTTTATATTATATATATATTTTTAATAATGAAAATATATAGTATAGATATTGGATAACAATTTAAAATATAAAAAAATACAATTGCAAATATTTTATTTATTATATTTTACGAACATGTGATTTTATAAGATAAATAAAAGTGGATGACAACGAATACAATAATATTTGTGTTTAACGCTATTCACGCGTCATGTGTCTGTACCCACGATACAGACATACCCATTTTCGAGTATTTTTTAGGGTTTCGTACCTCAAAATGAAAAAAATGGAGCCCTTATAGGATCACTCTAGTGTCTGTCTGTCTGTTTGTCCGCCCGTCCGATCTTCCTCCCCCCCTTATCTCCGAAACTATTGAGCCTAAAATTTTGAAAAAAATAAGGAATATAGGGCCTCGCCTCACGCATAGTTTACAGGAAAACCTAAATGAAAATTCTAAGTTTATTTTGGGGGTCAATTTTGGGGGGCAAAGTAGACGATTAAAAAAAAAATTTCAAACGCATCATGTGACATATCAAACGAAAGAGCCCCGTTATGGGAAATACAAATATTTTTTTCTACTAACTCGACGATCATGCAGGTTCTTCTCGATTATAATATTAACACACCCCTACAATATTGTCTTATAAATAAGTCCCGTTTCACATGAGGCGTACGATGCGTCCTACGTCCTACGCTTGAGCCTCGGTTAGCACTGAACAAACGTAACCTTTCAGATGCGGGCGTGAAGCGGGATTCTCTCAGCGCGCGCAAAATTTACGGCGCGGGCTCACGCCTGACCCGCGCGTCTGACGTAGGTACGCCAGGCGTCAGGGCATGGTGGCAAGTGTGTCAATTCACATGAGACGTGGCGCGCTACGGCAACAACGCCCGAGGTACACACTTGAGCGTCCATTTTGAAACTGCTTCACTTACACCATGTGTAAAGAAAGTCGACGTTCTACGTCCTACTCGCGGCGTAAAACGTAGGCGCGTGGTACGCCTCATGTGAAACGGAACTAAAAATCGATAATTCTGTGGCACCGTGTATATCAGTTAATTTTAAATATTTTTTCTCATTCACAAACAAATGTGCCGTGTTATAAAATACTGCATATAGGTATGCAAAAAAATATACATAACAAAATATGTGAATATAAAGGTGTAATAATTTATGGAAAGAAAAGCCTTTTTAAAATACAAACGGAATCGTTTATTTAGGCTGTCCAGTGTTTTAGAGAGAATAATAAACCGTAAAAGAATAATATTTATAGAAACATATATACATTGCTACACCGGTGGTTCCTAAACTTTTAAGTGCTACGTTTGCCTGGTCTTGTCAAAATTTTATTGTGCTTTCCTGAGAGAAACTATCCCTGTGATCTGTAAAAGTGATTTCATAATTTTAATATTTAGATCTATTACATCTGCAAATTATTAGGTTCATTCGGAAATGCAATTTATACAAAATTAATTTGTTTAAACCAGTAGCGGTGCTAGGGTTTTTTTCTAGGGTAGGTGATCTGAAGGTGAACCAATAACATTTATTTCCAAAATTTCAGTGCTCGATAAAATTTTAACCCAGGTTACTTGCTATAGAATTTACAAGAAAAATTGTTGAAATTTCGAGGGTTAAAAACGTATTTAAAAGATAACCTAGAGATTGGGGATTATGCCAGGGTGCAGGGCCAAGACAGCTTAAGATAGATGATGGCACACCCGGCCACCCTCTGGCGCCGCCACTGATTTAAACACCAACTTAAAATGTAGCAATGAAGTTCATAATTTATTACAATCACTATTTAAAAACCTACTTCGTTACCTCTGCTATGATAAAAGGGAGATGAGCAGTGAGCGAAATTAATGTTAAGCAATTAGTCAGGGATCCCGTACGCAATTTTTGAGGTAGGGCGAAGCTGACTCGGAAAGCGAGCAGTTATACCTACATAAAGAAATGGGGTTTGTTTATTTTTTGAAAATTGCAATTATTTTGGGCATTTTAATGAAATCTTTGGTTGCATTTTTTAACTTCAATTGTACGCGCGCGACTACTTTACAATTTTAATTTAATTTCTGTTCCTTTTTGGTCGCACGCCAAGGGCGCTGCCGTGCATAGTTTGGGAACCTCTATGTTACACAAAAAATTATACAACTCCAAAAAAATCTTCATTGTAAATATTATTTTTCCTAAATTTATTATTTTTAACGAAGTCTGTGGTAGGTCGTTTTTGCTTGTATTAAAAAAATAAATGGAGAAAAAGCTACTGTACAAAATTTGCTCTTTGTACAATAGCTATTTTTCACAAAAGTTCGTTTACTGACATTTTCAAGTTTTTCGGAAATTTAAAATTTAATTATTTCACTAGAACGACACACTTATAGCGACGAAGCAAAATCGCGGTTATGTCAGTTTTTTGTGTATTTTTTCAAGATTATTTTGTGCACATATTATATCTACGGCAGAGGACAGTGTGGTCTATTGGTTAGCGTCTAGGCCTCTGAATCAGATTGTCGTGGGTTTGAATCCCGCCTCCGCTCATGGATGTTTTGTGATGTCATTTAATTTTAAGTTGATTGTTATTTAATGTAATCAAGACGCTAATGACCTAAGCTGTCGACGCGTCTATAATTTACAATAAATAAAATATATTTACGGTCATACATTTTATTGAAAAAACATAGCATTTTACTTTATTTACAGTTAACACACCACAGCAGTCATGGTTGAGTAAAATTTAAATCGCGCTATATATGTCTTATTTAATTTTAAATGCTTTTATTTGACGAAAAAATCTTTTCTCAGATGAAAAGTACGATCGGTTTTTAGGCTAAGATAGGATTCCGGTCAAAATTGACATTAACGTGAAAGAATCAGCGGCAAAGTAAACAAGAGAAGCCGCAAACAAAAGTTAGTATGAATTGTTTTTGAAAACAGTTAGTATAATGTAGGTATATGTACTGAATAAGCAAATTTTATTTCAAATGAATATTTCCATAGCAAAGAACACAAATTCGTGTTTGTTTTGTATGAATAGCAATGAATATTTGTTTTAATTTTTGTTGTAATATATTATGTTTAGAACATTGACTTTAGAGCGTGTACTGCACTTTCCCTATCACAGAGATATGTTAGAAATGTCCGCTATTTTGCGCCGAGATGCAGGCCAGTTTTCTGTTTTTCTAAGAATTGTTAACTTTCTATTGGAAGTTATTGTAATGGGGCCGATTTTTCGAATAAAAAATTTTAACATATCTGGACGTTTTGAGGTCTCTAGAGTCCGAATCTACTGTTTTTAGAGAGATGTATGTGTGTGTGTACGTACGTTCGTTAGTTCGTACGTTGGTGAACTTTTTTTCGACTCGCATATCTCGAGAACAAATAATGATATCGACTCCGGACCAATATTTAATTGGACACATATTTATTTTTTGGTATTTTCGAGTCACCATTGTCTGTCTCCTCTTTAGAGCGACACTTTTCGAACCTGTTTCCTAGTCCATTCTCTAAGTCAATGGTTTACCTTTAGAATAAATATTCTACATGTGATATATCACTATATAGAAAATAGAAACCGTATAAATGTAAATATTAGATGTCATTTTACGATTACGTTCCAACAGTAATGTAACCTATTTTATAAAATTCTATAATTTCTTAATAAATATTATACAGGGTGTCCCAGATTGATGTATTCATAGGAAAAATTACATTGAGAAACATTAACAATTTTGTAGTAAGCTTTTGGCTATAAGATGTAATGTAAATATGTAGTAGATGCTTTGATGTTTTTATTAAGAAGGTTGCGAGTTACTCTAACCAAGGTTAGTAGAGTATAGATTGCCTCATTTCATCTGACCAATCAGCGTAAGCGCGGGAATGACGTCAGCTGGAAGCCCATTTAAATGAAGTACAAAAATTGTTGAAAATTTTGCTAAAATTTTAGCTAAATTTTAGCAAAATTTTCAACAATTTTTGTACTTCATTTTAAGAAAAATTCTGTACGAAGCACCTTATATATAAGGTGCTTCGTACAGATTTTTTCTTAAAATTGGCAAGAGACAATAGATAGGAAAATCGATGTTAAAAAACTGGATAATTTTTATTTTTATTACAAAATTTAGGTTTTAATAATATCTTATAAACAAACAAAAAATAATAAAATAATGCTCAAGAAATGGCAGACTTAGTTAATAAACTATTTTTTAAAATTTAAGGTACGAATAGAATTAACTAACAAATTTATAATTTCTTATTTTATCTTTTATATTCACAAAATATTAAAAATAATCACAAAACACCATAGCGTTTAACAGCTGTCACAAAATTGACAACTTATCATATATTTGTCACCTTTTTACAGCAGGCCCTTTCAATAATTTATTGTTCTGTCATGCGCTCTACATTAAACTCACTGTATGTCAGTAACCATTGAGAATTGGTCACATGTTTAGATAAACTTTTTTGCTCAAAATGAACGATACTATAACATATACTAAAATTTGTACCATTCCTTCTGAAAAGTCCTGTATGTATGATCGATAAATAAACACCTTATATACGATTTCAGTTCTATGTTTACAAAGTCCTTGAAAGATGAAGATATTTCACGTCAAAACTTTTCATCTTTGAGAACGAAAAAAGTTTTTGATGTCATATCAATATTTTATTATTTGCGTAAAAATGTCTTTTATATTCTCAATGTAACAGGTTATGAATAAAGTTTCAACTTAACAGAATCAGAAATGTGTGAATGCTAGCAGTACAGATTACAGACATACAGACAGCGGCGGACACGTCACACCAATTGAATTTTTTTTTATTTTTTGTGTAGGTGACCAGCTATAGTAATAGCCCGGGAAATAAAGGTTTTATGTCGCAAATAATTCCCATAGAGCTGGATTTTTCACAGATAGTAGAACACCTTTATTATGTAATGTTTTAAATAGGATTATATTTCCTACAATTTTCATTCCCACAAATTTTCTGTGGTGCAAATAGTAAGCGCGCTACAGCTTCTTGAAAATCACGCGCTTTTTGTACGCTTGGAAACCAATTGTTAAAATGTAATGTCCTTTTCAATAGCTTTATTTATAGTGTTCTGCATCGAATTTTAAATTAAAAATACACATTTTCTTTAAGAAAAGAACGCCCTAAATCGTGATTTTTGTCCCATATCGATATCTTTAAAAATTGAGAAGCTATAGCCAGTCAAAGTTGAAATCATCATAGAGGTTTACGTGTTTTTTAACACGCGTTACGAGTACCTTCCATACCGAATAAAAAAAAAATACGTCTAGGAATCCATAGAAAATTTAATGCCCTAAACGATGATTTTTGTCTCGATAACTTGAGACATTTTTAAATTATAGGCATTAAGTCCAAGCGAACTGAATGAAATAGAAGAAAAAATCTGATTTTCAAATGAACTTAAATGTTTATAACTTGAACATTTTTTAAGTTATCGAGATAGGACAAAAATCATCGTTTAGGGAATAAAATTTTCTATGGATTCCTAGACGAATTTTTTTTTATTCGGTATGAAAGGTATTCGTAACGCGTGTTAAAAAACACGTAAAACTCTATGATGATTTCAAATTTAACTGGATACAGCTTCTCAATTTTTAAAGATATCGATATGGAACAAAAATCACGATTTAGGGCGTTCTTTGCTTAATGAAAACGTGTATTTTCAATTAAAAATTCGATGAAGAATACAATAAATAAAGCTATTGAAAAGGACATTATGTTTTAACAATTGGTTTCCAAGGCTACAAAAAGCGCGTGATTTTCAAGAAGCTTTAGCGCGTTCACTATTTGCACCACAGAAAATTTGTGGGAATGAAAATTGTAGGAAATGTAATCCTATTTAAAACATTATATAATGAAAGAATCGCTTAAGTCGACCGTTTCTGAGATATTTAGAAACTGGTTTCCGTAAGGCTTGCAAAATTATATTCAAGAGGGAGTGGCGGGGGAAGCACAAGGAGGATAACCGGGGACTTTTGTAAAAATACATGTCTAAAGGTGTTCTACCATCTGTAAAAAATCCAGCTCTATGGGAATTATTTGCGACATTGGGTGATTTTTTCCTTTCATTTCCTGGGCTATAAGTATGTCGCGGTACCCGTTCAATTTTCGAATCGGTTACTTGTTTGGTCGTTGTAGTGCTCCGGGATCCAAGCTAGAAGGGTGCTGGGCTCTGATTCACCACTCTCGTACAATGTAATCGCAAGATGCTAATGACCTAAGTTGTTGACGCGTCTATAATTTACAATAAATAAAAAATTCAGCGCTTGAATCTTGGACTTTTCACCTATATTTTTCAAGCTGGAATTACTTTCCTCTTATTTAAATTGTTTTCTTTTTTTAAATTCTTGCAAAGGTATGAATAAATAAATGAGCTCTATAAGGCTGGCTTTCACGCCAATGTTTTCTCTAATTAATTAAATATTCATTGTATCGCCCCGACGGAATTTTCTTTCGCTTTTAGAATTATGATGACGATAAAAATGTAGTCGCTTGACGTAATATACTGTCACTGAAATTAAAAATACAATAATAAGTAATAACTAATAATAAATTAAAAATTTTAAAAATAAAAAAAAATTCCAAACAGTTCAAAATAATCTGTATAATTAATACGCTCTTCTCGAGGGCAAGAGGTAGAGGAGAGATAATAATTAGGTTCAAAATGAATCGACAAGTATCGTTATATTTTTTCTTGTCTGAGTTAATTTGACTGGAAAGAAGCACATGAAATTGACATGTCGGATTTCATCTTTGAAAATTATTAAGTATAGGTGTTCTTAAATGAATACATAATAATATAAATTATTCTATGAACATCAAAAGATCTTCAAAAATGAATTTCTGAGAAAGATTAATTATTTTATCAAACTGCTTATTCTTAGAAATATTTTTTACATAATTTTATTATAAAATACATTTAAATTGAAAACGTATATTATTAAGTCAGTGCAGTGCAGGTGAGCGTTTGAATTCGGAATTAATTATGAGGAAGCTGGAAATGTTTTAATACCTTCATTTTCGGTCTGGAATAAACATACTAATTTTTCTCCCTCCTGCTAGTTGAACTTTACCCGCTGCTTGCAGATTTATAGTAAGAAACACGTATTTTAATTAACATCGAAAATTAACATTATGCAATTAAAAAATGTTTCAAACAAAAAACGTTTGCCGTAAAATTGTCCACATTTTTTGTCCCAAACATTTCTTGATAAAACTTGTTGTTAAGTCAGAAATTAAATGTCTTATTGTTGAGAACATCCACTGTTGAATTTATGTAACACTTTTGAAATTTTGTACCTATATGTACTCTACTATGAAGAGTGTTTAAGAAATATTAAGTTCCCATACAAGGATTATAGACCTATTCATGGGCTATCGAACTGCATCGAAACATTTGGAAAATTTGGTTGCGGCCACCCTACAGACATAATTTTTCCAAGGTAGTATTTTTTAAATTGAAAACTTCATGGGTAAACGTTTGTTACCAAGTAAATACTAAAGAGAAAGGGGCGTGTCGATAGAGTTTCTCCCTCAACGCATTTGTACCTACAGTACCCGCCAGCCAATCGGTTCCGACTCCCCGCTAACAACTCATTTCCCCCACTCCTGACGGTGTCGTTTTTCGTTTTCGATATTCTGTTGAACAAAATTACTCCCATCGTTTCAATAAAAGAAATAAACTTGATTTTATAAAACCTACAAATTCATCTAATAATATTTGAATAAATTTATTTCTCATGAAAATAGTTCACAGAAACCAAAACAGAACTATGTTGTGACCACTTAAATATGGTATACTTGCGACCTGGCTCACCTTCGCCCGGGTGTTATGAATTTATGATTTACTAATACATTAAATCGGTTCAGTAATTTTTGAGTTATTATCCCCGATTTTTACTCAGGCGAAACCGGTCCGGATAGTTAAAGCCTATGTTCATTTCCATTGCGGAAGCTACCCGTGTGCAAAATTTCACAGAAATTGGTTGAGGCCTGAAAGCGGAACAAACAAACAAAGAAACTCACTTTAGCATTTGAAGGGAATGGGGAAAGAACAGGGTATGTCACATTTTTTTGATTTTTGAGTTGTTAGTGCCATCTGATAGACCGTAACGGTATTCAGCACTGGGTAAATTGTGGGGTTAAAGAAATAGGTATAGGTCACCGTGTATTTTAAAACTTAAAATTATTGGATGGCAAAAGAACAAGAAATGTAAATAACTTCGAATCAATTTACTCAGCAATTTGTCAGAAGGACATAACTTGTTTTTTCCACATTCCCTTCATTTATAATATTAGTTGAGATTAACGTTGACGCAAAAAGCCACAAAAATAGTACCTATATATACTTTCAAGTGAAACAGCACCTTTACAAACGTCAGACGAAACAGAAAAAACAATAGCCTCAAACAAAATTCGAGCACTAAAAAAAGAACATCGGTAAACTTCAATTTCAGTTTGTTATTCTTTTCGACAGTCCTTCGCTTAAAGATGTGGCCACATTGATTAAACCTTATTAACACAATTAGACGTCGAACGGGGTTGAAATGTTCGTTGTTCGATATTTCTAAACCAGCAATTCCTTCTACATTTCACAGCCAAGTTTACACAGGTGCTGCAAATGTCAATACCGAATGTAATTTTAGAGGTCACAAACTCTATGACTTCCAACCGTTGAACTTTACTTTCTGTTAGTATAGAGTGAAGGCACCGGTTCCTGATCATCCACCTGTAATCGGCCACATTTATATTCATGGTTCACAGAATGGAATCAATACAGCAATACATCATCAGCAACAAATATCAATAAGTCATCATTACAGATAAATAAAATAGAAGTGTCTGTCTGTGATTTTCAAACTTTTAGCTTTTAAGTATTTTTCCCGTTTGCTTTCCCAATTATTAATTGAAAATATTTTTGTGGCCGAAAGGCAAACTCGTTTACCTATAAAGAAAACAGAAATTTGATATATATTTTTTTTTATATATAGGTAATTATATACTATTCAGACATATTAATTCGATCTAGGTATCCTATAACTCAACATTTCTTTAAAACTTTACAATAGCAGCACGATCTTATTTATCTATATAATATATAAATGTCAAATTATGTGTGTGTGTGTGTTATTTATGGACTCCTAAACCGTTCAACTGATTGCGTTGAAATTTTGGTGAGTTGTTGTGCTCACTACCGAGAAGGTTTCTGTAGGTTCATAAATTCTTAGCACCCGGCCGAAGCCTGACGGGATCGCTAAATTACCGTGCATGGTGGAAGTACGTGTATATATGGCGGAGGAGCAGGTGTTTAATCTTTTTCTATTAATATAGCCGCTATTAAATCACCCGAGCGAAGCCTGGACGGGCCGCTAGTTAATTATAATGATGAAATTCTTAAAATAAGAATTGTTTGCCGAAAGCATGCCTCATCAACGTGGTCTTGTCTGTACGGCTATTAAAATCTATAACCAAATACCATGCTTCATAAAAATTAGTGTATCTCTTAAAGACTTTAAAAAGTCTTTGAAGAATTACCTCAATGATAATTATTGTTTTTACAACAATTTTTAATGGCTAAATTTTCAGTTTTTGTGACTTTGTTTCATGCTCAGTGAAGCTTTTCTGAAATAAATCTATAATCTGTTCTATTCTAATGTGTCATTTATAGCGATGACTGAAAATGGACAGTTTAAATTTGAACATTTTTGTTATCTGATATATCAGGAATATTCTGGGTCGAGTTGCGAGCCAATAGGGACGATCCTTTGCTCTATGACCAACATTAAAGCTCACACATTTCTCGTAGCTATTAGGCAAACTGTGAAAGACTAATTAAATACATCCTTCACTTTAATGCACTTACTAAGGTTCCTTTCTGTAGAAAACATGTACAGTATAACTCGCTTATATATTATATATAACAATACATTTACTCTAGAGCTCCAACGTGTTATCCAGTTAATAAATGGTACGTCTTCGTGAGAAGCTTTCACCGTTTTTGCGAGATTTAATCAGAGATGTGCAAACTGAAGGGCGCGAAAATTCTCAAAGGGGCGTAGACCGGTCTCAAAGCCATCCTGAGGACAGTGTGGTGTAACGGTTAGCGTAGCGGCCTTTGAATCACACTATCGTTGGTTCGAATCCCACCTTGATCCGCTCATGGATGTTTTGTGATGTCATTTAGTTTTAAGTGAGTTAATATTTAATGTATTTAAGATGCTAAAGACCTAAGTTGTCGACGCGTCTATAATCTACAATAAATAAAATAAAACAAAGTCATCCTTCTCATTATAAATTCAGATTTCGCTGTTTATCGGGTTAAATGTTTTGTTTGTAATTTGAATAGATTCTTATTTCATGGGAGTTAGCCAATATTGAAGTAATTGGCCTTTTTGTGCACCATTTATTTAAATATTATATCAGAGGTGATTAACAACAAAAGTTACTGGAAATGATTTCTTTTTATAAACTTTGACACCCTGTATCTTGCTCAGAAAAAGAGTAAGAGGATTTTTGTTATATTTTTCAGAATCAGAAACGACCAGGAAAATATTTTGTCAAAATATTCAATGTTAAAACTGAACCACCCTGTATAGGTCATTGTAATAGAAATTGGAGGTTGGCAACATAATTCTGGATGCAAATTGGGTCCGTGACAAAAAAGTTTGGGAACATTATTGAACTAAACAATGTTTAATTCTTCATGTAGTTTGCGATGCTATAGTATATTTTATTAAGAAGGCACATAAACGCAAGTTACCAGCACTGTCTCTTTCCATTGAATGGAATTCGGAGAATCAATAAATGAACAAACTACTTATGAATCACAGTTTTTAAATAAAAAAGTATAAGCTATTCATTAATCATTTTAAAAACATTTTTAAACAGGAATTGCGTACAAAATCAGCAGATTGTGAAAATATATAATATATTCATATTTTGAGTTCTTAGGGACATCTAACAAATTAAATGTATAACTCGAATAATGGAGCTGTCAGTCAGTTCAATAAACTTGTTTACCGTTTTCAAAGTGCTGCCGGTGACGTTATCAGCTGGGGATTTAACTTTAATTGACGCCGTTATTGTGAAATTATTATATCGTCATATATTTTATTTTTTAAGCATGTTTGTTACAAGATAATAATTTATTTCGTTTTTAAATGAAGCTACATATTTATACAAGATAATTTTTACTTCCCACCTCTACTATGGTAGGGAAGTAATGGATTTAGTCCGAAAAAAATATTTCGAGATTTTAACAGATCTTCACGTTTTGAGACCCTAGCAATCGTTAAAGATCATTTTCTGACTGATGTCTGTATGTGTGTGTGTGTATGCGTGTGTGTATGTGGTCAATTTTTCGCCTTCGATATCGTAGAAACGGAACAACATACGGTAATGCCGATTGTTCTATTGTGTTTATCAGCCTTTAACTTAGATCTGATTAGATTTTGAGACAAATCGGTTCTGTAGATCCTGAGATGTTAAAAAAAATGTTCTCAATGTCACGAATTAACATAGGTAAAAAAAATATAAATGAATTCTAGATATTATAATATGAAAAAAATGTAAATATTTTTTTTCTGTAAAAATGTATAGTTTTTGAGAAAAAAAATATTTTACTAAAAAAAGAAAATAGTACGTAAATCAAGGTAACCATGATTTTTGCTATATTACTAGCCATCAGTAGATCATCAAACAAAAAAAGAGTGTTTATTTTTTGCAAATATTTACTAGGTGGGAAGTATAGGACTGGTCATCAGTCGAATATTTTATTTTATTTTTGGAACTCTTTCGTGCAAAAGGTTGACTCTCTTCTACTTGAAGTCGTATGTAGTTTCGTTGACAATACAATTTTTCTGAAATTTTGGCTATAATAATATTTAAATAACAATTTTTTAAATGGAAAAATAATATATGGTGGAAATCCCGGTGCTAATGGTAGAAGAACGTGTCTCAAGTCATTCTTAGGGTTCCGTAGAAACTAGGAAGCCTTATAGTTTCTGTCAGTCCGTCTGTCTGTCTGTATGTCAAAAGCCTTCCATCCACTCATTTATATACATATTAAGATAAAATTTGGTATACGAACGTAGATTGATGACCCAAAAACAGAAATGATGGGATTGTTGGGAAAATATTTTTTGGACCCCCTCGTATGGAGTTGAAAGTGTACTCAAAAAAAAATTTTTTTACTTTCCTCATTGAGTGGGGTATCTTTGTTTTATAAGGACCTTCTCGCTAATGACCGTTGTTGTCGTGCGTCTATAATCCACTATAAGGACTTTTCGTTTTTAACGCTTCAATCACGTGACATTTGCTTTCAAAATCGTTATCAAAGTGGACCCCCTCTAATTTCTAAGTTAGTGATGCAAAAAATCTGCAAAATATCCTGAATGTAGCCTTTATTAGTACTTTCAAAGAAAATTATAATGAATACTGTAGCAAAAATAGTTCATGAAAAAAACAGTTCTGAGGTAAGATTTTTTGACATCAGCAAATATTTATGTTAAAAATGTATCAAGTTGTGTTGAAAGTGTATCATTTCGTTTCCATAGTTACGATTTTGACAGACGTCAATAAGAGCAGAGTTTGTAACTTTTTGTAGGAAATATTTTATAAATAGGTATGTCACACTAACAATACGTAACCCTATTATGTGTGTGCCCAACACGCACTTAACCGACTTTTTCTTCATTATATTATAATGCACAAGCATCTATCACTATGCTACCAGAAAATGGCCATAAGATACATAAAATATCTAAAACAATATAAAATTTAAAAGTAAATTAAATTTGGACGTAGTATTTAACTCTTAAACAAACAACCTGTATAAATATAACCAGAAATAAACTTTACAGTATTATACTGCATCAGGAAAGAGAAACGGCAATCTCTGCTTGCACATTTGAATTTTAAATCAGAAAATTATGTAAGAACTTAAAAAGTTACACAAGAACTGCAGTGCAAGAGCTTTTCTCAACACAAAAAGTAAACACAGAAAAAGAAAATTCAAATGTCTTTCTTTTTAATTAGAAAGAAGAAATTATTTTATGAAATACTAGCCTGCACCCGCGATTTTGCATACATAAATATCGATTTTAACATCAGGAGTCTTAAAAAAAAAAAATAATGAATTGAAAATATGAATTGGTGCTAGGCCCAAATAACCTTAGCTGTTGATGATCTTTAAAATACAATTCCCGGAGCTCGAGACTACACGAACGTGAAGCGACGCCATTGTTTATAAGGCGTTTCCATTGCTCTTATATTACAAGCCCCCAGGTCCTAGGTTCTAATCTAAGAACTGGTAAAAGTATTAATTGGATTTTCAATTTAGTATTAAAAAATTATAAATTGAAAAAGTCTATTCATCCCCGAAAACAAGTATAACAAGTATATAAATAATATAAACAATTTTTAACACGGACGTCGTGACTAAATACACAATTAAATGAATGCATAATGACTGCAAACAGTATATGAAACACCTATTGTAAGAACAATGACGTAACACAATGCTGTAATCAGGAAAAATTCATTATAACTCAGTCTGCCGCGATATAGTGGAAAGTTTAGGGTTAGAATCCCTACGGTGACATAGGTTTGATGATGCACTACCAAGTGCATGATTAAAAAAATATTGTAACAAAATCCCAGATGCTACGCCACTGTTTTCAACAGAACATTCGAGAGTGCAGCGATTGTCTGTTTGTTGTAACAATATGTAGGCGTGGCAGATACGCGAAGACACGAGAATGTTCCAGAAAGCGCGGCGAGCGTGGGGGGATCAAACTGCTTCCGCTATATAAGTACAGCAGTCACCAGAGAGAAACAACAACGGTCAACGGACAGCGCGTACAGTTGAAAAATAAATCTGTGCTATTGAAGTGGTTTCACTTTGTTTGAGAAATACTGATTGTGTAAACAGTGTTGTATATTGAAATTGACTTTTCATTGTTAATAAATTATTGTATATTGTCGTTTACATATTTTGATTATTGAAATAAATAATTTTATTCCGCCAAATTTAAAACAGTTTTGTTACATTATCATTGTAAATGCTCCTAATTTCTGTTACAATAATTATTGTAGAATTCTATATGAGAGATACCACAAAGCAAATGCATAATATAAATATTGTATTGACTATGTGAACCATAAAACATTTTGCAAAGCAATTCTCATAGTTTATTCATACTGAGTACTGACCATTATATATTTATTATATCAACATAATAATGTTACACAATAGTGAATGGTTGCATTTTCATTAGCTAATAACGATGATATGGTAAAATTAAAAGCGGCTATGAGTTTCTCGTTATATATAATTCACGCATGAAAATTGATATACTCTGTGTTTGAGCGACATGTCACCCGTATATAGGATGTCACAAATATTATACCAAACAAGCCGTGAGGTGGGTCGTTTATTAGGTTTAAAGTGCGACCCTTGAGGTCTACACGACGAACTTCCCAGTTTGATAAATATTTAACAATAATAATTAAATTAGATACTACACAGAAAAGTAATCATTTTAATCATTAATGCATAATTATTATTTATTTTTAACAATAAATAAAAAAAAAGGCTGAACCGATTTTTATTATAAAATTTATGTCGGATCAAAATGACGTTAACGCGCCTCGATTGACACCCTTACGAAGTCGATATAATTTTTTATTCGCGAGATATTGTGTAAAATCTACTTTTTTGGAGGTTATTTGGTTAAGAAAAAAGAACGGCTGAACCGATTTTGAAAAAATTTCTTTCAGATCATATTTACGTTAATACGTGTCGATTGGCACCCTAACGTAATCGATATCATTTTTCATTCTCGAGATTTCGTCTTATAGAAAGAAATGGACACATACATACGTACGTACGTACGTACATACACACACACACACACACACACACACACAGACATATTTCTAAAAGTAGTGTAAAAATAGTGTAGTGACCTTGAAACATAAAAATTTTTTTTCCTTTTTGATTTCGATTTTCGGACCCATTACAATAACTTCCGGGCTTGAGAATAGCCGAGAGTGTAGCGGCGCTGTTGTTTACATGGCGTTGCTATGGTTCCTCTATTACAAGTCCCCAGTTCCCGAGTTCTAGCCCGAGAGCTGGTAAAAGTGTCAATTGGATTTTCAATTTATTATTTAAAAAAAAAAAAAAATAATGAATTGAAAATATGAATTGGTGCTAGGCCCAAATAACCTTAGCTGTTGGTGGTCTTTAAAATACAATACAATTACAATAACTTCCAATGGGAAGTTAAAAATAGTGTTAGTATAAGTGATGACAACTCAGCCAGCGCGATACTGGGAGTTTCGAATTCCAGTCTTTTCTTTTTACACAGTAGCCTCCCGTTAGGTCAGCGCATCTAGCCTTTTCTGTCATGTGCCTTAGTATTTTCAACCGTTACAAGTCCCCACTACTACACGCCATCACTCATCAGCCATGATGTGATGAGACTACAGTAAATAGGATCTCTTATGTCGGGTTTATCGTACATTTAACACGCTGCTTTGTTAATCGCTGTTAAATTTTTACACAAACATGTGAAGTAACCAGTAACCAGTAAGTAACCAGTGAATTAACAAAACAGCGTGATTAATATTGTACGATAAACCCGACATTTGTTTGATTTGGACTAATCAGAACCAAAGTGAAAGCCGAAGAGCCAGCTTTTTTTTCCCCAACAGCCCCGTAGGGACATTTACTGTACAGATAGATAGATTGCAGATTATAGACGCTTAACAACTGGGTTCTAACGATATCTTTGCATTGATTAAAACAGATTGTTGATCAGTGGCATATTTAAGTTCAGTTCCACCCCAGATTACTCGAAATTAGCCGCCCCCCACCAAGCATTTTTTTCAATATTGACTATAAAGAAAATAAAATACAATATTATGTTGGTTCATGTCCATGTTTATATATTATTAATATAAATTTTCATAGGATTGTGGACTATCGCGGCGGAATGAGCTTACAATACTGAACCGTGACATGATTACCAATCTAACATTCTCCATATATGCAAAGGATTCAATTGATGTTAGATTGGTAATCATGTCACGGTTGAGTATTGTAAGCTCATTCCGCCGCGATAGTGGAAAAGTTCAGGTTAGATTCCTGACTGTGTTAAAATGATTTTTTCCGATATTTGCAGGAATCAATTATATAATTGGCTGCTCTTCCAATAAAAATTTTCAGTTGCAAAACAGCCGTATAAATCTATTTAATGTAATATTATGATAATTTAGAAATCCAAAAAATCGGTGATGATAATTAATAAAACAACAGTAACTAGACCTTACCCGATTTTAATATATTCAATTATAATAGTAGAAGTAAATTAATTGAAAACGTTTCGACAATAAATTTTGTCATCTTCAGTTCAGTGATAATTATCACTGAACTGAAGATGACAAAATTTATTGTCGAAACGTTTTCAATTAATTTACTTCTACTATTATAATTGAATATATTAAAATCGGGTAAGGTCTAGTTACTGTTGTTTTATTAATTATGATAATTATTTGTAATAGGTATTCAAAACTGCACCAGATATACTACTAGCTGGGTAGATCTAGTTTAGTTCATAGTAACTTAGTAATGCACGTTCTATCATGTATGCATATATACGTGTTTGCATTCATTGTTAAACAAACAAATTCATACATACATAGGTATTTCATGTTAAGGACGAAGCAAATTATGTAATGTAAACTAATGCTTGTTTCTAAAGGTTTGAGAGCTCACATCAGTTGACTTGAATGAATCTGTGTCTCCTTTGAAACGTGTTTTGTTATTTTGTTTAGTAAAGCTAACATACACTTGCATAGTTAAATAATGGTAAATATCATTAGCGACTGTTTGAAGCAGCGGCTCTCAAAGTTTTATCGTGAATGTATAAGCGTGACGTTTACATGTGATTAGGGATAAATTTACAAGCTGTGGAATAAAAGTAGTTAAATTATTCTTAACTCAACTAGTAACAATGTAAAGAACGACATCAATGTCGGTTTGTATATTTGACTAACAGAACTGAAAAACTGTCGCTCAGACTTTGTCACTTTACTTATTTACCGATAGTTTTGAGCTCAGATGGCAAAAGATTATACATTTTTGGGACCAAATAACTAATGATTCGTTGAACCAAAGTCTTCGACACTTTCGGGACTTTTATAGATTATATGTTTGGGATCGTGTTTGGTAGGGGTTGTTGAAAAAATTTAGGTTGTCGACGTTCAAGGTTATTATCTATTATTAATTGTTCCATGTGTTTGAAAGGTCATCTGTTTTTTTAACACGCTTTTATTAGCTTCACTTGTATGTTTGCTTGCTTGCTTGTTTGTCAGTTTGTAACCGACTTCTTTGAACTTGATTTTGACCAACTTTGAACGGTCAGATTTAGTTTAAACGTTGTCGACTTATCAAGGACCGACGACAATAGAATAATTCAATAAGTTTGTCCCATTATCCTGACCAAGATCTCCAGGACTAAAAAAAGAGCAAAAAACTTCAGATTGAACTGAAACTTTGCACACTTATCAAGGACCGATGACAATACAATAATTCAATAAGTTTGTCCCATTACCCTGACCAGGATCTCCAGGACTAAAAAGCAAAAATAAATTATAATTTAAAAACTAAAAAACACGCTTTAATGAACTAAAAAGTAAAAAATAATTAATTTTATTGTAAAAAAGCGTGGGGTAGTATGAAAATATGATACAAAGCACCCCACGCTTTTTTACAATAAAATTAATTATTCTGTCCAAACTATGCTATAAATACACCCTGGTCTTTTCTAATTGTATTTTCATTTAACTTCAATATTTTTTACGAATCACAGTCGCAACCCCAAACACAGAACATTTTCTAAACTAATTCGGTGCTCAACTGTTTACTGTATACGCGTCTTTGGGTATAAGGTAAAATTGATTATGTCGAATTTGTAGTAAAATAATAATATAGAGTCACCAAGCTTGTAGTATATAAGTGTGTAAATGTCAATTAAGTTAACTATAAACTATGTCAACTATTACTGTTGTAATGCAACATGTCAATAATTATTAAAACTGTGCTAGTTTAACAAAGCATAATAAGCATTTTAGTTGATATAAATAATAGGTATAATTTGGTCAGAAAGGAGAGGTAGACCGTCATTATGCTGATCAGCTTTTTACGCAAAATACTGTGATTTTCAATTTTTTTAAACAATTATGAATTAATTATTCTTTTAATAAAGAACCTGGTAACCATCAACTAATACAAGCTCGTTAGTAACCCAGTTCTACAAATCTAAACGGAATCTTTAGCTTTCAAATGACACTTCAAACATCGTTACCTAGGTATATATCTTTATTTTTACAAAGTCTAGCGATTCTGTTTGTTTCATAAAACGCGTTACATGAGTAAGTCGAAGTTAGTGGCGTATACCCTAGAAAATAGACGTCCTACAACAAAAAACGTTTTCTTAACTTAACTGACAATTTAATACCAGTTTTTCCAGAAACAGTAAAAATATACATCTGAAGAAAATTGTCGGAAATTCGACATACACGATTTTACCTTGTGGCGTATACCCTAGAAAATAGACGTCCTATAACAAAAAACGTTTTCTTAACTTAACTGACAATTTAGTACCAGTTTTTCCAGAAATAGTAAAAAGATGCATCTGAAGAAAATTGTCGTAAATTCGACATACACGATTTTACCTTGTGGCCACAGGTAATGCGTACTGAATGATGCATTATTTATAGTGTGTTAGCACGGGTACCGTGCGTGTGAATGCACCCGGTATACAGTAAATCTTCATTTAGGACCGTGAAAACAACGTTTGCACAACATACCAACAGGAGACTCTCTGTTCTCCGATTTACTCTTTCGAATTTAGATGGTATCATTACATCACCGAATGCATTTATCACGTTTAAAAGAAACGTAGCTTGCCGTGAATTATTGAATACGAACTGGCGACTGCGTTCGATAATTCTTATACAGTCTAAATACAAATAAACATCTCGTAAACTTTTCCTTATTATATCGAAAATATTAACCGATCCTTTCGTGCTGTGCTGTAATATTCCAAATACGAGTAAATGCATGCAACTCCTCGCATACATTCCTAAAGCAGTCAAAAAAACAGTGCCATCTATGGGCTCGGGTTGTCAACGATGTAGCTTAGCAATTGGCTGTCCCGCCTCCGCTCATGGATGTTTTGTGATCTCATTTAGTTTTAAGTTAATTGTTATTTAATGTAATCAAGACGCTAATGACCTATAAGGTGTCGACGCGTCTATAATTTACAATAAATAAAATAAGCAATTGTCTGCATTATTTTTGTCTTTCTCTGATGTACCTAATAATGTCTTAATTATCTTACTTATCTACGCGGAAGAATTGAAAAACTATGTAAAAATCAATCTGCTGATTAAATTTATGAGAAAACATAAAAAATATTGCTTCTAGGAAGGTATGAGACAGGCGATGGAGATGTGGTTGTGGAGGAGAATAACAGGAACAAGCTGGATAGAACATGAGACGAATGAAGCAGTGTTTGACCAAGTTAGTGAGAAAAGAACAATGGTGATTGCAATAATGAAAAGAAAAATAAAGCTGATTGGGCATCTGCTAAGGCACAATATCAGTTCATCACCAATATCATGGAAGGGAAAATAAACGGCAAAAGAACCAGAGGTTAAGAGCACGTATATCCTTCTTTGAAGATATCTTCCATCGGATGGGTTTAACCTCTTACCAACAACTCAAAAAAATGGCAAGTAACACTAACAGACATGAATGGTTATAACGACAAGGCCTTGGCCTTTAGAAGCTAATGATGATGAGTATTTGATAATATGTCAAAACTTTACTAGCATCCCAAGCCGCGCGCGGCGCTAGTGTTGCTTTAAGCCAAAGTTACACGGATTTAAAATTCTAAACTACTTAATTGATGTTAATATATGTACCAATGCTATACGTCTTCTTTTTTGTATTTCATAACCGAATTTATACAGCATGAGCACTTTAATAAAAAAATGACTGGACAAGTAAGTAGTCATAAATCACCACAATAATGTTCTTAAAAGAGTTATTCAAGAAAAACTAATTTCGTTTAGGCCTCCAAAGAATTTAGATGAAACGTTACTTACGAGCTTTCACCTAATTCGGAGCAATTTGATACCACTTTTTAAAATGTTTATATTACATATTTTTGAGGTGAGCGCTATCAAGCCATTTTAAGGGTTGAACATTTTTTTGGACCCAAGGAATTGTTTCAAAATTAATATCTAACTTTTTAGTAAGCATTAAAATGTATAAAATCTTAACAAATTCGGCCAAGAACAGGCAATAAAATGTATGAAAACACTATCTTGCGGATAGTGAATTAGGTGTTTACAGAAGGGTGGGTAGACGTACCTACATATTTTTGTGCAGATATTGATTGGATAACATGTTAGCCGAATATAAGTAGGTACACAAACTGAGAAAGAAAAATTTATGCATTTAAAGGAATGTATTAATGGGTTACTTTTTTATTTTGTTCAATTAATAAGCATTTTAGTTGATATAAAGAATAGGTATAACTTGGTCAGAGAGGAGAGGTAGACCGTCATTATGCTGATCAGCTTGTTACGCAAAATACTGTGATTTTAAATTTTTTTAAACAATTATGAATTAATTATTCTTTTAATAAAGAACCTGGTAACCATCAACTATTACAAGCTCGTTAGTAATCCAGTTCTACAAGTCTAAACGGAATCTTTAGCTTTCAAATGACACTTCGCATGTTAGCCGAATATAAGTAGGTACACAAACTGAGAAAGAAAAATTTACGCATTTAAAGGAATGTATTAAGGGGTTACTTTTTTATTTTGTTCAATTAATAAGTTCGCATAATGATAGATACAATTAAAATTTAAATGCCTCAGTGCATATATTACACTATACAATATATTGTCGACAGGCTTCTGCACTATACGACCTGACTTTTTATTATTATTACAAAAGGAATTCTTATCTGGTTTGAACCGCAATTCGAAGAAACGGTCTTTATGAAATATTACAAAACTTTATTATAATGCCTGAAAAATACCCAAATGAAAGAAACTGACTTGTGACTTAATAGACCCTCTTCAGCTGTCATAAACTGATGGAAAAAAATGAAAAAATGTGAAAGTTTGAGAACACATATTGTTGAGTAAGTGATTGGGTGTTTGTACAAACAAGTGAACGTGGTGGCCGCCCATAGAGATGTTACACTCCCGTGACAATAGCCTTTTCCCAACAATCAACTATGTTTATGTGTATACAGTGTGTCTACAAATATCTCAATTTATAATCGTCTATAGTTGTCCAAGCAAATAAAATAAATTAAATAGCATATTTTCACTACATAAGAAGTCAAGAGAGGTGAAAAAAAACTTAAGCGAAATACCCAGTTCCCAAATTTTAATTCTTTTTACCCGACTACGATTAAGCCTGAAAAGGACAATGTTTTTCGTCGTAATCAATGATTATGTCGAAAAAAACGTCAGAACTAGCGAACTTATCATGTGGATTTGCAAGTTATTATTAATATTTTAAGAGCACCAACTTTCAAAGTTATCTATAAATTGAAAATAATTGTTATTTTAGTAGACTTATAACGACGCACATAGCCTAGTAGCTGCGCGTTTTATTGAAATAAAAAGAAAAAAAAATTGTTATTTTAAACAGTTTAGTTAAGAATCTGAGGACTGGAGTTTTATAATAGGCAAGTCATGGAAACGCCATACGACATATACAGAATGTCCCATTTTGATGAATACATACTTACGATTTACGTATAAATATTTAACACTTTTTCCATGAGAATAAAGTTTCGTCACAAGTAGCCTTTGGCAAATAAGAATATCTTTAAAAATTACTACATGGCTTATTCTGATCCATTCACTTTGTCCCAATGCTAAATTCCCTATGTATACATCAATCTGGGACACGTTGTATACGAGCTCAGCTTATTTCCAAGCCTATTATGAATTAAGATATATAAATTTGCTTAGCTAGATACCTATAAGAAAAGCAGGGCATAAATTTAATCCGCTTTATGATATGGAATTTCCGTTCCTCATCTCTTACAAATCTCCTTTTCTAAATTTTAATCTAAGAGCTCGTGAAAGTATCAATTAGATTTTCATTTTTGATGTGAAACATCTTATGTCGGGCATTGAACAGCCGCGTGAGGGGAAATATGCAACGAAATTTCTGGTCCGCTCCTTCGCTGCTGTTCTCCTCACCACTGCGGCACTCTCTCTCTCTCGGCTTCCGCGCGTTCGGGCACGGGAAGAGAGAGAGGGAGTATACATACGAACGTACTGTAAAGCAAAAGTATATGTATACACGTGTGGTATGTAATACAGATACTTCGCTGTGTATTTAGTTGCGTTTCTGGCTCAGGCGTGCTCAAGCGCCGCAACCGCATGTGTTACAGTGCAGTATATAGGATTACGTCAGCATAACAGTTAGTTGCTGCTTTTGAAAAAATATATACTACTACATGGAGAATACTACCGAGTTCAATAACGTTTTCTTTGATGTTTCACATCTGTCGGGGGTCTTGAGGCCACACCCTTTTTTATATTAAAAATAATGAAAAATTGAAAATACGAATTGTAACTGGATCCAGATAGCCCTGCCAGTTGATCTTAAAAACAAAATCGTCTTCATAATTTCACACATTCATAGTCATACTGTTTTAATTGGTTCGTTGGCTGCAGTTTACAGGTCGCGTGTTAGCTTCTTGGCCGCTGGCTCTACAAAGAAATATGAAGTGGTGCAGTATATCATCGGAGAAAACAAAAGCAACTCCGGGGTTTCCATCCCCTTCTGTATACGCATCTATTGCGTGATTTCTGAACGTTTGCATTCACAAAAAAGAATTCCGATTAATCGCAATGTTTGCGTGAACTTCGAGAAACTATCTATAATGTTTTATAGATTATTATAGGTTGTTAAAATGCGATGAATGATTGAGATAATGCACAAATTCAGTGGGGTCATAAAACAAATCAATTAGTTCAATACGGTTCATGGGTTCTTGGATTAAAATAAATTGTTATTGATTAATAACTCTTTTATTTATCTTCGTACGACGTTTCGTCTCCTTGGAGACTTTATCAAATACTGTAACAAAATTATAATAAATATAAACAATTAAATCAAGTCAAGAGTTGTGAAAATTTAACTGATTGGTTAATTTTTATTTATTTATTTATTGTAGATTATAGACGCGTCGACATCTAAGGTCATTAGCGTCTTTCAACTACACTAAATAACAACTAACTTAAAACTAAATAACATCACAAAACATCCATGAGCGCAGGTGGGATTCGAACCCACGGCAGTCCAGTCTAGAGGTTGCGGCGCCAAGCACGCTACCATCTAGGCTATACTGCCCTCTTGGTTAATTTTAACAACATATGAACAATAATTATTATTACGAACGAATCAATTAGGTTTGGCAAAATTGATTAGATTGTTGCCCTTTATATAAAGTTACCATCCGTCCGGATTTGTCTGGATTTTTGACTTAGATGGAAAAATTTTTAATGAATGATTAATTTTCGTATTAAATTACTTAAAATTAAAACATAAGTATTAATCAGTCCGGCTTTTTGCCAGGACTTCAAATTTCGAAATGGTAACCCTAACTCCATAACCACTCAGAAAAAAACGCGTCCCTTGTTATGCTCTTTGACCACGAAAAATTTTTGTCGCTACAATTTTCTTTTCGAAATAAAATTGGAGAAATAACTAAATTTGTAAGAATTTCCTTGCAGGAGCTATGGAAATTCCCTAAGCTGTTTCGTTTTTTGTGTTTTTTGCCATTAAAAATCTGAAATGTTGATTATTTTGACAAAAATGCACTACCACATTTTTGTATTATGGAAGTTCTCAATTTCTCCAAATGTTGATATTTCAAAAACGATTCACTTAAGCGGAGTATACTAAGTACATGAAAAATGCTCAAAATGTGACCCTTCTTCCGAGTCCGTTGAAAAAATATTGGGTAGGTAGGTACTACTTAAAATAACAAAGATGTGTGCGTTAGTGAAGGTAGTGGGCGACATGGCACAACGATTCAACACCTATGCCAAGTTGTGTCTCTCAATGTTTCTAATTTCTATCTCAACATGCAAAGCAAATAAAAGCGTAGAAAATTTTTGCATGGACACCCGTATATTATTATTAATAGAGAGTTAATTAGATACCATTTCTAACTTAGAAATGCGGTATCTAATTAACTCACTTCTTTTTCGCACTCCTTTTTCAATCTTAGAATTTCTAAGATTGAAAAAGGAGTGCGATTTCAAAGTACATCAAATTGAAACACATACTATTTCCACATTTGCAGAAAATGGAAAATAAAGAAGTATTATACACTTTAGTAAGTTGTTTTGTTGGATAATACGTTAGGCCAACATTTAGTAATCGCAGTGTAAGTAATGGATGCCCGGCCGGCGGACAAGAAGCATCGTTTGTTTTGTCTTGCGGTGCTGACCAGCTCAGTGGAACGTATTACTATTTCATACAACTTAACTCATCCCCTCTTCGTCTCTCTTACACACTCTATCTTTTACATGCACACACTACATTGTGTCCACAAATGGTTAATTTTATGCAAAAAATTGGATTTTACATTTTTTGCCACTACATTTTTCATCAATAATTATAATAATTTATATTGAGTAATTTTGGTCCAGAGAATTTTTGCGTGACATATTTTCGATAATTGCCGATTCTGTCAAAAATATTATTGAGCTGCAGGTCTATTGAGTATATTTTTGTGACCGTGGCGCATTGGTTTGCTGCTACGCTAACTTGCAGTTTGCTTGTACAAGAAGAATAATTGTAGATTTGTTTTCCATAACATGACGCATTCAGGAACACACCGTATATGTGTTAAAGGCCAGAGAAGGAGATTCTCCTCAAGTTTCGGGTGGTTGTTCTACATCTATATTATGTGTACTTTCCCCAGTCTACTGCAGAGATCTTGTCCACTTTTTGTTTTATTAACATTTGCACGCTCGGATACCGGATAAGAGAGGAATAATATGAACTTGGTGCAATCCACTGCACTATGTCTGTCAACTCAAGCAACAGGTTTTTTCGAAAGACAGAAAATCATTTATAAAAAACAACAATTTAGTCACTTATTAACCATAACAATTTTATTATTCGAGTTACATTCCGAGACAACGCTCCCATCAGCAGCAAAAACTGAGCTGATGTTTAGTTTTTGCTAATAATGGGAGTATTGCTCTCGAAATGCACATATAATAATATTATTATTGTGGATAAAAAGTGACTACATTGTTGTTTTATGTAGTTTCTAGCCACAATGCTCTTAGTTGTCTTAGTATTCTGTATATTTATTTGGGTAGGGAGGGGATTTTTAATTTTATAAAGATCAAATTCAATATTATCGATTCTGTGCCCCATCAAAAAGCGTCTTGACCCTTAATGGGACTATTTTTTAGGTCTACATCTCTAGTAAACCTCGACGTACTACCGACTCAAGGTTATTAGAGTACAGGTTGCCTCGTTCCATCTGACCAATCAGCGTAAGCGCGGGAATGACGTCAGCTGGAATTTAGTTTAAATCAAGTACAAAAATTGTTGAAGATTATGCTTATTTATATTAGGTGCTTCGTGCAGATTTTTTCTTAGAATTGGCAGGAGACAACAAATAGAAGAATAGATGTTAAAAAATAGGATAATTTTTATTTTTATTACAAAATTTAGGTTTTAATATCTATAATATAAACAAACAAAAAATTAAATAATGCTCAAGAAATGGCAGATCTTGTTAATTACCTATTTTTTTAAATTTAAGAAACGAATAGAATTAACTATAAACAAATTGATAAATTATTATTTTATCTTTTATATTCACAAAATATTAAAAGTAACCACAAAACACCATAACACTTAACAGCTATCGCAAAATTGACAACGTATCATATTTTTTTCACTATTGAAAAAACATATCACAATACCATGGTTACTGTGATTTTTATTTCCAAAAATTAGCAGCGTCCATGGTCTGATCTTTTCTATTGAAGTGAGCAAGCATGGTATATTCCGAGTGACGTCATCCCCCCCACTACTATCTATCGGAACGAGGCAACCTTATACTCTACTAACCTTGCTACCGACCAATGTTGCCAGGTCTGGTGAAAATTCACCAGATTTGGTGATTTTTTAACCCATTTGGTGATATGGTGAAAACTTTCTTAAAAAGCTTTATTTCTGGTGATTTTTTTGGCAGTTACCTATTTATAAATTTTTGAAATACATTCACTCGCTTCGCTCGTTTGCTTAACTGGAAGAAAACAAATATCTATGGCACCACCTAATTGCAAAAAATAATGCATACAACAATGTAAGTTACAATTGTTGTTTGCAGATCAATTGTTGTATGCATTATTTTTCACTGTTGGTTACAAGTTAAGCAAAATCGCAGGATAGTGAACAAAATAATTTGATTTATTAAATTAAATGTACGACGTTTCGTCTATAGATTTAGACTTTTTCAAGTACAATCACGATGGACACGATTTCTAATATAAAGTTGGTTACAAGTTGTAACAAACAGCGAACATTAAAATGTATACAAGAAACTGGGCCATCTAGTGGCACGGGGAGCGGTAGTCGCGTCACGTATGCGGCATGGATCGCCTTGGAGCTTGGTCTGACCAAGCTCCATTATCCATTATCTCGTGTAAGTATACGAAAAATATGAAATCTGGTGATTTTTTGTAAAGTCTGGCAACTTTTAAAGCAAGTGTCTGGTGATTTTCAGTTTTTTCACCTGGCAACATTGCTACCGACTATCATTGTACGGCAGAGGACCGCTTGATTCTGGGTATAAAATTTATAACAGACTGCCTATATCAATTCGAGACAGCAACTTTAGCTCTTTTAAACACGCATTGAAAAATGTTCTGATTGTGAATTGCATTTGTGATTTATGTGATTTATGATTTTGACTTGTCACATACATTTTGTCAGTGTCGACTTTGATCAAATACATATCTATCTATATAGATAGATAGATAGATAGATAGATAGATAGATAGATAGATATGTATTTGATCAAAGTCGACACTGACAAAATGTATGTGACAAGTCAAAATAAGAATTTATAATTCGATTATTTAAAACATAGGTTTTAAATAATCGAATTATAAAATTTAGCCATTCTATAATATCTGGATTTCAAATTTAGATTTTTTGTAAAACTAGAACACATTATATTTATACGTTGTGTTTGCTACGTTACAATCAACTGACATGGAGAAAGAGCAAACAAAGAATATAACTTCACAGTGTTGTACAAAAGAGCAAATAAATAATTCAAAGAATAAATAAATCATCATATCAAATTCCCGTTGACTACAAACAGCCAGTGAAGATAGCATATTACATGTATTAATAATTTATATTCTGTTGTAGAGTACTGAGATTTTTTGATATTACAATTTACAGTTGAATAGAATGCAAGAAAACATAGAAATTTAAAAATTTGGTTTCGCGTAGCCATCAATTTTTTGTCTTGTTCACGCATAAACTTGTGTTTGTGTTAACAAATTTATCTGAATTGGGACGTGTATACCACATATCGTACACAAACATTTTCGTGGCATTCAACGCACACAATCTATTCGTTTTCAAGCCTTATTGTATTTGACATAAAATGCATGTGTTAACTTTGTCTCTACCTGATCAAATTCGGATAAAAAATAACCTGTATACAAATTAAGTTTGGGTACCAGTAGATAGTATACCAAGCTTAACTAAAAATCGGTACAGCGTTTCACGAATTATGGGTACAGAAAGACAGATATATTCAGGTGTCATGAAAAATACCCTCAAAAGTCGCCTGAAAACTAAATTACGGAGAGAGGTCCAGTTACTTTTTTATATAGAATTAGTATTAATTTTAATTAAGTTCGTCTTGAGCTTTATTCACTTCTCGATCGTCATGTTGAGTTAAATACCTGTGAGACGAATTGTTTCGTTTTAAATAATTAATGTCGGTGCAGACGCTAATTAGCGGTTGGCATATATGCTGTAAAATGGAACTTAACAAATCCCAACGCACTCGGGCTCGTTGTACAAACAAGGAGGTTTATTTGATAGTATCTCTAGATACATTATTATGTCTTATAGTTGTTTCCCATTACAGATTATCTTCCATTTATACAGAAACTAAGTAAGGATATATTATATACCTACCAACATTAAAAAAAAAGACAGATCGCAGAGTGCCAAGTGACGAAAATTGTATCGATTCAACGTCCATACCAAATTATATTATACCTACATATTATTACAGTACAACAGGTACATGTGTGACCAATTTTGTTGTAGAAATACAGTAATGTTAATTTGTACTTAAAAGCTAATTTTTGATTCTAAAATAAAGCCGATACATTTTTAAGTGTTTTCGGCACCATACATGTTTTTCATTCCCTAAATACACCTCTTAAAATAGTTCGACTGCGCCTATTTAAAATAGGTGACAAGCAGTTCGACAGCTCATATACAGGGTGTTAAAAAAAGTGTTCGGAAATTTTAAGGACGTATAGTATAGACCAAAATAAGTGAAAAAAATCTAATAAACATGGGTCCGCAAACTAACCGTCTCAAAGATATGAGCTTTTATAAAAAACAAGTTACTACACATGCAATCAAGTTTGCTGTGATGAACAGTACAAACAGATCGCCTGTGAGATAATTCGAGTAAAACCGGTAATTTTTGAAAAGGTGCGAAACTCGTTTATAAGAAGAAGTGAATCAGATGAAAGGGAGACATGTAGAACACCTATTGTAAAATGGCTTAAATAAAATGCGTAAATTTGATACCACTCACTGTTTTCTTATTTTCTTATAGATAGTACATTTCTGAAAATAGCTCATATCTTTGAAACGGTTAGTTTGCGAACCCATGTTTATTAGGCTTTTTTCACTTATTTTGATCAATACTATACAGTATACGCCCTTAAAAATTCCGAACACTTTTTTAACACCCTGTATTACCTCCCTCATCCCTTAGCCAGGCTTAAGGGCGGGTTGTTCGGTGCCGTAGCTCATTTTTTTCAATTTTTGTCAGTTACGTCTTTACGTGAGATGAGGGGCGAATTTATTTAAATAAACTCTATGCTATGTAAAATTATGAAAAAATTAAAGTATTTCATAATAACTGAAAAACACACACATTAGGTACACTAATGATCTAGACTTACTAGCGTCTATAATCGCGTGCCGCTAGAATGTGGGCAAACATGAAAAGGGTCGTAATCATTAGTAATTTATAAGTTGTGTGGACAGCCGTCGAGTCCATTAATTTACAGTTTTTCAATGAAATGAATTGACTTAAAAATACGTAACTGTGTTAAACAACCCACATTAGTTTTTTTCTCATACCTTCGCTAAGAAAAGTGGATAAATTCGTTAACTACTTACTTTTATTTCGAAGTTTTAAGTGTCCTACAAAATCAATAGGCGGGCTTTTCCTTTAGATCGTTAGATGTTGATAAAAAACGTATCTATTTCTTTTCTATTTCAAAAAAATTTGTTTTAATAATTTAAACTGTGTACAAACTTTTTTAACACTAAATTCATTAAATTATTATTATTATATTGCATATTAAATAATTTTTTAGTTTTTACATAGAAAATAAGTTTAAAATTTGCACTTCATCATGAAAAAATCATTAAATCGTTTTTTTTTAATTTTAATTACTGACCTTGAGAAGAGCTGAGCGTGTAGCAATGTCATTGTTCATTTGTCTTTTCATGGGTCCTCTATTACAGGCCTCAGTTCCCTGCAGGTTCTAATCCGAGAATTGATAAAAGAATCGATTGGATTTTCAATTTATTATTAAAATCAGCCAGCCAGCCAGCCAGCCAGCCGGACAAACGACTGATCCTATAATGGTTCCGTTTTTTCTTATTGAGAAACGAAACCCTAAAAATAAAATAAGTTCAAACTTTATAAATTGTTGCTTGTCCCAAATAGCCCAAGCTATTGGTGACCTTAAAAAATTGCTTATAAAACATTTTAATCGGACGGAAACAAAAGGTATTGCAATTGTTTATCTTCAAAACATTAAACAATGATAAGACAATATAGAAAACATAAAACACGTTTTTCTTCTGAAAGTCATAAAAAATAGCAGTTAGGATGTGGATAGTTCGTTAAGCGAAAAGGACAATATTGTTTTAAATGTTGCAATGACAGCTATTATCCTTTCTTTAATTACGTTTTGTTGTTTAGTGTACAAAGCATTGAAATAAGTGCATTAGGACCCTTCCATCTAATTTCATCCTTAATCATAAAACAGGGAAGAGTTTCTCAGATTGAATGACGCGTGTTAGTGCAGTCGTGTTGAAAGTCTGTTATTTGACGGGGCGGCACCGCACAGTGGGGAAAATTCACGGCAGCCTGTCCAAAATTACAACATTTTAAATTTATGACTTATACATTGTTCCTTCTCGACTTACATTTTTTAGAATATTTTTTCTAATCGACTCGGCGATCAAATACATTTACTACTCGACCTGCTTCTAAACAAATTCAAAATTTCAAAATTTAGCTTCTGTTGTATGATTCAGTTTTACGTTAATTTGTTCCACTGTACGGTGTCGGCTAGAGGTAAGTAATAGTGAAATTTAAACATTTTGATTTTTAGGTTAAAATTCTTGATTTTAAGTCACAAATAATCTATCAACATTCAGTTGTCCAGATCTAGTTTTGGGTTTCCGTTAGGTTTTGCGTGAAATTGTCCCACTGTGCGGAATCGACTAGAGACAGGTTAGTGTGATTTTTTTGTGCGCTGGTAGTTTAGAAGTGCGGGAAGGTGCTTATCGCGAACGCCTCCTTCCGAATGGGGCCATTGCCGCTGCTTGTACGCACTGCACACTTTGTTATATGTATGTATGCTATGTAAAGACGTCGTCCCGACATCATTGCGTCGCGGCGTCGGGCGTCGGTGATGACGACCGCATTACTCTCTACCGGCACTCTACTTACGTACCGTTTCTTCTCACAGAATACTCCGTGCTAGAATAATCCAGTGGCGTACGAATTAAACGCCTCAACTTTTAAAACTGAAGGAATTAAAGAATCTATATTGCAGGCACTATTATTTGAACTATTATTATATTTTTTATTGTTATTACTAATTTTTTGTATTCTATTATAATTGTCAGCTCAGCTTTTATGCATCACACTTACTATATTATGTAATATCGCATGCTGGCATGTGCCGTGTCAATAATTGGTTCATACCTTTAAACATTTTCTTGTTGTAAAGTAATTTTAATGAGTGTCAGCTCCAGTTTAGGTATAATAATTCACATACTGGCTTTCACGTCTAAAAACTTACCGCACGTAATTTGAAAATTTCACGTGGTGACACATGACATGTCAATAATCGGTCCTTACTTTGAAGTCTTTCGTTTTTATAAAATACTTATTTTCATCACAGTCAGCTCCACCTCTGGTAATTTAAGAGGCGTGAGAGCCTGGTTGGAATATCTGGGCCGGATTTCCTTGCAAAATCATGCCTAGACACTTACATAGCACGTAACCTCCCGTGCTGACATGTGATGTGTCAATAATTAGTGTATTTGCCATATGGCACATACACTATTGGCGTCGGTCGGATGGCGGGACCTAGGGGTCGGACCAAAATTTCTCGACGTTTCATAGCCTCCTGAACAATTTGGCACCATTTTTGGAAATGTTTATATATATGTATATATATATATATATGTGTGTGTGTGTGTGTGTGTTCGCGGCATAACTCTCGAAAGACTTAATTGATTTGAACGAAATTTGGTAGACACGTTGGAATCCATCACCGCACGGAACCTATTTAAAATGGGCCCAATCGGACCATTTTAAGGGTAGTTTTTAGGGGTTGAAAAAAGTTTTTGGGCCCGAAAATACCGAAAAAAATCTCAGAATTGTTTCAAAATTGGAATTTAACCCTTTAGTAGAGATTAAAATGCGTTGCTAAAATTTTAACAAAATCGGCACGACAGGACCGGACTTACAAATTTTATGAAAACACTAGTTTACGGATAGTGATTTATTTGCTGACGGGTGTATTTAATTTGGTACAGAGGTTACATTGATGATAATATTGAAATTAAGAAAAAAAATATTATTTTAAGGGATGTATTAAGGGGTTAAATTTTTCATTTTGTCCAAAAACAAACTTAAGTTCACATAATAAAGCCACAAGGTCTGTATTAGCAAATACACTATATTGTCGGCAGGGTTTTGGCACTGCGACCCGAGTTTTTTTATCTTTAACATTTTTTTGTTTTTTTAAAAGCAATTTTAATGACTCTCAGCTCCACCTCTGCTAATTCAAGAAGCATGAGAGTCTGGTTGGCGTATCTGGAGTAAACCACTAACAGGCAACCAATGCAATATGCTATTTACTCCACCAGACTGTTCTCTGTGTTGGCGGTTGATGCGGAGCGGCGGATAGGCGAATAGAAGAGAGTGAAGGAACGGGCGACCGAAGGGCGAACTGTGTGTAATAAATGATGCGCGGCACGATTGTGTTAGCTGCTCTTCTTCTACTGACGGTAGCTAGACACGTGTTAGAACTTCACACATACATATGTATTTTATTTGTGTCGTACTACACATAACATATTATTGTGAGAAACTCAGCAAGTGATTCACTGTTTGCTTTTACAATTGACTAAATTACGGTTCCAGACACGAAAAAACTTTGGGTCTTTACTATGTACAAAAAAAAATTGAAGGGAAAACAACTCTTTGCAATATTATAATACGAAATGGTCTACAAGTTCGAAATTCACGTGTTTTTGAATTCTAAATAAATGCAACCTCTGTACCAAATTAAATACACCCGACAGCAAATAAATGACTATCCTCGGACTATCCGTAAACTAGTGTTTTCATAAAATTTGTAAGTCCGGTCCTGTCGTGCCGATTTTGTTAAAATTTTAGCAACACATTTTAATCTCTACTAAAGGGATAAATTCCAATTTTGAAACAATTCTGAGATTTTTTTCGGTATTTTTGGGCCCAAAAACTTTTTCAACCCCTAAAAACCACCCTTAAAATAGTCCGATCGGGTCCATTTTAAATAAGCTTCGTGCGGTGATGGATTTCAATGTGCCTACCAAATTTCGTCAAAATCAATTAACTCTTTCAAAAGTTATTGTCCGCACATATATATATATATATAAATAGACATTTCCAAAAATGGTGCCAAATTGTTCAAGAGGCTATGAAACGTCGAGAAATTTTGGTCCGACCCCTAGGTCCCGCCATCCGACTGACGCCAATAGTGTATGTGCCATATGGCAAATACACTAATAAACAGTGAGACGATCCCATTCTTGAACCTTAATCTTGCGTCTGGCGAATAGGCAGGCTTAAACACTGTTATTATAATATGCTGTATGCTTAGTAGGTAATAAAATATACATTCATTTTATGTTTGAACATTGTAAAGGAGAAGATTTGGGTATGTGACGCAATTCCTCTTAATTTTCCAGGTAATTTGAGACTAAAACACTAAAAAGAAAGCATTACTTTTCATTTAAATAAAATAATACAGGACTCTATCTGTACAGAGTTGGAATGTTTATATTAGCTGTGCAAACAAATTATTATTTTACTCTGTGTGCTCTCATCGCAATGCAGCTGGCGCTGGGTTGTAGCTAGAGACTAAAATACAGGGCAGCGACGGATTTTCTTAAGTGTCTACAATATAAGGCAAAATAATCTCAGCAATCCCTGTATAAGTGTTCCCCATATTTAAGTATCTATAAGTTTGGCAGCCTTTCTCCCTTGCGTTTTAGGTGGCAGCTAGAAATTAGACAAATGTTTTAAAGTCTATCCCATAATTGTAGAAATTAAACAAATGAATAACGTTTATTTTAAGTTGGCAACATGTAAAAAATTTCAAAATTATGATTAGATTATTTATATTTTCCAAGTTTACTGTTTTAGCACTGTTTTACTAAATAAAAATAAAAATTAACCAAGGAAACGGAAAATAAAATAATGTCATTTTTAAATAACAAAATATTAGATTTGACTTTTCAAAAAGTAAATTGGAATTAATCATGCTAAATTCTTTTAAAAAATTTAAAAAAGAAGAGAAATAGCTTCAATGAACAGTTATAACGTTCAAATACATTTCTACGCAATAATATTGCAGCTCGTGTTGTGATGTCCTAATATATTTTACAAAAATCGTCATTCCTTAAACCTTCATACTGTTTACTGGAAAGAAATATTTGGAAAAGTGAACAAGTATCATGTAAATTTTAAAATAATAATATACAAATGTAACATTCTTAATAAATAATAAACTACATTTTACAGTTATGTATCTTTATATTATAATATTATGCACAAATAGTAATACCTGATGTAAATTGTTCGTTGAACAAGAGGCGCAAAAAAAATAGAACAAATATTTGCTATATTTTTTTATGAATTATTTTTCTTTTTATTGTACAATTTCGTCATTTATAATTCAATGTTTTTAAATAAAAGTATAAATTTAAAATTTAAATGATACAAGTATGATACACACACACAGAAAGATTGATAAAAATTGTAATGTCAATTTGATAATAATTTTTTCAAACTTCATATAACAAATTAAACAGCTGTAAAACATAAATTTTTTATCACAAATTTTTAAAATTTAGTTAATAAAATATAATGAAAACACATTCTGACAATTTTAACGAATTTTGTCGTTTTGAAATTATGACATCTTGAATATGATGACAGTGATTTATTTAGCTATTTAAGTAAAACTTACACGATACACCACCTTACAAAGCTTTTTTTACAATAGAGAAAAGTCATACGTTATTCATTTGTTTAATTTCTACAATTATGGGATGGACTATATGTAATTATGTAAACCTATTTTTTAATTATTAAATATTGTATTATATTGTGTCAAAGTTGTAATCTTTAAACAATTTAGTCACCACGGTATCCATCTAAATTTCATTTGTTATATTTTTATTATTAGAAATAGTGGATTTTCAATAATTTTATTCGAAGTGTTCGCATTATTTTGGTCTGGTATTTTAGAATTACAATATACAGGTCACCCTTTATGTAAAAAAAATATGCCAGACCTTATACGTAGATAAATGAAAAAAAAAATTAAATAAGTTTAACGACATGATAAAAATGGCCAAACGAGCGGCAATGTTATTTTATGAAAAAAAGTATTGCGTTATTAGATAAGCAAAAAATTCATTTGTTGCCTATCTAATTTCTAACTGTCACCTAAAACGCAAGGGAGAAAGACTGCCAGACTTACAGATTCTTAAATGAGGAACACGTATACAGGTATTTTCATTCAAATAATTAAAAGAATTTAATTGATCTTAATTTATTTTTTAATTTAATTTTATAAAAATGATCGAAATTCTTTTGACTGCAGCTCTGATAAAATAAACTAGAAATATATTGTTACAATGAAAGGTAAAGCAAACAAAAATTAGTTTTATTCTTCATTATATAAAATTCCCATAGCGCGAGCGTAGTAGTAGCTACCTACTTACTATTTTTCTGCAAACTATTTAATTCTAAAATGAAGACTAATAAAAATGAAGTCGTAAACTGGAAATATTTAAATTTAAATAAAATTAACTTTATAAAATTAAGGTACATATTTTTTGGATTTTTATAATGTTTTTTAAACACACAGAGCTTTTATGATCAAACGGAAAAAACAATTATTTCATTGTCATTAGTTTGTTTCTAATTAAAACAGAAAATAGAGACTATTAACAAGTGCAGAAATGTATACCTATGTAAAAAACAACTAGCAATTAATTGAAGTATCAAAAATACAAAAGCAAAATTTGTGTCTGCCGATGCACCCATTCTATGCTACAAGACGTCCAAAAAAGGTTTTTGGCATAGGTATTCAAGAATTTAGCCGGCAATTAATTTTTCCGTTTTTTTCTGTTTTTCCCATGAAATGTAAAATTATTGACTCCATTTATTTGTTTCTTTTTTCATTTTGTGTAGAGTTTAGAAATGAACACATAGACTAATGGTCGGTTTATCGTACATTTTAATCACGATGTTTTTTTAATCACACTGTTAAATGACGGGTTGCTATGGTAACCAAACACAGCAACCAATGAACACGTAGCTAACAAAATTTAACAGTGTGATTAAAAAACATCGTGATTAAAATGTACGATAAACCGGTCATAAAACTATATTTTAAAGCAAATTGTTATAAGTTAACAATTAGATTAACAATCAATATTGTTATTACTTCCTATACTGTACAAATTCACTATTTTAGTGAAATTAACATAAGGACATCAGACGATATTAATCGACATAACATGCCCTTATTAATTATTGTAGAAAGGCTACATAAGAAAAATTTAAATGCACCGCCGGGAATCGAACCTGGAACACCCAATATCGCGTCGGGCAAGTTTTCCAGTTACTCCACGGTGCCCATGGCGTACACTTAATCTTTTCTTATATATAGCACAAATACACCGCAAGTCCACAAACTGCGAGAGCTAATATTATTTTTATTTTTATAACAACACTACAATGAATGTTGCTTTTCTCAAAATAGGCCGGATATGCCTAGTAATAATTTCAATTATTTGCGAGAAAATTACTTACAGTATCTTATTTAGTTAACAATTAGATTAACAATCAATATTGTTATTACTTCCTATACTGTACAAAAATTTGTACAGTATAGGAAGTAATAACAATATTGATTGTTAATCTAATTGTTAACTAAATAAGATACTGTAAGTAATTTTCTCGCAAATAATTGAAATTGTTATAAGCTGAATCAAAATAAAAAGTATTTTTTTTACGTCAAGATCAATGTTCCGAAAGTGGTAAAGGATAATAGAATATCCAAAAACATAACTCAATGAGATTTTCTTATAATGAAATTGGAAA
Organism: Mongoloraphidia duomilia; assembly: GCA_039654895.1. NCBI lineage: Eukaryota > Metazoa > Arthropoda > Insecta > Raphidioptera > Raphidiidae > Mongoloraphidia > Mongoloraphidia duomilia. Next base: position 35,025,894 of record CM077524.1, read on the forward strand.
CCTGGGTCTTATATCTGAAATTCATATAAAATAAGGACCTTTAAAAAAGAAGAGTATCCCTAGTGTCATTATTTTTATTTGACAAGATGACAAAACGGCAATTCACGTTCTCTTCAGACAGGTATTTGCATAAGTTAGGTGATTTATATGAGTCAAAGTACATTTTTTAAATATAAAATTCAAAAGCAAAAAAGTAATTAAATATTTCAACGGACTTTTGCATAAAGTGTAGGGCGTTAGTATGCACTAGAGAAAACTATGCAAACACATTTTACAACAAAACTTCATAATTAGGTAATACTAGTGTCTAGCGTTAACTTCACACAACACGTTACATGTATACCTATATCTGTGGTCACAAGACAAAACCGCTTATATAGAATTTTGTGCATTTTTTTCTGTAGGTATCTTTACATACTGTAGCAAACCCCAAGATGTTACGCCACTGCCTCTAATAGAAACCACGAGAAAGAAAGGTTACAGTAGTAAAGCATGGAACGGTATCGAAGATACTGAATAACGAGTACCTGCCGGAATGTTCTAGAGAACGCGAGAACGTACTAGGCTGGGCCGCGCAGGGTATATAAACAATCCGGTACGAGTGAATAGGCAGGCAGTCGACGGTGTCACGCAATCGATAATCAGTGAAAGGTGAGTCAGTCAACGGGAATCAGTCAGTGTAGATTGTACTGTGATAGTGTTGAACAGCGAAATAAATCTGATATAAATATCGTGATATAAATTCACCTGACAAAATAAATATTAGTGTAGTCAATTGTAAATAGTTAAGTGTTATTTAAGTGGCTCGTTTAGTTCAATAATTACCGCTTAAGTTTTTTTATTGTTAGAATTGACTTTTCGTTGTTGCATTTATTGTTATTATATTGTTAATTATTGTAAATAAATATTTATTCCGCCAACTCATAAAACAGTTTTGTAACAATACATTTTTAAAGACAGCCATTCACGATCCAACGCCGTAATACGATTTCGTTGCATACGACAAAATCGAACGCAGTTTGATCGTGTATCACGTGTCCCGCTAAGGTCGGCCAGCAGCTGTATCTCGAAAACTATTTGTCCTACAGCTTGCGGAGGAAAAAATCATAATAAAAGTGACCCCTAGAAGTATACGTTTCCACTGTCAAATTTTACTGCCAGATGGCGTATTTTAAAAACTTTTAGTTAACTTTACTTGTTTGTCTGTCTGCTACAAATCTTGCATTCAAAATTTCGACTAGTTCTAATTGAGCTAGAGCTTTGAAATTTTGTACACGTGTATAAGTCGCGTGACAATGCAATATAGTATAATATCTAATATCGTTCTAAATCCAACGTGGGTGGCATGGGTTGGATATAAATAGGATACAAATGTTTAATGTACAACCTTGTATGTAGCGACCTGTGACGCGTTGTTTCGTTGGAAACAAAAATAATTGATAATAATTGACAATTTTCAAAATAAGCTATGTGACGTCATTCTAAAGACTAAAAAGTAAAAAATAAAATTTATAAAAAAATTATAAGAAAAACTTTTATTTAAAAATTGTTACTAAAAAGTAAAAAATAATTTTCGTACATCTGGAAAATAAAAGCTTTGGGGTGGAAAGAAACAGCTCGTTCATTCACTTATTCGTATTAAATAGTGGAAGAAACGGGTCTAAATACCTTTGTCTTCCGCCATTTCATGTTTTTTACCGTTTTTTCTACCATAAACCGATAATGGTAAAAGAACCTGCTGTTTTCAGTCCAAACCGCCCCAAAGCTTTTAGTTTCCAGATGTATGAAAATTATTTTCTATTTTTTAGTAGAATTTTTAAATAAAAGCCAAACTTGCGAGTAGTGTTATATAGTGCAATGTAGACTTCATTACCAATATTCTTGATTTATTTCAGATTTTTTTGAGCCATCTTTCTCGAGATCGAGTAGGGAGACAGCGATTTTTAAGAGATTTTTTGAAAAAATGTTAAAAAGGTTACTTAACTCGCGCTTTTTAAGTTTTCGTTTGATACTCCACCCGATGACCTTAAAAAAAAGTTTTTTGCCCTACTTCCACCTCCCAAAACTGACCCCTTAAATCAAAATTCAACTTTTCGTACTTCATTTCCGTAATTGTACCACCACTTCCTATAACTCGGTATGTCAAATTTCAACTTTCTAAATCAAACAATCTCTGAGAAAAATGCCTGTAACAGACAAACAGACACCGGGGTGATTCCATAAATTTTTATATTTTTAGAGTTTCCGTAATTAGAAACACTAAAATTATAAAAAAAATTTACACTGGCGGTTTTGCATTTTGGTCAAAGATGTAACTTTGTCTCACTAACACCATTATACAAAATATTACACATTCTGCATTATAAAACAGTTAACAATTATTATTTTATACAATTTGTAGTAAATGTACCAGTCAAAATTAAATTTTCGTTCGTTTTTAAATTAAAAATTACAATTATGTCAGACAGAAAGATAAATTTATTATTAAATATTTTTACTAAACTAAGCTTTCCATACAAATAAAGATATAGACGCTATTTATAAATATAGTAATAATAAGAAGTATTAGAAATACCTTGTATTTTGGTGTCCGTCTTGTGACTTCATGTGTTGTTAACACGACGCGTTTAAGCAACGAGTTGCCATCTTCAGGTGTGGTTAATTCTCAAGTCACAAGACGGACACCAAAATACTAGGTATTTCTAATACCTAATTCTTATTATTCATATAGTGACTTGGAGACCTAACACTCTAAAAATGTATCAAATATAGTAGTCGAATTGATAACCTCCTTTTTTGAAGTCAATTAAAAAGTGTGAAATTTGGAAGACTGCAAGAGTCTTGCAGCAAAACCAAAACCCAGACTCGACTGCACAAAACCAAGACAAAGCCTATAAGTCTATGGATGACCAAGACTACCATATAGAGTTGGTCTTGCTTTTGCATATCACTAGATAAAGACATCTTCGACAAAGTAGCGAGACGAATGCTACAAAATTATTCGAAAACGAGATAGACAATTTCTCGTTTAGACGAGAGGAGACGGAAACAATTATTTTTGTCTATCTGTTTGTTGGTACCAACATCACTCAAAAAACCATTTTGATTGAACTTCATAAACTGTCAACTGCTACCCAAGGGTACTTTTTACAATGCTATGCTTGGGTTAATTATGACCAAGATTGAGGCTTCTGCAATCTAAGTCGCGACCAAAAGCGAATGAGAATTACTGTGGTATAGACGCTCAACAACCGAGGTCATACGTGTCTATGTGAGCAAAATCGAACAACACTGAGTAATATGAAGCAAATGGGAGGAAGAAAAGAAAATCTCTCGTTGGAAGTCCACTCCAGGACTGAAACAATCAAAGAGATTTATCTCGCATAGCACCACAAGGACCAAAGAACTCCTTATTCTCAGCAAAGCAGAACTGAGAATAATGACAGGACTCCTCACAGGCCACTGCCCTTTGAGATACCATCTCTCAAAAATGGGTAAAGTTCAGGATGACAACTGTCGCTTCTGTAAAAAAGCAAAAGAAACTGCCGAACACATTCTATGTGAATGTGAAGCAGTGTTCTCCAAAAGGCTGCAACATCTTAACTGGCCTTTTCTAAAGCCTGAAGACATATGGAGAGAAGCCCCCAGAAAGGTTATAAGGTTCATAAAAAGCATTTTACCCGACTGGGAATAAACTATTAGGGGACTCACAAAAGATCTTATAGGTCGCAGTGATTGTGAGATATCTAATGTCTTATCACCCCGTGTAAATCTAATCTAATCTAATCTAATATGAAGCAGCAATATGAAATTCCCATAGGTAATTAACATAATTTAAAAAATCACAGTCTCACCTCTCACGTATGTAATTTATATTATTGTTATTCAATAGAAACGATCCACAATGGCGCTTGGGTCGGGTCGTGCGACACAATAACAGTGTACGTTATGTATAACTATTTATTTTACACGTAAAGCTGATTCTCCTGCAGCAGAGTGTTTGCTAGCTAAAGATCCGTTGTATTTCCCAGGAGGTTCTCATGAAACGATTGTTGTTAGGACCAATGTACATTGTGTCTTATTTTCGATGGGATTGCAGGTTAACTCACTGGTCTCTAACTAATGGATAGCGAATGATGACCATTTTGTGAAGCCTGCCTGTGCAGTGCCATGGTCACATTGTTTTTCGAAATGTTAAATTTTCTCGCGTCATTTTGCTGTCAGTTTTTTTTATTCATGTCGGTTTTCAGATATCACTAAAAATCAAACTAATTCTGCAGATCCATTCAACATAAATGCATAAAACTTACATTTCACAACAGTCACAATATGCCTTCAGAAATACTTGGTAACCGTAAATTCCCATACAGGGTTTCCAAAAAACCAAAATCTGCTAGTGGTGCCTTCTCAATGTCATAAAGAGCTTTGATGTCCCCCCGCACAAGTCGTATACCTTTGATATCCCCCCGCGCATGCCGTATTCATGGTCCTCTTGTTGTAAAAATAACTTAAATGATTTGACAGTTTGGAACTGGAAATCCGGTAGAGACTAGGGGGTTAGCGAAAAAACCCTCACCCCTCGATATGCTAAAAAGGAAATATGTATTTATAATGTGCTAACGGTTCCGCCCGACTGCTAAGAATTTATGAACCTTCCCCAGCGTGCGCACAACAACTCACCAAAGTTTCATCGCAATTGGATGAATGATATAGAAACGCATATGGGACAAACAAACAAACAAAGAAACATTATTTTTATATACAGGATGAGTCAGACTACCCGTATCAGTTGCTTTTTTCGAAAACGGTTAGTCGTAAAGAGCTATGTCAAAAATTTGTATTATAAAAGCCCTAATAAAGAATCGAATGGTGATAATTCTTTTTTCTGGGAAGATCGGCTTCCCTATTAGTTTGCTCCAGAATATCCAGAACTCCGGAATTATAAAAAGCACGATAGATCGAAAGTGGTATTGTTGAAAAAAACTTTAAAAAATACGCAAGATTTGTAGGGATTTTTTTTATTACTGCCACCCCTGTTAAGTAATATTTGTTTGAAATTACTAAATTAAAATGTCATAATATTTTAATTTTAAAAGTCGGCATTTAAAATCTTGTTGCCTATCTATCGATCATTAAACACTGAAGAAGTACTTATAGACACTCATAGTATAATCAGAAGATCTTAGTAGTATTTAAGAGTAAATGGAAGACAGTTTGAACACTTGTGACATTGTCTAAGGTTGCTAGATTTTTAATGCCGACTTCGTTCCTTATTATGAAATTTTAATTTAATAATTTCAAACGAATGTTACTTAACAGGGGTGGCAGTAATTAAATATTTTTTCCTACAAAACTTGCCTATTTTTTAAAGAGCTTTTCAACAGAAGCACTTTCAACCTATCGTGCTATCTAAAATTCCAGAGTTCTGAACATATAATAATTTATATTTATACTTATAGAAATTTGCAGGGGTGGCAGTAATAAAAAAAAATTTCCTATAAAACTTGCGTATTTTTTTAAAGATCTTTTCAACAATGCTACTTTCGACCTATCGTGCTATTTATAATTCCGTATTTCTAGACATTCTGGAACAAACTAATATGGGGAAGCCGATCTTCCCGGAAAAAAAATTATCACCATTCGATTCTTTATTATAGGGCTTTTATAATACAAATTTTTAACACAACTCTCCACGACTAATACGACTGATACGGGTGGTCTGACTCACCCTGTATACCTATAAATTTATAAAATAAAACAAGCCGTGAGGTGGGTCGTTTATTAGGATTAAAGTGCGACCCTTGAGGTTCACACGACGAACTTCCCAGTTTGATAAATATTTAATAATAATAATTAAATTAGATATTACACAGAAAAGTAATCATTGTAATCATTAAAACATAATTATTATTTATTTTTAACAATAATTAAAAAAAACGGCCGAACCGATTTTTATAAAATTTATGTCGGATCAAAATGACGTTAACACGCCTCGATTGACACCCTTACAAAGTCGATATAATTTTTTATTCGCGGGATATTGTGTAAAATCTACTTTTTTGGAGGTTATTTGGTTAAGAAAAATGAACGGCTGAACCGATTTTGAAAAAATTTCTTTCAGATCATATTTACGTTTGGCACCCTAACGTAGTCGATATCATTTTTCATTCTCGAGATTTCGTCTTAGAAAGAAATGGACACATACGTACGTACGTACGTACACACACATAGACACACACACATACATCTTTCTAAAAATAGTGTAAAAATAGTGTAGTGACCTTGAAACAAAAATTTTTTCTCCGTTTTGATTTCGATTTTCGAACCCATTACAATAACTTCCAATGGGAAGTCAATAATATTCTATTATTTAATAAATAATTTAAATCATTTTCAATGTCACTTTTAGTAGATTTGTTTTTGTTCATAGACCGCAGAACTAATGAATCCGTTGATTTTTCAAGTATTACCTATTATATATGTTAGTATTAGTATAATAATTGGCAAATGAAATACCGTTGGCCAATAAACAAAAACTACTTGAACTTCATTTTCCATGGTTTATTTTTATTCACGTTTTTGATGATCGTATACAATACAATACACTATACGTGTTTCAGTGGAGCTTACAGCCTTTTTACAGCACGCTATAAAGTGCAATGTTCCGAATGTTGGCTTTCACGTAGTTTGTTTTAAATATTGAACGCTATTAGAAGATTGACTTCTGTAAACTCACAAACGATTCCCTGTAGTGATTTCAGATATTTAACTTTATAGTTTTACTATTTCTTTTTCTACAAAACTTGATGAGCTAATAGAGCAATAGCACGTTTACTAGCGGCTTCGGGCTTGAGAATAGCCGAGAGTGTAGCGGTGCTGTTGTTTACATGGCGTTTCTATGGTTCCTCTATTACAAGTCCCCAGTTCTAGCCCGAGAGCTGGCAAAAGTGTCAATTGGATTTTCAATTTATTATTAGAAAAAAAAATAATGAATTGAAAATATGAATTGGTGCTAGGCCCAAATAACCTTAGCTGTTGGTGGTCTTTAAAACACAATTTCAATTTTACTAGCGGCTTCGCTCGCGTCAATGTCGATTTTGACAGAAACTTTTCTCACGAATCCATTAACATATAAAGTAATATTGAGACAGCATTAAATTATCAAAAACATCTTGCAGCCAGTCACAGAAGTAGTACGTTAAACCACGTCTTGTTCGGATTATCGAAAATTCGGATAACTGAATTCCTATAAAAAACGTATATAAAAATCGATCATTTATTAAATAAACTTCAAACAAAAAATCATATCAATTATTCGCACATCACTAATGAAAATGCAAATACTTATTTGAGTTAGTACGTAGGTACTCTGAGAGTTTAGGTAAGTTCACAAAATTAAAATATAAAGTCAAATATATTATTCTCAAGAACCAATCCGTAGCGTGATCATGCGGAGTCGTAAAAGAATTGAATTTAGTGAAAAACGTTTGTGATAAAGTCATATATTTTCGACTCATTTCAGTTTTATGAGTAGAAATAGGAGAGGGAACGATACATTTCACGTATGTACGATGGAGTAAGCAAGTTCTATAAGAGACGTTGCTTTAAGTAGGTAGTTCCTTTGATGTTTAGCGTATTTTCAATGCCCTTGAACTTTAAAAGGGTAGAATAAATCGCGCGAAGTTTAAATCTCACAACGATTCAAGTATAATTTTTATTTTTTATCAATTTATGTAACTTAAAGTTTTAATTATTACTTTGATATGTTCAAGCTCTTTACATGGGTAAAACCTAAAAATCATTAAGGTTTTAAAATTTACGAGTATCGATTTTTTGTCTAATAAAGGTGCATCTGTCACCAACCGCTGAAGTCTGTAGGACTTTAAAATATAAAAGTATTTAAATTGTTGTTTCTAGAGATGTGTCGTTCACGCTGGACCCGTTCACTGTGAACGGGTCCAATAAGTGAACGATTATGAACGAATCTGAATTCAGTTCCCAATCGGATCTGGTTCAGTTTGTAGGTAAACGGTTTAACGCGTACCAACTCCGAGACCGACTGACTGACGAACGATGAACGAAATTGATAGGTCCTTATCAGGTAAGAAATAAAGTTTAAAACTACCAGTACATTCTATTCTTACTCTATAGAATCTACTGTTTTATATGTGAATTTTTTGTTTTTTTTTTCAATTTTATATTGAATTGGAAATTTTAAGTTTTGTGTATTTTTTTATAAATGTGGCATGTAGAATGTATCCATATCTTTATTTTGAATTGAAAATTTTGAGCTGTTTTTTTTAAATAAATGTGACATTAATGTAGGTATCTTCATTGAATGAACATTATATGAATTTTGTTATTATTAATATCTAATAAATAAACGCGCGTTAAAATTAATAAAATAAATACGATAATCAAAAATCATCAGTCATCACATTTAGAAGACCGAATCACCGGATCCTGTAACAGGCTGTAACACATTGTACATAAAAGGAATTTCGGTAGCGCATACTCACATAGAGATCATGGAGCCACTGGATCACTTGATCCGTTCAATAAGACCCGTTCATTAGGTGAACGAGATCCGGTTGGAACGAATCTTCGTTGTGACCCGGACAGCCCATCTCTAGTTGTTTCATGTCTAAGGTACTAGTAAAAGAGAAACATGGATCTTGTCCAAAGAAAATATGCGTCAGATTACATACAGATCCGATTGTGACCGAGAATATACGATCTTTAAGCTTTGTCCATTTACTCAATGTGCGGTATGTAAAGCCAACAAAGAGAATAAAAATATATCTGCGTCTCTTTTGACGAAGTAATTCAGCATTTATTCCGATGATGTCATTGGTCGATGTACGGGCGTTTCATCTGAACAAAATGTTGAAATCATTGAAATTAGAGATATCTTTCTATTTCATTCGAACAAAATATCTTTACCTATGACAGTAGTCAATCAGGAACCAGCCAGCTGATCCCGCAGAAAAAACAGGAATATATACCTGCACCTATATGTTGGCTTCACGATTTTTGATCTATTAGTACAGGTTGAATATCTACCTGCCACATAGGTAGGAACCTCTAACCGTCTTACTCGAGTGTCGCGTCTTACAGGAATGTCTAGCTTTTGTATGTAGTGCAGTGTAGTCTAGCTGGTACGTTTTATATGCTATATACGGCAGGCTATATACTGTCTACAGTCAACTTGAATTGACTTGTGTTTACTTAAATATTCATGCCGTGGCTGAACTTTAGATATACTAGTGAAACGATGAAAGGAAAAGTGCGTGGGAAATCGAAAACTGTTTGCTACATGTTCGTCCTCGCATCAAATTTACTGATATATAGCAATAGTGGAGTCATCAGGATCGGATTCAACCGAGTAAACGTTAATGACCTCAGTTGTCGATCGTCTATAATCTACAATCCCTCATTTTCTCGAATTTAAACAGTATCAAAAATAATTTCTTTTAGAGAAGCAACTAATGCATCGGCCAATCTAGGCAATTTTTTAATTTTTATAGTATTTTATGTGTATTTATATAATTATTGTTTGTAATGGCAATTAAATCGAACTATAGGTGGTAGCATGTACAATGTTCTAAGCGGGATGAACTTGTAATTATTATGACAAGTCAACCTGTTCTAACTTTTACAACTTTATGGACCGTAGCAACGCTAGCTTCACTCTGGCTCCGTGGTTTGACAGAACCAACAAAACATGACAGATTATAATATGCGTAAAATTATATCGATATACGAAAATACATTGGACTAAGTGAAAGTAATATATTGACTAAAATCGACGTTCACTCAAGCGAAGCCGCAAACAAAGCCAATCTGAAAATAAAATATAAACATATAATTCAACCATATCAATACATATTAACGTTTATTGAATATTTACTTAATAAATTTTTGATAGTTTGCGTATTGGCTAATACGGCCCTAGTACTTGCATCAATAGATTCACAGTGCTAAGAGTGTTTGATACCGGAAATAGAAGAAACATACTAGGTGTTTGTCGATCCTACCGACTTTGAAAAGCAACCCAACTTATGTAATATAGTTTGATCGCTGTTATTTGAATTCGATTCATGCGAACTTATCTCACTGAATTGAAAAATATGATGCACAAGAAAATTTTAAAATAATTAACACGTTCTTATGCAAAGCACTGATATATTTTCAATAGGCAATTTTTAAATTTTCACAATACAAAAATTCACACATTCCTTAATTTTGATGTGTAAATATCTTAGCTCTCGCTCCGCGGTACGGGCTTCATGGGAGTTCGAGCGACAGAAATAAGTCATGTAGATGTGACTATACTGTTCCTGCAGCATGCTCACGCACACACTAATTATATAATATTCATTTCCAAGTATAGTAAACTGTGAAACTGAGCTCACATGTTTACACATCAACTCTCGTGAGTGCCGCTTCGCTCATACCTTTTTTTCAATGAAAATTGTACATATATGATTGTTTAATTTTCAAGAAATTTTATATCTAGAGATTTTGGACGCCGAATTTTCTGTCATTGGTTTTTCGAAATTCGAAATCATTTTTCACATAATGAGCACTAGCCTTCAGGCAAAGGCAGACTCAAAATTTGAGCCACCCTGCCATTATTATGTATGTATTAGTATTTAATTTAATTTAATTTATTTCAACAACAGGGCAGATACCCCAATTACAATCTACTTAGATATTATTTATAAGTGTCATAATAATATACACCGACATCTCTACCAAGTTCTATTATTAATTATTCCAATAAGTGCGGAAGAATTTTGAAATTCGTTATGAAATTTATAAAATTGTTTGAAAAATTAATTTAAAAAAAAATAGATGTTTTAGAAGTAAAAAATTCAAACAAGGCTCATATCGTTTTAATAAATACGCAGTGGTTTGTATAAGGTAACAAGGTTTAATATTATCATGAATACCATTTAGTGTTCCCATCGGAATTTTTTTATTTAGGTATTGACTTCCCATTGGAATATTGTTGTAATGAATCCGATTTTGCGAATGAAAAATTTGGATATATCTGTACCTCTTGAGTCCCTATAGTCCTAATCGACTGTTTTTAGATAGATATCTCTCTGTGCGTGTACGTACGTTTGTTCGTACGTTAGTAAACTTTATTTCGGCTCACATATCTCAAGAACAAATAATAATATCGACTCCGGACCAATTTCATTCGACGCATAATTGCATAATGAACACCTGTTGAGATTTGCAAAAAAATTGATATGGTGGTTTTTTTTTATAGCAAAAAAACTACTGTAAAATGTTAACCTGTATTGCAAATAGTTATCTACGGTAGACTGGTAATTCTAATCTCTATAAGGGTCTTTTCCCATTTCGTGCTTTCCCACTTCGGGCGTTTTGGGATTTCTACCCTCTTTGGTGCCAGTTCGGGCGTTGAGAATTTGCATGTAATTCAAAAGTGCCACTTCGTGCGTCGATCAAATTGGTCTTATTTTATTATTACATCAAATTTAGAACTGTGTAATTTTTACAAAAATCTTATTCTCATTTAGATACTGTAACGGATCATCCTGTATATAAACGGCAGGCAAAAGTTCTGAGAAACGGGGTCTGCTTACTGTAACAACTAGTACCTGCACGAAAGTTCTAGAGAAAGCGAGAACGCACTAGGCTTACGCCACGCAGCATATATAAACAGCCAGTACGAGTGAGTGAGGGAATCAGTCAACGGTGAGTCACGCATTCAAGTCTACGGTGGACCAGTAATATAAATAGTGACGTGATATAAATAACCAAATTGATAAAATAAATACTAGTGTAGTGGTAATAATTACGAATTATTGTATATAGTTAAGTGCTATTTTTTGTTTTGCCTTCTTCAATCAACACAAGTAAACAATAACTAACTTTGTGTTGATTGTTAGAACTGACTTTTCGTTGTTGCATTCATTATTATTGTGGTTTTAATTATTGTAAATAAATATTTATTCCGCCAACTCAGAAAACAGTTTTGTAACAATACATAAGCTATACTATAAAATCAATCACTTATGTAATCTATAACATGCCCCTTTTTAACAATTTGTTTCAATACAAAACTAATTTTTATTAAACAAAATTTGACGAAATAGCAGTGAAGAAAAGCAGTTCCAAACTTAAAATTCCGACGATGTCCGATATAGTTGAATTTGTTGAATCGACAAAGGGTCAGCCAGTTTTGTTGTATGGTGGCCATCGGTACACGAAAAAAACTCTTAACAAAAATTTTACAAATGTGCTGCACTATCACATATGCCGTCAGATGATTATTTCGTCGAGCAATGACTGGAAAATGACGTATTGCAAGATATGTGGATATGCTATGGCGAAAGACATCGAACAACGAATTCTTTGGAAGGGTAAAAATGCACGAACTGGCACTAATAGCAGGTAAACGATTTGGACGACGCCCGAAGTGGGAATATTTTAATAAATGCCCGAAATGGCACTAAACCTCTCTAAGGGCACTTAATGGGAAGTTAGCAGTGTAGTTTTACCCACACACCAAGCCTCTTTTTTCATAAAAAATTGAAAGCTTGTATTTAAAAAAAAGTAGCCGTAAACAAAATATTTACAGCAACTACTAAAAAAACTTTCCTATCTTTATAATATGTAGAAGAGTACACAAAGAAGGTGACGAAGATGAATATTTATGGTCACAAAACAAAACCATTTAAATTTGAAAATCGTATTGCATTCATAGTATTACTTGCAGACATTAAAAACTGGCACTTTATTATCCGAAATATGTTTTGTTAATTCTGTCAAAACACGAATTCAGAGTGAAGTTAGCGTTGCTTAGTCAAAGGTCAGAGCATGATAGATTCCATTGACGTGTTAAAATTTTAAGGTCATCCCGCTTAAAACATTACCCATGCTGCCACCTATAGTTAGATTTAATTAGGAATAAGAGTTTTTAAAAGATTTAAATTTTGAATACTTTTAGAAATGAAACGTTTTTGGACAATATTCCAAAAAATAGAGTTAACAATTATTATTTTTGTTGAAGCTATTATTAAAATATTTCCAAAAATTCTCTATGAGCAGTTTTATCTTTAGGCCACAGATAACACCGCACAGCAAAGTAGGATGAACATTATGAAAATGGCACAGCTAAGCAATGCATGTCAAGTTTGTAAATAAATGAATTATTTTAGTTTCGATAAAGTAAGTCATCCATCATCCACTTGGTAGGTGGGTATTTAACACTTACTCCGTACATAATTAACTTCCCCATTTCCTTTTACGTCGCTTCGGCCAACTTCGGTGACACTAAAGTCTTCAGTGTATGACGATGAAGTAAGAAAACATAACAGCTTATTATAAGCACAGTATATTGGTTAAATAATGTATCCTGAAATTTATTTGATAATAAATTATTAAGAAGCTTCTACACTGTGCTGTTTCTTTACAATTTTGGTGCTTTATGTAGGATTGGACAATGAGATAATGTAAATGAATTATTATATAATAATGAGTTAGTTATGTCTTATGATAATGATGACGATGATGTTTATGAGATAATGATGATGATGGCAATGATATAATAATGATAGTGCTGATGACATAATAAAGATGAGATAATATAGATGATGATGATGATATTAATGATGATATGGTCATTATGATGATAATGAGGTAATGATGTTGATGATAATGATGATCAGAGATATTAATGAAATAGTAATTGCTACGAGATTATGATAATGATAATGACTATGCGATAATTGTTATTGTAAAAATGACAATGAGATAACGATGATTATTATTAAAAACAACTAGTTTCTCATTAAGTAAATCCGAATTAGTATGAAAAAAATCGACATTCACAAGCATGTGCAGAATTCTACAGTATCTACAACCTTTACGCACGCAATATGTGTGTATCATACTAATGGATATCAAATTTGAACATATAACATAATTAACGATCAAAGTATAAAGTTGGATGTCACGTATATTACGTCAAATCATGTCTTGTATTTACAGTAGCGACAAGTTAACTGGTCACAAAATTGAGAAGAGTTTTAATAGAGTCGACTTTTTCTATTCAGGTATGCAACTATTTCAATATGAACTATTTTAACTTTTTAACCAATTTCAAAAAAGGTGGAGGTTATCAGTTCGACTCGTATGCATTCTTTTAAAAAGTATGTCCACTGATTACACAGGAATGCCTGCGCTGATTTGAATGTATTGTATTCAGGAAGATGTTGGTGTAGTAGTTTTTTTTTTCAAGTTAACTCAAGAAAACAATCATAACGTATAGGTTAACTGGTTTCAAGGTCTTATTTTATATTGTATATAATTAATTCTATAATTATTTCCATGGTATGAATATGGAAGAATGAATGGTATTTCAATGGAGAAGAACGAAAGAAGAATGTTTGATCGTTTATAAGCCTTTAGTAGAATAATTAGAAAAAGTATTAAAGATAAATAATAATATAGAAGAAGGACGTGGCTTATAACGTATGTAATATTAAAAAATATTCGAATTATAACTCTTTTTAACCGACTTCAAAAAAAGGAGGTTTCTCAATTCGACCGTATATATTTTTATGTTTTATGTATGTTCGCGGATAACTTCGTCGTTTATGAACCGATTTTGAAAATTTTTTTTTATTTGAAAGGATATACTTTCAGATTGGTCCCATTGAAATTTCATCAAAATCGGTTCAGTAGTTCGGCTGATTTTAATAAAAAAGTAAGTAACGGCGTGTGATTCTTTAAGGTAAATGTTACTTTTTGACACTAAAAAGTAAAAAATAAAAAACTTTTTATCAAAAAAAAAACCTCCTTCAAAAAGGCACTAAAAAGAGGAAAATATTGAAATTTTGAGGTCTGCGCCAATTTAATAAAATATGAAGTCGGTTAAAAAGTATAGTATAGTGATTAATATCTTCTTTTTAACCAACTTCATATTTTAATTGGCACAGACCTCAAAATTTCATTATTTTCCTCTTTTTAGTGCCTTTTTGAAGGAGGTTTTTTTTTGTTAAAAAGTATTTTTATCATTTAAAGACAGTTACATCAGACAGGGTTCGATGGAATCAAGTGCTCTCCCAAATCCTGTAAAGGATACGGAACCTCATGATGATGAAGCTTAAAAGCTAAAAAATCACGTAGGTAGGTATATTAAAAAAATTATTTTCATACCACAATGTTGTTGAGATTTCAACGAATAATTTAGTCTTAATTTTGTCTTGGATATCGATACCAGAAATATTGTTAACCTCGTCGAGACAAGGCGAAGAAATCTCATTTCGTCGCCAGTATAGTCAAGTATTTAAAACAATGAAAAATCAAAATCAACTAACTGTACTTCTTGCACACAAATGACGCGCTTAAAAGTTTCTCGTGTCGTGGTTGTAAAGTTCTTATACACGTTAGGATCCGCAGCAACTTCGCACACACACACATACACATCCTCACACTAAAATTTCATACAGAAAACATATTATGACATGCGTCAGCAACACATACTTGACAGACGTTTATGATTTTATATTTTTTGAATAAGGTAATTTTTTCTGTTCACGGTGTACTTCTGACCACTTTAAACTAGTTACTGGATTGATCCCAAAACCGCCATTCAACACGTTTTGTCCTACGGGAAATTAAAACACATGCTGAAGCCAGGTGAATTATGTCAACATTTTAATTAAAATTTTTGTTGAATGTTGTCAATTTACACAAAGTTTGGATAGACGCCTTTTCAACTACAGTAAATTGACAACATTAATTAATATGATTTTATGGTCGCGTGTGTAAAGGAATTGCCCCACCAAGGTAATTATATCAAGTACAGTAGCGTCTCAATAAGTCGTTCACTATTTAGTGTCTTGTTAGACACCATATATGTTAAGTTAAGTGCATTTTCTTATATCTACAAACAGATTCAAACTTTTAAAACTTTATTACTTGCCTGTTATAAGCTAAGTGCATTTTCACCTCAGTTTTTAGAAAACACTAATAAGTTACAGCAGTAACAAGGCATTACGATGCGGCTATGTCGTTTTTATAAAAATAAAAGTTTAAAAAACTAAAACCCGACTACGAAAAAGTAGAACCACAAACTTCTAAAATGTTAGTTTTAGTTACTCGACTACTTTTCATATTGGAAGCTTGTTTTCTACTTTTTCGTAGTCGGGTTTTAGTTTTTAATTTAGTCGAGCGTTCTTTTCTTTATAAAAATTTATATGTGTTTTCAATTTAAAATTCGGTAAAATTCAGTTGTTGAAAAAGACATTACGTTTTAGCCATGGGTTTCCAAGGGGACACCGAGAGCCGAGAGGTGATTTTTTCGAACGCTCAATACGTCATTCTGTTAGAAATTTTATCAACTTTAAGATTGATAATGACCTTTTATGTCCTAAAATAGATACTTCTTTAGATTTTTGCAAAAATAAATTTTTGGGGCTAATTTTACCGCCTTAAAAAAATAAACAGAGGGAGTGATGGGTGGGATTTTTAGTATGTTAGTAAGGGGACCACCCTCGACAATTTTCCGCAAAATCCCCTATCTTAATACTTGTTTTCTCTATTTTTCGTAAGAGTCTAGACTATATGTCAAAGAAAAAAAGAAAATTTTAATATAGAGTTTTTTCTTAAATAGAATCTGTAGAAGTGATTTTCAATCGTGTTTAAAAAGATTACAACATCTTTTGATTCATCCTTGTATAAAGACACATAAATTGCATAATTCAACAGTTTTTTTATCATTCATTGTCTTCTGGTATTATGGATGTGAAAGCTCTCTTGTTGAACTCATATAGAGTATATATTATCGCAAAGTAGCTTTATTTTATAGCCCATACAAATGCAGTTTCGTCTTCCTGCCTTCTTTACTTCTTTGCTATCTTTACAAAGTTTGACGTAAGTGGGTCGGCACTTGGCGGACATATTGAGCGGTTTAATGATGCACACAATCAAATTAATGTCCTTTCTTAACTCAAATCTCTCTCACATTTATATACAATATATTATTTTAATTCCGCTTTCACAATACACAAATATGTATTTATTCTCTACAAGTATGAACAGGGAAAATGTACGGCAAATTTGAAAAAGGTTCAAAATACCGTTAAACCCAAAAAATTGTATTCGTTGTCAATTTTATTATTTTATAATAATAAATAAAAAAATATTAGAAGCCTTCGGGATTCGAACCCGGGAATGACGTTTGTACCTGTCGGTAGACTCGTACTTTTCAAATTCATTTCAAATTAAAAAAATCTTTATTAAATACATATTATGATGTAGTAGCATATACGGCTATCTGTATTACTGTTTTTAAGATCTTAACATAGTAGGTCAAGCGGCAGGTGAATTGAATTGTGAATTATAGACGCTCGACAACAGAGGTCATTAGCGTCTGTCCAAGCGGCAGGTAATAAATGAAGGGGGTTACCTGGAAAGTATTCCGAAGTTAGTGATATTTTGGTGTGTTGATTGCGGGTACTCTGTGGAGTAGAATCTGAGTTTTCGACCTCGAGGACCCTGTGCTAACGTGGGGGGAGTCGAAAAACCACGAAATTTTACCACCTTTTTTGCTTTTTTCGAAATCTCTCAGAAACGGTCGACTTAAGCAATTCTTTCATTATGTAATGTTTTAAAGAGGATTATATTTCTCACAATTTTCATTGCCACAACTTTTCTGTGGTACTAATGGTAAGCGCGCTGCAGCTTCTTGAAAATCACCCGCTCGGCATTTTGTAACCTTAGTAACCAATATGTAACATGTGTATTTTCAATTTAAAGTTCGATGAAGAACAAAATAAATAAAACTATTGAAAAGAACAATAAAATTAAGAAAAATCGCAGGATAGTGGACAAAATATTTGATTTATTAAATTAAATGTACGACGTTTCATCTATAGGTATATTTAGACTTTTTCAAGTACATAAAAATAACAATATTTATGAAAATTTTTCTTAATTTTATTATAATCACGATGGACACGATTTCTAATATAAATTGAAAAGAACATTACATTTTAACCATTGGTTACCAAGGTTACAAAAAGCCGAGCGGGTGATTTTCAAGAAGCTGCAGCGCGCTTACCATTAATACCACAGAAAAGTTGTGGGAATGAAAATTGTAGGAAATATAATCCTCTTTAAAACATAACATAATGAAAGAATTACTTAAGCCGACCGTTTTTGAGAGATTTTGAAAAAAGCAAAAAAGGTGGTAAAATTTCGTGGTTTTTCGGCTCCCCCCACGTTAGCACAGGATCCTCGAGGTCGAAAACTCAGATTCTACTCCACAGAGTACCCACAAACAACATACCAAAATATCATTAACTTCGGAATACTTTCCAGGTAAAAAGTACCTGACTGCTGGACTATAGATATAGATGCTGTGTTTTGTTTTACATGTGACATATCAGCCACTTCCGACTATTTTACGTAACATCTAATATTTCTAAAATGCCACCTCAGCATGATACATTAAACGTTATTCACGCCTTGCGATTTTTAAGGCATATGATACTTTTCAAAACATAATATAAATTTTTTCAGATATTTCTCAAATTATGCATGCTTGTAGGCGTGCCAAAAGTATTTACAATACATAACTAATGCGGTATAAACGATTGCCATAGCAATTTATGTTTATTCGCTCTATCCGCCTGCTATTACATAATCACGTCCTGCTGTAAATGTAAAGATGGCGAGGCAAATGAACTGTCAAATTTTTTTGAAAATGAAGTAAAACGTAGATATTTAGTAATGAGCATGGCAAAAAATACCATATATATTTCTCATGCGTAATGGTATTATGACTCGTGTGACTGTTACGGCAACTAGAAATACAATCTACTATTTATTAAAATGTAAACGCTGTGAAGGCGTTATTTTATTTTTATTACAGAACCCTTTTTAATTGATTTAGAAGGTAATATCTGCGTACCTATTATATAATATATTATTATTCCCCTTTGAAATGTTCTATCGCACAGAAGAACGGCGTTGACACTTTAGCATATTATTCATATTTTGATCTGATCCTATTTGTATTTCTTTTGTCAACGTGAATTTAAGGCGCTTTGATGATGTTCTTTCGAAGCCTTTGATGCGTATTTATATTTCTACCCTTTAAACATTTAATCATTTAGCATTTTTTGGAACTAAAAGTGTATGTTTATATCAAAAACAGAACGACAAAATATTATGTGAGGATAGGTTTTCATAATTTACTCCATTTACGTACATCACAATTCACAAGTTATTAGTGGAGAACAAATATAACGATTAGATATTATGATTGGACATTATTCTTACGACACAGTACACCATCGATTATCCGAACTTATTAGAATCCTCCAATATGTCTATAAATTACGCAATATCGTTAATAACAATTTTATTATAACAGTGACAATAAGTTATCAATATTACTGCTGTATAAATAAATGTATAAAACAAATTGCACGCAATTTTCATAATTTTAGAAGACGGTTTTTTGATTATTCACACAAATCCAAAAAACAAACTATAGACGCTAGGTCTAATTATTAATTTAGAGACAAAATTGGTACAGGGCCATTCAATTCGAGATATTATCATAATGAAAAAATTATCAGAATTGTTTCGAAATTGTATAATTAAACTCTATGACGAGGCGAATTATGCGGGGTGAAAAATATTAATAAACAGGAGATTTGCGGATATAGGTGTAAGGTTGAGGAAGCGTTTCACTAAGGATGGGCCCAATATATCCGATAAATTCGCATGAACTGTGAATTGACTCTTTAACATTTAAAATAATTAATAAAAAAAAGTACGAGTTTTAAAAAATTATATTTATAAAATTTACAGAAGAAAATTATTTAAATATTCGTTTAATTAACAGACGGTTAGATATCAAAAAAATACACAAATATTAAAAGATCAAATAGCACGAAATAATAAATTGTTTAGATCGACGCAGTTATAGAGTGAATATCTGTTCGTTCTGCCTGTGCTCGAACCACTAGCTTCAGAACGGCCAAAATAGCATCATTAACTCTGCGACTGCGAGAACTTACATAATATGATTTTAATTAATACATAACAATAAATATAATGAATTTTATTTGAAATAACATCTACTGAAGGTAGGCTACTAACGCTACCTGCAGACAACCGCGGTTATCGCCAATTCCTGGTGATACCACTCCAAAACTTCCTGTCGCAGTAAATGTTACAGTACCCCTCAGTACCGGGGAAGCGCACTAAGCGGCTTCTTGGCGTTCAAAAAACGGCTTCAACTGCGACACATGAACTCGAAATTGCCTAGTGGGTTCCTCGTCGCTGGCGATCACACATGACGTCGGTGAGGTAAAACGAATAATCCGTCGAGGGTCGCTCCAACGTGGGGTAAATTTTTGTCCCTGGTTACCGCCGGCTGTTATGATTGTGTGTAGACGTTGCAGTACCAACTGCCCGACGCTGAATGAGTGGCGAGTTGGCTGACGCATGTCATAATAAGTTTTGATGCGGCGATGTACCTGGTGAAGCTTCTGGCGAATTGAGTCCTCTGTAACGTCGGCAGACGGCTCTAGGAAACGATCCAGTTGCCACTGGAGATCGATAGGCTGAGTGAGTTCGCGACCCAAAAAGATCTTAGCCGGAGATTGACCCGTCGACTCGGAAACACTTGCGTTGTGCGAATAGGTGAAGAATGGTAAATATTTATCCCATTCTTTGTGATTGTCGTTGGAACAGGTACGCAAAACAATTGATAGAGTGCTCTTTAAATCCCGCATGGATCGTTCGACCATATTAGATGATGGTTGATAAGGACTGCTGAAGATGTGACGAATGCCCCAGGACAAGGCCATCCGTTTGAAGCAATCAGACTTGAAGACGGAAGCGTTATCTGATACGAGCTCTTTAGGCGGGCCAAAGGAACACCACAGCTTAACAAGATTTTTGACGGTGACGCTTGCAGTAGCACGACGACACGGCATAACCTCGATCCACTTGGAGAATCCATCAAGTAGAACCAATGCGTAGCGATTCCCGCTGGTCGAAGGTATCAGTGGACCACAGAAGTCGATATATACTCTGCCAAAAATGGACGTCGGCACCGTAGAGGCCATCGGCGCGCCTATTCTCTGGTTATGTGGTTTAGACGTCTGACAGCTTTGGCACGTGCGAACGTATTCTCTTACGTCGCGAAACATATCGGACCACCAGAAGCGTCGAGCAATTGAACGGTAAGTCTTGGTGATACCAGGGTGAGCGGCGTCTAAATCGTGGAAATAATACAATATCATACGACGGGTACTTTCCGGAACTACGACTCGTTTCAGTCTGTTCTTACCAGCGAGGCGCATCAGAAGACCTTCCTTTTCGATATACCCTGTCACATCTTCGCCAGCGCGTAAGCGACGTAAGATGAGGCCTATCTCGAGATCAGACTCCTGGTGCTGCTTCAAACTTAAAAAACTCTCTGGAACTTGTTGTAGTACGTTCAAGCTAATCCAATTTGCGTCCGATTGCTTCGTTTCAGACGGCTCATATATTCGACTGAGGGCGTCGGCGACAGAATTTAACGGCCCACGAATATGTTCCACGTCGAATTCATAACGACTTAACTTCAAAACCCAGCGGCCTACTTTTCCCAACTGCTTGGGGTGGCGAAGCATCCAGCTGAGGGCCTCGTTGTCGACTTGGAGTAGAAATCTGCAACCTAGTAAGTAATCCGTGTTTAAAAAGATTACAACATCTTTTGATTCATCCTTGTATAAAGACACATAAATTGCATAATTCAACAGTTTTTTTATCATTCATTGTCTTCTGGTATTATGGATGTGAAAGCTCTCTTGTTGAACTCATATAGAGTATATATTATCGCAAAGTAGCTTTATTTTATAGCCCATACAAATGCAGTTTCGTCTTCCTGCCTTCTTTACTTCTTTGCTATCTTTACAAAGTTTGACGTAAGTGGGTCGGCACTTGGCGGACATATTGAGCGGTTTAATGATGCACACAATCAAATTAATGTCCTTTCTTAACTCAAATCTCTCTCACATTTATATACAATATATTATTTTAATTCCGCTTTCACAATACACAAATATGTATTTATTCTCTACAAGTATGAACAGGGAAAATGTACGGCAAATTTGAAAAAGGTTCAAAATACCGTTAAACCCAAAAAATTGTATTCGTTGTCAATTTTATTATTTTATAATAATAAATAAAAAAATATTAGAAGCCTTCGGGATTCGAACCCGGGAATGACGTTTGTACCTGTCGGTAGACTCGTACTTTTCAAATTCATTTCAAATTAAAAAAATCTTTATTAAATACATATTATGATGTAGTAGCATATACGGCTATCTGTATTACTGTTTTTAAGATCTTAACATAGTAGGTCAAGCGGCAGGTGAATTGAATTGTGAATTATAGACGCTCGACAACAGAGGTCATTAGCGTCTGTCCAAGCGGCAGGTAATAAATGAAGGGGGTTACCTGGAAAGTATTCCGAAGTTAGTGATATTTTGGTGTGTTGATTGCGGGTACTCTGTGGAGTAGAATCTGAGTTTTCGACCTCGAGGACCCTGTGCTAACGTGGGGGGAGTCGAAAAACCACGAAATTTTACCACCTTTTTTGCTTTTTTCGAAATCTCTCAGAAACGGTCGACTTAAGCAATTCTTTCATTATGTAATGTTTTAAAGAGGATTATATTTCTCACAATTTTCATTGCCACAACTTTTCTGTGGTACTAATGGTAAGCGCGCTGCAGCTTCTTGAAAATCACCCGCTCGGCATTTTGTAACCTTAGTAACCAATATGTAACATGTGTATTTTCAATTTAAAGTTCGATGAAGAACAAAATAAATAAAACTATTGAAAAGAACAATAAAATTAAGAAAAATCGCAGGATAGTGGACAAAATATTTGATTTATTAAATTAAATGTACGACGTTTCATCTATAGGTATATTTAGACTTTTTCAAGTACATAAAAATAACAATATTTATGAAAATTTTTCTTAATTTTATTATAATCACGATGGACACGATTTCTAATATAAATTGAAAAGAACATTACATTTTAACCATTGGTTACCAAGGTTACAAAAAGCCGAGCGGGTGATTTTCAAGAAGCTGCAGCGCGCTTACCATTAATACCACAGAAAAGTTGTGGGAATGAAAATTGTAGGAAATATAATCCTCTTTAAAACATAACATAATGAAAGAATTACTTAAGCCGACCGTTTTTGAGAGATTTTGAAAAAAGCAAAAAAGGTGGTAAAATTTCGTGGTTTTTCGGCTCCCCCCACGTTAGCACAGGATCCTCGAGGTCGAAAACTCAGATTCTACTCCACAGAGTACCCACAAACAACATACCAAAATATCATTAACTTCGGAATACTTTCCAGGTAAAAAGTACCTGACTGCTGGACTATAGATATAGATGCTGTGTTTTGTTTTACATGTGACATATCAGCCACTTCCGACTATTTTACGTAACATCTAATATTTCTAAAATGCCACCTCAGCATGATACATTAAACGTTATTCACGCCTTGCGATTTTTAAGGCATATGATACTTTTCAAAACATAATATAAATTTTTTCAGATATTTCTCAAATTATGCATGCTTGTAGGCGTGCCAAAAGTATTTACAATACATAACTAATGCGGTATAAACGATTGCCATAGCAATTTATGTTTATTCGCTCTATCCGCCTGCTATTACATAATCACGTCCTGCTGTAAATGTAAAGATGGCGAGGCAAATGAACTGTCAAATTTTTTTGAAAATGAAGTAAAACGTAGATATTTAGTAATGAGCATGGCAAAAAATACCATATATATTTCTCATGCGTAATGGTATTATGACTCGTGTGACTGTTACGGCAACTAGAAATACAATCTACTATTTATTAAAATGTAAACGCTGTGAAGGCGTTATTTTATTTTTATTACAGAACCCTTTTTAATTGATTTAGAAGGTAATATCTGCGTACCTATTATATAATATATTATTATTCCCCTTTGAAATGTTCTATCGCACAGAAGAACGGCGTTGACACTTTAGCATATTATTCATATTTTGATCTGATCCTATTTGTATTTCTTTTGTCAACGTGAATTTAAGGCGCTTTGATGATGTTCTTTCGAAGCCTTTGATGCGTATTTATATTTCTACCCTTTAAACATTTAATCATTTAGCATTTTTTGGAACTAAAAGTGTATGTTTATATCAAAAACAGAACGACAAAATATTATGTGAGGATAGGTTTTCATAATTTACTCCATTTACGTACATCACAATTCACAAGTTATTAGTGGAGAACAAATATAACGATTAGATATTATGATTGGACATTATTCTTACGACACAGTACACCATCGATTATCCGAACTTATTAGAATCCTCCAATATGTCTATAAATTACGCAATATCGATAATAACAATTTTATTAAAACGGTGATAATATAAGTTAACAATATCACCATTGATTAACATATTATATGGGAAGATAGTGATTCCATGTACTGAAAAATATACTATAGCTGCCCGCTTACGTTTCATTTCCCTGGCCCACAAACTCAATGTTGACTTGTGCTTCCACCTATATTATTGTTGAACTAACAGCTCAGATATTGTCAATGCTACCTCTAACTGATCCTAAATAATGATATAAGATATTTACATCACTGCCGCAGCTGACATTATTTTAATGTTTTGAAATTTGTTGAGACTGTATAAAACTTATATAAAGTGAACTTAGTTTAGTTACATAATTTATCTGTAAACGCTATCTGATTTTATATTTCTTTGTCTCTGAATAAAAATTGTTCAAACACTCGTAAAATATATTTTGATGTATTCATAGGCTAAGAGCTGATAACACTTTTTTCATGTGTTTTTATAAGACTTGGAACTTTTTTAAAAGATGAATTTTATATATCTCTACAAGGGGTATATAGTCTGTCATTCCAAACTCGGGGCAAAACCACCCCATATTTTTTTGTTCACTCTTGCGAAAAAAGACTTATGTGTGTTTATCATTAGTAAAGTCTAGAAAAAGTTTTGCCCCGCGTTTGGAATGACAGACTATTTACCCCTTGTAGAGATATTTAAAAGTTATCTTTTAAAAAAAGTTCCAAGTTTTCTAAAAACACATAAAAAAGTGTTATCCGCTCTTAGTCTATCATAGCAACTTATACTAATTAGTTAACAAAAGCAAGCAGTTTAAGAGAATTAGATAATCAAATTCATTAAGATTGTAAAATTTGTTGTTAAATAAAAGAATTTAAAATAAATCTTTCACAATTTTTCCAATCGTTAGGGGCCTACACACGATCAGTTTAACTTCGCAGTTTATCTGTGCAGTCAAACTGCACAGTTGTGTGAACTGTACGGTGTGTGGGCTATTTCAGTTTGCTCCTCAGTTGTTCTCAGTTTGAAGAGCTGACGTGCGTGGCTAGACACGACTAGAAAGGGAAGTTCGGTTTTGCGCTCAGATTGATCTGAGCGCAAAACCGAACTTACCCAAAGACTACACATGACTGTGCCAACTGTTCAATTAACTGAGCTGACTTCGCAGTTTATCGGTGCAAAGTAGAGTCAAATGCGCAGGCCAAAAGCCTGCGTTAAAATTTGTCGGAACTATGCAGTTATCGCTCAGACATGACGCCACAAGGGTTAAACTGCGCAGTTAAACTGATCGTGTGTAGGCCCCTTTAATGAATTTGATTATCTAATTTTCTTATGTATGAATATTTTTAGTTTGACATAATAATGATTAACATTATTAAGTTTAAAATTAAATAAAATATCAGAATGGTCCAAAAGTCCAAAAGTCTTGCCCTAATGTTAAATCCAATTAAATTCAATATAATGTCTATAGAAAGCCGGAATCAGTTGGCTAAAGTTCCGTAACGCTGTCTGGCCATCAAACTAATTCTGTAGAGTACTGCAAAAATTTAGGATTATACATAGACAAATACTTAGTGGAATCGCTCATTTTATCATCTTTTAATTATTGTGATATTGTGTACGGACCATGTATAAACCAGTCAACATCGCAGCTTATCCAAAAATTTTAAAATATATGCTTCAGATATATTGTATACAACATAAATTTACATATCGCATACTTCGTAGACAACTTGATCACAACCGGGCAGCCAGATTATCTAAATTGCAATTTAAAATATTTATCAGATTATCATAATAATAATAAAAATACGATGTCACAGGATACAACATTGTCAATAAACTTGCATGAAACAAATTTTTATAAAAAATCTTTTACTTATGGTTCTGCCTCTATATACTTATAATAATATTCCTCGTGAATATAAACATCTCAAAAAAGAGGCGTTTCGAAAGAACGTTAGGGGTTGTCTATTAATAGTCACCGCGAAATATTATGCAATATGAACCAATGACGCAAGATTGTCTTAAATAAAATTAAGATGCTAGTCACCAGATGGCCTAACGATTGTCAACACAACTCACTTCTGTAAACTCTACAATTATTCTGTACTCAAAGATTAAATAATAAAACTTAGGATGCTAGTCAACAGATGGCCAATAGTGCGACGTCTAGCTGCCTCTATTAAAAGTGGCCTCATTTACGCTCATAAGGATCAAAATCTTCTAGTAATATGTTAAACAATGATATCACTGCTGTATGAATACCTAAATGTATAAAACAAATTGCACGTAATTTTCATAATTTTAGAAGACGGTTTTTTGATTATTCACACAAATCCAAAAACCAAACTATAGACGTTATAGGTCTAATTATTAATTTAGAGACAAAATTGGTATAGGACCATTCAATTCGAGATATTATCATAATGAAAAAATATCAGAGTTGTTTCGAAATTGTAATTAAACTCTTTAGTAGCAATTAAAATTTTCCTTAAAATATTAATAAAATTGGCCCGAATGGGCCTGACTTATAAATGTTAAAAAAATATTATTTTGCGGATAGAGAATTACTTACTGAAGGGTGAAAATATATTTTTGTGCAGATGCTGAATTGATAAAATGCAGGCCAAATATTGATATTAAGAAAAAAATATTATTCTAAGAGGTGTACCCGTCTGTAAAAGTAGTCTTTATTCGTCACAAAACCATTTAGAAATCACTGGTCTGAAAAATTTGGTCTGAAAACCTCATCCTTTTTTAAAGTCGGTTAAAAATCAGAAGAGGCCAAAGCGTGGTTTCATTTGCACAAAAAAGCAACAACTGATTTGTTCGGCGGTCTTTCGGATCGTTACTGTACCCCCATCTATAGAGTTATCCACAATTTTAAAAAGTTGTAATTTTCTGCTTCTGTATCATATGAATTTTTTATCAAGTTCGTCAAGTAAAGCCATCGACTTTTTCATTTAGATGAAGCTACTTTACATTTTTTCACCTATCTTGTTTATATATCAAGAGAAAAATAAAATAAATTTACTGCAAGTTGCATATGGTATTTTGCTGTCCCACTTGACATAGCCAGTGCTGGAACAGGAGATCTAGAGATTAATACAAGTACTTAAATATTATTATAGATGTCCGACAGTTAAGGACATTAGCGATAATATTATCGTTTTGAGTTGTTATTTTTTTTTTTGCTTTTTTTGTATACATGAAGTCACGCCCAGGACCCATTCTATTTAAATAATAGGTACTGCGTACATTTTTTCAATAATACAAGTACTTACTCAACAAACATTATATTATAGATGTCTACTGTTTATATTTTTCATTTGTGGGTAAAAAAATGTTCTTATAATATTTAAAACGAAATGGTAGACGGAAAAAGAATTTTAATTGATTACCTTAGAGTGGCGGTCCGTAACATCTAACGAGCCTCTTACCTTGTAAAAGCTGTAACCATGAAGGAGGCGTCTCTACAAATTCCCTTTTTGTATTTTACTTTGCATCGCGTTCGGAAATACAATTTCAATTAACTTATTCCGTGAATTTATACCAGGTATAAACATTTTAAGCTGTAATTAAATTTGTTGGGTATAAATACACAAGCAATTCAAAAAAAAATGTTTTTCCATATTCATAACTCTTACAACGCTTCATGAAACCTCACAAATCACGAGCTTTTTTAGGTTATAATTAAAGGAAAAAAGTGTTTTGCAACATTTGATCAAGTGCAGAGTTAGATACTTTATTATGCAAAGTATAAAATAAAAGTTCAGCATACTGATATTCCATAAAACAAGTCTTTTTAACAGTTCTGTCGTTTCGAACTCGAATTTCGTCAATACTTGTTAACCTTGGATCTCAACGTTTAGAGCGGCATTTCCGCGGAGTTTTTAACGCGGTGAATTGCACATCCAAATCGAAACCGTGCCTTCAAACGAGTGAAACTAGACGAACGTATTATTCTTTTCGTCTAGTTTCACTCGTTTGTAGGCACTGCGGTTTCGATTTGGACGTGCAATCCGCCGCGTTAAAAACCCAGCAGAAAATCCGCCCGTGTAGTTTCGCTCTTTGATACCTTTAGGAAAATATGAGTTGATTCAAAGTGTTGAGTTTATCTCAGTTGTCGAGCGTCAATTCATTCATTAATTCAAATTATTGACTAATTGTTTCAAAGGCCATTATGTTCTTAAAATGTTTTATTTCTACTTGTTTAATTGAATATAAATACTGATTAAAAATAAAAATAAGTATATTTCTCGTAATATATTTTTTTTTCCTTTAGCTTCTTAAACTAGAATCTCATTTATATTCTATATCCGCCATTTTTCTTTGAAGTTCTAGAAGAAAGATAGAAATATATTTGATCTATACGGAGAGCGAACCAATTACAGGTCTGACTTTCTTTCTTGACAGAGCGGACCAACCACAGGTTGCTATAATCCTTCTATTTCTATCTCTTTGTTGCAGAGCAGTCAGCAGGTTGCTATCTTAAATATTAATGGCGAATCAATCACACGACAGTATCTTGTCTCCAGTTTCTTCTTGAACGCCTTTCTCCCTCTCTTAAACGTATTTAAAGCGCTTGGTTTCGGTGCGAACACGAGACGCGAAACCACCATTCCATTGACTTTCCCGCCACACGTTGCGGCAACACCGCCAGTGTTTGTTGCATTCTTTATCTCTGCCTTCTCTATTCTTTTCCCGTCGCAATTAAGTCTCATCGGGCATTATCTTAAATTTACAACGTATATCTTACCAGTATATATGTACATATTAAATTCTATCTTACCTGCCTCCATTAGACATATATGCCTTTAAAAGTGTGGCTACTAAGAGTAAAGACGCTAAACCAGCAGTTCATAACGTGGAACATAATGGTCCCGTATCACCCAGCGATATAGCTTAGTGGTACAGCACTAGACTCGCATTCGGAAGGTACTGGGTTCGAATCCCGACGAGGGCAGATATGGCTAGGAATTTTTCCTATTGCCTCACGTCGAGAAACGGTAATTCGTGTACCGGCCATCTTGTTTGAGGTTTTCCATGGTTTCCCTCAATAATTCCAGATGAATATCGAGGTGGTTCCTTAATCAAGGTCATGGCCGATTACTTGTCAAACTCCTATGCTCCTATGCCTACCTTATCCTAATTTCCTATAATTCCTCTACTATTAAAAAAGGTGAAGTTTAGAAAATGTAGAAAACAACGGGAAAGTGGTAAAAATGGAAAAATAGTAATGGTACGAATGGCGTCTGTTATAACATTATGTCGAGAAACGGACGTTAAACTCATTATTATTATTACTAATGGTTCCCTTTCTGGAGGCCACGCCATATTTTTAATATTAGTGGGAACCATGATTCTATTAAATAGATGAATTTCAAAGTGTTAATATTGAAATTTTCAAAAACAGTAATGATTTTAATGGGAAGCCAATGATTAATTTATTAAATAGACAAAAAAATTGTCAAAAGCTGCCAAGGTGTTACTATCACTATTGTTTGAAAGCAAATACGAAACTAATATGGAACGTTTCCTTTGAGGAACGATAATATGTATTATATTCATGTGTCCGCGGATTGCAGACCGATCTCGTTCCACATCACAATCATTCTAAAATCTAAACGAACAGAAGTATGCTTTGTAGTGTAAAACGCCGAGTCTACTCGAACACGCCAGATGCTCGACAAGAAAATACAGACTTAAAGCTATTTTGCAAACATTTGAAATTATACCTAATTAAAAACTGCTTCTATGACATCCCTGAATATTTAAATATGTAACCAATTATATTCTTCCATTGACTGTTCATATCTGTATTTTTCAGTTTTTATGAATTAATAAAAATTTATTATTATTATTATATACCTACATACAACGCACCCTCGTTAGCGAGTTCGTTAGGGAACTCTAGCATACTGTGGCCATTGTTGGATAGTAACTTCTCGTGATGAAATCGGACTACATGCCGGAGTATGGACATATTAAGAAGCGTTTTAAGGAAAGATAGGAAACATTTCCGACAGGGAATATGGTTCCTGGAGCTATACATGTCCGAAACTACCCAAGTCTACTTATAACTGTTGAAAACAGTAGGATACACTAGGGAAATAGGTGAAAGCGCTGACTTTATGAGCAACAACTTAAAGAGAAGGCAATACTGTAAATGAAACTCACAAAATATTCTTAACCCAAAAAATGTTGAGAAACACTGCTAGACGAACATAGCTACCCTGTATGTTTGTATAAACGTACATAAATATAAGTGTGCACATACATTAATAAAGGTAAGGTTACATTGAAGAAGTTGAGTATAGCAAGTATACAATATTTTTTTTAATACTGCAGTGATGGAACGAAATAACACAAACAATTTTTTTCACGAACTGTTACTAAATAAGAACCGGATCTAAAAATAACATTTATAAGTATGCTGCTCAGTAATAACAGTGTTTAAAGAATCGATTCTTAAAGAACAGGAATAACAATATCTGTTATTTGGAATAAAATTATTTTTCCATCACTAGTAACTATATTCCATATTTTACATTAAAATATCTGGGTGACCGAGCTTTGCTCGGATGAGTTAAAAAAAATAGTACTTAATATGCTGTGAGATATTGATATTGTATTATTTTCCTCTGTATTAATTTCATCAAACTCGTTATTCGTTTTTCAGAAAAAAGGTCTAGGTAAAATTATACGTCATACTACATTTAACGTACTTATACATATTTTATAGGAGGTAATATAAAAATAACATACTTATTTATTTAAATATTAGTTAAAACTACTTACATAATTATGTTTTGTTTTTATTGGTGTTATTTTTTTACTATACAAATAATTCACGGTTTTAGTAAGTTAAAGATTCACTGTCAGTGTATTTTCACATAAATAATTAAAATAGTTTGTTTTTTCCAAAGCCTACTCACCATATTACAATGTTTTGAAAGGTCAAAAAACCGTTTTTAAAAATGATAAAATCGATAGGAAAACACATTTTTCCAGGAATGAGACCTAGCTAGATCAATTTTTTGCCCCCCAAAACCCCTTTTCGGTAATTTTGATCATAATCGTTAGTGCCGTTTTCGAGAAAAAATTTACATATATATTTATATATATATATACAAGATTAGCTCGTTTAATAATTCGAGTATAGGATAACTATAATATTACCTACGGGCTACGGTATAAGTACAATGATACACTTTAATTTCACCATATTATTATAATATTCTTAGATCAGTAATTAAATTGAAAAAAAAGTTTTACTTATTTTTAATAAGCTAAAGGAATTCGAGTTTGGCAACAGTGGCGATTGAATGTTCCAACGCTAATGAAACCCTAGCTTTACAAAAAAAAAGGGAATAAAAAAGTATGCTTAATTACCAGATAATGCATTACAGCGGTAAGACTAAAAACTTTTAAGAAAAAGAACACAAAGACAAAGGCATATTTATCCCTCAAGTCTGAATAAAAACATCTGAAAAAAAACTGAAACAACGCTAGAGAGTAGGTATAATCGCATATTATACATAATTTAAAATTCACTATTTATTTTCAGAATATATTTATTTACATTTGCGTGTACTATTTATTATACTTTATTTACACTTTAACTGATAACAATTTTTTTTAACCGACTTCAAAAAAGGAAGGTTTTGTTTTTCCGTAGTATGGTGTGTATGTGCGCGATTTTTCTAAAAACTACACGACCGATTTTTATGATTCTTTTTTTTATTTAAGAGGGCATACCTTGGGGATGGTTTACTATATAAATTTTACTTAAGTCGGTTCAGTAGTTCGACTGATTTTAATAAAAATTGAGTAACTGAGCTCAACACCGTTATCAGTTTTAACTCAGTGAAGTCGGTTCAAAAACGTGCAAACTACGTATTCTAAAGGCACTAAAAAGTAAAAAATAAAAACAAATAAAAAGTTTAGAAAAAAATAGAACCTCCTTCAAAAAAGTAACTAAAAAAGAGGAAAGTAATGAAAGTTTGATGTCGGCGCCTTAAGCGCGGTTTATAGTTTTATTAAATTGGCCCCGCGGCGCCGACTTCAAAATTTTATTATCTTCATCATTTTTAGAGGCTGTTTTGAAGGAGGGTTTATTTTTTTTAATTTTTTATTTATTTTTTAAAAATTAGTATGAATTACACCAAAAATACACTATGTGAGTAACAGGTGTTAAAAGTATCAATAGGGTTTTCCGTTTGTTATTTAAAAAAATAGTAACTTAAAATATAAATTGGTAGTAGGCCCAGAAAATGGTGATAGTTAAGGTGACGTTTATTTAAAAAAAATAATAACCGTCATATTTGTAATAATAATAATCGTAAGATTTTTCCCACCTCCTTATCAACCTATTACTATCAATTTCTTTGTATCACTCAAATTTTTTTGAAAGTTTAGATTGAAATAGGTGTAGCAAAGGCTGTTTCTTAACGTTTATAAGTCGAAGTGATCGAACATAGTCATTCCCCCGACGTGCATAAACTAGTCTTCGAGTAGGTACTTCTTTTATCTTCCAATCCTTAAGTGAAATAACCTATGTAAAAGTTATTCAACAACGAGCGATAGTCGTTTTCTTTAATATTTTATATCACGAGGAACAAAATATCTTTTAAAGCAAATTCCGTAATAAAGACGTTGATGCTAACACTAAATCAATCCAGAATGTATATAGGGCTTTATATGTTGAAGATAGAAGAAGGTAGAACCATAGTTACAATCGATGTTATAGTACGATGACCAGGGAAACGGAATTTGAAGAGCACAAATTATTATCGAGCAGTAGCGGCGCTAGGGTTTTTCTACCAGGGTGGACCAGTGTAGAGCATGGTGATCTGAAGGTTGGCCAAAAACATTTATTCCCGAAATTTCAGTGCTGGATAAAATTTTAACCCAGAAGGGAAAACACTTGATTTCTTGCGCGTTTTTCTATGAAAACCAGTGATAACTTAGGTGGCTATATACCTGCTGCCATCTATACGTTTCTCATGTGCCCATCTCCATTCGATTCGTCAGAAAAAATCTTGGTTGACAATGACCTTAGATTGTGGCTAATTATTATTATAGTTTTTATGGGAACGATTTGAGGTCATTGTCCAAAGTTTTGCTTATATAATTAGACTGTACCATTCACAAGAAAACAAAATATGGAGAAGGGCAAAAAAACCAAAACAAAATCTCTATTCCCTATCCAACAACAAATAACAACTTAATTGTACTGTAATAACTATTATAGGTGCATTATTTTGTACCATCATTAATGCTTAATTAACTCATTTAATCATTAATATAATTAGTTCATCAATAATTCGGTAACATTGCCCTGCATTAAAATAGGTTTTAAAGTTGGAATTATAAAAGAACGTTTTAGGACTGCTGATCTTAAATCACTAGTAATATTTATTTTCATATTCATTGATTATGTCATATTTTAACCACCTTGAACTCTTCTGTAATACTTATTTTTCAATATTATTGCGATATTTTGTAACAGGCACCTACTTTATCAGTAATTATTTAATCATTTAGCTGTTCGGTTGTGTCAAAATACAAATTAAACAATATTACGATATTAAAACTGAATTTTTGAGGACAACGTGGTATAGTGATTCGTGTAATAGTCTCTGGGCCAGACTGTCGTCGGTTCGAATCCCACCTTCGCGCATGGATATTTTGTGATGTCATTTTAACCCAGCTATGAAGATGTATATGAAGTTTAGGCTATATAATAATTTGTGGTAGATGTGCATTTTTTTATTTTTGTATAAACGTGAACTTAATTTATATATTAAACTAGGTGCCAGAAAAATGCTTCTCAATTTGTCTGAAATCGTATTTTGACCACTTGCTGTATAGTGAACTGTTTTAAGGTACGTTTGAACATTTTTCATTTCTAGCTAGCTTAACAAATTTGTTTTTTAAGCATCTATCGTATAATTTTTTTATATAAAAATACGATCGGGTCAAAAAAATGAATCCGACACCAAATACAACTAGGAACCTCAAAACGTGCAGATATGTCCAAATTTTTCATTCGCAAAATCGAACCCATTACAACTTCCAATGAGATAAATATTATAAAGGAGAGACACAGAGCGGGATAAACTAAACGAATACATTTTAATGTTATTGATCGATTTTTTTTCTTATATTACCATCAATAGCTTTTATAATTTGATTCTACCAAATAACCTTGAAAAAAATTACTGTGAATCTACAAAATTTATACTATTGTTAAAGGGCAATGAACTAGAGTTATATAAATGGTTAAAGGCTAAAAATTAAATAATAATAATTCTAAATGTATATGCATACTAGGGTGGGTCAAAAATATCAATTATTTTTTTTTTTACAAGTGACACGAAAAAATAGGTTGCTAGACACCTTAAAAAAATTCTCACCAAATATGAGCTCTTAATTTTAAAAGGAAGATCCTCCGCATCACAGTTTTTTATTTTTTTCTCAGTCCAATAGAAAAAAATTCATACCTCATCATTAATTGATTGTATAGAAAAATGTTTTATGAGAATTGTGTAGGAAATTTAATGCTCTACAAAAAAGGTATCTCATATTTTTTCCGTAAACCTCACCATTTGAAAGATATTGAAGATTTAAGTTTGATTATTTTAAGACAATTTTCATTTTTGTTTATGAATTCTATAACTCGACAATAAATAACTATTATAAAATGCGCAATACAAATTTTTGTAGGAAATTAACTGCTCTATAAAAATGGTCTCTTATGTTTTGGCGATTAAATTAAGCATTCAAAAGATATTAATCAGTACACATGAAAGTTTAATGATGAATATCTTTTGAACGCTTAATTTAATCGCCAAAACATAAGAGACCATTTTTATAGAGCAGTTAATTTCCTACAAAAATTTATATTGCACATTTTATAATAGTCATTTATTGTCGAGTTACAAAATTCATTAACAAAAATGAAATTTGTCTTAAAATAATCAAATTTAAATCTTCAATATCTTTCAAATGGTGAGGTTTACGAAAAAAATATAAGATACCTTTTTCGTAGAGCATTAAATTTCCTACACAATTCTCATAAAACATTTTTCTGTAGAATCAATTAATGATGATGTATGAATTTTTTTCTATTAGACTGAGAAAAAAATAAAAAAACTGTGATGCGGAGGATCTTCCTATTAAAATTAAGAGCTCATATTTGGTGAGAATTTTTTTAAGGTGTCTAGCAACCTATTTTTCCGTGTCATTTGTAAAAAAAAAATAATTGATATTTTTGACCCACCCTAGTACATACATACTTTTGAAAAAATACAACGCTCTTGCTTCGCGCTGTTGGGTAAGACGTACCAACTCCATCCTTTCTTACAGCTGTAAATCTGACGAGATTCTGAGGCCAATTTTGATGAAACTTGTCATTAGTTATAAATGTGAAGACTTTTTACCAAATTTCATGTTTCTAAGCCAAGTGCGATCGAGGGAAAGCACTTGGCTCCCACGTCGCCATTTGAACTAAAAAATGATATAAAAAATAATTATTACTTCCCACCTCTACTATGGTAGGGAAGTAATGGATTCAGTCCGAAAACAATATTTCGAGATTTTAACAGATTTTCACGTTTTGAGACCCTAGCAATCGTTTAAGATCATTTTCTGACTGATGTCTGTATGTGTGTGTGTGTGTATGTGTGTATGTGTGTGTGTGTGTATGTGGTCAATTTTTCGCCTTCGATATCTTAAGAACGGAACAACATACGGGCATGCCGATTGTTCTATTGTGTTTATCAGCCTTTAACTTAGATCTGATTAGATTTTGAGTCAAATCGGTTCAGTGGATCCTGAGATATTCAAAAAAACGTCCTCAATGTCACGTATTAACATAGGTAAAAAAAAATATAAATGAATTCTAGATGTTATAATATGAAAAAAATGTAAATATTTTTTTTCTCTAAAATGTATAGTTTTCGAGAAAAAAAATATTTTACTAAAAAAAATAAAAATTGTACGTAAATCAAGGTAACCATGATTTTTGCTATATTAAGCTAGCCATCAATAGATCACCAAACAAAAAAGAGGGCCATGCTTTTTTCAAAGAATAAAAATTAAATTGTGTTTTAAAGACCACCAACAGCTAAGGTTATTTGGGCCTAGTCAAAGAATAAAAAAAAGAGTGTTTATTTTTTGCAAATATTTACTAGGTGGGAAGTATAGGACTGGTCATCAGTCGAATTTTTATTGGATGTCGTGTCCATATTAATAGAATTAATGTATTTATTGTATACTACCGGCCCAGTCCGGCTTCGCCCGGGTGCTATGAATTTATAATTTATTAATAAATTCACCCGTTCGCTCAAATTTATAATTAATTAAAACATTTCTCACTCGCTTCGCTCGTTTGCTCGAAATTATAATTAATCAATAGTTTTCGCAGCGCGCGCCAAATAATGATTTTTATAGGCAAATTTTAATACCTTGAGTTACATTATTGTAATTTTCGTAGAGATCTCTAATTTTTTTGAAAATAAAATACAGCCCATGTTACTCGCTGATAATGTAGCTTTCTATAGGTGAAAG
This sequence comes from Mongoloraphidia duomilia, assembly GCA_039654895.1. NCBI lineage: Eukaryota > Metazoa > Arthropoda > Insecta > Raphidioptera > Raphidiidae > Mongoloraphidia > Mongoloraphidia duomilia. The sequence continues at coordinate 35,062,907 of CM077524.1, forward strand.
AATTTTTAAAATCAGTTAGTAGTTTTTGAGTTTATCCATTACAAACAAACAAACAAACATACAAAAAATCAAATCTTTTCTCTTTATAATATTAAGTATGATGGTAAATTCGTATAGGTAAATTAATATCTATTGTACTTTGGAAAAATTTGGCATATGATGTATCTAACAATTTTTATCAATTTGTTTATAATATATATTTTTGTTATTGAAGTACATAAAAAAGTCTAAATATATAGATGAAACGCCGTACTTTTTGTAAAACATCTGTCTTATTTTTGGTCCAAATACCTAAAATTTACCATACATAAAAAGAATGTTACCCACTATACTTAAGCAGACCTATTGATAGACACCCCACATGCAGGCTATCTTCAAAAACTGTTTTTACCCCCCTTTACGATGTTTCGATGAAGTTTCCTATCAGAGTCAGAACACATTTAGATACAGAAGAAGGGCTTGAGAATAGCCGAGAGTGTAGCGGCGCTGTTGTTTACATGGCGTTGCTATGGTTCCTCTATTACAAGTCCCCAGTTCCCGAGTTCTAGCCCGAGAGCTGGTAAAAGTGTCAATTGGATTTTCAATTTATTATTAAAAAAAAAAAAAAATAATGAATTGAAAATATGAATTGGTGCTAGGCCCAAATAACCTTAGCTGTTGGTGGTCTTTAAAATACAATACAATACGATACAGAAGAAGTGTTATGCTGGCAAAATAGTTGTACTACATTGCAGGTATAAGGTGTAGGTACTGCAGGTGACTGCAGCTAAGGGAATTGGGACAGGTGTACCCGTGTTCGTTGTATGTATAGAATAGGGCACGGAGTTATAAACATAAAAGTTTGTTGTTGTTGTTGCCTCTGTTGTCTCTGAACACACACACATACACTCACACACACCCACACCCGTAGGGTAGAAGAGGACAGTTATACGAACGGGGGCATACTTACGAACCAAAAGTAATAATAATGATCTTTATTAGTACTAAAAACACTAAAAGGTGAGATTCAACCAGCCACTGGCTGTTTTTCAACCTAACCTTAATTATACAACAAAATATATAGACATAAAGATTGATATAGGCATTATTATGTGCAAAATTAATTAAGAACTACTTACGTGTAAATATTCTCCTAAAAGTTTAGTATTTCAGTTACATTTTTCTAAGAACTTTAAGGAATATGCTGGAAGGAATACTTTTATTTAACTTAATATCTTTATATATGCCTTAACTACTTAGTAAGTTTGGAAAATTAACTAACAGGGTTTTCTGGGTCTATTAACAATTCATTTTATCAATTATTAATTATTTTGTAGCGCAGTGGAATTTTTTGGTGTTTGTACTGAATGAAATAATTGGTAGACATTATTTTTAATAAAATTATTTATTGTAAAATGACTGGTAGGTATTGTAATATTTTTATTCTGTTAATTATAAATTATGTGAATTCATCTACAAAATTAATTTTTATTCTGGCGACGTTGGTCAGAATATTTTTATTTAGGTCTTGTTAGATTGAATATTATATTTCTGAACTAACTAAATATATTTAATAATTAAATTATGCTTTGAGATTTGAAAGTAAGGATGCCGGGGACCTTGCATAACAATCTATTTGATAATCTATAAAAAAATGGGCTTATATCATAGTACAGGGAGGGCATCGTTACAACTTTTTATAATACATTAAATATCCAACTGATACTTTCATTACTTCTTGGAAACTGGAAGTTTATAAAATACCATATAAATTAACAACGTAACGAGCTCGGCTATTTTCAATCTCTAAACATAACAGTTTGTTAGTTTTTCTCCTGTTTTGTATTATGGAAAAAATATTTTGTAACTGGGGGTTTGTAATAAACAAGTCATAAAAACGCCATAAAAGTAACAGCATCTCCACTCGTTCAGCTATTCTTTCTCAAAGATAATAAATGTTTGAAAAAAGAGTGAAAAAACCGGCCAAGTGCGAGATTAAGACTCCGTACAATAATAAAAATAAGAAATTAGGTAGGGGTAAAAAATTAACTGATTTATTTATTTAAACTTGTTTTAAAACAAATTTTTTTACTCATATTTTATTTTGTTCTTTTTAGTGTTTCAAAATTTTTCCGTTTCAAATTTAATTAAATTAATTTTTAAAGTTAAAAAACATGTATTATATTTGATGAATAAAAAACAAAAAATATTGCGATCCGAAACCCGGGATTGAACCAGGCACCTTTAAAGCTTGAGTCGAACGCTCTACCAACTGAGCCAGTCGAACGATGATGTTAGACTCTCTAAAGTCTAAAGTACAGTATATAAGTACGACTGGAGTTATAGTTGTTAAATAAAAAACATTAATTTATAAAAATTAATTGATTATTTAATTCTAACTATTTTTGGCCAGGATTCATGTCACAACAACACACAATCTGTAAAAATTTCAACTAGGTACCTACCTACATCTTACCGTTTGTGAGATAGAGCCTTGTGACAGACGAACGGACGGACATCGTAGCCTCAGTAGTAATATGGTTCCGTTCGGAGGTACGGAACCCTAAAAAATACACTTGCACGAGTTTAAAAAAATAGTGACAAATGTACCCCCTTCTACCCTATATGTTTGCGTTGTGTATATCACACTGAACGGAAAGCATAGTGGAGCTTTGCTGATACGTTCTGGGAACAAACTCTGTCACTTTGCGAATTGTCGATGGAGTAATAGATGCCTACAGCTGTCACAACGAATCTTGGCGAACAGAAGGGGTACACGGTTTTCAACATTTTTATTCGATTTATAAAAATTTACGGGGCTTGAGAACAGGCGAGCGTGTAGCGATGGCATTGTTTATATGCGTTTCCACGGCTCATATATTACAAGCCCGCAGCTCCCAGGTTTTAATCAGAGAAATTGTAATATGACAAAAATAGCAAACCTGAGGAAACTTCGAATTCCTAGATTATATGTCTGATTTATATCTAAGTATAACCTCGATAGATTAACAAGTATTCATGTGAGCGTATAGCAAATTTAATTATGATCGAGAATGATTGAAAAAATTTTGAATAAAAATAATAAATAATTATTAAATGAATGATTGAAATTTTTTTGAATAAAAATAAATTAATTATAAATGAATGATTGAAAAATTTTGAATAATAAATATTGTAATTAGTTTCTGACTGACTGAAGAAAATTTTTGAATAAAATAAATTAGATTTGTTTTTCTTTAAGAAAAGAATGACAGAGAGTTTGAAATAAGTGTTGATTAATTCAATTCAATTATTGTAATAAAATATTATTAAGCGATTTTCCAGATACTAATGAGTTTTATAAATATAGAAGAATTAATTGTGCAATAAAGGAAAGAAAACAATATCATTGATATATGTATAGCGTTGTTTTTGTAGTAAGTTGTTGAAATTTCTTTTACAGAGAGTGTTTTAATGAAGTAACCGTTGACAAGGTTCGCGTTTGTGAATTGAAAAACAATAACATGGCGTGCGTATGAGTGAAGTTGACACTGCGCAAAGTCATACTTGATATTCGGTCAAAGGTTGAATAGAATCCGTTTCATGGGGATATTAGAACGAGAAATCGATCGTTTCCCCTGGGGCCGGATACTAGAGATCTAGACCGGAGTTTCTCACGGAGATTTTGTCGATTTCCTGAGAATCGCAATCAAGTAGAAAACACTTTTTACTTCGCACGGAGAACCAAGGCTAGGAAGTTTGAGCTTGCTCGACTTTTTTGTGGCTGAGGTAATCCAACAAACGAAACCGATTCACGGAAATCACGTATCTCCTGAAGACGTTTTACGCATACATTAAAAAACACAATAATACTAATTATAGAAAAAGAAACGAGGGCGTTACTTGCAATATTTAACTACATAAAAAAACCACCACGGGAAGCAGAGACCCGGGGATTTGAGTTTACTCTGTCTCCCCAGTTGAAGGACCTAACACACACCTGAGCTCACGGAAATCACGTATCTCCTGAATCGGTGTTTTCACTCGCACATAAAAAAACACATCTGAGAGTTTTTTGCGTTGTCAAAAGTAATCAAAAAAACCAAAATAAAACAATAGATAAGAAAAGTAGAGTAAAGCCGTCAACCACAAGGCCGTGGGACCTCGTTGACACACAGGTATTCGAATTACCAATTGAAAAGTGCTTTTTCCCATAATCTGTTCGTAACTCCTGGGGTTAATTACTTCTGAACCTAGTCGGTTAAGTCACTTCGGAGAAGCGACTCAGTCGACGGACAGGGAGAAAGGAGTACAGGAGAGCAAGCTTTTCACTCCCTAAGTGAATAGGGAAGAACGTGGTCGGTGAAGAGCAGGCACGCGACAAAGTGGATATAGCCAGAGTTGCTGAGCACGTTATATAATAACTAGCGGACCTGTCCCGGCTTCGCTCGGGTGGTATGAAATTATGATTTAATAGCGGTCACCCATTACTCCGCTCACGTATATTTAGTATAGCTGATCCGGTTAACGTTGTTAATAATTTCTAGGAATAATTACATTACTCACTCGCTTCGCTCGTTCGTTTGAATTTTATTAATACAGTACTCACTCGCTTCGCTCGTTCGCTTGAATATTATAAATACACTACTCACTCGCTTCGCTCGTTCGCTTGAATATTATAATTACATTACTCACTCGCTTCGCTCGTTCGTTTGAATTTTATTAATACACTACTCACTCGCTTCGCTCGTTCGCTTGAATATTTTCGCCTACTCACTCGCTTCGCTCGTTCGCTTGAATATTATAAATACACTACTCACTCGCTTCGCTCGTTCGCTTGAATATTATAAATACACTACTCACTCGCTTCGCTCGTTCGCCATATATGTATTTTTTAAAGCTTAATATAAAAATCGCGATTAAAAATCAGGGGTTGATCGTATAAGGGTGAAAATTCAGAGTTGTATGTATTTTTCAATGCTGAATCATAAAAAAATTAAAACAAAAAATTTTGTCAAAAAAATAAAAAAAAATTTTTTGGGGTGGACCACCCTTAACATTTAGGGGGATGAAAAATAGATGTTGTCCGATTCTCCACCCTACCCGATAAGCACACAAAATTTCATCAAAATCGGTCCAGCCGTTTCGGAGGAGTTCAATAACGTACACCGCGACACGAGAATTTTATATATAAGATAAATTAAATCTTACGGCTCGACCCTGCCCGAAATCGAAAATCCACTACTCGTACACCCCTGCCTATTAGATAATATATTTGTAATCGAAAAATAATATTCTATCGATTGTAGTAAGCTAAAGAATAGTATGACATCAATTCCCAGTACTACTGAGTAAAGTATAGAATATATAGATAATATAAAACCAATGTACGATATAATACAGTACATATTTTCAAATGAAATACAAAAAGACGTTAGAGTACGGATTTATCTACGATAAATCATTTCAGTCGAGTAAACGAATTACGAGCATATGGAAACAAGTTTTGCGAAACGAAATTTCTATCTACAAAGAAAAATCACAGTTTCCATACATGACTTTATCCGGAAGTGATGAAGCATCAACGCTATTTTAAAGTAAACTTATTACCCACTCGGCGGTCTAGAGCATTATTATGTATGCTGCAACATAAATTTGGTAGTTTGGAAACTTTTACAGAAAACTAAATTCCGCACATCTCTATACACATTTAGTATTGTGTGTTACAGAATAATATGTCGTAAATAAACTACCTCTTGCTAACATTAAACACCTTATTTGCTTATTTATCATTTTGTCAACAGTTATTACACTCTACTCAGTTGCAGAAAGCGTTGTCAAAAAATTTGATTTGACAATGATGTTAGATTGTGACCACACATATTTCTCCATAAGAAATACATTGCAGAATTTTAAATCGATTTTGCTCAAAAAAAAATTGACCAATTGAAATATATTTCTTTTAAACTGTGTATACATGTATTTAATATAGTTTTTTCTACAATTTCCACTTCAAAATAACATTTTCCTACGCATTTTGATCAAAATTTAACTTGAAAAGCAATATTTTTCTATCTAGATCAATCAATTGCACGATTTTAAAAAAGAATATGTTCAAAGTCGTTTATGAATATTTGTTTTATTAATAACTTTTTCTTGGTCATTTTTACTTTACAAAATTAGGTAGGTAGGTACCTAAAACATTTTTTTTATTTTGATATTTCTGAAATTTGGTATGGAGCTATAAAATAGCATTCTAAACAACTTTTCTTAGTATAATTTTTTCATATTTTGAAAAATAAAGCTGCTGTTTCTTGGTCATTTTTACAACTTTGCTTATAAAACACCCTGGAGAAATTCAACTCAGTTCAATTTTGGTATACCTTAGTTTTACATCAAGCAGGACTCAATCCCCAAATGCCATTCCGAAATTCGAAATTTTTTTGTCAAATACATCTCTTGTTAACTTCCCATTGGAAGTTATTGTAATGGGTCCGAAAATCGAAATCAAAAAGGAAAAAAAAATTTTATGTTTCAAGGTCACTACACTATTTTTACACTACTTTTAGAAAGATGTCTGTGTGTGTGTGTGTGTACGTATGTACGTACGTACGTACGTACGTATGTATGTGTCTATTTCTTTCTAAGACGAAATCTCGAGAACGAAAAATGATATCGACTACGTTGGGGTGCCAATCGACGCGTATTAACGTATATATGATCTGAAAGGAATTTTTTTAAAATCGGTTCAGCCGTTCTTTTTTCTTAACCAAATAACCTCAAAAAAAGTAGATTTTACACAATATCTCGCGAATAAAAAATTATATCGACTTCGTAAGGGTGTCAATCGAGGCGTGTTAACGTCATTTTGATTCGACATAAATTTTATAAAAATCGGTTCAGCCGTTTTTTTTTTTTTTTTTTTTTTTTTAATTATTGGTGTTTTAATGATTAAAATGATTACTTTTCTGTGTAATATCTAATTTAATCATTATTATTAAATATTTATCAAACTGGGAAGTTCGTCGTGTGGACCTCAAGGGTCGCACTTTAGTCCCAATAAACGACCCACCTCACGGCTTGTTTTTTTTTTTTAAGACGCGCAGCAACTAGGCTATATGCGCCGTTATGTGATTATAAACTTTAGTTTAATCAATTTTGTTACATCTCTTGTTACATCTCTTGTTACATCTATCCTGGGACACACTGTATGTTGCTTCCTATTGAGTCGCTTGATTATTATTTATCAAATTTTCATTTCAGTCTATAATAATAAAACTAGCACTGACCAATTTGGCTGGTCAAAGCGAAGGCTATTCCATAAAAAAATTTAACGCTAATTTTTTTTCGTAATCTATTCGAAATGAAAATTTATATGCTCGTTCGGTATACTATATTCAGCATTTTACAGGATAATGTGACGTAAGTAACTAGTTACCTCCTGTGAACATAAGCATACCTTATTTGCTTATTTATCACTTTGTCCGTCGTTATTACTCTCATTTTTATTTTCTAAATAACTATACACTTAAAAAATAAGAATATACTATTCACAACGCGTACTCGCTGCAAGATTATTCTTAATAAAATTGTATATTAAATTTGACAGCGGCTATTACTACAGATTGCTATCTCTCCAGTACGGGTTATAAATTATATTTAGTAAACCAAAATATAAGTCAGTAGCGTAACAAACAAAATTCGGTTACAAGATTAACTAACAATTTTTAACGGAAGAAATAAAAAAACTCGGGTCGCAGTGCCTAACCCTGCCGACAATATAGTGTATTTGCTAATACAGGCCTTGTGGCTTTAATACGTGAACTTAGGTTTGTTTTTGGACAAAATAAAAAATTTAATCCCTTAATACGTCTCTGAAAATAATATGTTTTTTTCTTAATTTCAATATTATTATCAATGCAACATGTGTACCAAATTAAATACACCCTTCAGTAAGTAAAGCACTATCCGCAAACTAGTGTTTTCATAAAATTTGTAAGTCCGGTCCTGTCAAGCCGATTTTATTAAAATTTTAGGAGCACATTTTAATCGTTACTAAAAGATTAAATTTTAATTTTGAAGCGATTCTGAGAATTTTTTCGGTATTTTTGGGCCCAAAAACATTTTTCAACCCCTAAAAACCACCCTTAAAATGGTCTGATTAGGCCCATTTTAAATAGGTTCCGTGCGGTGATGGATTCCAACGTGTGTACCAAATTTCGTTAAAATCGATTAAGTCTTTCGAGAGTTATCGTGCTAACATATATATATATATATATATATAAACATTTCCAAAAATGGTGCCAAGTTGTTCAGGAGGATATGAAACGTCGAGAAATTTTGGTCCGGCCCCTAGGTCCCGCCATCCGACCGACGCCAATTGTGTATGTGCCATATGGCAAATACACTAATAATATTTGTAAGGGTATTATACGGAAAAACCTGTTAAATAACAAAATTGCAGACGTGCGGAACTAATATGTAGGTATATAATTAATAGAAAATAGTATTCTCCCCTTGCGAAGCGAAGTCGGGCCGGTTGTGTTTATAATATTTATGATTTATTAATCCCCCCCCAAAAAGTGCCTAAATTTGATAATTTGCAATTTTCAGATTTTTTCCTTTGTATACGTCTAATGGTCTGCCTTGATGCCAAATTTCAAGTTTCTAAGTCACCTAGAAGTGGTATAGGTTTTTGATGAGTGAGTGATAAAAATGGCACTTTTCAGACCTTAATAGCTCAAGAACTATAATAGGTTCATTCATGAAATTTGAGATTCTTGGTGTTCAAGAGGGTCTTATAAGACATGCAAAATTGCAAGTATTTTTTGAGTTATGGGTGGGTCGAAAGTCTCGAATAATTCGTGTAAATATATATACAGTCAATGTTTGCCGAACTTGGCTGACACACTACCATGTGTCTAGATAAGACATTTTTTATCTGACTACGCTGGAGTTAAAATAATTTCCGTCAAAAGCGACAAATCCGCGAGCGTAGTCGCGGGTAAAGACTAGTTTGCTATGCATTGTTTTAATGCTAAAATGTCAATTCCCCTATATCTAATAACTCAATGCTTTCATTGAGTGGTTTTTAGCAAGAGTGCGTTACACATTATGTCATAATTCCACTTATGCACCCCCATCGAAACGAATGCGGACCAAGCGTTACCTACGCGTTATTATGCCAGCATTTCGTTCAACATTTAATTATGTATCATAAAGAAATATCTGATTGAATTTTTAATTTAATTGTAGGTATATATTACGAGTAGGTGAGAATTTACATACATATTTTAATCAATACTAATAGGATAAAATAACAACGAGACCTATGTCTGTAATTTAGTTTTTTACGGTTGCTTAGAAGTTTTCGAATACTTTATATCTAGACACACGGCAGAGTGTCAGCCAAGTTCGGCAAACACTGACTGTGTGTATATTTACAAGAACCATTTCGATCTACTTTCGACCCTCCAATAACTAAAAAAATATTAGACCTACACAGTTACAATTTTGCATGTCTAATAAGGCCCTCTTGAACAACTAGAGTCCCAAATGTCATGAATAAACCTATAATAGTTCTTGAGTTATTAAGGTTTGAAAAGTGCAATTTTTATCACTCACTCACTCACTCACTGACTGACTCATCAAAAACCTATACCACTTCTAGGTCACTTAGGTAGATCATTAGGCGTATACAAAGGAAAAAATCTGAAAATTGCAAATTATTTAAATAACAAGCTAAAAAAACGAAAATAAAAAATCTGGTGGAAGTAACGGTTTGATTGGTGGGAAACCGGGTTTCCAGTAGTTTAATATATAGATAGATCAATTTGTAACTAATATGTAACTAAAAATTTTGTAAATAACTATATGTGTGCCCTTAACAATATTGTGGAAATTTGCAAACAGTTTTAGTGAACTGTGGCGTATAATTGAATTATATACCGAAAAAGGTGGAAAGTTAATCGAATAGTTTGATGTTTCAGTAGTCAAACATCAAATTATTCGATTAACTTCCTACCTTTCACTGAATAAAACGTTATTTTTTGTTTCATAAAATCAAAAATATTTTTCCCCCTTTCGTAAACACAATCCGGAATCATGGGATTATACTAATATTATAAAGAGATAAAGTTTGTTTGAAAAAGGTTGTATATTATTACGCTATGAAAAAAGGGGGATGAGCAGTGAGCTAAATACCATTACATACATTCATTGCGATTTTTAATCTTCAGGCTAATATAAATAATAAATACAGCTGACAGGTACTCAAATCTATATGACAATTAAATTTCGCTGCCAAACCAAAATTTTACCCAGGCGAATCCGGAACTAAAAGCTTGTTTATTCCAAGCGCAGCTTTTGGATACTGCAGCAAAATGTTGTGATGATAATATTCCTGTAAACAAACTAAGTAAACATTATCATACCTCCGTGTCACGTGATTATAACATCATAATCCTGTTATTTTGGACCACTTAATTGCTAATCAAATTACTCTTCATGAAAAGATATTTCGATCAAAGTACCTCACAGTTAGTTTACACTAGCTAAATTTTTACGTTATATCACTGTAGATTTGCCAATATTTTCGACAACAATAATACGATTATTTATCGGTCTGAACTGGATTCATTTAAGAAAAGATAATATCTAGAAGACTATCAGTTTATCGTGAAGATTGAACAAAAGAAATATGGCACCGTGAACAGTTTTATTTTCTCGGAGTTTTAACTTTAAAAATATCAGATTTACTCGGTCTGTCCAGACTGTCTTTATGTTATCATAGATTACTTTAAAAAAAATTCGACTGATGACCAGTCCTATACTTCCCACCTAGTAAATATTTGCAAAAAATAAACACTCTTTTTTTTTATTCTTTGACTAGGCCCAAATAACCTTAGCTGTTGGTGGTCTTTAAAACACAATTTAATTTTTATTCTTTGAAGAAAGCATGGCCCTCTTTTTTGTTTGGTGATCTACTGATGGCTAACTTAATATAGCAAAAATCATGGTTACCTTGATTTACGTACAATTTTTATTTTTTTTAGTAAAATATTTTTTTTCTCGAAAACTATACATTTTAGAGAAAAAAAATATTTACATTTTTTTCATATTATAACATCTATAATTCATTTATATTTTTTTACTTCCCACCTCTACTATGGTAGGGAAGTAATGGATTTAGTCCGAAAAAAATATTTCGAGATTTTAACAGATTTTCACGTTTTAAGACCCTAGCAATCGTTTAAGATCATTTTCTGACTGATGTCTGTATGTGTGTGTGTGTGTGTGTATGTGTGTGTGTGTATGTGTGTGTGTGTGTGTGTATATGTGTGTGTGTGTGTGGTCAATTTTTCGCCTTCGATATCTTAAGAACGGAACAACATACGGGCATGCCGATTGCTCTATTGTGTTTATCAGCCTTTAACTTAGATCTGATTAGATTTTGAGTCAAATCGGTTCAGTGGATCCTGAGATATTCAAAAAAACGTCCTCAACGTCACGTATTAACATAGGTAAAAAAAATATAAATGAATTCTAGATGTTATAATATGAAAAAAATGTAAATATTTTTTTTCTCTAAAATGTATAGTTTTCGAGAAAAAAAATATTTTACTAAAAAAAGAAAATTGTACGTAAATCAAGGCAACCATGATTTTTGCTATATTAAGCTAGCCATCAGTAGATCACCAAATAAAAAAGAGGGCCGAGCTTTTTTTGAAAGAATAAAAATTAAATTGTGTTTTAAAGACCACCAACAGCTAAGGTTATTTGGGCCTAGTCAAAGAATAAAAAAAAATTCGACTGATGACCAGTCCTATACTTCCCACCTAGTAAATATTTGCAAAAAATAAACACTCTTTTTTTTTTATTCTTTGACTAGGCCCAAATAACCTTAGCTGTTGGTGGTCTTTAAAACACAATTTAATTTTTATTCTTTGAAAAAAGCATGGCCCTCTTTTTTGTTTGGTGGTCTACTGATGGCTAGCTTAATATAGCAAAAATCATGGTTACCTTGATTTACGTACAATTTTTATTTTTTTTAGTAAAATATTTTTTTTCTCGAAAACTATACATTTTAGAGAAAAAAAATATTTACATTTTTTTCATATTATAACATCTAGAATTCATTTATATATTTTTTTACCTATGTTAATACGTGACATTGAGGACGTTTTTTTGAATATCTCAGGATCCACTGAACCGATTTGACTCAAAATCTAATCAGATCTAAGTTAAAGGCTGATAAACACAATAGAACAATCGGCATGCCCGTATGTTGTTCCGTTCTTAAGATATCGAAGGCGAAAAATTGACCACATACACACACACACACATACACACATACACACATACACACACACACACACACATACAGACATCAGTCAGAAAATGATCTTAAACGATTGCTAGGGTCTCAAAACGTGAAAATCTGTTAAAATCTCGAAATATTGTTTTCGGACTGAATCCATTACTTCCCTACCATAGTAGAGGTGGGAAGTAAAAAGAGTGTTTATTTTTTGCAAATATTTACTAGGTGGGAAGTATAGGACTGGTCATCAGTCGAATTTTTTTACCTATGTTAATACGTGACATTGAGGTCGTTTTTTTGAATATATCAGGATCCACTGAACCGATTTGACTCAAAATCTAATCAGATCTAAGTTAAAGGCTGATAAACACAATAGAACAATCGGCATGCCCGTATGTTGTTCCGTTCTTAAGATATCGAAGGCGAAAAATTGACCACATACACACACACATACACACACACACACATACACACACACACACACACATACACACACACACACACACACACACACACATACAGACATCAGTTGGAAAATGATTTTAAACGATTGCTAGGGTCTCAAAACGTGAAAATCTGTTAAAATCTCGAAATATTGTTTTCGGACTGAATCCATTACTTCCCTACCATAGTAGAGGTGGGAAGTAAAAAGACCCCATTTGATGCTTTTGCTATTATGGAGTTTACAAAAAATATTTACGACTCTCATGCGGTGAAAATGCACCTAAAATAATGAACAAGCAGCGAAAAATATACTATTAGATGATCCAAGTATCCATCGTCGTCTATCAAAGGCAAAGTACATTTAAATTCTTAAAAAGTTAATGTACTTCAAACACTTTTTAATTTTCATACTGACTCGTTCGAATATTTCGCTATTGAAATATTGGAAGGGATTTAGAATAGCTCAATATACCTTAGCTGTTGAGCATCTATAATAACTTGTTTACATGACTCTCAGTTATTAGAAATATTTTATTTGGCCTCCAGAAAATTATAGTCAAAAAATGCTGAGATGTAATTCGGAGTATGAAATTAAGACGGATGCAAAAATAGGATCAATTAGAAAGAAAGACACTGAAAAACTCCATGCTTTATACTTAAAGATAAAAGAAACACTCATAATATGAAGAAAGGGCTTGAATAATTGGAAAAGCACACGTCGTCGAGATAATACGTGGTGATTCTGAATTGATTTCAGAAAGGTTTATACGTGTTCTGAAATTAAAACGGAGGCAAAGAGGGATATATTTGAAGGACACTGAAAGGATTTATGCTCCAGTAAAAGGAAACATTAATTCATACAATCTTTAAATATATGAATAATCTCATTTACAATCACTTAGAATGCTACTTTTTGTATCGAAAACGCGCGATTTATCAACTACATCGTGACTGCATTGCGATTTGACGATTACTCAGCTAATCGAAATTCCTCGTTCGATCGCGCATGGAGACTCAATCGCACTTTTGCTCGATCTAACGATCGATTCGTTTGTTTTCCATTCACTCGCCTGCTCTTGAAGAGTGCAACCTTATCTGAATCCATGGCATGGAATAACGCGAACCTGCGGCTAAGTATGCTATGTGTTTTCGACAATCGCGCGTTCGTGATACATCAGTTGTGTATTTCAGCGAATAGTATACGGCCTTACGCAGTTGGTAGCTGCACTTGACGATCTGCAGTCGATTTAACCGCACAATCGAACAATAACAAGTGTGCGCTGACCCGATGGGACCATAAGTCTAACAAACTCCCAGAATCAATCAAGGTTAGCACTAGTATAAATATCTTTAAAAACCGTTTAAAATACTTTTTAATAAATGCTTTCCCATATGACTGTTCATTTTAATTATTGTTCTTCTTTTTAATTATTGTATTAATCTGTATTACGTTTTGTATTTTTATGACTTTCGCATCCACTTTGGCTACGCGAAGAAATAAACTATCTATCTATCTATCTATAAGTTATCTTACATATAATAATATAGAACGAAGTCAATATAATACTCACCTGTGTCAGACAAGTGGTAATAGAAGCGGCCTTAAAACCGTGTAATAAAGAGAAGCAAATAGTAGTAGGGTAGGTGGCCTAAGATTTAAGGAGCATTAAGGTGGTTCGTTACGTCACTGTTATATAACAAGTTTATGGATTACAGTCTGCTCGGGCTGCATATAATAAAACTGTATAAACCTTGTGTAAAATGACTTGGCAGATTATTTCCGTTCTTCATTTAATCTATTTTAATATGTTAATTAGATCTGATTAACAAAGTTTATAGGTTATTTCAGCACGAGTTTTATACACTTGAAACATTTTCATGGCGTACTTGAAATCGTACAGAATTTGTTATATGCTTCATTATAAAATGGTTTATTTGCCTGTTCCGCTATTTGAAATAAATGTATTGTTTATTTAATTAAAGAGTTTCATCGAGTCTGTTTTTTCACCACAACTTTTATGAACTGCAGAACGAGGAGACAAAAGAAATCATAATTTTTGCAGAAGTTTAATTCGTTTATATATTTTGATTACATCTAAACTAATATTATAAAATTGGTAAATTCTGCACTTTGTACAATTGAAGCACTACTGGGTATCGATCGATGTGTTTGTATATATATATTGTAACGCGCCTACAAGTCCACATCATGAGAGAGTAATGTTTTTAATTATTTATACAGAAGTTAATAACTTTAATAAAAATAAACTAAATCGTAACTTAGTCTGTAATTGTAAAGTTCTAAGGACTAGAAGAGCGAATTTCCCGTTTTCATAATTTTTTCCTGTTTTTCAAATTTCAATCTATCTATATCTATTTGTTTGGTTGAACGCGCTAATCTCAGGAACTACCAGTCCGATTTGAAAAAAAAAAATTTTGTTAGATAGCTTATTTATCGAGGAAGGATATAGGCTATCTAATATCACGCTACAACCAATAGGAGCGGAGCATCAATGGAAAATGTTGAAAAAACGGAAAAATTATTCCTTTTGAGAGCTTCCGTTGCGTGCGCTGCATAAACGGTTAAAGTTCCGCAAAAATCATGTATGACGGAATTGTTCCCGGAAGGTTTATATATATAGCGAACGAGCGAAGCGAACGAGCGAAGCGAGTTTAATGTAATTATAATATTCAAGCGAACGAGCGAAACGAGTGAGTAGTGTATTTATTATATTTAAGCAAACGAGCGAAGCGAGTGAGTAGTGTATTGCACCCGGGCTTTCTTAGCACCTGGGCGAAGCCGGACGGGTCGCTAGTTCATTTATATTATTTAATTTCAGTGTATGACTGTGTAGTTTCATATTTCATTCAAATTTGGTGGATTTTATTCTAACAGGTTAGGTCAACCTTCTCTGAATGGTTGAAAAATTGTCGTCATCTCAATTAATTTTAAAAATATGGATATTAAATTTTATTTTCACAAAATTTAAGATGTAACAAAAAAATGATAAATAAATAATAAAAACTTGGGTGCGGTTTTATGAAACCACGGTGCAAGTGAAACTTTATTGCCATAACCTTAAACGCTTTTAACCCTAAATCACCGAAGCTGTATATAATTTACGTGGTTTTGGTATTGTAATTTGAACCCTGATAAGTATGGAGACGAACGTTGAACCAGCATTTTAATGTAACATGATTATACTATTGTTGAGTAAAATACTTTCACTATCAAAATTTCGAAAAATATTTCACGTTTTTCATTGATTATTACTATTGTTGAGTAAAATACTTTCACTATCAAAATTTCGAAAAATATTTCACGTTTTTCATTGATTATTCTATCTACTATCTAGTAACATAAATTATTTATAAACAATTCGTCTATTTGGTCAGAAAAATAATATAAAATTGTAAAGAATGGCTATTATAGCTATTACGAGTATAAGCGACAACAAAATGGCAGAATCAATCGAAAATGTTACTATTTTTGGATAATTTCTTGTAATAGTGTATTTAATACTTGCACAACTGCACGATATATGATTGGTTAATTTCATTTATATTTGTTTTATTTTAAAAAGTAAATATGGAAGTCACCGTTTTTTATATGTCATTTCAGCGTTTATAAATTGCGTTTTTATATACGTCTTTGAGTACCTAACTGTTCATTTTTCTGAAAATTGATGTAAGTTTCAATACAAATTTTATAACGTTACATTATTATATAATATAGAGTCTATATATATATCTTTTATTTATCCCGTTATATATATATATATACATACATTCAGTTGCTTGAAAGGAAGGTAGGAACTTATGAAAGGTAATATTTCGAGTTTGAGGTCATATTTTCCTCTAGCTTCAGGCATTTCCGGTGTCTGAGGGTAGCTGCAGACGGCTAGCGGTTGACTGGTTAGAATTCAGGAAGGTGGTAAGGTTTACTTCTCTCTCGGCCCATATCCGTTATGCTTTTACACTAGAACTGGCAAACTTATAAACCGTCTGAAAAATGTCGATTTTTTGATAAAATTTTAAATCTTTTTTAATCAACTTCTAGAAAAATTCTCGCTTATTCCAATAAGCAGATATGTACTTCTCTATCTCTTAGTTTTTTTTTTTGAGAAAACCTTTAAATGCGTAAATAACTCTTAAACCGAAAAAGACACTCCTTTGAATAATGAAGATTTTTGATATAATTTTAAATCTTTCCGATATTTTTCAGATCAGTCATAGAAAAAAAACTCGCTTATTTCGTTATCTCTATAGAAGCTGTCGAGCGTCTATAATCTACAATCTATTTATCTCTTTTACTTTAGAAACTATCCAACGTACTTTTTACTTTGAGAATCTTTACTTCTAAATAGAAATTTATTAACGGGAAATAAGGACCAAATTATTGTCAATGTGCAATGTTTTTATTTTCTTGCCAACGTTTCATCAACTTTGTTGACTTCCTCAGGGCTCAAATAGTTATTATTACACATCTGTCATATGTTTGTTATTTCTCATTATCAATAGTGAATTAGAGGTGCAAGCGTGAGTAGTATTTTGTTCACGATCACTCACGCTCACACTCACGCCCGTTCACGCACTACAATATTTTTTTAACCACACTCACGCACGCTCACGTCTAGATTTCAACACTCAACCACGTTCACGCACGATAATAATTATATTTTGAAACTCACGCCCACTCACGCACGTTCACTCGAACTCACGCAATTTTACAGTAACTTTAAAATTTATATTATAACATCGCGTCATCAAAGTTCAAATTCAATTCAAAGTTAGTCATACTCTCCGCATTTCGCCTGCAAATACAGAAATATTTTTTTACGTGATTAACTTTTCACTCACGCTCACGAAAATTCTTCCACTCACGCACGTTCACGTATGAGTATATTTTTTTTCAGTCACACTCACGCACACTCACTCACGATTTTCTCGGTACTTACACGCTCACGGCGTATCACGCCGTGACACGTAGTGTCACGGGAAATTTCACGCACGATTTGCACCTCTATAGTGAATTATACCAGCCACATAAATAATAATTTTCCCACCTGCGCTCATGGATGTTTTGTGATGCTATTTAGCTTTAAGTTAGTTGTTATTTAATGTAATTTAAGACGCTAATGACCTAAGTTCTCGACGCGTCTATAATCTACAATAAATAAATAAAATAAAATAATAAATTTCTATTTAAATATTATATATGATGGACATAAATAACACAAATAATTTACTTCTAAACTAAAAAATATACAGAGAGATTTTTGATAGGAATCTCCATGATTCAGAAAACAACCACGTTATTTCATATAATTTCTTCTCGTTTAGAATATTTTTTTTTTAATTTTTAGAAATCTTCATAGCTTTTAACCCGAAACAGATATGGTATACTTACTTTGCCCTCAATCTATGTTTTGGGAAGTCTTATTGCTACTAAAAAGAATCTTAATAATATCTGCTGTAATAAAAATGTTCACAATTATCCAACAAGACGTGGTAATGACATAAGGTTGCCTAAACATAGATTGGAATTGAGTAAGAGAGGTCCAAATTATATGGGTCAAAAATTGTACAATCACCTAAATGATAACATAAAAAACATATCTAACCGCAAACGTTTTAAGACGACTTGCAAAAATTTTCTTATAGACAAGTGCTGTTATAAAATTGAGGATTTTTTTTGTAAAAAAGTGTGTTAATTTTAAGCAGCAGTAGATATTATAGACATCTTTTAAAAATCTTTTAAAAATTTTAACTCTCAATTTATTTGTCTGTTACTTGAAGACAACAATCTTTTTCTAGAAGTTTAAACCATTTGGAAAGTGTTGTAATCATGTCGTTGGTCTAAAACGTGAATAATATGCTTCATCCTTTATTTAAAAATGAAACATTTTTTATTCGATTTAACATAGTTCAACAGACATAGGAATGAATCAGAACGAACGAGGGAAGTTCCTCGAGCGGCGCGGTCGATCGGTGAAAACCTTTTTATTTGCGGGTAATGTTGGTAGATTACTTTATGCAGTTGTCTACGTATAGGTCCGGGTGTAAGGGTTCGGGCAACAGCTCGGCCGCTACCCAACCCTTCAATGGACCGACCAAACAGCCTACGGGCTTCTTCATGTGATATTGTTGTAATAAAAGGTTCGAACATAATAATGAATTCTGAGTAATAGTGGTTTTCCAACATTTCCAAATGTGTTTAAAAGATATGTCAATGTATGTAGTTCACATCTGAGGTTAGAGTTTTCAATTCTATGTATGAAACTCTCATATCTTTGGCCAAGAGACAAAACCGTTCATATCATTTTTTTTTGTAATTTATTATATCTTCAGATATAGATTTCTTTAACTTCATTATGTAATAATTTTTTGGTGAATGTTGGTTTAAGCAAGCTTTTTTTTCAAAATTGTTACATACTTTATCGGAACTTTTGCATTTGCGAGAGAAAAGGAATTTACATCTAAAGGAGAATTTACACAGTGTGAACTAGCGTGCGAGTTGAGAAGGTCAGTTACTGTATGCCAGCAACTGTTATGTTTTCCGCTGTCTGTGCAAGATGGTCAACTACTGGATGCGAGTATAACTTAACTATTTTTGAAGTGAAAACTTCCTTAGGCGCATTTTGCCTGAGTAGTGAACGAAAGTGAACCGTCACGCTTCGGGTCGGTGACGCTGAATCGGGTTTACTCGGCTCAAACACGAAAAGATATTTGTTGTATGCTGGTAATACGTTTTTTGTAGTTCATAAGTGTGCTAATAGTGACACTAAAACTTAATATTGAAAAGATTTTTGTATTTGTAGTTCATAAGTGCGCTAATAGATGACACTAAAACTTCATTTAAAAGGTTTTTGTAGTGTGTTGGTAATAAGTTATTGTAGTTCATAGGTGCGCTAATAGATGACACTAAAATATTTATATACTTTAAAATTAGAAAATCAGAAATTTTCTCTTCTGTCGTGTGGTCATAAGCACACACCCACTTTTTAACATTGGAAATGTTTATGTTCGTATATGGAGGCAGAGTTACGAGTTTTCGTTCAAGGCCAAAAGACAACAGTGTCGCGACTCGCGATCAAGTGAGGAGCAATCATGCAAAATTGAACAAGTGCAATTTTTTTCGAAATGTGTTTTATATCATGTCTAGTTAATTGAGAGGTATTTGCGACGATCTGCGATGCTATTTTTGAGCAAATGTTAATAAATACTGTAGAAAAATCCATTTAAAAGTTAAGTAATCAAGCAAAAGTGAACGCGTATATAACAGAAGAATAATAGGGTTATTCCTGACAAAACTAAACAGTGCATTGATAAATATTGTGTGTATAATAAACAGTTAATTATGTTTCATATATGCTGTTATCATTTCCAATGTCCTCGATGGTTGCAAGGATTGCGAAATCTGTGAATTTTTTTTATTTCAATGCTCACTCGCCTTCCCTCATTACATATTAGGCTTGTACTCGCATCTTACTCGCTCAGTTTAAACGCGGAGTAGACAGTTAAGTAGATTAAAGTATCACATCACGATAAACTTTTGAAAACCTGCAAGCCGGGAAACTGGTCGATGAGAGTATAGCTAGTGACAGTCTAAACAACCGGTAAAACCTACTTTATTTGCCCACTTACCACGTACAACTACTCTGGACAGCCCAGAAACTATAAACGCTTTGTAAACTTGCCTTAAATAAATTGTAATTGCTACGCCAGGTGTAAGACAGACGTTATATTCACATTAAAAGAGTGGAAGAAAAAAATCACGAATAATTCGACATAAACGGTTTAGCCTTTTGGCCATAGATATCTGTGTGTACAACTACGCAATTTTGAATTTATATTCCCATAAATCAAATTCTTATGGAAAAGTTTCATAACATTTTACTTTTTCTTGTGACACTTAAGTAGGTATATAAATATGTAATTCAGGTTATTTCTTATTTTATCAGTTATAAAAATGTATTTCCTCTTTTGATGTATGGGCCTTCTGAAGGCCGAATTACTTTTTATGTTTTTAAAGTAGAAATAAATATTTTCAAATATTAATAGAAAATGTATAAATACACTTTGATTCGCTGGAAATGTTATAAACCGACGATTTTTAAAAGCATGTTTTAATAGTATGTAGATTATATATCTAGATGTGTAATGGACAATATTACGACGAGTGATGACAGTATATAAAAACGAGAAATAGCAAATTTTTACAGTCACACGAGTCGTAATATCATTACGCACGAGATATATATGGTATTTTTTGCCATACCCACTACAAAATACCTTCTTTTCTCTTCATTTTCAAAAAAAAATTGCAACGTCATCTTTAATTCTACAGTATTCCGTGAAGTTCGTGAGTAAGTAATGGCAAGTGAATAAACAGAAGTTGCTATGGCAACCGTTTATTGCCGCACTAGTGCGGTAAGTAAAACACTCCGCACGCCTGCCTGTTAAATAACTTATTAAAGGCCGTTATACATACATCGAAAGTAGCTATTTTCTAGTGGGTATGGCAAAAAATTGATAACTTAAAGCTTGCTTTCACTATGAGCTAAGATGTGCAAGATTGCAGCTTATAGTTTTGTGGATCTGCTATCGGCGCGGCAATACTTACAATACAGATTCAAAATGATTGTATCGCAGACACATAATTTCACTGTATTTAATTGTCAGTTTTCATGAAATAAAAAGAAAATTTTAAACCCATCAAATTAAACTTCGTTAAATTCTCGAAGTCTTGATATTCTCTTGATTTGAATTTGTGTTTTTTTTTTGCTTGTAAATTATGCTTGGTGTCACCGTGAAAAATGCTGCTTCACACTGAAGTTTTCTTCACAATTCAGTAAATAAAACTGCAGTGTTCATAATTTTACATCACATTCTTAATAATTGAGAAAAAGTATTTTATTTATTTTAAATTATGAATGTTTTCACGTTTCAAATTTTGCCGCCCCTGAAAATTTGCCGCCCTGGGCACTAGCCCCTAGTGTAAATCCGGTACTGGAGCAAGCTGTTGTAGGTTCGTATCCCACCTCGTTCATGGACGTTTTGTGATGTCGTTTAGTTTTAAGTTATATGTTATTTGATGTAATTAAGATGCTAATCATCTATAAGTTTTTGACGCGTCTATAATCAACAATAATTAAAAATCCTCCATCATATATTCGATACCTATTTTATGCCAAAGATGTTTAGACCGATGAGATATTTTTTTGAGAATAATCATCGATGTACGAACATAGTTGTTGCTCTTATTATATGATGCAAAGGTATAATAGCTTAAGGTACGTGCAGTACGCAGCTGGGATTCTTGATGGTAGCGTAGATCATAGCAGGGCTTGCTTAAATTAATGCATTGTTATATATGCGAGCGTACAAAACGAAGTGAGTGTAGCAGGTATAAGCGCTGTTACAAGAGCTGGTAGATACAAGAATGTATCTCACCATTCTTTCAGCGCGCTGACCATTACAATTATTATGTGACAACTGTCAAATGGCCGTTACAAGTTTCGCAATGGATGTGACTAGTTTAATAAGGGAAATTTTGCCAGTTGTTATTTAATTTGTTTTGAGTTTTTTCTAAGACGTATTTAAAAGTGTTAGGTTCCATACGTAAATATTCAAAAAACCGATTTGTATAAAATTTTAATTCTTGGTAAAAAAAATGAAATTCGTGATGTTTAGATCGTTTTCTATTAATAGGGTGGACACGAGAGCTCCTACCCAAATTTGTATTTAAAATATACCACTTTGTATCAGAAGATCACAAATATTAGTCTTGGCTATCTGACATTTCAAACGCGATTTAAGCTTGTATCAATGCTAGTATCAAAGCTTCGTTTGCAAACCTATAAGCGCTTATAATTTCAGCCACCATCTACCATACATGCTACCATCTAGAATCCCAGCTGCGTACTGCACGTACCTTAACGCTACACAAGTTGGATCAGCATCAGGTATTTCTGTTATTTAACGGCCATCAATTTGCGGCTTACCAACGGATATACGGAATGTGAATCAATTAGCAGTCCCTCATACTATCAAACACCTTCCCTTTCATATTTATTTATAAATACCATCATCGAATTGGGATGCATACTACAGCCATATTAGTACTCCATTGGAGTTCAGGAAACTTTTTTGTATAATGCCTAAAATGTAAAATTACAGGGTGATTATAAGGAATTGAAATCAAAACTTCAGCTTAGGCGATACAGATTGAATCGTGGGTCAAAAAACCAACCATACAATTTTGTTTTCATATTTGTAGCTAAAAATATGACAAAACAAAAAATTGTGTTTCCTGAACGTCATATTTCGAATGGAGTTAAATCTCCATGTGCGATATGTTGAAAGTTTATAAACGCATGTTTATTTCTATTTCGCCGTTATGCCACGTCAAAAACTTACATCGTTTATATTTGTTTCCTAGTGAAAATATTTTCACTACAAGAATACATCATTTTTCATTGCTGCAGAAACATTTAAACCATATATACCTTTGAAACGTATTAGTTTCAACTTTTTATAAAATGACGTATGTAATGTAAAATGTACCTACATTGTGTTGTAGTCACTCCCATAGTTAATTCAAACCTGATACATTTTTACGAATACTCAATGTGTGTTTTTAAAAAATAATTAACCACAGCTGAAGATGGCAACTCGTTGCTGAAATGCGTAATGTAAATTCACAAGAAGTCACAAGACGGACATAATACAAGGTATTTCTAATACTTCATAATAATTCAAACCTTCCCTCAGGGGAAACATTGGAATGTAGTTTGCATTCCAATGTTTTGTGGGAATTAGCGCTCCCAGGGACCCGAGCTCGTACCAGTCGGTTTGTATATGCCGGCTGGCCGATTCTAATACACAAATGGATTATTTGTTGTGTTGAAGACGCTAATGACCTGAGTTGTCGACGCGTCTATAATCTACAATAAAAAAAATAATTCAAACCTCCTAAAAATATTCATTTAATTTTTAACTTCACATTGGAAGCTGTAAAAGGTCCGATTTTGCGAATGAAAAATTTGGATATATCTGGACGTTTTGAGGTCCCTAGAGTCCGAATTTACTGTTTTTAGAGAGATGTCTGTGTGTATATTATGTGCACGTACGTCAATAGACAATAGTTTTGTTTATAGTTTATTTCGCAAAGACCTGATAAAAAATTAAATAGCAGACCATTACATATTCTACTACTGTGACTCACTGTAATTGTGTTTTTCTGAGGTACGCCTTTTTAATACACAGCTATATATGAAAATACGAATGTGAACTGAAAAAATAAAAATTAATATTTACGATCAGATTCTACATACAATGGCGTACGTGAAATGCCTCCCATTGGTGACCAAGTCAAAGGTGAACAGATAGTGTTACAAAACTGTTTTCTGAATTGGCGGAATAAATATTTATTTACAATAATTAAAAATACAATAACAATAAATGCAACAACGAAAAGTCAGTTCTAACAATCAACACAAGTAAACAATAACTAAACGGTAATTAACACTTAATTATATACAACTGACTATACTAATATTTATTTTATCAGGTGTATTTATATTGCGGAACTATTTATATTACTGATCCACTTGATTGCACGACTCACCATTGACTGATTCCCGTTGACTAATTTACTGATCGCTTCACTCACTCGTTTATATACGCTGCGTGGCTGAAGCCCAGTGATTCTCACGTTCTCTAGAAACTTCGCGTAGTTACTCGTTGTTCAGCAAGCAGACACCGCTTCTTAGAATTCTTGCCTGACGTTTATATACAGGGTGATCCGTAACAATAGCATCAGAAAAATTGTAATATGATACATTTTTTTGTAACCTACACTTGAACAAACTTTTTCTGTATATCAGTAAACGCATCCAACGTACGCGTGACCGAAATATTTTTGAAGAGAAACTTCTTAGCTCGCGATAACGCAGAAATTGATGACGGAAGAGACGTCACGCGTATGCTTAAAAATACGATTGATGTGTAAAACGATCACGTGACGTCACTGACTGTCTGAACTAAAGTGATCAATGTTCAGTTTTGTCATCACAAGACACAAACTTCCAATATGCACGCTCGCTTCGTTCGTATATACGAGGTGTCCAAGATAAGCGGAAATACATGGGGATTTCCCAAACGGTAAGAGATAGAGATTTGGTTCAATGAGACAAAATGTGCAGAATCTCCAATGCTACTACCCTGCGTAGTCAAACTTTCTATATTTTGCTTGGAATAAGACAGACAGTTGATAAACGAAATTTTCCTATTTTCGTTTTTATTTATAACTCGCTTAAGTTAGAAAAAAAATATTTTTACTTTATTAAGGCACTTTTTTATGAAGATATCAAATCTTTTTTCATATTTTTATTTAATATGCATATTTTATTACTTCCCACCTCTACTATGGTAGGGAAGTAATGGATTTAGTCCGAAAAAAATATTTCGAGATTTTAACAAATCTTCACGTTTTGAGACCCTAACAATCGTTTAAGATCTTTTTCTGACTGATGTCTGTATGTGTGTGTGTATGTTGTCAATTTTTCGCCTTCGATATCGTAAAAACGGAACAACACACGGCCATGCCGATTGTTCTACTGTGTTTATCAGCCTTTAACTTAGATCTGATTAGATTTTGATTCAAATCGGTTCAGTGGATCCTGAGATATTAAAAAAAACGTTCTCAATGTCACGTATTAACATAGGTAAAAAATAATATAAATGAATTCTAGATGTTACAATATGAAAAAAATGTAAATATTTTTTTTCTCTGAAATGTAGTTTTCGAGAAAAAAAATATTTTACTAAAGAAAGAAACTTGTACGTAAATCAAGGTAACCATGATTTTTGCTATATTACTAGCCATCAGTAGATTACCAAACAAAAAAAAGGGCCATGCTTTTTTTCAAAGAATAAAAAAAGAGTGTTTATTTTTTGCAAATATTTACTAGGTGGGAAGTATAGGACTCGTCATCAGTCGAATTTTTTTATCTCTGTTTCATACCGTTTATGGAAAACTCAATACATTTCACGCTTATTTTGGACACCCAGTATACTAATTACTACTCCGCAACAATGCGTTTTTGGCCCTTCGTCCATATAGAAACTTGTTTTCTTAAAACGAAGTAAGGAATCACCTCTCGAAGTTTGTCGGTATCATTTTTAAACATCCTGTACAATAAGCACATACATATAATTAATTATACACAAACAGATAAACACGTTAATTCTACATCTATCGTAGCAAAATTACTAATACAAAAGTTTAGTTTCTAGCTTAAAGCACTTAAATATCAATCAGTCAACTGGCAAAAAAATTTTTCCACAATAAAAAATTAAATCAAAATTCTATAAAACATAAATTCTTCAGTATTGTTATTTACAAAATAAATCAATAAAACAATTTTTTTTTACACTTCATTAAAACAATATAAAATGTTAATATGTTTTTTCAATTTTTGGACAATTTTACTGTTACATTTGATGGCATTTGAGCTCTGATGATGAAAATATAATTTTCGAAACGTTAGCTAATAAATGCAATAACAACAGTATTTGCTTCTTATTTTGGATCCTTAAGCCACTTTAAAGCCGTTTTCTTCCAAAAGTTTACTGTTAAAGTGTACTAAATCGGTTGAACTAAGTAATAGTAAGTATTTGATTTCATATAAAACTAGCGGCCCGGTCCGGCTTCGCCCGAACTGCTCTTTTGCTCCCGGGTGGTACATTACTCACTCGCCTCGCTCGTTCGCTTGAATATTATAATTACATTACTCACTTGCTTCGCTCGTTCGCTTGAATATTGTAATTACATTACTCACTCGCTTCGCTCGTTCGCTTGAATATTATAATTACATTACTCACTCGCTTCGCTCGTTCGCTCTCGGGTGGTGTGATTTATAAACAAAATCTTTGTTTTATATATACAGAATAATAATCTTTGTTTTAAATACTTATACAGAATAATACATTACGCACTCGCTTCGCTCGTTCGCTCTCGGGTGGTATGATTTAAATACAAAATCTTTGCTTTATATATACAGAATAATAATCTTTGTGTTTTATATACTTATACAGAATAATACATTACGCACTCGCTTCGCTCGTTCGCTTTCGGGTAGCGTGATTTATATACAAAATCTTTGTTTTATATATACAGAATAATAATCTTTGTTTTATATACTTATACAGAATAATACAATACGCACTCGCTTCGCTCGTTCGCTCCCGGGTGAATTTTTCCGATGTTTTAATTGTTATTCTGTTAGCCAGGGCGGAGATAAATTCAAAAAATCAAAGATCATGAAAATCGGTCTAGCCGTTCTCGAGTTATAAACGATGTCACTAACTAACTAACACGACTTCTTTTATATAAATATAGAAGATAATATAACTTATTAAAGCAATAGTTTAATGTTTAAATAGGTGATAGAAGTGTCAGCGGTAATAGGTAATAACTGGAAATAATTGTTGTTATCGAACATTGTGAACGATTTCCGTGTCTGCCACAACCACTTTCTCTACAACTAAAACTAGGAGTAAACCAACTACTATAAAGACCGGATACAAACTTCCGACTGAAAACATAGTATTATATAGCGTACCAAGATAGTACTGTGTTGCGGCAAGGTTAAGTGGAAAACAAAAAGTTTTGGTTATACGTCTGTCAAATATAAAACCACTGTTGCTTAATTTGGCGAATAGCGATAGACTAAATAAACGCAAATTTCTTCAGGATGATCTTTAAAATTCTTTACATTTTTTCACTGGCGGCCAATTTGAAATTTGCAGCATACTGTTTAAAGAAACGGATTTTAAAACGTGTAATAAAAAACAAAATCCTCTAATAAACAATTTAAAATTTAACATTTTATTTATTGTAAATTATAGACGCGTCGACAACTAAGGTCATTAGCGTCTTGTTTACATTAAATAACAACGCACTTAAAACTAAATGACATCACAAAACATCCATGAGCGGAGGCGGGATTCGAACCCACGACAGTGTGATCCAAAGGCCGCCACGCTAACCACTCTGTCCTCTGAAATTTAACAAAACCACTATTTTTTGCATTATTTTCTTCACTTCAATTGGCAACATTGAACATATATTTTTGTAAAAATGTATCAAAAAAACAAACTATTTCAGTAATTTCCGTTTATTGATTTCCTCATAAATTAACAAAAATTAATCGTTATTTTCGAAACTGTTTATGCAGTAATTCAAATATATTAACCGTTATTTAAAAACTTTCTCTTAAAGAACTTGTTCTTTGAAGACTATTATTATTGAAAGGCATAATTCGGTTCTGACTTTCCTATAGCATCTCAGAGCAGAGATAGCTATAGAAACAGCATACCACGTCGCTTGTGAAGCCATAACTAAAGTACGACCTGTCAGGTACATTATGATCTTTCGTTGATTGTATTCCGTAGTAGTAAATACTCTTTATTTGATAAATTTGTAAGTGTTTTATCGAAAAAAATGGTGTGTTGTGTGCCTGGATGTTACAATAAAGGTTCCAAAGCGGTTATGAAAAATCAAGGTGTTTAAAATGGCGTTGAAATCATGTGACCTCAATGTGACTTACTGCGTTTCCCGCACGTCTCGACTGACTTCACTTGTGCATGCCTACAAACTGTGATCTGCTCCTTCTATAGCTATCTTTGCTCTCAGTCTAGCATATTTGAAATATTTATTTATTTTCAATCAGGTAACTAGGTCTTGTATAATAATTCAACACACTGTTTCTTTTTGTGGCCAAAATTAAAGCAAGTTAAACCGATCAATTTATTATTCTCACTTAATACAAAGCTAAAAAACTTTGAAAAGCGCTGTAATAAATAAAAGCTTATGAGTGCGTCTGCACACAGTTTTTTTCTGTAGTTTTATGTTTACTAAGTGATTATCTTTGTAAATTCATCACTAGGTATACACATTATTTTATTTACAGAATATTGTGAACTTTACACTGAAATACAAACTGCAAACAAAACGCTGCATTGCATAATAGCTTACATCAGTACAATTTTCACAATACCCTACTGACAACTCGTAAACTGTTTTTGAAGTGCAGTATAAATACGGATATCGAGAAAGACAAGTGGATAGTTTAAATAGTAGTCACTCTTATACAGTAGAGATGCCAGAAAAGTAACTATTCGTTACTCGAGTACTCGTTACCCGACGATCTGAATTAACGAGTACCTACATAATAAAATAATAATTACTTTTTACAAACAGATACTTGATATTTTGTATTCGAATCATCTAACTACAGTACCCATGTATATAATAGTACCTATACCTGACGTTTCAATACAGCATACTAAAAAAATAGTATCACTGTCGCCCTTGATCGTAAAGCAGATAAACTGAGCTATATTGTTAGCAGTTCGTACGTTTTAGAAATTACAGATCGTCATAATATTTATTGCAATATGTTATTGTTATAGTCTGTCGGACGGACGTATATTCAGTAGTAACTACCTACTACCTACTTGCCACCTCGTACCTATAAGCAACGACGAACAGTATTCGAGTAGTCCGAACTCCGAGTGCTTGTAACGAATAGTATTGTATTGTACCTAAAAAAAACGAATAGTTACAAGTACCGAGAAGTAACGAAAACTTACATCTCTATTATAGAGTTTAATGTAAGGATGTGTAATAAACCCTAGAGGGTGCAGTGCTCCCGGCGATAGGACAGATCCCAAAGCAAAAAAAGGATGTACAAACTCCAAAAATAAATCGATACAAATAAATAAAATTTAATTTTGTCTGTAATGAGTCTAGAAATTACATTGGAATGAACTCTGTCTACCTTCGCAAATTTTTTTTTCATACCTGGCAGACCTCTTTCCAAATGAAAAAATGCTCAATATGAGCACTGTCAGGTATGCAAAAAAAATTGCAAGGCAGACAATGATAATTGCAAATAATTGATTACTATATTATAATCGGAATAATTTTCATTAACAACAAATAATTTTCGTCAACAGGATTGGACGGTTTTCAATAGGCCACTGTTAAGAAACAAAGAATATATTTGGACTTATTATTATTACAACTAAAAGCACAATTCTGGAAATTTCTTATAACAGTCTTAGTTTGCAAAGATCACATCCCTAAGATGGCCACCGTCTTCTTCTATACATTGCTGTAATCTGTTTCTGAAATTGACCATAACGCGTCTGAGTAAATCTTCGTTTATCGAATTTATCTCTTCGACTTCACGATTCCTTTATTTGAGTTCCAGAAGTGTTTGGGGACGGGTAGAATACACTTTGGACTTTAAGAATCCCCACAGAAAAAAATCCGGGGGACCGTCAGGTCCGGTGATCTTGCGGGCCATGCATAGTTGCCAAACCTTGAAATTTGGCGATTCGGGCAACATACGCTGTAAAAACAGCAATGAATTGTCTAGCTGTATGCGCTGTGGCACCGTCCTGTTGGAACCATACTTCATCTTGGTCCATTCTTTGAAGTTCCACAGCCACAACTGTTTTCCAAGATCTCAACGTAGGTACCGAATTGAATTGACTGTTGGAAATATACTTCATCTTGGAACATTTCTTTGAAGAAAACGGCCACACCGTTACAGTCAATTCAATTCGGTACCTACGTTGAGATCTTGGAAAACAGTTGTGGCAACTGTTTTCCAAGATCTCAACGTAGGTACCGAATTGAATTGACTGTAACGGTGTGGCCGTTTTCTTCAAAGAAATGTTCCAAGATGAAGTATATTTCCAACAGGATGGTGCTACAGCGCATACAGCTAGACAGTCCATTGCTGTTTTTACAGCGTATGCTCCCCGAATCGCCTAATTTCAAGGTTTGGCGACTTTGCATGGCCCGCATGATCACCAGATCCCGGATTTTTTTCTGTGGGGATTCTTAAAGTCCAAAGTGTATTCTACCCGTCCCCAAACACTTCTGGAACTCAAAGAAAGGAATCGTGAAGTCGAAGAGATAAATTCGATAAACGAAGATTTACTCAGACGCATTATGGTCAATTTAAGAAACAGATTACAGCAATGTATAGAAGAAGACAGTGGTCAACTTAGGGATGTGATCTTTGCAAACTAAAACTGTTATAAGAAATTTCCAGAATTGTGCTTTTAGTTGTAATAATAATAAGTCCAAATATATTCTTTGTTTCTTAAAACAGTGGCCTATTGAAAACCGTTCAATCCTGTTGCCGGACACTGTAGTTTTGAGCCGTATTCGAGATATACTGACAACAAAAAATGAAAAAAATAGATTAGTTGCCACCGATTTGATGTTTTCATCGTATTATCTGTTAAATTCAATAATAAAATTTTAGTAGTAGCTATATTGATGGTCTTTGATAGGGGCTCGTTTTATTGACAGTGTTACTACTCGTATATATATAGGTACTTCCGAATTACTTCTTTATGACATTAGATATACGATCTATTGTTATTTGTTCTTTATTGCCAAATATTATAAAACACACTCAAAATTCTCTATCGACAATGTGGTATATGTAATCTCACAGCTGTAACATCCTGTGTACACGTACCATTGGACATAAGAATCTATATAGGGACGGAGTATAAACCACTTTAGACGAGGGAGGGTGCATGCCTGTCTTATTGCATGTGTCCACGTTCTATTGGCTGCGTCTGTGCACATGCTCAATTGCGCCAGATGCAGCCGTCCGCGTCTTTGCGCACGCTCAATTGCTCGTACAGCGCTTGCGCAACTGAAGCGACCAATAGAATGTGGGCACACTTGCTTACTACGTCCGTAGATTTTTATATCTATGACACGTACACACTCGAAATATGAATGTGCTTTAAAATAACGCAAGGAAAGTTGCGTTTTGTGTTTATATTAGATTGCCAATCCGTTATGCACGCAACACTGCTAAACAATGATGCATGTATAGTAAAATTAATGTGTATGAGTGAGACGGGCTGTGCATATTCGAGCACGCGAACACGCGTGTATGAACGATCTCTTTGTAAACAAACCACTGTTGCTTCACTTAGACAGGGCTCGCGTACTGAAGGACACACCAATGAAATTTTAATTTCGTACTGTTCGAGAAATAGTACTTGACCGGAGACCCCTTAGGGGTTGAATTTCGAAGAATCCTTTCTTCCATGAAGTAGTTGGCGAGTACCGGACTCAATGGGTTTCCCATCGCAACTCCATCGGTTTGTTCATAGAATTCACCATTATATTGGAAGTATGTTGTCGTGGCAGTGTCGGAACAGAGCTGTGATGTCATCTGGAAAAATCTCGCTTATATATTGCAAAGTGTCCTTGATTGGAACCATTGTAAATAGCGAGACCACGTCGAAGCTGACTAATATATCATCCGGATCCAATATGGCTGTTTTTATTTTCTCGATGAAATGAGTTGAATCCTTCACGTATGTATCCGTTCTGCTAATGAGTGGTTGTAGCAAAGTGGTTAAGTGTTTGGCAATGTCGTAGGAACCTACCTGTCAAATTTCATGTTTGTGCAGGCTTTATAGTTGAGATTTCGTGATGAATAAGTCAGTCAGTGAGTGAATGGTATTTCGCATTTATATAATACTAGCGGCCCGGTCCGGCTTCGCCCGGGTGCTAGGAATTTCCGGGGTGCAATACACTACTAACTCGCTTCGCTCGTTCGCTTGAATATTATAATTACATTACTCACTCGCTCCGCTCATTCGCTCCCGGGTGGTATGAATTTATGATGAAATTATGATTTATTAATACATTACTCACTCGCTTCGCTCTTCGCTCCCGGGTGCTACTTAGTCTCGCTAAAACTCAAAAACGGCTTGAACGATTTTAATTTTTTCCCCTGCGTAGCTTTTTATTAGTGAAAGAATTTTTAGAATCGGTTTAATATAAAGATTTCTTCTGTCCGTGTGTTTGTGACTGAACTCCTAAACGGCTGGTTTGATTTTGTGTGTTTGTCACTGAACTCCTCCTTAACGGCTGGTTCGATTTTGATGAAATTTTGGGTGTGTGATTAAGTCGGTTCGAGGACCGTTTAGATTAAAAAAAATTAAAATCGGTCAAGCCACGATCGTTAGTCTCGCTAAAACTCAAAAACGGCTGGACCTATTTTAATTTTTTTGACTCTAAACCATTCTCGAATCGACTTAATCGCACACCCAAAATTTCATCAAAATCAAACCAGCCGTTTAGGAGGAGTTCAGTCACGTACACACGGACAGAAGAAATATATATAGGGTAAATGCGGGAGAGATGCCGCGGTAGGAGAGACGCCGCATGGCTATTAACTTACCTATTTACCATTAATGGATGGTGCTACAAGTACGTATGTTCGTTCATCTTATCTTGACAAGTAGGTACGTATGTTCGTTCTTCTTATCTTGTCAAGACAAGATGAACGTACATACGTAGGTACTTGTAGCACCATTCATTAATGATAAATAGGTAAGTTAATAGCCATGCGGCGTCTCTCCTACCGCGGCATCTCTCCTACCGCGGCATCTCTCCCGCATTTACCCTAATATAAAGATACGATTAGGTATTTAAAACTAAAATACAAATCGAAGTTCAGTTTTAAAAGAAGTTTTTTTTAACAATTAATAAATTGGTGGTTACACATTGGAGATAAAAACGGTAAAAAGCTTTTCGATAAAAAATGTCACAAAAATATTCCCTCAAAAAACGTCTGTAACCGTGTATATAATTTATCTTTAAAAATTGTGTTGAACAATATTAATATTTTGAACGTAAGTACGAAATAATGCGTAAGAATTCTTTATCTTTTACTTTTTAGAAATTCTCTGTTCAGAGACCGGAAGTCAGTAGATGATGAAATAATAATTTATTTTGCTTTAAAAGCCTGGAAGAAAAATGTAATACTAAAGCTGAGTTGAATTTGTAATTCAGTGTGTTATATATATTTGTGAATTTAAGAGACCGCTTTTGTTGGTTTTTTCTACATTTTGTAGGTTAAAATAAAATAAATACACAAACACTTGAAAAATTCTACAAATTTATTAGTCTCTACGGTCGTTTCGGGTTCTTAACTCATCATCAGAAAAGTTCACATTAACTCTCCTGATGATAGACTAAAAACCCGAAACGATCGTTGAAAATAATAATAAATGTGTAGAATTTTTCAAGTGTTTGTGGATTTATTTTATTCAATCATGTAATAATTCAACCACTGTGATTTTTCAATAAAAAATGGTGGAACCTTTGGTGTAAAGATACGAAATGTTATAATTACCACAAAACACCAAACCATAACAAACACTCTCAACGTACGTTTCGCCAACCAAGTTGGCATCATCAGAAGATGATGAATCAAGTTGGCATCATCAGAAGATGATTAATCATCTCCTGATGATGCCAACTTGGTTGGCGAAACGTACGTCGAGAGTGTTTGTTATGGTTTGGTGTTTTGTGGTAATTATAACATTTCGTACTGTGATTTTTAACATAAGACACAGTTTACACTAATTAAATTGTTGTAACGGTACGGAACCCTCGTGGCGCGAGTTCTACTCGCACTTGACTGGCTTTTAAATAAAATTTTTAGATTTAATTTTCATTTCTGACAGCCCTGAAAGTATGATTATACCATTAAGGCTTGCGGCGTCCGCATTTACTATTTTATAGAAGGATCAGCGAGCTTGTTTCGTTTTGTTTATCTTATGTATATTATTTACATGTTTCTTAATAGTAGTGTAAACTAACTTTGTATAAAATTATGGACCTAGCCTTAACTCGCGGCTTCGCTCGCGTTAATGTCGACATTTTGGCTGCTGCTCTACCCGTTGTAATTTTAGAAGAGCGATTTTATAATCTACCCTAACTCCTTTATATGTAGGTACATTAGGGTGGGTCAAAAAAGGTATCTTATAAAAAAGGTATCTTATATTTTTTCCGCAAACCTCACCATTTGAAAGATATTGAAGATTTAAGTTTGATTATTTTAAGACAAATTTCATTTTTGTTTATGAATCTTTTAACTCGACAATAAATGACTATTATAAATCTTCAATACCTTTCAAATGGTGAGGTTTGCGGAAAAAATATAAGATACCTTTTTTGTAGAGCATTAAATTTCCTACAAAATTCTCTTAAAACATTTTTCTGTACAATCAATTAATGATGAGGTATGAATTTTTTTCTATTGGACTGAGAAAAAAATAAAAAACTGTGATAGAATCTTCCTATTAAAATTAAGACCTCATATTTGGTGAGAATTTTTTAAGGTGTCTAGCAACCCATTTTTCCGTCACTTGTAAAAAAAAATTATTGATTTTTTTTGACCCACCCTAAGGTACATAAACACTAATGTTGGGTTTATCGGACAATTTTATTTTTTAATCATTCTGTTAAATGACGGTTGCTATGGTAACGATCAACAATTTGCTAAAATCAAAACGCAGCAACCAATGAACACGTAGCAATCAAAATTTAATAACCCAACATAAGTCCAATTGAAATCTTCAAAGAAGGATATACGTGGTCTTCCTATGGTTTATTTTTCCTTCTATAATATTTGGTGATGAACTGATTGTCCCTTATTGTATAATATGATAATATCTAACAGCTGTTAAAATTTCACAGTGATTGCAAATGCCATCAAATTCCAAAACGCTCCACACGAACGATGTCGCGGGTACAACTAGTTTGATAATATAAACGCTTTTCGTGTCAGAATCACCCCAACTCCAAGTTTGTTGTATCATTTCACCACATACCTACATCATAACTGTGCTGCTTCAGAGTTCCTGTGTGTTCACTGTTCAGGCATTCGTGAATTCCACTTTCCACATCTATGACGTTCTGTCATTTTTACCAAGAAACTATCTAATTTGAAATACCTGAAAACACTTTCCCGGAAAATGCTTTACTGTATTATTAATAATTTTCACATTTCAAATTTGAAATAAAGCTTAACCTTACCTGTCGTATAATATAATAAATAACTGTATACCCGAACTAGGTAGAATACCGGATGAAAGTAGGTACTCACGAGTACTTTGAAACGAATACTACATTGAAAAAAATGGGTGCGTGTACCTACTTACTTACGCGCGTTAGAAAATATACTTTAAAAATCGATATGTTGATACGGGTTTGCGGCGCCAGAAATACGACCCTACGGGCCGCTATCAAAAGAATCGGCTAATTTTTACAAAAAGTCAATATGGCCGCCATTTTAAAATATTTCGCCATTTTATTTTTTGTGTCCTATAAATTTCTCAAATATCAATTTTCAAAAAGATCGGATAATTTTTACAAAAGTACATATGGCCGCCATTTTGAAATCTGACGCCATTTTTTTTGTGTCCTATAAAAAAAAAGTTGTCAGACACAGTGAAGTTGGTGATGTTTTGTCGGTTTGCTCCCCTGCTGTCGAGCGCACAACGTCCGTAAAAAAGTATAGCTTCAAAATTACTTGCAAGTAGGTAGGTAAACAACTTAGGATGTACCTACTTTAAATATGAGTCCATTTTGAAAAAAATGTTTGGACCGATTTTGATGATAAACTATTAATTTGTTTCCAGACTTCCAGCTACAATCGTGTTAAGATATTTCTCAGTGAAATTTGTCCCTGACATCTAGCAGACAATCAAATAATAATATAGTACTTCCAGCCAATCGCTCCAAGATGTCCGAAAAACTTAACATTATTAATTATACTACTTTAGCCGTCGTGTCGTCTCATAAATCAAATAAGAAAAGATTCTTCCAAATCAAAACCGACAATAAAGCAAGCGAAGTCACGGGTAAAGACTAGTAGAGAGAGAGACAAACATATAATATTGTTCACCCTCCATGTCTATGGTATACACGTATTATAAATTGTAAATCGTTTGTCAGATATTTTGTTTTTAGCAAATCAATGGCTTGTGAGTATGTATGAATGTGTTTTGAATCAAAGTCTCCCCGGATTGCGGCACTTGTTACTTACGCCATCTCATCACATCAACTTCACCACAACTACTGCCCTCTCAAGCGTGTATAGGTATAATATGTGCGTATGAATGTTATTAAGCGGGATTTTAACACTCAAACACCCGTTAAATTTGTGCGTCACGTACGCACAGATTTTGCCATGCGCGAGGTTGTAGGTAAAATTTAAGGATGTGTAAATGTTTTTATGTAAACAGTCAGTTTATCTCTAAGAACTACAGCAAAGAGGTTGGTGTCAAGCAGTGACAACTATAAGTGTCTTTGTTTATACTGTCCCAAGCGACGCGACGTTGGTTAACACGGCTATATCTTTGTTATTAGTGGACATAGAAAGTCGGTTAAATGGGCATAGTATAGTGCAGAATTTTATACGCTGATCTCAACTTGCAGTGTGTGCATATATTATTCTGATATATGAGTTGCATGAGACATGTATTAAGAACTGGGCACAAGAAATTATTACCGGTCAAGTACTTGCAATAATTGCGTCATCTTCGCCATCCATTATGTTTAACTAGCGGCCTGGTCCAGCTTCGCCCGGGTGCAATGAATTTATGAGTTATTAATACATTACTCACTCGCTTCGCTCGTTTGCTCGAATTTATAATTATTTAAAAACTTTACTCACTCGCTTCGCTCGTTCGCTCGAATTTATAATTAATTAATAGTTTTCGCAGCGCACGCCAAATAATGACATTTTTATAGGCACATTTTTGATACCTTGGGTTACATTATTGTAATTTTCGTAATTTTGAAAATAAAATACAACCCATGTTACTCGCTGATAATGTAGCTTTCTATAGGTGAAAGAATTTTTAAAATCAATTAAGTAGTTTTTGAGTTTATCCATTACAAACAAACAAACAAACAAACATACAAAAAATCAAATATTTTCTCTTTATAATAGGGTAAATGCGGGAGAGATGCCGCGGTAGGAGAGACGCCGCATGGCTATTAACTTACCTATTTACTATTAATGGATGGCGCTACAAGTACGTATGTTAATAGCCATGCGGCGTCTCTCCTACCGCGGCATCTCTCCCGCATTTACCCTATTATAGTATGATATTGGTGGATAAACATTGGGTGTACTATATAATTAGCTTGGTCAACACTGACCAATCAGAATCCTGTCGTGTGGGCATAATCAAATGATGACACATGCCCAACCATTTGCCAACATTGGCATGCATTAGCCATATCGTCGGGAACCAGCTTAATAGTTACTAAACAACTGTTACTTTGCCATTACTATAATGTATTTTCTTTGTCGAATCGCGTCCATCTTACTTTAAAGTTTACACATTCCCAACCTGCCTCTCCTGTAGGTATTCTGACGGGCGATGGCACAGAATTATACATTGCGTCTACTAACACTCCTGAATTTTGATTTACAAATTCCTATATATCACATACGCACGTGCCCGATTTTATAATACGCTGTTATTGCAGACCGAAACTTTGTAACGATGCTCGTGCAATATTAATAAAAAATACTGGAGACCTGGTATTAAAAATATGTAATGTAGAATTGCGGTATCCCACTGCGATGTGATCTTCAACTCGTGACTTTGTAAAACATTTATGAATTTATACATTGAAAACAGAGTGTTTATTAGACACCAATAAATATTAATATATCCATTTATATTGTAAAGAATGAAAGACATAAAACATAACCAAAAATATTATAACGATATTGAAGGTCGTTTTTTATATTATAATTAACTTTCATGTGCGGCTTCGTTCACGTGAATGTGATTTTGCTCTCGCAAATTTGATGCTCTTAATTAAAGAAACCCCACCTCAATCTGGGCTTACCGAGAAAAAAGTACGCTACACTTTAATAGCGAATGATAATTGATAATGCACCTTAATTGTTTCATTAAAAATCGTTCCAAGCGTTCTCGAAGGATGATGCTGATTGACTTAACCGTTTTATATTTCGTTATGGCTCTCAATTGGTTTCGTGATTACGACTAAATTTGAGATTCCATTTTAACGAAATTTAGAAGAAACATTCTTTTAATGATAAGTATATGTAAACAGTATTGCTCTATCGTGGATTTGGGATATTTCAGAGGTTCATAAATACAGAAAATAATGAAGAAACAAACAAATAATTTTTAATCTGTTGTTGAATAAATAAGTTGACAAAGGCACTCAAATGAGATTCGTAGCGCCAAGCGTTATCCCACTGCCCCCTACCTTTCGATTGATATATATTTTACTTCTTACTTTGAAACTGCTAAAATACAAAATCTCAAAACAAGTAGATTTATTTTATAAAATATACCATTTTTAACGGTTTAGCTATTTAGTCAGGGGAGTTCACAGAATTTCAGTGAAAAATACGTCTATGGAGCATAATACAGCCACTGGTATCAAATCCAGTTCGTTTTTTTGACGCACTGTATTTTTTACTGATTCAAGTATTATAGCATTTACATAAAGTACATAAACCCAGCGATGTAGCTTAGTGGTACAGCACTAGACTCGCATTGGGAAGGTACTGGGTTCGAATCCCGGCGGGGGCAGATGTGGCTAGGACTTTTTCCTACTGCCTCACGCCGAGAAACGGTAATTCCTGTACCGGCCATCTTGTTTGAGGTTTTCCATGGTTTCCCTCAATCATTCCAGATGAATATCGAGATGGTTCCTTATTCAAGGCCATGGCCGATTACCTGTCAAACTCCTATGCTCCCAAAGTTGCCTACCTTATTCTAATGTCCTATAATTCCTCCATTCGCACATTGCTATTAATTAAGTTGAAGTATAAAAAATGTATAAAACGGGAAGTGGTAAAAATGGAAAATAGTAATGGTTCGAATGGCGTCTGTTATGACATAATGTCGAGAAACGGACGTTAAACGCATTATTATTTAACATAAAGTACATAAGGTAGTTGAAGCTTTGCCAGAAATCAAAATTAATTATCACAATTTACACAGTGAAGGGTCATATCTAAAAAAATACAGTATTCCTGCATCCATAAAATTATGGCAACATATTTCTAAACCATGACTAGTTTTCCCCCCTAGTTTTCCAACATTCTGTATAAAAATATACACAATATTGCATATCCGTGAGTGACATAGGAAAATAAAATATATAAAATACTCAAGTATCGATTTTTGTTTTAATTACATATACAAATGTCTAGTAATATTTTATTACATTTATGCGTTATTCAATAATTTTAGGGTTATTAAATATTTCATGAATAAGTGATAATATTGTACAATATGAGAACAACATATTCCTTAGAGTCATAAATAAACATTATTTTATTTTTATTACGCATATTTTAAACAAGAGTTAAATAACTTTTGTTATATTCTGTTATTTTACACTTTCATTTTTAATTAACAACGTATTAAAACCCAAGTTAATTTTTGTTAATTTATCCGTTGGAAAAAGTCATGCATATTTTTGTAAGTTTGATTCGATAATATGAAAATCTTAAGATAGTCATTGTGTAACGCTTAGCAGAAGAATTTACAAAGCGCTGCGGGTAGATGTCACTATTTTTAGAGTTTCGTAGTCAAATGGCAAAAACGGAACCTGATATTTTCGTCCTGTCCGTCCGTCACAGCCATTTTACTCGGAGACTTTTTGGCACTATATAAATGAAACTTGGAAGGTATGTGTCTTCTATAAACCGCTATACAATGATGTAGTAAAATTACGAAAAAAAATTAGGGGTGTCTCTCCATACATGTAACTGAGGGATGAAAACAAAATTCCAGTGCTCATAAGCGTATGGGGTATCTTTAGACAGGTCTTGAAAAAGGATATAGAAGTTTCAAAATGACTTTTTTATTTAAGTCAATAGTTGGTGAGATATGTGCTTCTTAAGTCGTAAAAAGTGTGTCCCCCCCCTCTAACTTTTCAACTACGGAGTGGAAAATTCTGAAAAAATTTAGGGAAGTGGAACTTATAAAATATTTTCAAAGAAAATTGATTTCAATAAGATATGTTGTGTAGTTTTTGAGATATGGGATATTTTCGGTTACACGTCGAGCAGTAAGTATATTTATGAGAGTTCTACAACCTCCGTACTCCGGCCGTGAGTACGGAGGTTGTAGAATTCTCATAAATATACTACTTACACGCTATTTAAAAGACTACAAATTATTTTTAAATTTATTATTAACTTTGAATTTTAACCGTGAACGGTCATCTCGACTACGGAACCCTTTACTGTGCGTGGTCCGACACGCACTTAAAGCTTTTTTTTAATTACGACTGTTAATAGTATATTAAGCTCCTTTGCTTAAGAACTTGAACATTAAACAACACGGCCTTTCATTGTGGGTAAATAGTACTCTTCTTAAAAGCATCTCTTGTAGTACTTTACTATAAATAATGGAGAAAATCCGGTAATTTTTTCTTACAAATAAATGATTATAACCATAAGTAGGTATAAAGTTTTTCGTAGAAATTCCATGTACAAAAAAAAACAGTGAGTCCCCGCTACTCTCAAGAGATGTGTAACATTCTGATTCGAATATGATTACATCTATATTATATAACCTCAAAACTGACGGTGTAGCTTTACGTTACTTCCGCTACACACCATTTCCGCGACTTTTCTCTTAGTCACTTAAAAGTATCCGATAGCGGAAGTTACCCTCTGCACTCTTCAATCTTCATTTCAAATCCTTTCCCGTCGCCTATAAAACGGTTCCCGCTCTCCCAACGCTATTTTTAAAGCTAATTTTTTAAGTTGTAAGTTTTTCCAAGAATTTTTTTTCAATTTTTCGCCTGTAGAATCTACATAGTGTGATTCTCGGTCCTTCGGTTGGCGTTTACTCGAACCGTTTAGCTTTAAAAATAGCGTCGGGAGAGCGGGAACTGTTTTATAGGCGAGAAGAATTAAGGATTTGAGAGGAAGACTGCAGGGGGTAACTTCCGCTATCGAATACTCTTAAACAGAAATTTCGAAGACATATCACGATAATTTATCAAATTTCTCTTAAACCGTGTAAACATAAGTATCCAAAACCTGCTTACAATATTACACTATCTTGAAACGTCAAAAAACTGATTTTTAAATTTATAAAATTTATATGAACAAATTTTTCCTAGGATGAGACCTATAAGCTAGATCGATTTGTTTGCTCCCCAAAAATCCTTTTCAGAAATTTTCATCCCAATCGTCAGAGCTGTTTTATCTCTGTCAGCGTTTCATTAATTTTTGAGTCGGTAATTTGAATGTAGGTATTTTTTTGTCTCAAGGTCATTACATTTATTTATTTATTGTAGATTATAGACGCGTCGACATCTCAGGTCATTAGCGTCTTTCAACTACACTAAATAACAACTATCTTAAAACTAAATAACATCACAAAACATCCATGAGCCCACGGCAGTCCAGTCCAGAGGTTTCGGCACTAAGCACGCTAACCACTAGGCTATACTGCCCTCGAGGTCATTCCAATTCACTACCCTCGCTAAAGAAGTATAACTTCAAAAATCAAAACTGCCCGGCCTTTTTTAGAGAAAAACTACCCAATGACTGGACGATCACGCTATAATAAAATGTGTCGATTGTTTATATTATATTTTTGATTTTAAATTATCATATAACAGATTGGCTTTAATTTCATGGTTGTTAACTGGTGAAATTGTTAAAACAAAATATAAAGCAATTACTTAAACAATTTTCTCTATAGAGAGCAGAACAGTGGATAAGCCTTTATTAATGTGTTAACTCTTCCATTTTCATTATTAGATTTTTTTAACAAACGATCGTAATGCAACAGTTTTTTCCTGCCCTCGCCGCCCTCCTCATTCAACTTGCAATTAACGCACCACTGATTTTGTTGATTTTGAGTTGTGCTTTATTTGAACTTAAATTATTGAAATAATTTCATTTGCAAGCATGTTTATGATAAGACAGGAAATAATACTTTTAATGTCTTTAATATTAAAATTATCAAAGGTATTATTATCTAATATTTAATAAGATCTTGAAAAATCCGGCCCTGCTTAAATTTTAGGGGCATATTTTTATCTATTCTAAAGCTTAAGTTTTGAATTTGAAACAATTCCAAGAATTTTATCGAAATTTTCTAGCTCAAATTTTTTTGCGAACTCGAAATATCAAAACAAAGCGTTTTTCCGTCGAGTACATGCACGCAAAACAATGCAAATTTTTGCTAGTTACAAAATGGACCTCACTGTGTTAGATTGCGCTGCTGTCAACAGGATATTTCGACAGTAATTTTGTAGCCAGACTGTACATCCGTCGGTGATCCGTCGCCTCGTCTAGTTTGCCCCGCACAAAACAGTGTTTTTGGTTGTGGTGGTGACGATATCAACGCAATCAGAACCATTCAACTCGCTTACGCCGACGAAATTAAAAAAAACGCCCTATATTCCGTTCGTCTAGTTTCACTCGTTTGTAGGCACGGTTTCGATTTGGACGTGCAATCCGCCACGATAAAAACGCCGCGGAATATCCGCCCGTGTAGTATCGCCCTAATTGCGACCACAAGTAGACAGACATTTTCAAAAACCACATTTTTGGGTTCAGTATACTTTAAAATTCCTTTATCATAAACTTAAAATCGAATTTTTACACGATCACAAGACTTTCCCTATAGGTTTATATACTTCGTATACAGGATGTCTCAAAATTGACGCCCGTGTTTTGGGGTTTGTTTTAGAGGCTAACACAAATCGAAAATTAAGAGTAGAAAATTTTCCGATTGTCCTTCGTTATCGAGTTGTTGATAAAAGACCAAAATTTAACATTTAAACTTTAAACTTTATTAAAAACGAATAACATTAAAAAGCAAGATATTTTCCACATCTTTTTGTCACAAAATATGCTCAAATAGGTTGCCTCCTACTTCAAGGCAAACATTCGCGGGATTTAATATGGAAGCACGAACGTTTTGTAACATATTTTCGTCTATTAACGTCACAGCAGCGTGAAGACGAGCTACGACACTTTCAGGATAACGAAGGACAAGCGGAAATTTTTCTACTCTTAACTTTTGATTTTTGTTAGCCCGATGTTTCAAATCCCAAAAGCACGGGCGTCATTTTTGAGACACTCTCTATATATGAAAATAAAAGTCAAGCAAATTCCCTATTCAAATACAACTCAGTGTCGTATGATAACGAACAGTGGGTATAATCAGCCTTCTGGTATATTCGAGCTGTGAATGTAGCGTAGATATTAAGCTGTGGCTGTGGTAGAAACGGGTGTCGGCAGATGCAAATAGCTATTACGTACACGCAATATACTCTTGCAACTTGTTGTTTATGGTCAGTTGGTTTTACTTACTCGTAGACGTAGATTTATTATTATGTACACAATATGCCGCCTGCGGAATCGTTTTTCAGATGTAAGGGACTTTAAATATAATATAAAAAAATCGACGTTCCGAAGAGACTTTGTGTCAAAACTAACGCTCCAAAAAATCAATAAACAAAACATTGT
The DNA here is from genome assembly GCA_039654895.1 of Mongoloraphidia duomilia. Classification (NCBI taxonomy): domain Eukaryota; kingdom Metazoa; phylum Arthropoda; class Insecta; order Raphidioptera; family Raphidiidae; genus Mongoloraphidia; species Mongoloraphidia duomilia. Next base: position 35,107,046 of record CM077524.1, read on the forward strand.
ATTTTGTATAGAAAAGATTTGGAAAAGCAGCTTATATTTATTTATTTTCTTCTATAAGTAATCCTTATGATCGTAAGGAAACAACTTTTTCAGAAAAGGTCAGTTTTATATAATTTTCTTTCAGTGTTATATTTAAGAAAAACTTGTAATAATTGATGATGCCAAACATGGCGAAACGTTTTGTATTAAATTGACCTTTTCTGAAAAAAATTTTTCCTTACGATCATAAGGGTTACTTATTGAAGAAAATAAATAAATATAAGCTGCTGTTCCAAATATGTATTTTCTATCAAATAATCAGCTGTATAACAAGCAAGCTTTCTATATTTTGTATTTTTAACGGACTTCAAAAAAGGAGGTTTTTAACCGACTTCAAAAAAAGGAGGTTTCTCAATTCGACCGTATATATTTTTTATGTGGTTATGTATGTTCGCGGATAACTTCGTCATTTATGAACCGATTTTAAAATTTTTTTTTTGTTTGAAAGGATATACTTTTAGATTGGTCCCATAGAAATTTCATCAAAATCGGTTTAGTAGTTCGGCTGATTTTAATAAAAGTAAGTAACGGCGTGTAATTCTTTAAGGTAAATGTCACTTTTTGACACTAAAAAGTAAATAATAAAAAACTTTTTAACAAAAAAAAACCTCCTTCAAAAAGCCACTAAAAAGAGGAAAATAACGAAATTTTGAGGTCTCCGCCAATTTAATAAAATATGAAGTCGGTTAAAAAGTATAGTACCTACCTATAGTGATTAATATCTTCATTTTAACCGACTTCATATTTTATTAAATTGGCGGAGACCTCAAAATTTCATTATTTTCCTCTTTTTAGTGGCTTTTTGAAGAAGGTTTTTTTTTGTTAAAAAGTTTTTTATTATATCGAATACAAATTCAGTAATATGTTGATCAAAAATACCAATATGGTGTAACATGTCTTATTTGATTAATAACATTGTGTATAATTAATTAATGGTGATGATAGTAGGGTGTAGAAAAATTCTGCTTCATTCAATGTATATTTTTCGACATTTTTCAATGAAAATATTTTTAGCATAAAAAATTTAACAACTACCAGAAATTAAACAAAGAAACAGGAAGCTTAAAAATGAATATTGGATTGTATGCATACAGTATTCCTTTGGGAATCGAACTACAAACGAGAAAATTTTTCCATTGTAATTTTATATTTTCTGGCTCAGAATTAGTCCATGATAATATAGTAAGTATATTTAAAGGTGCTGAAATGTATTTTTAAAACGTATTAATAATATAAAATAAATATACAAACACTCGAAAGATTCTATACATTTATTAATCTCAACGATCGTTTCGGGTTTCTAGCCCATCATCAGGAGAGTTCAAACTTTTAGTTTGAACTTTCAGGTACCTAGCGATAATTCTATTGAAATCGTAATAATAGTATTTATTATTATTATTATAATAATAGTAATAATAGTATTAATAATAGTTTTTATTATTATTATTATTATTATTATATTGCTTGGTTTATTAGATCACTTTTATGATTTTACAAGTTGTATATAGGTAACGTAACCAATGGGTCATCGTAATGAAGGCCTGTTACTGATATAATTAAAATATTAGACCGAATATCAATACCTCCGAGCAAGACTGAATTAAATCAAATTTTGCAGAAAATATTTTTCTGTAGGTGGGTATAAAATCAATCTCTATGAACTGGCGAACTATAAGTAGTATATCCAAATATGAATCATTTAGCTAAAAGTGATAAAATTGCGGTTATCTGTTTCTAAAAAATAAACACGTAAGTACCTACTTATTTCAAAATTTTAAAAATATTTTAAATTGTAACTACGCTGGCTGGTACAAACTACAAATATACTACTTGTTGAAACCGTTGAAAATGAATTGCGTGTTTTCTATTTCAGTACTGTATTAAAAGTTCTCGCTATTGTGTCAGCAAGATAAAAAAATAAAATGACTGCCAATCTCTGTGATCTCTATACTGATCCAGGTTTGATTAGAAATGGATGTAAAGATGCAGCCACCTTCTATGAAGTGACACTTTTTCTGGCTTGAGTATGTGCCTGTAGTATACGTTCTCTAAGTGGGTCCAAAATGATTTTTCCACGATCGTTGAATATAGCCAATTTGAAGGAAGCGTCCAATGTTTGAAGTTTTAACCGCTCGCTCAGTTAAAAGGTAATGAGGCGCCACAAACATTTAAAAGTAAAGCCAGTCGCCATATTTATTCAGTTCTCATTTTATATTATGTAAGAAGAAGAAGAGAATAATATTCCCAAACCATTCCGTGTTTGGCCGCCATGTTTGTTAGACATGACCTCAACTTTGTACAATCAGTGGTTTAAACAAATATTTTAACTAGGTACTGGAAATGTCTTTCTCTGTATATTTTTAAATCGCCTATAGAAGCGTTACAATCCCTTTTTTATATACATTATAATATTCGTCTAACTTCGAAGCAAAATCTGAAAACAAAAATATTATGACCGCAGGTTGATTTTTTATATAACATCAAAGTAAATAAAATCGTATTTTTGATTAAAACTCCTGTTGGCATTATTAATACATTTTCTTTTATTGAAACTCGTTCCAACACACATCCGTATAACCTGTTTTTAATATCAAATTATTTTTACTATAGTATCGCCTATGGTCGAAATTCGACCAATTGTCGTATTCTCCGGTGCAGGGAAGACAGTTTTTACCTGCCTTGACGGCAACTTTCCCATATGATTTTTTTTGCACATCTATGGCACAGTATCTTTCGAATAATATATGTTTCATTCCCCTCCTTTCATAATAAACAGTAAAAAAGTATACCAGAACTCTCGGTGTTCACGTATTAATATAATATATAGATTTAATATTAATTATATCATATTATAATTTGATACTTTGTAAACAAAAGTAATAATAAGTATTAATTTTAATTATTAATTAATTAGTTTTCTCTCTTCCCCCTTTTTAAGTTTACTCATCCTCGCACACGACCAGCATAAAATTATCCAACCCTGGAACTGGCAATAACCAAGTTGGGTTGGAAAATTCTAAACTTCTCTTTTTCTGTACACGAATGTAATTTATCTTTGTATTTTTCATGGAATAAATCGTATATTATTATTATTAATACCATTCGAAATTGAAAATTTAGACGAATACACTAAATAATTACCTAATAACAAATATAATTTAGATTTTAGATAAATAATAGATTCGGAGTTACCTAATGTAAATTAATGTTTTAATTTAATAAAACACAGCGCCTTATTTACTTACACTTAAAAACCTTATTATATAACAATAATTGTTTCGCAAAACACAATGGCTTCGTCAGACAAAGATCTGTTTTATGCGAAACAATTATTATAAATTCAGATTTTTAAGTGTAAATAAATAAAACGTGTTTTATTAAACTGAACCGTAAATGACATAATACAATTTAGCTGTAAGTTTGTACTGGGGAATTAAAAAAAAAGTGTGTGTGTACTTATGTACGCACGTCAGAAGTTATACTTCTTTAGCTTAACAAAACAAAAATAACTCCAAAAATGTTATCCCGCGTGCCTGTACTAAACGTTTGTAAAAAAGACAATAAAATAATAAAATAAAGATATTAAATAAATTAATTTAAGTTAAAAAATTATTAATTTATTAAATATATTTATTTATTATATTTATATCTAATTATTTATTAAAAACAAAAAAGTTGAGATTCGAACCCGAGACCTATTGCGTATGACGCGGCGATGCTATCCGTTACGCTACGTACATCTTACTTAGCAGTGCTATATAATAGGGTATTATAATCATGAACTTCCGACTAACTTCATAGTGTTACTATCGACTAACTTCATGGTGTCACTACCGACTAACTTCATGGTGTTAAACGTAAAAATTCACTCTCATAATTTTTCCATAGCGCGCCAAAAGAAGTATAACTTCAAAAATCATTCAAATTCTCTATTGTTCTCATTGAAACCTTTTCTCACACATAATACTCTATGAACTTTGTTTAATGGAGATCTCGAAAAATCTGAAGTTAACTATTAATTATTCTGATACCTCAACTTCCAGTTATATTTTGCTTTCATCTCTTTAGACAGGAAACGATAAAAAATATAATAAAAAGTTGATATTACGGCTGAATTCACATTGGTGGACAAAAAATGATGAGTTATGAAAACCTCATAGCCCCATCTCTCTATATCTCACGCACATGTCCGCACTTTATAGTGCCATCTCTGTCATACATATAATATTATACGAGCATGCATATTTGTACAGACGCTGGTTAAAATATTAAATGCATTTTACAGTAGCATACTCGATGCTTCATAAAATTGTAATGTTCATTAAAAAGGCTAAAAGCCAATAAAATATTATTTATTGCGAATAAAATGTTTCACGACATCAGGAAATTGATTCGGTTTTGCCTCATTTATTGATCATTAAATTTAAATGAAACTTGAGCATTTTTCGTTATAAATTGACCAACCAAATTTTAAAAAATTCGACTGATGACCAGTCCTATACTTCCCACCTAGTAAATATTTGCAAAAAATAAACACTCTTTTTTTTTTTTATTCTTTGACTAGGCCCAAATAACCTTAGCTGTTGGTGGTCTTTAAAACACAATTTAATTTTTATTCTTTGAAAAAAGCATGGCCCTCTTTTTTGTTTGGTGATCTTAACTTAATATAGCAAAAATCATGGTTACCTTGATTTACGTACAGTTTTTATTTTTTTTAGTAAAATATTTTTTTTCTCGAAAACTATACATTTTAGAGAAAAAAAATATTTACATTTTTTTCATATTATAACATCTAGAATTCATTTATATTTTTTTTTACCTATGTTAATACGTGACATTGAGGACGTTTTTTTGAATATCTCAGGATCCACTGAACCGATTTGACTCAAAATCTAATCAGATCTAAGTTAAAGGCTGATAAACACAATAGAACAATCGGCATGCCCGTATGTTGTTCCGTTCTTAAGATATCGAAGGCGAAAAATTGACCACATACACACATACACACACACACACATACACACACACATACACACACACACACACACATACAGACATCAGTCAGAAAATGATCTTAAACGATTACTAGGGTCTCAAAACGTGAAAATCTGTTAAAATCTCGAAATATTGTTTTCGGACTGAATCCATTACTTCCCTACCATAGTAGAGGTGGGAAGTAATAACTTTTTTATAAACAGTTTTGAAGATAATTATACTTTTTTACGGACGTTGTGCGCTTGGCCGTTCGAGAGGCGCAAACTTTCGTCCTGAGTATGATTAGTTGGGACACCGAACCATAAATCAAATGAAAAGTCTCCATAGGCACTGATGACCTCAGCTGTCGAGCGTCTATAATATATAATACCTCTCTATCTGAAAAGTGTCTCTATTTTTTGACTTTTGAACGTTTTTCCAAAATCTTCGGTAGCCTTCAAACCTGGAAAATATGGAAAGTATGACATTTTAAACAACACACAGATAAGCTGGAAACACATTTCTCTGCTGTGTTGTGTTCTGCTGTGTTGTGTTCTGCTGTGTTGTGTTGTGTTGTGTTGTGTTGTGTTGTGTTGTGTTGTGTTGTGTTGTGTGGTGTTGTGTTGAGTTGTGTTGTGACGCACCGTTAAGACTGAATGATTCCTCGAGACCCCATTTGTACCGGTGTCTAGTTATAGGTTAGTTTTACCGAAACCATCATGACTTTAAACTCTTCAGGCGAAGAATTTGAAGAGGAACTGGAGTGTGCTATAGCAATTAATTATTTAATGTACATCGGTAAGCCAAATACGAAAGATTTGGATACATACAATTAATGTTAGCAGAGAATCTTTCGGCGAATAATAACACTTTAGTGAATCTATTATAAAAAGACAAAAACCAAGAGTGTTTCCACATGTACTTCAAAATCTATAAAGAAGAATTTGATAGACTGCACATCAAAATGGAAGAACGCGTTAAAAAAATGCTAACTAGAAATGGATAACTGACGCGAACTATGTGTGCACACTTCTTTGATGTATACATGTGTTGTGTTGTGACGAAAATCTGGAAGTGAGGGATAGCATCAGAGACATGTGCTCATGTGCTGCACGCGGCCCATTTAATTACATACGAAAAAATTCGACTGATGACCAGTCCTATACTTTTTTTTATTCTTTGACTAGGCCCAAATAACCTTAGCTGTTGGTGGTCTTTAAAACACAATTTAATTTTTATTCTTTGAAAAAAGCATGGCCCTCTTTTTTGTTTGGTGATCTACTGATGGCTAACTTAATATACCAAAAATCATGGTTACCTTGATTTACGTACAATTTTTATTTTTTTTAGTAAAATATTTTTTTTCTCGAAAACTATACATTTTAGAGAAAAAAAATATTTATATTTTTTTCATATTATAACATCTAGAATTCATTTATATTTTTTTTTACCTATGTTAATACGTGACATTGAGGACGTTTTTTTGAATATCTCAGGATCCACTGAACCGATTTGACTCAAAATCTAATCAGATCTAAGTTAAAGGCTGATAAACACAATAGAACAATCGGCATGCCTGTATGTTGTTCCGTTCTTAAGATATCGAAGGCGAAAAATTGACCACATACACACACACACACACATACAGACATCAGTCAGAAAATGATCTTAAACGATTGCTAGGGTCTCAAAACGTGAAAATCTGTTAAAATCTCGAAATATTTTTTTCGGACTAAATCCATTACTTCCCTACCATAGTAGAGGTGGGAAGTAAAAATGGTCTCTGATACATAACGTTGCGTCACAACACAACACAACACAGAAATGTGTTACCAGCTTTATACCTCTATTTCGACAATTAGTAGTCATTTTAAAATTCTCAATATTTCGGCATGTGAGTTGATTTTACCCGCACCGAATACATTTACAAAAAAACATACCAAAAAATGTATATAAAGATGCAATAACTGTTTCAAATATTGTGGATATATGAATTTTCAAATTTACGAGTGGATTTAAAATAAAACCTTTTACAATTGAAATGAATATATAAAACGGATTTTGTTTCAACTTTTTACAAAGGATTGTGTTGTTTTTAATATTTAGCCAAGTACAAATATTTGATAACTTTTTATTAAAATATACAACATACTGAAATTATGAACGTAAATATTTTTTGTTGAGGTATAAAAGAGTTAATGATAAACTTAATGCATATGTTTTAATCTTTTGAACGTGGGTTGTTCTCAAATTGACGCTTAAAATTACTTTTTCTGTATTAGGTCAAAAATTTAAATTTATGTACGCCATTTCTTTTCATTTCAAAAGTGTCATTTTAGAGTCAAGACTTTCACGCTTTTTGTAAATGTGTCATATTATTATCCATTTCATTATCTGACGGAAGTTCTGGTTTCCTGTCTGGAAGAATAATTATATGCAATATTTTCATATATTTATACAGTCTCTAAAATTGTAACAAACTTTTCTTAAGAAGTTAATTTCACTTGACGGTATTAAAAGTTAAAATAATTTATTAAACACACAGTAAAATCAGTGTTGGCTTATTTATGTCAGTAAAACAATTTTATTGAAAATCGGACAAAATAGTCAATTTGAAAAACAGCGACAGTGAATTAATAAAATCACACTGAATAATACAATTTGCTATTAAATATAAAATACAATAAAACCTATACACTTCGCATTTCCAAATTATAAATTTTAAACATTATACAAGGTCGGACAAAAGGAACTACCAGTTTCATTAAGGAAATGATTATCTCCCTATATTATTAAACGAGTAAATCTTGTATATATGTTTCTATGTACCTATATAAATATTTTCTCGAAAACGGCTCTAACGATTTTGATCAAATTTACCGAAAAGGGGTTTCGGGGGGCAAAAAATCGATTCAGCTAGGTCTCATCCCTGGAAAAATTCGTTTTCCTATCGATTTTATCATTTTAAATAACAGTTTTTTTAACGTCATAAAACAGTGTCGTATTGTGAGTAGGCTTTGGAAAAAACAAACTATTTTCATTATTTATGTCAAAATTACTCTGACAGTCAATCTTTAACTTATTAAAATAATCAGTAATTATTTGAAAAGTAAAAAAATAACAACAATAAAATCTAAACATAATTATGTAAGTAGTTTTGGCTAATATTTAAATAAATAGGTATGTTATTTTTATATTACCTATATAAAATATGTAGTATAGGTAAGTAGGTACGTTGAATGTAGTATGACGTATAATCTTACCTAGACCTTTTTTTCACAAAAACGGCTAACGATTTTGATGAAATTTACAGAATGAGGATTTTTCGGGGCGAGAAATTGATCTAGGCAGGAATTTTGGTTCCAGAGGGGAGCAATTAAAAAAAAGGTGTTTTTTTATTTATTATAGCTCGCTCAATTAAAGTCAGATTGATTCGAAGTCTATTTCTACATAGATTTTATATAATATATCACAAGTGTTAAAATTGTAAATGAACACTAATATAAGAAGTGTCTTGCACAATATGTAAATAATGACAAAACGACGGCCCGAAGGGCCACACTTCTGGCGCCGCGGGTCTGTAAAAACACATCGATTTTTAAAAACTATTGTTAAGATACATATAAAAACGTTTTGCGTATCTAAAAATTGGCACGGCGGCCCAAAGGGCCGCACTTCTAGCGCCGCAGGCATGTGTATCAAAACACATCGATTTTTAAAAACTATGGTGAAGATACATGCAAAAAAAGTTTTGCGCAGGTTATAGTCTGACGTTTGTTATTAAAAGAATCGATTTTTGTGAGTTTTTCAGTAGGTACCTATGCAAAAAAAAGTATTTGAAATTTACTGGAAGTTGTTAAGATGACATCACAGAGAAAAAGTACTTCGATAAAGTTGATATTTGGTATTAATGCTTAAAATTGGATTGTTAAAATGGTAACGGGCGAGCAAAATTTCATCTGATTCGAACATTTTTACAAGATATTCAATCTATGAAAATCGGTTTTTGCGAGTTCTTCAGTCAACAAAACAATAACGGCGGTAGATTTGAAAATGGCGACCTAAATAATATTTACAGGAAAAAATGGTTGATTAAAAGTTGATACTTAGTTTTTACGCTTAAAAATACACATAGGTAGTTAAAATATCAGAAACAATTATTTTAAATTATGTTACAGAAATAAATTCGTTTCGGAATAATATTCTGAGAAAATAATATCTCACAGCATATTAAGTACTACTGTTTTTATTGAACTCATCCGAGCAAAGCTCGGCCACCCAGATATTTATTATAATTCTGTGAATTGTGAACTTCGCTTTCTCCTTGTTTTTAAAGTAAAGATTTTTAACTAACGGAAATTCAAGCCTCGATTTGACGTTTTTGCCGACTTATTATTCTAAATCTTGACGCAAAATTAGAATAAAAAATTCGACTGATGACCAGTCCTATACTTCCCACCTAGTAAATATTTGCAAAAAATAAACACTCTTTTTTTTTTATTCTTTGACTAGGCCCAAATAACCTTAGCTGTTGGTGGTCTTTAAAACACAATTTAATTTTTATTCTTTGAAAAAAGCATGGCCCTCTTTTTTGTTTGGTGATCTACTGATGGCTAGCATAGCAAAAATCATGGTTACCTTGATTTACGTACAATTTTTATTTTTTTTAGTAAAATATTTTTTTTCTCGAAAACTATACATTTTAGAGAAAAAAAATATTTACATTCTTTTCATATTATAACATCTAGAATTCATTTATATTTTTTTTTATCTATGTTAATACGTGACATTGAGGACGTTTTTTTGAATATCTCAGGATCCACTGAACCGATTTGACTCAAAATCTAATCAGATCTAAGTTAAAGACTGATAAACACAACAGAACAATCGGCATGCCCGTATGTTGTTCCGTTCTTAAGATATCGAAGGCGAAAAATTGACCACACACATACACACACACACACACACACACACACACACACACACACACACACACAGACATCAGTCAGAAAATGATCTTAAACGATTGTTAGGGTCTCAAAACGTGAAAATCTGTTAAAATCTCGAAATATTTTTTTCGGACTAAATCCATTACTTCCCTACCATAGTAGAGGTGGGAAGAAAAAATTTTTTTTCTCGTGATTTGAACCCTTAAACCACTTTCAATAAAAAAATGTGAGCCGTCGTAGGACGCCTGTAAACATTTTCATAGCTCTCGGCCTGCGAATACATTAGTGAAAATTTTTTTTTAAATCGGTTTAGTAGTTCCAGAGATAAGAATTTATGATTTATTACCTCACCCCCTGCGAGACATTCTCCCTCTGCGAAGATAATTACTGAAAGAATTTTTAGAATCGGTTCAGTAGTTCCAGAGATAGGAATTTATGATTTATACCCCCTCCCCGTGAGAAATTCCCTGCGAAGAAAGAATTTTTAGAATCGGTTCAATAGTTCCAGAGATAAGAATTTACGATTTATTAGACCCCCCGCCCGCGAGAAACTCTCTCCTTGTGAAAGTATTGAAACAGCAATACACAGATATTTATACACGCACGCGTAACATAGCGACTGTTTCATAGTACAGTGCGGGATGACGCGACGTGCGTTCTGAACGACGTAACATTAGAACGACGTTCCATTCAAATGATTTTACACCCATGCCTAAAGATGTTTCACATTAAAAAGATTATTTTGATCGCAAAACTATTTATTTATGTCAATCGTCATTTCAGTTAGAATTAAATCGGTCCATGCATTTGACCGTTATTGCAAAACTATTTATCTGCGTAATTTGGTCTCGACTTAAATAATATCTCTATTAAATTTCATTAAAGTTAGTTCAATGCGAAACAAGTACATGTTTAGACAAACAAATAGTGCTAAATATACAACGGTCGAATTAAAACGCGACCTCGCTCAAAATTTTTGTTGGTATTTATAAAACAGCTTGGGACATTTTAGAATATTGCAATTTATGAAATACATTTAGAAACATTTCGTATTAATTATAAAAAATAGTTTTTATTTCATTTTATAGATGCATCAATTTAAAATATTTAAATTTTTTATGCAACCATTTTTGTTTTATTTAAACAGTAGAATAGTAACTAGACTGATTTTTTTTTGTAGAATATTATTTCCGAAACCTGCGTTCAATTAATAAATAATTTAATCGAAATATATGTGAAACAAAAATAAATTATATTACATGTTATGTCGATATTCGCGTTTCATATTTTTGTTTTTTTTTATGAAAGGATTAATCTCTGTCTGTAAATAATTTTAAAAAATTGACATTAAACCTGGAAAATTATCTCAAAGAATTAGAATATTAAATATAAATTTTAGTTGTTTTATTCTCTTTTATTTCTAGTAAATTATACTAGCATAAAATGCTGTTATATTACCAAGAATAAATTGTTGAATTTACTCCAAAATAGTTTAGAGCAGAATGTGATCCTTGGAATTAATATGAAGATTGAAGAGAAATCTCCGGGACACAGGATCAATAATTACAATAGTGATATTTAAAATAATTGCATTTATTTATTTTGAATATCAGTATTGCAATTATTGATCCTGTGCCACAGAGGTTTTCCTTCAATTTTCATATTATCAAGAAGGTTGGTTGGTTGTTTTAAAATTTAAAGTAAAAAAATATCAAATTAAAAAACAAAAAAAGTCTGTATAATATATTGCCAGTACAGTGGCAATGTAATGAAAATGTTATGACCCGGCTAATCAACCAGCTCGTAAAACCATATTTGCATAATACAGAGTGAAATATAAAGACATTGTGTTGTGTTACAGACATTACAGTATGTCCAAGATTTGTTGACGTTATATTATACAATACAATACCAAAATAGTGGTCCAATTATTTTAGATCACCAACTGCCAGGCTTATTGGGCTTAATATCAATTCTGTTTTTGACCTAAATTATTGAATGTTGCCTGAAAGTAAATTAAATAAAAATGTATTTTAAAATAGGTATACTATTTATCACCCCAATTACGCAGCTTTTTACTCGTATAAACATGATTCTACTACTTTCCACTATTTTTCAAACCTTTTCCTACTTCTCTAAAGTGAACATCAAATACAAAGGAAAATAGTTAGTTGACTGTGGTTTTACCTTAATGGATTCAAGATTCATTTTAGCTGAATCACAGCTAAATCTCCTTCAATTCGTTGTTCAAAACTATTTAACTATTTACCACGCTAATTCAAGGAATTAAAAATATTACATTATGAAATTTAGAACCAATTTAAAGATCTCTCTAAAAAATAAAAACTTTTTTGCCATACTCACTACAAAATAGCTACTTTCGATGTATGTATAGCGGCCATATTAATGACCCATTTAACAGGCAGGTGTGCGGAAAATGGTTTACTTTCTGCACTAGCGCAGAAAATAACGGTTGCCATGGCAACTTCTGTTAATTCGCTCTATACGCCTGTCATTACTTACTTGCACGAACTTCGTGGTACACTAAAGAAAAGATGGCGACGCAAATGAACTGTCAGAATTTTTTGAAAATGACGTAAAAAGTAGGTATTTTGTAGTGGGTATGGCAAAAAATACCATATATGTATCGTACGTAATGGTATTACGGCTCGTGTGACTGTAAAAACTCGCTATCGCTCGTTTTTACATACTGTCATCGCTCGCCGTAATATGCCCTATTACGTATCTAGCCATACAATCTACTATTATGCAGTCAATGAATTGTTCACGTCGTAACGCATATTTTATACTCTTATCTTATGCTCCTTATGACGCATTTGCAAATATTTATTTACAAATAAAATTGAATTTGAATTTTTAATATGTATTCATTCTAATTCCATTTTTTCATTTCATTTAAAATTCTATTCCTTGGCCTTGTGCCATTACTATTTATGAGCTACATATCCTAACAAGTTAAAATATGTACTACGAAGACAGTTAAGTATTAATGAAGCATTATAATTTATTGATAGCCTGCTGGGATTTAACATTAAATTTTAGATAGCTTTTGTGTGTAAATTCAATATAAGTTTTAAAGGAGCTTTACTGAGAAATTATTACCTAGAACAAAATTAATGATTATAACCAAATAGGATAATAACATTTTCTTACTTCTAATTTCAAGTATCATAGTATGAACTATATGCGATTATGATAACATTAGCTCGTGCTAAACCCATTGCATCGCAAACGACGCTCACAGTAATTTATTAGACATTGGATATTTGTTTTCAAAAACAAAAAACAGACTAGAGATGGACTGTAATAAAGTAGCGGGTCTTTACCTGTACCTTGGTTTTAGAGAGAGGCAGGTTATTTTATTCATTGGTCATAATAATTGGTCTATAAACTACCACCATGTTTATGGCGACAAAATTCTCAGAAATATTACCCATTTTGAACGACCTTGTTTTTTAATAACATGTTGTGAGCAATCATTACCCCAGCTACCACAATTGCAATTTTTTATTTTTTAACATTTTTAATAATATCTAATTATTAAATCTACCTGTTAGAGTCTAAAAATCGACAGATCCAGCTTCACGGATCAAATCCTTCAAATCTGGCGGATCCATTAAATAACAGAACTGATCCGATCAAGGATTAGTTCCGACAGTTTTAAACGGATTTTCATTTTGTGTTAGTGGCTTCAGTTCAGGACCGAATCCGCACGATCCGACCCGACAGATCAAATCCTCTAATCCGCTCGTGTATGGCAGGCAAATGAATAATAATACATCATAATGTAGTAAGGGGCCTCGGTTTGTAATTTCTTTTTCTTGTAGGTATAGGCAATTCCTATTCCATTATAAAAGATCCGCGAGGAAAATCTAAAAAAATTCTTCGTTTCTCAAATAACACAAACTGGTTGATATGACATTGATTTTAGGTCCCTCTAGTAACGAATAGAATAAACATTTTGTAGTTGATTATAAGAATATACAAAACAAAGGAAGGAACATGAGTTGTATGTTGACTATAGAAGATGCAGTGGATTTATAAAGTGTGTTTGTACTTTGTGACACAAAGTTGCGGTGAAGTAAATTTTATTGGATGAAGCTCACATGCTTCATTGAGGAAAAACTGCCCGGAAGTGTACTGTAATATAACATGTATTGTAATATAAAATAAAATAACGAAAGAATATTTTTTGAATACACGCCATTCTAAAAACATTTAAAAATATTTATTGTCACAACTAGTCATGTAAAATTATACCCGTGGCTTCGCTCGCACTAACCCTTAGATCGACCATATAATTGGAAACAACCGGTCTGAGAGACCTAATTGTATTTTTCTACGCATTTTTCCGCGGATTTATCAGCTTTGGTATATTGAATTTGTTTCTACAAGAAGTTTTTTTAGGTTTTTTTGGGACATTATTATTAATTTCCCATTGGAGGTTATTGTAATGGATCCGATTTTGCGAATGAAAAATTTGGACACATCTGGACGTTTTGAGGTCCCTAGAGTCCCAATCTACTGTTTTTAGACAGATGTCTCTCTCTGTGTGTATGTACATTCGTTCGTTCGTTCGTTCGTACGTTGGTGAATTTTTTTGGTCGCATATCTCGAAAACAAAATATAATGATATCAACTTCGGACTAAGTTCATTCGACACATAATTACATAAAGAACACCTGATTACATTTGCAAAAAAAAAATTTAATAAAAAAGTTAGTAATGTGGTTTTATCCACATACCAAGCCTCTTTTTATATATATATATATATTAGATATAAAGCCTCTTCTATTCCATAATGTATAACAAACACGAAAATGACACACAAAAATTCTAAAAATGGTTAATTCGGTCTAGGTATCCTATAGACTTACACTATATATCTAATACAAAATTTCATTAAAAATACAACTACAGACAAAGTTACGATTTTATCTATTTGCATTGATAAGTCTTTACCTAAAACTATCTCTGTATAAAGAAGTATAGGTAAGTCTGAAATTGATTTGAATTATATAAACTTTTATTGGATAACCCTGCCAAGATAAATGTGCTATATGTGTCTTCAAAACAGTCCAGGGAATCTTCTGCATGAATGTTGCTAAACTTCAGCAAGCTCGTTGAAATACTACGAACTTTTTAGTGTAGTTTTTCAATTTTTTGTACGAGTGTCGTCTTAACAACACTTGGTACAGCTCTATACAGTGTATTATTATTATAGTATACACAGTATAGAAATGCGTTAAATAAAAACATTAATTTATTATTACAAATAATTGATTATTTAATTTTACTTATTATATTTGCCAGGATTCATGCCACAACAACACACAATCTGTGAAAATTCCAACTAGCTATACCTCTTACCGTTTGTGAGATGGAGCCCTTGTGACAGAAGGACGGACGGACAGACAGACAGACAAACAAACAGACAGACATGCAAACATCGTAGGCAGGATAATAGAATTCCATACGGAAGTATAGAACCCTTAAAACGAAAGTCACATAATACACACACACACATACATACAGACATCAGTCAGAAAATGATCTTAAACGATTGCTAGGGTCTCAAAACGTGAAGATCTGTTAAAATCTCGAAATATTTTTTTCGGACTAAATCCATTACTTCCCTACCATAGTAGAGATGGGAAGTAAAAAGATGGCCATGCTTTATTTCAAAGAATAAAAAAAGAGTGTTGCAAATATTTACTAGGTGGGAAGTATAGGACTGTTCATCAGTCGAATTTTTGAAATTGGAATAGTTTCGTCATCCAATTGGCTGTAATTTTTTTTATGGAACTTCGATGTATGCTTTCCGAGTTGGTTGGATTTACAGAACGCGTCAGTTATCATCAGGTGAGTTCGTCTATCGGGCGACATTACCTGTGCCCCCAGGAGGCATTGCTTTCCTTCAGTTCACGTTTTCGCAATGTACACATACATATAAAGTGAAAGAGAGAGAGAGAGAGGAGAGCACGTTCGATGACGAGAGCGAAGAGGTCGCGGTCGGGGGCATCAGGGCCGAGGCCGCACATTGTGCCACTCGTCAGTTCCGCCCGGCTTCCGCTATTTCGATATGTATTTTATGGTGCACTACATTCTCTACTACTACACGTTGCCTAATACCCAACACACATAGATATACATGTCATATGACGGTACTTAGTTATACAGTGAAACTTACGACCAGCTGAAAACGTATAGGAAAACTTCTTAAAATGGGAATAATAATGAAATTATTAGAAATCCGGAAATTTTTTAAGGCTTAGGGCATTGTTTCCTAACCTGTAGTCCGCGGACCCCTGGGGGTCCGTGAGCATATGTTTGGTGGTCCGCGGTCCCATACGCATCTATCTTACTTAGAGCATTAACAAAAATAAATAAATTACCTACGCCAAACATCTCGTAATTATTACGCTTACTGAGCGCGGCAAACGAGCGCCAGTGGGCATTGCCCGAGACTGACTGAAATGTGCAGTATTTTTTGTTTTTTAATTTAATGAAGGAATACTAAAATATAATATTGTACGAAAATTGCACTTTTTTTCACTCAGGGGTCCTTGGCATTATGCTTGATTTCCTTGGGGGTCCGCGGCTGAAAAAGGTTAGGAACTGCTGGCTTAGGGCATTCTTCGACATTACACATTAGCCTCTAGAGAACACCAATTAACAATAACGCATAAACAAGCACGATGGGAAACTTGGACTGGGTAACATTTTTTGAGGCCGCCAGCTGCCAGGATTACCTAGCCTTGATGCCAATCCAAATTTTCAATTTATTATAATTAAAGTAACAATTAGTCAAAACCAAACACAGTGAGATCTAACTAACAGGAATGGTTGAAAACAGAAAGACTCAGATAAGGAAGGACTAGAAACGAGAGGCCATTTTCTTTACCAAAAAACCATAAATTAGGCATAGAAAACTTTGTTACACAGAAGTAAAGTCGATTCCAGTTTTGAAAGGTTTCTCTGTATTATGTATACATCCATTAATTACTTCAGTAAAATTTTATTAGTTGTATTATACAGGGTGTCCCGTAATCTGAATCGGTGACTTTACTTATTTACTCGCGCTTAAAAATGAGAAACTTTGTAATGACTGACTTTAGGCCACATGCTTATTAAAACTTAAGAGAATGTTAGGAAGATATAATAATAATAATAATAATATAGCCAAATATATAGGCAAGAAATTGTCATATGTTACAAAATATATTAAATATGTGTAGTTAAAAAATTCATCAATCGAGTAAAAATATTGCTGAATGAGAAATTTTTTTAAGGCAATTTTAAATAAACTTATGTTAAGATGTTTTATCTTACCAGGTAAATAATTATTGAAAATGTTGATCCCAGAGCAAACTGGACCTTTGCTGTATAAAGAGAGGCATTGTTGAGGGATTACAGATTGCGTCTTGTGCCTTGTATCGTATTCATGTACAGTCTGATTAGTCGGAAAATTATTTAAATTTAATTTTACGTAAGCTGTGTACATCCTATTGCGAGACAGCCTGTATAATATATCATTAGGAATTACCTGGATGCGAATTATTAAGCGTGAAATTGTAACATGTCAAAATGTACTTTTACAAAAAGCCTGATGCTATGTAATAGCTTGTTTTCCTTTTTATTGCCAAAACTTTATTCCACTTGTTAGCTTTAAGGGGCCTCGGAAATCTTGCTATGAGATTTGAAGTTATTTTTATAAATAGAACCTTCTTTTATTTAAACGGAAAGAAACTACGAAAATAATTATTATTAAATAAGTAAAACGATATATTTTATTTGTTTGTCTGTCCATCTGTCATGTCTAAATATAATTTTGATCAAATTTGGCATGAATTTTCATTGAACCTAGGGCGAACGAAGTACATTATTGGTTTTAGGTACATTTAAATCACTCTCTCTGACGGTTGGTTCAAGTATCCATAAATGCAGATAGCAAATAATAAGTTTTTCTCCTACCTAGGCCGAAAGTTCGTACTTTCGTCCCTGCCAAGCGGGAACAAAGTCGCTCTTTATTCCCGTAGTACGGACAAGTGCGCGTGCGCAATAGGACTTATGCCGGCTCTCACGCACCTACTTCTGTCTCCTACACATTAAAATTATTTTTTAATAATGTTAATAATAAAATAAAATAAAAATAATAATTTTAATAATTCTTTTTTTTCAATTTTGCGAACTTTCGGCCTGGCAGGAGAAAAAATAGTATGCGGAACACGGGAGGAAATTACTACATCTCCTCCCGCGTATTTGCCACCCTCGCCTTCGGCTCGGGTGGCAATTGAAATGTAACACTTTCCTCTCTTATGGCACAATGTACTATTTCTATTCGAATTACAATAAATTAAAGGGAAAAAAACGCATTGCTGTTACCAAAATTGAACGCCAGTTTGTGTGACGCGATGAGTAGTCTAGGAAATATCGTTAGGTACGTTAAAATTTCTTAATTTGAAAACTTTTCTACTGTTCACAGAATTTAGTAGGTAATATATATTGTTTTTTAATTATTCTATGTTGAGGTTCTGATGTCAAATTAGGTTTTTATTCGTAGCGAAAAAATATGAAACAAAAAGTTAAAACTATATTGCGCAAATAAACAAGATTTTTAATTACTTTTAGATGTCTTCCAGACACGGGAGAAAATATTACAGAGCTAAGTGCAAACAATTTTTCATTAGTTTCTCTCTTTTTTTATTCTTATTGGCGAAGCTGTTCTTTGCTGTATGCAACTATAATCAATTATATCGTACACCGTGTCCCAAAAAAACTTAATTTTTGCGTTATGGATGCATACAAAGCGTACAAGGTATAAAAGATGGTTTCATAACTATAGTTTTAAATGTTGTATTAATTTTGTAAAACTAAACGAATGATTGTTAAATTGTTAATTATTAAATTGTTGTTACCTAAAAAAGGTTATTTACGCACAATGTCAATAAATATATCATAATTATTAAAGGTTGTAAAAACATTTGTAAATCAATATTTAATTTTTCACACAAAGTACAAAACTAATTTAACTGAATATGTTTTAACAATAATTTGTAAACACATAGTAAAGAACTATTGCAAAATTTTCAAATGCGTAAAAATATATTTTTTAATATCGACAGCTGTGGTGATCAGCGTCAAGATTCTCTGAATAGTAATATTTATTTGAAATTAGGAAAGGATATCTCTGTGGCAAAGGATCATATAATTGCAATACTGATGATTATTTGCCACAGAGATTTTCTCTCCTAATTTCAATCATCATTTACGGATCACCATATCTCTATATCATAGAGTTTTTTGAAGTAATATTTTTATTAATTGTATGTGGTAGAAGTACGGGTATATGGTGGAAGTACAGATTTTTAACGCCACCAGTCACCACAGCTAGGGTTATTTAGACCTAAAATCAATTCATATTTTTAATTTATAATTTTTTAATAATATCGTAAATTGAAAATCCAACTGACACATTTAGCCCCCGGGTTTGAACTTGGAAACTGGGGCTTGTATTAGAGAAGCCATGGAAACGACAAAAAAACAAGGATAATGCTACTGCACGCTCGGCTAATCTAAGTTATTTGTAAAATGTAAATTAAAAAATTCGACTGATGACCAGTCCTATACTTCCCACCTAGTAAATATTTGCAAAAAATAAACACTCTTTTTTTTATTCTTTGACTAGGCCCAATTAACCTTAGCTGTTGGTGGTCTTTAAAACACAATTTAATTTTTATTCTTTGAAAAAAGCATGGCCCTCTTTTTTGTTTGGTGATCTACTGATGGCTAGCTTAATATAGCAAAAATCATGGTTACCTTGATTTACGTACAATTTTCTTTTTTTAGTAAAATATTTTTTTTCTCAAAAACTATACATTTTAGAGAAAAAAAATTCGACTGATGACCAGTCCTATACTTCCCACCTAGTGAATATTTGCAAAAAATAAACACTCTTTTTTTTATTCTTTGACTAGGCCCAAATAACTTTAGCTGTTGGTGGTCTTTAAAACACAATTTAATTTTTATTCTTTGAAAAAAGCATGGCCCTCTTTTTTGTTTGGTGATCTACTGATGGCTAGCTTAATATAGCAAAAATCATGGTTACCTTGATTTACGTACAATTTTTATTTTTTTTTAGTAAAATATTTTTTTTCTCGAAAACTATACATTTTAGAGAAAAAAAATATTTACATTTTTTTCATATTATAATATCTAGAATTCATTTATATTTTTTTTACCTATGTTAATACGTGACATTGAGAAAGTTTTTTTTTAATATCTCAGGATCCACTGAACCGATTTGACTCAAAATCTAATCAGATCTAAGTTAAAGGCTGATAAACACAATAGAATAATCGGCATGGCCGTATGTTGTTCCGTTTTTACGATATCGAAGGCGAAAAATTGACCACATACACACACACACACATACATACATCACTCAGAAAATGATCTTAAACGATTGCTAGGGTCTCAAAACGTGAAGATCTGTTAAAATCTCGAAATATTTTTTTCGGACTAAATCCATTACTTGATCCCTACCATAGTAGAGGTGGGAAGTAAAAATAGGATGGATATTGGGTATAGGACTCATTGTGGGTGATGAGGCTACACTTCCAATAATGGTAAAAATACATATTTTTCAGGAACTACAAAAAAACTTTTATTTTTATGAAAGTTCGGCGTTTTAATAGGCAATAGTTATTATTATTTTCACACAGTATTTTCAATATGTAAAGTTTCTAGTGTGCTCAGTAAAATAAAATATTGTGTTCAGTAAAATAATAATAGAGCCTAAAATTATTTAATAGGCTCGCGAAGAGACACGATTATGGGGATGCCGTCGTACGAAATGTTACGAGATCGTTCGTAATATATTTCTGTTGATCGTCTGTTTGATTTATTTTGTAAAAATACGATCACAAATAGCGAAAATAGATTCACTGAAAATTTATTTACGTATATTTTATGTTTAAACTTAATATAAAGTTTGTAATTCAACTGAGATTTACGCTACATCCACTTAATTTTATGTAAAATCAATAAAAAAGGAACTGGACTCACTTAAATATAGACATTGCAAGAAAAATTCACAAAGTTTAGATTTCTCTTTAACCTTTGTATACTTACCTACATCGTCAAGTAATTTGGTTAATAAGTTTCTTGTTATAGAACTTTTAAGAAATTTTATTTTTACTTAAATAACAATACTTTACGATATTTTGAAATTAAACATTATAATCGATGTTTTCATAACTAGTGCGGTAAGTAAACGGTTGTCATAGTAACTGATGTATATTCGCTTTATCTGCCTGCTATTACATACTACGGCCTGCTCTAAATATAAAGATGACGACGCAAATAAACTCTTAAATTTTTTTGAAAATACAAAAAATGAAGTGAAAAGTAGGTATTTTGTAAATATACCGTATATATCTCGTGCGTAATGGTATTATGACTCGTGTGAGTGTAAAAACTCACTATCGCTCGTTTTTGCATACTGTCACTGCTCGTCAGTAAATATACCCCATTACGAATCTAGACTACTATTAAAAAATTCACTGTACTGTAGCAAACCCCAAGATGTTACGCCACTGCCTCCAATAGAAACCACGAGAAATAAAGGTCACAGTAGTAAAGCGTGGAATGGTATCAAAGATTCTAGACAACGCTAGAGAATACGCGGACGCACTGAGCGTACACCGAACGCAGATATATAAACGCATGAGTGTGTCGTGTTGAATCAATCAGTGAATGGTGAGTCGTGCCATCAAGCGGATCAGTGATATAAATATTGATCAGTCAACGGGAATCAGTCAGTGTAGACTGTACCTACTGTGACAGTGTTGAACAGCGAAATAAATCTGATATAAATACAGTGACATAAATAATTACAAATAAATAATCCTTGTATATATAGTTATTTGTTAAGTGTTATTTAAGTGTCTCGTTTAGTTCAATAATTACCGTTTAAGTTTTTTTTTTATTGTTAGAATTGACTTTTCGTTGTTGCATCTATTGTTATTGTATTTTTAAATTATTGTAAATAAATATTTATTCCGCCAACTCAGAAAACAGCTTTGTAACAGTACTATTATTTTTATGTAATCCACTGGGTACATATTTACATTAGGTCTTATAGCCCATAGCCTACTACAAAATTGTAAATGTTCTCAATTTTCCCAATGTTCGGTAAAATCATTTACACACTCAATAATCGTGGAAAAGCAACTTTAGGTTACAGTCCTTGTTAGACGAATTTCGTGTACGTGAAATACATTACAATATATTATTATTGATTTCGGCAACGTGCATTATGATGTTGTAAACACGAGAATTATAAGTAGGATATAAGCTCCTATACTACTGTATAGCTCTGCAGAGTGTGGTCTGTACATCAGCCAACAATCGGAATCTTTCCTTCCGCTTGTCTTGCGACTTCCAACTTAATCCTCTCATTCCCACTCACAGCTTCTAAAATACCATTACATTTCGTACGGAAGATTTTCTTTGATGAAATTGTTTTTATACTTTATTTGTAAGATTTAATTACGCTGTGGCACAAAATATTCAGATAATTTTAAATGGATGATAATAATAATAATAAAAATACTTGTCGCACTGCCAAACCCGGCCGACAAAAGTATATTTAAATTTTAAATATTGATTCAACTCGATCCATTAATCCTGTGGCTTTGAATGGGAATTTAAAGCCCATAAACGCATCTTTTGTTATTTTCTGCAACACTGCTGCCATCAATTATCTGAACTTATATGTGCTAAAGAAAATCTTTTTATACACCTCTTAGGGTCATCTCACACATGCTATCTATTGTATCGAAAAGTGGGATTTGACGATTTCTCAGATACTCGAAATTATTTATTAACCATTGGAAGTTATTGTAATGGGTCCGAAAATCGAAATCAAAATGTATAACAAATTTTTATGTTTCAAGGTCACTACACTATTTTTAGAAAGATGTATGTGTGTGTGTGTGTACGTATGTACGTGCGTACGGACGTATGTGTCCATTTCTTTCTAAGACGAAATCTCGAGAATGAAAAATGATATCGACTACGTTAGGATGCCAATCGACGCGTATTAACGTAAATATGATCTGAAAGAAATGTTTTCAAAATCGGTTCAGCCGTTTTTAACTTCCCACTGGAAGTTATTGTAATGGGTCCGAAAATCGAAATCAAAAAGGAAAAAAAATTTTTATATTTCAAGGTCACTACACTATTTTTACACTACTTTTAGAAAGATGTCTGTGTGTGTGTGTGTGTGTGTGTGTGTGTGTACGTACGTACGTACGTACGTACGTACGTACGTACGTACGTATGTGTCCATTTCTTTCTAAGACGAAATCTCGAGAACGAAAAATGATATCGACTACGTTGGGGTGCCAATCGACGCGTATTAACGTAAATATGATCTGAAAGGAATTTTTTTAAAATCGGTTCAGCCGTTCTTTTTTCTTAACCAAATAACCTCCAAAAAAGTAGATTTTACACAATATCTCGCGAATAAAAAACTATATCGACTTCGTAAGGGTGTCAATCGAGGCGTGTTAACGTCATTTTGATCCGACATAAATTTTATAAAAATCGGTTCAGCAGTTTTTTTTTTTTTTTTTTTTTTTTTTAATTATTGATGTTTTAATGATTAAAATGATTACTTTTCTGTGTAATATCTAATTTAATTATTATTATTAAATATTTATCAAACTGGGAAGTTCGTCGTGTGGACCTCAAGGGTCGCACTTTAGTCCTAATAAACGACCCACCTCACGGCTTGTTTGTTTTTTTTTTAATTATTGTTAAAAATAAATAATAATTGTTTTAATGATTAAAATGATTACTTTTCTGTGTAATATCTAATTTAATTATTGTTATTAAATATTTATCAAACTGGGAAGTTAGTCGTGTGGATTTCAAGGATCGCACTTTAGTCCTAATAAACGACCCATCTCACGGCTTGTTATTTCTTGAAATGTCTCAGCATTTAACCAACTCCAACAGTTAATTATATTTATTTCTATTTATAGATTGCAGTTATCCATACAAATTTCAAGACGGTCAGCTGATTGGACATCACTATCGTTTAGAAAATTCGTTGTTAGTCTTCGTTTAGGCGCAATCGGTAAGTGTCGGTTTTTGTATGTTAACAAAAAAGCCATTTCAAATTTTATACGTAATATGTTTTGATATGTCAGTGCATTACTCACTATAGCATTTACTTACTTTGTACCATTTACGACAGCAAAGGATTTCTCAAAGGAAATTACTAATTTAACTTCGAAATTATTGCTTTCTGTTATATAAAACAAAATTATGTTCACTATAAAATCGAACCCCATACTTCTTACTTCAACTGCCTCTCTCAAAATCTAAACTAAGATTATCTACAGTTTCCTAAATTAATAATTGTAAACTAATAGGTGCTCAATAGCTGACGTCATAAGCGACTTATTGATTATCTTAATAAACGTTTCATCAAAAAAGCAAAAAAAAACACTTGAACACATTTGTCTATTTCTCAAATATGACTCTTGACTAAATTTGTAATTTTTTTAATAATTAATAGAAACTCCTTAACCTCTTGCTCTGGTATATAATTGTTAGAAATAATATTAATATAAAATTATTTCTAACAATTATAATTTTATAATTTTTTTCTAGAAATAAGTATATAATATTTGACAAAATTTAATTTTTTGGGGAAACACGACTTTTGTTAAAATTTTAAATCTCTTAAATCCTAATTATAATTACATTTAAAACAGCACTGGCACACTATAGTCTATTCATTTTGAAGATAGCACGTACACAGGTCACTCTATCAGCTCGTGTTCCTCTGTTTCTTGAATTGTGATTAGTCGATCGGGAAAATGTCAAATTTTGCAAATGTACTGGACCGTATTTACCTATTTATTTTGTTATAAGCTGTAGGTAAGTGCCGCTGTTGGAATGTATTTTTTCAAATTACTCTATCTTGGAAATAAATAGACAATAGGCACTTTCATTCCGTGATTGTTTAACAAGAATAATAACAAGAAAAATTATTAATTTTAAGTGTGACAGAACGTATTTAAAACTTAACTAAAATTGTCGACTGATTTGCAACACAAAGTTATTGGTTTTGTTCAAACTTGATAATTGGACATAATTGCGAGTAATTCGTGAAATGAATGATTTGATTATAATAAAGTTTGAAGTAGTACAGACTGCGTTAATATGTCTGTGCACACGGAAAGTGGGCTATGTATGCATATACTTTTTTGTTTTTTAACACCTTCAAATACCTTTTTGTGTGTACACAAATCTATTCAATGCATTATAAGAATGAAGTTCCGGCTGATGCGATTTTAATGAAACTAGCATAGTTTTATAGTATAAACACTGATTGAAGTGACCTTCACTTTGATATTGATTCAACTCGATCCATTAATCCTGTGGCTTTGAATGGGAATTTAAAATGCCCATAAACGCAATTTTTGCTATTTTCCGCAACACTGCTGCCATCAGTGTGTTTATACGGCAACCGTAAGTACTATAACCAGACCCTAGATTAGAACTCATCACTTAAAATCACATTTTGATTTAATATATACCTATATAAAAAAAACTCGGGTCGCGGTGCCAAAACCCTGCCGACAATATAGTGTATTTGCTAACACAGGCTTTGTGGCTTTAATAGGTAAACTTTTGGACAAAATAAAAAATTTAACCCCTTAATACATCCCTTAAAATAATATTATTTTTCTTAATTTCAATAAGATTATCAATGCAACCTCTGTACCAAATGAAATAACCCTTCAGTAAGTAAATCACTATCCGCAAACTAGTGTTTTCATAAAATTTGTAAGTCCGGTCCTGTCGAGCCGATTTTATTAAAATTTTAGCAGCACATTTTGATCTTTACTTAAAGGTTAAATTTCAATTTTGCAACAATTCTGAGAATTTTTTCGCTATTTTTGGGCCCAAAAACATTTTTCTACCCCTAAAAACCACCCTTAAAATGGTCCGATCGGGTCCATTTTAAATAGGCTTTGTGCGGTGATGAGATTGCAACGTGTCTACCAAATTTCGTCAAAATCAATTAACTCTTTCGAAAGTTATAGCCCGCACACACACACACACACACACACACACATATATATAAACAGACATTTCCAAAAATGGTGCCAAAGTGTTCAGGAGGCTATGAAACGTCGAGAAATTTTAGTCCGACCCCTAGGTCCCGCCATCCGACCGACGCCAATAGTGTATGTGCCATATGGCAAATACACTAAAAAGTAACGGAACTACTGTCTATAATTACGTTTCTTGCGGCTTAACTCTGCTCTAAACTTCAAACAGGCGGTTAAAAACTTGCTACTGGATGATTGCATCGTTATTCAGTCAAAGTTATTATCTTGGTGCTAATTTTAACTGTTTTAGCTGTTCAAATACTTTATTTTCAAATTACAACATTTCAACCACCTAGTAGTATGTGGCCCTTCTCAAGTACAATTTATTAAACAATAATAATTGTACTTGAGAAGGGTCACATACAAGGTGGTTGAATCGTAATTTTAAAATAAAGTGTTTGGAAAGATATAATATGCCAGTAAGTCCATTTTCATATCATTATCGCTGTCGATTGAGTCTAATTAATTAAAATTATAAATTGTCCATAGAAATAAAAAAAAACTCGGGTCGCAGTGCCAAAACCCTGCCGACAATATAGTGTATTTGCTAATACAGGCATTGTGCTGTTGTTATGTGAACATAAGTTTGTTTTTGGACAAAATAAAAAATGTAATCCCTTAATACATTCCTTACAATAATAATTTTTTTCTTAATTGCAATATTGTTATCAATACAGCATCTGCACCAAATTAAATACACCTTTCGGTAAGGAAATCCGTATCCGCAAACTAATGTTTTCATAAAAATCGTAAGTCCGGTCCTATCGGGCCGATTCTATTTAAATTTTAACACTACATTTTAATCTTTACTAAAGGGTTAAATTTCAATTTTTAAACGATTCGGAGAATTTTTTCGGTATTTTTGGGCCCAAAAACCTTTTTCAACCTTTAAAAACCACCCTTAAAATAATCCGATTGGGTCCATTTCAAATAGGCTTCGTGCGGTGATGGATTTCAACGTGCCTACCAAATTTCGTCAAAATCAATTAACTCTTTCCAAAGTTATAGCCCGTACACATATATAAAAAGACATTTCCAAAAATGGTGCCAAAGTGTTCAGGAGGCTATGAAACGTCGAAAAATTTTGGTCCGACCCCTAGGTCCCGCCATCCGACCGACGCCAATAGTGTATGTGCCATATGGCAAATACACTAATAAATAATAATAATTAAATATCTGACATAACCAATTTTACCTTGTGGCTACAGTTAATATAGCCAGGCACAGGCTTTTGCTTCCAACTTCGTCTTGCTTCTCCTTACCATTTCTCTTAACACACACACACTTACAGACTTGCACGGACGGAATGAAATTCTCTTTTATCAATTTCCTGAAAGAAGAAAATTCATATAACCAAAGCTCTGAAGCTCGGCGGCTGCAATGATGGCGGCGGGAAACGAAAGGGAGAAACGATGCTCCAAGCTTTCACATCCTTAGAACAGCAAAGTTGCAATTTTGTCTTAGCCTAACTCATGCCGCTGGTATTAAACTAATTTGAACTGCGACTTTATATGCCAACAGATTTAGGAACAGTCGTAGTGTTTAATTAGTTGCTTTTGCGCATCAGACAGCTGTACTTTGTTAATTTGTATTCTAAGAGCCGACACATACAATCAATTTTTAATCGCAACTGTTGACTTAAATAAAAGAGTCATTTTGAAACTTCTATATCATTTTTCAAGACATATCTAAGGATACCCTACACGCTTATGTGCACTGGAATTTTTTTTCATCCCTCAGTTACATATATTGTGTGCCACCCCTAATGTTTTTTCTCGTAATTTCACTATAGATAGATAGATAGATACCATTGTATAGTGGTTCATAGAAGACACCTACCTTCCTTTTATATATATTATTACTTGGATTTTTTTCCTCGCTCTTATCTTTGTATAATATGCGTAATTTGTATTTACATTTTTTTTGTATTTGTTTCCTATTTGTAAAACAGATATTTGGTATATGTCTGTACTTATTACTATATTATGTACCAGTAATTGGTTTTTGTAACTGTTGGTATTAAGTAAATAAATAAATAAATAAATAAATATAGTGCCAAAAGTCTCCGAGTAAAATGGCTGTGACATATGAACGGACAGGACGAAATATAAGGGTTCCGTTTTTGCCTTTTGACTAAGGAACCCTAAAAAGTGTGAATCTCTTAACCGATTTGTCATATTTGTAGAACTGTACAGTTTATTCGCGTTTTAGCATACCTATACGTGCGTACAGTTGAATTATTTTAACTTTTAATTAATGTGTGTAATTTTATACTCATTTCAATTACTGTAATTGTAAGAAAATACAATCTAACAGATCGTTTGTAATTCCATTGTACGATGAAAGAATATACTGAATAAATCTTTGTGTATTCATTATTTTTCTAACAATGAATTTAATTTTTTTAGGCATTTATTTCTTACTTTATTTTCAATAGAAATATTTATAAGATCATTATTTCAAAATTTTATAACAACGTAAGCATGTAGGTATACCGTTCTGGTAACATATTTTATTTTTTTAAATTCTCATTTCATATTTTTGATATGTAAACCTCTTTACTGTCCCCCAGTTTCTTCTAGAGTGACTCGGTGAAATATCAAGGAAGTGATGCAAAACTCAACTGTGAGCTATATTAACCCTCCTTGGTCATATAGCTTCTAAACTAAAAGTGATACGGACGAATGCTTGGGCTCATTGAAATCAGCGCGGTTCTATTAGCATTCTCAATTTTAAAAAATACGTTAAAGATTTCGATTTTTGCGATTTTTAAAACCTTAAAATAACGCGGATTTTTGACGAAAATCGAATTATCTCAGAACTTTTTCAAACTTACGATGCCTGTAGAAAATTACATGCTGATTCCAATGAGCACAAACAAACGTTTTTATCTTTTTTATTTTAGAAGTTGTGTACGTTAAAAATTTAAAAAAGACATGTTTTTTCTACATGCAGTATTTTTGTAAATTTTTCTCGATATCGAAGCTAATTCACGAATTTCAGATGTGAGAACCAAAAATTGAAATCAATTCCCAAATTGAAGATGATCTGATATTGCAGGCCCTACATACGATAACGTGCGACCGCTTCGATAGCCGAGTCAGCAGAAAACGCTCCGTCTGTTATTTTTTTTTTATTATTTTTTTCAAAAAATTGTTTGATATGGCCATGACGTGCCAACAAGCACCTAAAGAAATTTAGTGGACAAAAAAATTATTCAAACGTAGATGAAAAGAATTATTTCGATAATCCATTGAGTGCCATGAAACTTTCGTCGACTTGTCGTGTCGATCTCATAATATATTGTTACAAAACTGTTTTCTGAGTTGGCGGAATAAATATTTATTTACAATAATTAAAAACACAATAATAATGAATGCAACAACGAAAAGTCAGTTCTAACAATCAACACAAGTAAACAGTAATTCTTAAACAAAGCAAAACAAAACAATAAATAGCACTTAACTAATATTAACTCGTAATTATTTCCACTACACTAGTATTTATTTTATCAATCTATTTATTTATATCACGGCACTATTTATATCACTGATCCAGCGTAGACTTGACTGCGTGACTCACCGTTGACTGATTGATTCAACCACTCGCACTGGCTGTTTATATATGCTGCGTGGCCTAAGCCTATAGTGTGTTCTCGCTTTCTCTAGAACTTTCGCGCAGGTACTAGTTGTTACAGTAAGCATACCCCGTTTCTCAGAACTCTTGCCTGCCGTTTATATACAGGGTGATCCGTAACAACATATTTGAATGATAGTTATATTTTTTCGACAGAATCTAACATGTTTTTAATTATTTAAATTCTGTATACCTTAATCATGTTCTGTCGCGTGCTATAGGTTCGCTATCCCTGCCCACGTATGAATGTGGATTTTAAATAGCGTTACGTTAATTTGTGCATACCGTACATAATAACAGAAGCGATGATGGCGGCGGCGGCAGAGTATAGTCTGCTCGCACGGT
This sequence comes from Mongoloraphidia duomilia, assembly GCA_039654895.1. Taxonomy (NCBI): domain Eukaryota; kingdom Metazoa; phylum Arthropoda; class Insecta; order Raphidioptera; family Raphidiidae; genus Mongoloraphidia; species Mongoloraphidia duomilia. The sequence continues at coordinate 35,137,206 of CM077524.1, forward strand.
ACAACGAGTTATGCACGTTTGACAGAACACGCGTTTAAATATTTATGGTTTGATTATAAGTCGCGTAGATATAATAGCCATTTGCAGCACTAATGACAGTAATACCGCCCGCGAGGGGAAGGGTATTCGATGGGGAGGAACGGTTACAGCCGCAATATCGCACTGTCACACTGTCTCCTGCGTAACAGAGTTGGGCTTTAAACTGCTTCCACTTTTCCAACCACCCGCGCGCCATCATTAGTTCTTATTATCTCTTTTATCAATTGTTCGCGCATTCATTTCACTTACGCTTGTAATTTCATTAAGCTTTTAATGCAGCGGAATTCCAAAACATTTGAATAACATTTCTTTGATATTTTCAAGCATCTAAAAGTACAAAGATGAGGAAATTCACAAGGAACGCTTAGTTGGAAATCAGTGACGTAAATATTAGGATCCGTCAAATGGGCATATGACATCTGGTGGTAGAAAATTGTACACGGATCAGGGAAAAATTTACATGCTAATAGTGTAATTTATCGTGAAATTGTTTATTACAAAAATAAAACCAGTAAAATAAAATATTAGTAAAAATAACTTTTTAAAGACACGCTTTTATTTAAATGTACTAAAAAGGAAAAAATAAGTTTTAATAATTATAAAAGCGTGGGTCGTGACTAATAAAATTTCGTAGAGTTATTATGAAACTAAATTATTAAAACTTATTTTTTCCTGTTTAGTACATTTAAATAAAAGCGTGTCTTTATAAAGTTTTTTTTACTAATATGTTATTTTGTTCCTTTTAGTCGTTCAAAAATTTATCCTCTTTTGACTCCCTTAGGGATTGAATTTCGAAAAATCCCTTCATATAGTGGGTGCTTATGTCACAAAAGAAATCTACTCTCCAAATTCCAAGTTTCTAGTTTTAGCGGTTTGGCCTAGGCGTTGAATAATCAAAAAACCCTACTCCCTCGTTTGACCCCCTTAGAGATTGAATTTAATTCTAAAAATGATTGAATCATGTATTGTCATTGGGAATGCATATGTGTACCAAATTTTAAATCGATCGAATACGTGGAAGTCGTTCAAAATTGACTTGCAAGATTTGACCTAAACAAACAAACTAACATATACAAACATGTTGCAAGTTAAATAAAAGCTTGTAATAAACAAAAAGTTTATTACTGAGATAGAAAATGCACAGTCCATGCTCTAAAGTCAGGTCGGCATACTTATCCGATGGCGCTCAAACCAAAGAGAGAAGAGAGTGAGACAGGAAAGGGCACTACGGTAACAGTTTCACATTTAACTCCGCAGCTAACTGTAATTTGCTGTTACAGTTTTGTGTCGCTTTGGACAATAGCGTGATTGATGAATAAATACCGTCATGGCATCACAAGTTCCATGACGGTTATCCTATCGAATTATAATATCAAATGTTATTTTAATCTATTGTGTGTGCTGACTGTACGCTTGAAGTTACGATTTCGTTGCGGAAAGGGTCGATTACACTAGGCGAATTTACTAGCTACTCATCAGCGAGTAAAGTCGTGAGCGAGTAAGCGTGTAGCGAGTAGCGACCAGTCCTATTACACTTTAGCTGGTAAATACGCTCAGTAGTCTGCTAATAAGAATGTGAATTGTGATTCAAAAAACTAAACTCATTTCCTACTTTCAAAAGAATTCGTTATTGACGTTTTTTAGCGGAAAATATTATTTTCAAGCGTGCAGTCTACACACACATGCATTAAATTCATATTTTATATTCACTACGTATTATATTCGTATTATCGTCAATTCATGTTTGGGAAAGCGTCAGAGCAAAAGGTCAGCTGGATTTCATTTTCGACTAGACATGAACTTTTGCAGTCTCTGCATATTATATATAATTAATTATAATATAATATGCAAACAGTAACAATTACGAATTTCTAACGAGACTTATAGATTAAAAAGCTATTTTTATGGGAGATGCATTTGTATAATTTTAATATAGGCACTGTTTTTTTAGCGTTCCGTACCAAAGTTGGAAAAATGGGACACTTATGGCCTCCCTCCGGTATCTGTTTTTTCCGTCCGTCTGTCTGTCTGTTTATCTGTCACAAGCTCCCAAAGCCAAACGGTACACGTTAGAGACTCGAAATTTGGCATAGTTAAAGCGTGTTATGGCCCAATGCTGTCGTTTAGATATGGATATATAATTCGGATAATCACGGGTAATAATGGGGGTAAAAAATGAAAAAATTCAACCCCATCGAGTGGCATGTCTAATGAAAGCTAGTGACCGATAGAAAACAGTAATATTTGTTTAAAAATTATTAAGTTAAATTTGCTTAAGAAAAAATTTAAAACCGCAAAAATCGCTTCTCCCACCCCATTTTATTTCTAAAGTAGATATTAATCGGAAAAATCTGAAATAAATTTAGCAAGTGTATCATAACGTCAACATTGATAAAAAGTATAGACAGTATTGTAAAGCTTACCCCCTATATTTCGAAGAAATTACAGTTTTTTGACGCAATGTGCATATCTTGTTATAATAAATATTATATTAGTATAGATGACTATTATGAGAAACATAGGTCTTGTCCATTGAAAATTTATCAGATTTAGTGTGATTAAAAATCGACAACACGACATTTAAATTGATAGGATTTTCTTTCTCTGTCAAAATCAGCTTCCTTTTTCGAGTCGTGTCATAGATATAACAACGGTAAAACGTTCAAAACAACAATTTCTTGAGAACCGAAAATTATTATTAAAATTACGGCAATTTTCGATGGTAAACGCACCTTTACTGTTTAAACTGACAAGCTTTACTAAATTACAAATCCGGAGATTTTATCAAATTATGTGCAACCACGTGTGTATGTGATGGCTAAATTAGCATATTAAATTATGTAAAATATTAATTATTATACAAGGTGTTTTAATTATTGCTTAATTATTCCACAGTTTTGTTGAGATTTCTTAACACAACGTGACCTCTACAATGGAGATGGGCACTACCAAACTTGACCGCTAGGGATGCCAGCTATATAACTACCGTGGTCTGTGGACAGTTCATAGTAGTGTGTATAAATAATAAATCGTGAAAATGCCGATGTGCTGTGTTTACCAATGTTCAAAGCATAGAGGTTTTGTATTTCCAAAGGATCCGGAACTAAAAAGAAGTGATTGCATGTCATCCGAAGGAAAAAACTTGATTTCTCGCGCGTTTTTCTATGAAAACCAATGATAACTTAGGTTGCTATAAATCTGTTTCCATCTACACTATGTTTCTCATGTCATATCCATTTAATGTTGAATTCGTTTCAAAATTTGACCAAAAAAACTTTTAATCCTGCACTCTCGGTGCTAGAGCATTACAGTTGACTATACACGCAGGTGTCGCGATGGAACAAGATGTGTTTGTCGAGCCAGAGGCAACCGACCTATGTCTGTTGCTGAGAGCTATTGTTAAATCAAGCGTTCTTCTGCTGTGATTGTTGTTAGTCACGATACACTGATCCTGATCGATCGATTGCAACCAGCATTTCTCCTACAGTGCTGATAACAACCACCTGTCTCATATTATGTCTATCTATATGTGTACTCACTCACATTATAGTCGAGCTTTTCACATTGCAGTCATTTCCTACCGGATATGTAATTTAGAAGCACCATAAGCGCAGTAACGAGGATACAAATATTGAGTAACAACAACCTAAAAAATTCGACTGATGACCAGTCCTATACTTCCCACCTAGTAAATATTTGCAAAAAATAAACACTTTTTTTATTCTTTGAAAAAAAGCATGGTCCTCTTTTTTGTTTAGTGATCTACTGATGGTTAGCTTAATATAGCAAAAATCATGGTTACCTACCTTGATTTACGTACAATTTTTATTTTTTTTAGTAAAATATTTTTTTCATATTATAACATCTAGAATTCATTTCTATTTTTTTTACCTATGTTAATACGTGACATTAAGAACGTTTTCTTGAATATCTCAGGATCCACTGAACCGATTTGACTCAAAATCTAATCAGATCTAAGTTAAAGGCTGATAAACACAATAGAACAATCGGCATGGCCGTATGTTGTTCCGTTTTTACGATATCGAAGGCGAAAAATCGACCACATACACACACACACACACACACACATACAGACATCAGTCAGAAAATGATCTTAAACGATCGCTAGGGTCTCAAAAGTGAAAATCTGTTAAAATCTCGAAATATTATTTTCGGACTAAATCCATTACTTCCCTACCATAGTAGAGGTGGGAAATAAAAAAATTTAAAATAAATAATACAGCTGTTGTTGGTAACAACAATCAATCTTTGAAAAATTGACGTTAGACTGAAAATAATAGAGATAATAGTGTATGATTTGTGAACTGCTAGATGTCAGCGTTGTGCCCTTGTTTGAATCATCGCTGTCCTTGGTGTTTAATTAGTTTAATACGACATATTATATGCTTAATAGAAGTCGCGTTCTAATGATTGAAAGTAATAATAACTTAAGTTATTACATAACTTTCAATCATCGCATGTAGTGTGTTTCGTTGTTAATGTGGTTATATTATATAATATATTATATAGCCGCATTAACAACGAAACACACTGCAAGCTACACAGTGCACACACACACACAAGCTGCAAATCGAACAAAATTTTTCATGCATACCTTCTATAATATGATTATAATATAATATGTATTATGTATTATAATCATAATATATTATAATCATATAGAAGGTTTTCATGCAAAATTTTGTTCGATTTGCAGCTTTTTCCGGAAAGATACCTATATGATAAAAAAATTGATTTATTTTTATAAACTATGACACCCTGTATCTTACTTAGGAAACGAGTGAGAGCATTTTTGTTGTGTTTTTCAGAATCAAATCGACGAGGAGTATATTTTTTGTCAAAATATTCTATGTTAAAACTGAATCATCCTGTAGGTATATAAAAGGTTTCTGTGTTATTTAGAAACATTACATAAGTATAGGAAAACAATATTCGGTAGAACATTCCTTCAATAATTGTTTCAATAATTTCCAGTTTGCTGATATCGTTAAGCCGATTTTCGATCAAAGCTAATTGAAGTACGAATATACTGAACGATCGTTCTTGTTTGAATTGAGATTTTGTTACAATGAACTTCAATAATCGCTTTACTTGGTGCTTTAAAATCGACCTAAACCTTACAATTTACTAAAACAAAAGCCAACAAATCAACTAAAACATGTCTATCGAACCTCCATCATATTGATGGAGGTTAGGATTAAGGATTCTGTTTATAAATACCTATTTTACAAAGGTTATGAACAGAGCTCTAAAATGTTCACTTTAGAGTTGAATTTGGTAACATTTTATATACAGGTCTTGTCATTAAAATTAATACAAATAAAATTGGAACTTTATAACTGCAAACTTTTAACGAAATTTCGAATTAGGTAAGATGTCCTGTTTATTAGATACCTATGGATATACATATTATAATTAGCTATTTTCAGAATTGTTGTCTGTCTATTTATATTTTTGATAGTATATGTTTGTTCCGGGTTAACTAAAAATCGATTGTGATCGAACTTTTACTTGAGACATTAAGCTATAAAGGAAAAACAGAAAAAGTATAGGCAATATATAAAAAGACAATTTCCAAACCGTGACGACATGTTAGGAAATAGGATTGGATACTGTTGACAATATACGCAATACGCAGGCAACAAGGATCGTGTCTTACAACCAAAAGTTTGTTAGTGTGCTACGCGTTCGTGGTCGGCCCTGTTTCGTCCCTTCTTCCTGTTAAACAATGATTGTTTACATCGAATAAACAGTCAACACACGATGAAAAAGGTTTATGGATGGTTTATCGTACATTTTAATCACGATGTTTTTTAATCACACTGTTATATGACGGGTTACTATGGTAACGAAACGCAGCAACCAATGAACAAGTAGCTGTCAAAATTTAACAGTGTGATTAAAATGTACGATAAATCGGCCATTGTTCAGTATAATAAATCGTTCAACAAAAATTCGTTTTAAACTGCGAAGTTGATTAAAGTATTGACTAAATAATTATTAGTACTCGTAAGTGTTAGGTACTTTATGGGCCAATATAGTCAACATTATCGACACACATTGTTTTCGTTTGGATTCTATAGGCAACGCTCTTGAATTGAAACTTGTTTATTTCAAGAACGTATTTGGTATTCAGTTATTTTTACGTTTCGATTTTTAGTGTATTTGCCATATGGCACATACACTATTGGCGTCGGTCGGATGGCGGGACCTGGGGGTCGGACCAAAATTTCTCGACGTTTCATAGCCTCCTGAATAATTTGACACCATTTTTGGAAATGTCTGTTTATATATGTATATATATTATATTTAGATATATATAAATGTGTGCGGGCTATAACTTTCGAAAGAGTTAATTGATTTTGACAAAATTTGGTAGGCACGTTGAAATCCATCACCGCACAAAGCCTATTTAAAATGGGTCCAATCGGACTATTTTAAGGGTGGTTTTTAGGGGTTGAAAAATGTTTTTGAGCCCAAAAATGCCGAAAAAATTCTCAGAATCGTTTCAAAATTGAAATTTAACCCCTTAGTAACGATTAAAATGTACTGCTAAAATTTTAATAAAATCGGCCCGACAGGACCGGACTTACAAACTTTATGAAAACACTAGTTTGCGGATAGTGCTTTACTTACTGAAGGGTGTATTTAATTTGGTACCGAGGTTGCATTGATAAAAATATTGAAATTAAGAAAAAAAATATTATTTTAAGGGATGTATTAAGGGGTTGAGTTTTTTATTTTGTCCAAAAACAAACTTAAGTTCACATAATAAAGCCACAATGCCAGTATTAGCAAATACACTATATTGTCGGCAGGGTTTTGGCACTGCGACCCGAGTTTTTTTATATTTTCTAATTACCCTGACTGATATATTTGCATCTCATACACACTCATATATACGAAATTTTCGGAGAAATCAATCGATGAATTTTTTCTGTGTTCATAAGCCTATATACGGATTTTTTTATTAAATCATTTTTAATGAGTTCCTCCTAATTTAAATAATGCCGTTGGATTTTTTTGCAGTTAAAACGGCTTCACAATAATTTTTTGAAGTTGGTTAAATAAATATTTTTCCTTTCAAGAGGCTGTCATATGCTCTCAAGCATCACGGCCCACTAACTACAGCGCATATCTACATATCTCATTCCGGCCGTGCGAGATCAGTGTACAGAACACATAGGCGGCTTGTTTATATTATAGAGTATAATATAATATCTGCAGAGAAACCCGCTTGGTTAAAAATTTATATCTTCATAAATACTTAACTTATTGAAATGAAATAAACGCCATTGTGTTTGTGGAAATAATTTCTAATAAGAAACAGTCATTTTATTTTTAATTTTACAGCCTCAGTCTGCATCGAAGTTAGAAGGTCATGTTATACAAATTGCTTATATAAACAATATCGGAATTATTTTATTTTTGACATTAAACATATTTATACTAACTTTGTAACATAAGATAATTTAAAATTTTAATTTTGCAACCGTTCATAACAAAAAATAAAAAAGTAAGCAGTGTTTTTATTCGAAAATTTAATATCCCAGATGTAAAATATGTGCAAAATCAGTGGTAATTTCTGTAGAACGTGCAAGCAGTAAAAGATATAACTTATCTTTATTACAATATATTTTCATTCCAACGCTTTTAGATAAAGTAGTAAAATAGTAATAATATTTAGATCATTAATCTTAGATATAGAAACTAAATTACAGGTAGAAATCATTTTATGACACACAAATATCTACCTAATATTACTGTCTCTACGAATAGTTGACATTATAATATATTCGTTAATATCGTGTAACTGTGGTTTACTGTATGTCGACATATTTGTCATTTTGTCACAATTAATAATTAATAATTAATCAACGAATACAGGCTTTGCCATTTTACCTCCCCATGCAAACAATAAATATTAAAATTAGAATTAGATTTCTTTTTTTCAAAAAATTACACAAAGTATTATAAGTGGTCAAAATGTGCATTACTGTAAAAATAATAGAAACATCTAAAGGCGGTCCTCGTACTAGAATAACTTTACAAAAAACATTTAAAAATCTCTGTTGAAATACAAAATAATATTGTAAAAAAAGTTCCACTGAAGTGAAATTATTTCAGAACATCAAAAAAATTCTACATTTTCAACCGAGAGAGTATCTACATATATACCCCGTGATTTGTCGCCCTATACACCGTGTATGTATATGCACTGTGAATGGATCAGAATAAGCCATGATATTCTTAATGATATTTTTATTTGCCAAAGCCTACTTGTGATCAAACTTTCTTCTTATGGAAAAACAATGTTAAATATTAACACGTAAATCGTATATATGTATACATCCAAATGGGACACCCTGTATAATTTTGTTTTTTTGTAAGTGCTGGACATATCCGAATTGAAAATAACACGTTATTTTGTCATTGTCGGTTTATTCAACGTGAAATGGTAGAAAAAAACGGTAAGAACAAGAAATGACGGAAGACACGGGTATAAACCCGTTTCTTCCACCATTTAATACGAATAAGTGAATGAACGTGTCGTTTCTTTCTCAGTTTGACAAAAGCTAGTTGAATTCATTTATCAGTTATTTTGTTGTCATACTAACGTTTGTTTGTGTATCATGAACAAAAAATCTTAATTTTAAGAACTATAAAAAAGTTAAGTTACATTTTTTGTTCTGATTTGCTGAAAAGAACAAAGTTATCTGAAAAATTCAATGAAACGAAATCCTTTTTTTCATATTATCCTTTTATTCATATTATAACTTCCAAATTTCTAGCGTATTATTAATGTTTATCATAAGAGTACAAAGGACACGGTTACATAAAAAATTCCAAAATAAAAAATATAACTTCTAAAAAAATATCACACGTCTTACATTTTCGATATTCGCCCTTTTTATAACGATAAAGCCTTTAGTTGTCGAGCATCTGTAATCGACAAGATCTATCTACAGTTCAATCTCGATATTACAAAACTGAAGGGAATTAGAAAATATTCATTATACCAAGTAATTTGTTACAATGAGGTTTGTTATAGAGTGGTTAGGTTAGACTACGATTCGTTTTAACAAGGTTTCTCAGCCATTGCAACTTTAAAACTAACAACAGTGACAAACAGCAGTGTTTACATTACTTAGCATCAAACAACGATTGTCTTACGAAAAATTTAACGTGTGTGACCTGTCGAGACATGAATTATTGTGGAATTGAGTGTGAATAATTGATAGGATACGTTATGCAAAGGTTATATAGAAGTATTTTTTTTATTATAAGTTTTTTTGGCCTTTACACCTTTGTGTAATATAGAAGTAAATAATACTTTCTATTTATATTTTGCAATGATTGAAAATTCGTTATAAAGAGGTTTTTGACAAATATATTCGTAATGTAAAGGTATATTTTGCATTAGCTCTTACGGGCAGTTCTAGGGGATTTCGAAAAATTTGTTAAATCGGGGAAATCGTTATATTAAGGCTCGTTATATTAAGGTTACACTGTATTTACAAGCTTTTGCCTTGATCTCTTACAATTTTGATCCTATTGTAATTTAGTTAACATTTTGCTCACACAGCTAAATGTCTTTTTAAAAATAGATTTAACGTGAAAACTGCTAAATTGGCGTTACGGACTTTTGATGGTCAGTGCAAACTAAGCTGTATTTTTAGCGATGACCCGGACAAACGTGGACAAACTAAGTTCGTTCTTTTTATCGTATTATCTGGTGATACAGATCGCTGGTGATTGTACGTCGTCGTCAATATTGAACAAATGTTTGTTTCTCGATGACAAGAAGAAATGTATAAAAATAATTCCGTTTATTATAACGTAATGAAATTGCTGTTTGTGTTCTTGACAAGTAGACACACAATCAATGACATCACGTAACTATAAATTTCGGGTCCCTATAGCACATCTTTGAAGTGGTTGAAACTGATGTTTTGTTGTAAAATTATCATTCAGTAAGCTGTTACGTGGTCAGATTCAGACTGTAAAAATGGATGTGTGCTTATGACCACACGACAGAAGTGAAAACTTCAGATTTTCTAATTTTAAAATACATATATGTTTTAGTGTCATCTATTAGCGCACCTATGAACTACAAATAACTTATTACCAACACACTACAAAAACCTTTTCAATTAAATTTTAGTGTCATCTATTAGCGCACTTATGAACTGCAAAAAACTTATTACCAGCATACTACAAATACGTTTTCGTGTTTGAGCCGAGTAAACTCGATTCAGCGTCACCGACCCGAAGCGTGACGGTTCACTTTCATTCACTACTCAGGCAAAGCGCGCCTAAAGGTACGTGCAGTATGGAGCTGGGATTCTAGATGGTAGCGTAGATCATAGCAGAGCTTGCTTAAAAGTTTTTTCTAAGACGTATTTAAAAGTGTTAGGTTCCATATGTAAATATGCAAAAAACCGGTTTGGGTAAAATTTTAATTCTTGGTATAAATGATGAAATTCGCCATCTTTAGATCGTTTTCTATTAATAGGGTGGACATGATAGCTCCTACCCAAATTTGTATTTAAAATATACCACTTTGTAGCTGAAGAACACAAATATTCGTCTTCGCTATCTGACATTTCAAACGCGATTTAAGCTTGTATCAATGCTAGTATCAAAGCTTCGTTGTGCAAACCTATAAGCGCTTATAATTTCATCCACCATCTACCATACATGCTACCATCTAGAATCCCAGCTGCGTACTGCACGTACCTTAGGGAAGTTTTCATTTCAAAAATAAAAAAAAATATTGATATAAATGACTGTTTCCTATTCATTGCCACAAACACATGGGCGTTTATTTCATTTCGATACGTTAAGTGTTTACGGCGATACAAATTTTTAAATTTTAAACCTGCTACGTCATTAAAGTCAAAGCGCGTTCGCTGCACTTCCACAATATGAACCAACATATTATGTACACTAATGTTGTATGCCTAAAAACGGTAATTATTCAGGTGGCAAGGGTTTTAAGTTGAAGCTTACCTATATAGAAAGTGTACTGACACATAGATAGGGCACAGACACAAATTGTGTGAACACTAAGCCCCACTAAACAAATGAAAAGTTCAGGACTCGGCTATCAAATGCTCCAGGGAAAAAAACAGGCTCGCATGTAATAAAAGTTTGAAATAAATATATCATATACTGTAATATATGACAGCTCGATACAATCAACTTTTAAGGTTGTATAAAACAATTTTCTACTCCATTTAATAATAAAAAATTAACACGTCACTACGTGCGAACTTTAGCGTTATTTTCAAACAATTTAAAAAGCAAAAAAAAAATACCGGTTTTTGTATATCATGTATAGTGATGCGCGTTACGAGATGTTTTAGTCGATTGTCTCGATTGTTCAAACATCTCGATGACTCTCGATGGTTGTCACTTGGACTCGATTGTTGTTGTTTCATAATTCACCGAGACCGAGTCGCATAGTACTGAATCGTACACTGTCGATAGCCACGTAATATACAATAGATCACCACTCAACAACCGTGGTCGAGTCGATGGTCGATTGTGCAGTAATCGCATAATACGAATTCAATAGTGAAGAGATCACAGAGTAGTGAGTACCGACTGAACAGTGTGAACTGTGAACAATCAACGAGTCGCGAGAACGTCAGTCGACTAGCATATAACCTTGAATCGCGATTATATGTATTCTCATTCGCTGCTATTGCTATAACCTATGTGGCAAATAATCGACATGTAAAATCAAACTCCGAGTCGATTGTGGACTCGATTGTTATTATGAACGATTACAATTGTTTCGATTGTAAAAATGTCCCGTACTCGCCCATCACTATATGTCCGATTATTTCCCTCACCCTGTGGATCCCAATTCTATTTAATATATTATAAATGTAATAATGTGAAAGTTTGTTTGTTTATTTGTTCCTCTTTGACGGCACAACTACTCAACCAATCTCTGCGAAATTTAGCTTCCGAAATAGAGATAAAAAATAAATAGCCGGCCCGGATCCGCCCGGGTGATGATCGAAGGTAATCTCAAATTATTTAACCAATTTCAAATGTTTTTCAATGTTCGATAGGTGATACTTTGCTTTAGAACATGGGCTATAATTACAACCCGGTTCAGTTTCGCCGGGGTAAAAATCAGGAGTACCTAATCACTTGAAATTACTGAACCGATTTTAGTTTTTTTCGCTTTCGACAGGTGATACTTTACTTTAAGACATTGGCTATAATAACTGGAGCGAACGAGCGAAGCGAATGAGTAATGTATTTATAAATCATAAAATCATAGCACCCGCTAGTACTGCAGTATATGTTACTGTGAATGATCGAAACTGGCGAATGTCAACAATCAACATGCACCAGATACCTCGGTGAGGATTATTTGCAATACCTATATGTCATTCAGGCGTTGTAAAGCGACTAACCAATTATTTACAATCAAAATAATTAGAATCTGTAATATAGATGTACTGATTATACAATATACATTTAGTTTTAGCTTTGCTATGTCCCAGCTATCCCGTTGTTTATCACTTTTATTCAGTATTTCGATGGTGAAGAACAGCAAACTCCTAAGTCTCCGTTTGCTATTTTTGCTATATTAAGCTAGCCATCAGTAGATCACTAAACAAAAAAGAGGGCCATGCTTTTTTTCATAGAATAAAAAAAGAGTGTTTATTTTTTGCAAATATTTACTAGGTGGGAAGTATAGGACTGGTCATCAGTCGAATTTTTTTACTTATACCTGCTCTGTAATTTATATTAGGTACTACTTAAAATTGGACCTGATGTTAAACGTTGACAAATTTTATTAATTTGGGTAGGCGACATGCTGACATGCAATTGTTTCCTTTGAATAATATCTCTACAAAGTGAACAGGGTTTTGACATTTTGAAATTAATTAATTTTATGGTTCATTAACAATATCATAATCAAAATAGATACAATGCAATTCATTCATATATTTCAGATACAAACATGAATAAAATAAAGCATGACAAAGGATCAGATTCGTTTGAGATAACAAAATACAATAATTTAATTGTTTTCGGCTTTGAATTCGTTTTAATTTACTACACAAACGTATGTAATATTGGAATATAAAACAAATTGTCTTTACTAGTTGAGTCAATTTCTAGTTGATTCCCTTAAAATACAGGGAGGAGCCTTCCGTCGATGGAGAACACGCACACCACAATACAGCGGTAGCCCAGCAGAGAGTTTAGGTACCAAGGTTGGGTCTTTACAGTGAAAGCGGCAGAGTATAAGAATTGTAGAGAATAGACAAAATCGAATTATGTGTCTATTCTCTAAAATCACCTGAGATCAGAAACGATTTATACACAGTGCCTAGGGTAACAGGGTTCACAAAAGTTTTTATTAAGAATATATAGATAATAGTGAAAGTTACCCCCTGCACTCTTCACCTAAAATCTTTTCCCCTCGCCTATAAAACGGTTCCCGCTCTCCCGATGCTATTTTAAAGCTAAAGGGTTCCCGGGTACATGCCAAGTGAAGGACCAACAATCACACTACAGATCCTACAGGCGAAAAATTGAAAAAAGATTTCCTGAAAAAACTTAAAACTTTTTAAAAAGCTACTTAATCTTTCATACGTATCCAAAACTTTTTTTCAAAAAATTCGCCTGTAGGATGTGATTCTCGGTCCTTCATTTGGCGTTTACCAGAACCATTTAGCTTTAAAAATAGTGTCGGGAGAGCGGGAACCGTCTTATAGGCGACGCTAATGGCCTAAGTTGTCGACGCGTCTATAATCTACAATAAATAAAATAAAAATAGTCTTATAGGTGGGGGAAAAGATTTGAGGTGAAGAGTGCAGGGGGTAACTTCCGCTATTATACAGGGTGTTATTTAAGTACGTATGGCCAAACTTACAAGAGGTGATTTTTTTGAGTGATTCTAAGACGAGAAGTTTATATAAGTTTATTTATTATTAACGGATGTTTTTAATTTTCCATGTTGAAATTTTCGTAACATACTTTTTTCACTTTTTATTTGAATATTTCGAATCTTAACATTTCCAACTATAATTACAAAGCAAATAGGTATAAGAAACTTCAAAAATGTACGCAAATTTCTAATTAAAAAATTCGACTGATGACCAGTCCTATACTTCCCACCTAGTAAATATTTGCAAAAAATAAACACTCTTTTTTTTATTCTTTGACTAGGCCCAAATAACCTTAGCTGTTGGTGGTCTTTAAAACACAATTTAATTTTTATTCTTTGAAAAAAGCATGGCCCTCTTTTTTGTTTGGTGATCTACTGATGGCTAGCTTAATATAGCAAAAATCATGGTTAAGTACCTTGATTTACGTACAATTTTTATTTTTTTTAGTAAAATATTCTTTTTCTCGAAAACTGCATTTTAGAGAAAAAAATATTTACATTTTTTTCATATTATAACATCTAGTATTCATTTATATTTTTTTTACCTATGTTTTAAACGAGACATTGAGAACGTTTTTTTTTTTGATATCTCAGGATCCACTGAACCGATTTGACTCAAAATCTAATCAGATCTAAGTTAAAGGCTGATAAACACAATAGAACAATCGGCATGCCCGTATGTTGTTCCGTTCTTAAGATATCGAAGGCGAAAAATTGACCACACACACACATACACACACATACAGACATCAGTCAGAAAATGATCTTAAACGATTGCTAGGGTCTCAAAACGTGAAGATCTGTTAAAATCTCGAAATATTTTTTTCGGACTAAATCCATTAGTACTTCCCTACCATAGTAGAGGTGGGAAGTAATATAATTAATGATACAAAAATCATACCTAGTTTTTATTACTTCCCACCTCTACTATGGTAGGGAAGTAATGGATTTAGTCCGAAAAAAATATTTCGAGATTTTAACAGATCTTCACGTTTTGAGACCCTAGCAATCGTTTAAGATCATTTTCTGACTGATGTCTGTATGTGTGTGTGTGGTCAATTTTTCGCCTTCGATATCGTAAAAACGGAACAACATACGGCCATGCCGATTGTTCTATTGTGTTTATCAGCCTTTAACTTAGATCTGATTAGATTTTGAGTCAAATCGGTTCAGTGGATCCTGAGATATCAAAAAAAAAAAACGTTCTCAATGTCTCGTATTAACATAGGTAAAAAAAATATAAATGAATACTAGATGTTATAATATGAAAAAAATGTAAATATTTTTTTCTCTAAAATGCAGTTTTCGAGAAAAAGAATATTTTACTAAAAAAAATAAAAATTGTACGTAAATCAAGGTACTTAACCATGATTTTTGCTATATTAAGCTAGCCATCAGTAGATCACCAAACAAAAAAGAGGGCCATGCTTTTTTTCAAAGAATAAAAAAAGAGTGTGCATTTTTTGCAAATATTTACTAGGTGGGAAGTATAGGACTGGTCATCAGTCGCATTTTTAAATTTGGAAACGGTCATAAGTTCGTGGACTGCTATTTGCATGTATTGTGATCAACGTTTCGATACGTATCCTAAGATCTAACGCAGCTTTGATTGTATGTCATCTCTCTCAATTCAATATTCTCGAAACAAAGTTGAGTGGCAGTAAAGGCAACCGAGGGGCCAGAGTCCACTGCCCCGACATACGTAGGGTGGGCTTATCCAAAGGCATATCCACCACGCCATGCCATTGTAGTGCCTTGTAATAATATCACGAAACACCCGTAGCGTGTAACGCTTGCTTCGTACTACCCACCATAGATGAGAACGTTCGTTTTCTAGATAAAAGATTAGATGGGACAATCGATCGCGTAACTAATAACCAAATGTTAAGTTGATACACGGCCGTTTTTTTAGTATTTAATAGCGAGGAACGATTTTTTTGTATTGACATAGATTTGAAACTTGACTATAGCAACCCCTCAATGTTAACAATACTTTTAAAACCGTAAAAAAATTGAAAAATTTATTCCACTTAAGGTTGTACTATTTTAATAAACTATTGCTTGGTTAACTTACTGATTTCACATTTAAAAAAATTCGATAGTTAACGTAACAGTTAACTTTAACTTGGGTTACATTTTCAACAAACTAACTTTAAAATTTTTGCATTTGAAAAAATTTGGTAACTACCCTGAACAAGGTTTTCCTCATACTGTTCTTTTATCTGAGTTTGATTTTAAGTTGCTGTCAGTCCGTCGTAAAAATAATGCTGTATTGTTTCTATTTAAAATAATTCATAATTACGTTGATGATCGACATCTATACTTAGTCTTATTCAATGTACCATCGTTAAGAACTAGAAATGCTCCTACGTTTATCTCCATTGCCCAAAAACGTCCCAAATGGCTAACTCCCCTCTGTTTTGTATGTGTAATTCTGCAAATGACTTAAATGTTGATATTTTCTGTGTAACGTTAAATCAATACCTGAAAAAGATTTTATTTTAGTTGTATGTACTAATTATGAGCATTGTTATTTTGTACAACTTTTGGAACTTTGGTTCCGTCGTTGTTTCTGAATTTAAATAAATAAATAAATTAACGATTAACGAAGTTAACTTTTAGATTCTTTGCCCACTTATGCGCAAGTAACATTATCGAGGGGACGTTGTATTTAACATTGTTGTTAATATGAAATTACCCTAATACATCACTCGAATCACATTAGATGATTACAATCAAATAGAGGCATTAAATTCACACATATATCTGTTAGTTCATCTATGTAATTACCAATTTATGTACTTATATATTATTATATGTAAACTGCATTTACATCATCCCCTTTAATTGCGAATTTGAGTTCTCTATTTACAGATATTTAATTAGGTTAATAACGTTAAATGAACATTAATGTAACATGCGCGTCATGATATACTACAGCATCGGTAAGATTTTATTAGTGTCAAAAACACATAGCACACTTGTCGCAGATTCGCGCTACTCCTGCAGTCATAGATTCCGATGAGACTGTACTTTTCATGCGCAGGCGCGCTAATGCGAAACAAACACATCGATCGCAAGATTGAGTGAAAGTGCGATTGAGTCTGCACTCTCCATGTTGTTGCCAAATCGCGCGATAGAACGAGAAAGTTCGTATGTAGCTGAGTAATCGTCAAAATCGTGATACAGTCGCAACGTTCTCCAATTGTTCTCCAATGTATTTTTATTATTTGAAAAAAAAATTAATTATGAGCTCTCGGGATTCGAACCTGGGCTTGGACTGAAGGTAACTGATGTTGGTCAACGCGTTAACCGACTATAGGCTATTTGCGACGTTGAGCGTTCATTGAACTGGTATACGAAGTAAAGATTATGTTTTATTTTTTAAAAATGTGATTTTATTAATTTTTAAAGAGATTTAAATAAAAATAAGTCTACAAAATCATTACTGGGGACATTTAGAACCAGATCGTAAAATAAAAATAACAAAAACAGTTAACGGGGAGCAAATATTAACAAATTATCGTAACACCATGCTAAAATGCTATGTCTCAGTTACGGTGGGACACACTGTACGTTATTATAGCTTTCCGTTCCGGCTTTGTCCGGTAGATTTTGGTTTTACATCTTGTAACTGCCCTTAAATAAGACGAATTAAAACAAAAACACAATCGCTTCGATCGTTTGTGTTAAATCGTTCATTTAAATTTTTGAAATGATAAATGTCGAATTCAAGTTCTATTTATGAATTTACGCTCGACAATTTCTTTTATAAGAAACAATTTAATTATATACAATATACATCACAATATTTACGGAAAAAATAATCTCTGTAAATCTGACGTTTAATTACTTCATTTTCCTTTTAACAAAATAAGTAATATTTACCTACATACAAAAGCTCAAACTGAAGAATTTGATTCCGAGTTATGATACGCAACCTACTTAAATGTACTGTTAATTAACATCAAAGCTAATTTAAAAAAGTCGAAATATTTTATATAAAATGTGATAATTCACAAAATCATTTCTAAATCCTACAAAAAATTTTCCATTAATTTAAATTGCAATTTATTTAAAATGTTACTAAATTTCCTATTAAATTGAATTAGAAAATTCAACACTGTAAATATTCTTAACGAATATATGATACTCAAAGATGGACGAAACTCAGCCGAAGGCAGTAAAGAGAAAAAACTGCGTAATGAAAAAACTCCTTGATTTTACAAATAAAGCTTCTGAACTTGCGATAATCAAGTAAGCGGAAGTTTGTGATGTTCAAGAATGTTTAAAGCCAGAATTGAGAAATAAAATATGTATTAGGTATTAATAATTATAAATGCAAATGTTAAATACAATATTAAATAATTTCATACGATCGAGTTAGTCGTAACACTGATTTCACAATTAATAGGTAGCTTAATATGTTAGCAAGTCACTGTTAGGAGACCCATAGTTTGACATAACGTTATAACGAGCCCCGACGGTAGTGATGGGCGATACGAGATGTTTTTACAATCGAAACAAATTATTGTAATCGTTCATAATAACAATCGTGTCCACAATCGACTCGGAGTTTGATTTTACAATCACATGTTCGATTGTTCAAGTCGATTATTTGCCACATAGGTTATAGCAATAGCAACGAAGGAGAATACATATAATCGCGATTCAAGGTTATATGCTAGTCGACTGACGTTCACGCGACTCGTTGATTGTTCACTGTTCACACTATTCAGTCGGTACTCACTACTCTGTGATCTCTTCACTTGAATTCGTATTACGCGATTACTGCACAATCGACCATCGACTCGACCACGCAGTTTTTGAGTGATGAACGATATATTATGTGGCTCTCGACAGTGTACGATTCAGTACTATGCGACTCGGTCTCGGTGAACTATGAAACAACAACAATCGAGTTAAAGTAATCACAACCATCGAGATGTTTGAACAATCAAGACAATCGACTAAATATCTCGTATCGCGCATCACTACCCGACGGTGACATTGGTTTAAATAAAAAAAATCTAATATTGCATTATACAGTAATTAAGTATATGTACACAAACACACTTTAAGGAATTAATCTATGATTATTTTAAGACAAAACCTTCAAAATATAAGTATGGTTCTACAGATACTATCCGCTAAAATTTCAAAAAATTATAAATAATAAATCTCAAATTTTTGTAACAGTCAGTATCTGTACAACAATATCGTTGCGGACCCATACTTGTAATGATTCATTGGTACCGTTACGAAAGCGGACGCTAACTAATTTATTCAGCAACATGTATCAGAAGTGTTCGTTTGTTTTCGGTTCACTTGTGTCTTCGTGACAAATTGACGCACATTGCTAGAAATAAAAAGTGAAATATTGTGAATTTGGAATTAGCTCTCGCTAGTGCGACGCGACCATATGAAATGACAGATATAGTGAAATTTGCAGAAAACGACCAGGTTTTTTGATTCACTGTGTAGACTAAGTTAGAGACCATCACCTCTACATAAGATTTTATTGTATTACCAAATCCTACCCGTTTCATACCTTCAGTCCGATCTCAACCATCGTACCGACCGGATGGTATTGGGAACAGCTCGTTTCCAGCCTGGCAAAGCCACCAGCATCCCAACCGTATCGTTACTAACCGTTACCCGTGCAGACCGCTCCCCTGGCGAAATTGAAGCCATGAACTGCATATTCGCCAAGACTCCCCTCCGTTTAAAGTAGGGACAGCTACCAAGTGCCCTTGGTTTTTGTTGAATATATTTGATACTTGTGCACGCCAAGGGCATTTGATTTATAAAGAGTCTGATCGTTTCAAAAACGTTTTGTATCTATTTTGTAATATTTATTATTTCTCGTGTGATTTAAAATAAACGCTCCTGATAGCATTAAAAATACGCTAGTTCGTTTCATTTCTTAGTGTCCGTCCTCACTGCATCGTCCGGCGTCCAGCGTCCGGCGAGCTATACCGGCCGACGAAAAGCAGTGAATCCGTTGCCACTCAGTGGCCAGTCATCTGTTAGGAAGTCACACCGTTGCATACTTATATGAAGGTTTTGTCGTAAAATCAATCATAGATTAATTCCTTAAAGTTTGTGCAAATACTTAAGTAACACCATGTATAACGTTTTGTCAAACGATGGGTGTTTCCTAACAGTGATTTGCTCAAGGTACCCATTTGTGAGTTAAATAAAAAAAAATTTAATTTTTCTACCGAGTGTGGCCACAACACACCTCATCTTTTTTTTTATATTTTATGACGTAACTCTTTATGTGCAAAAGCAAACTATGTTTAACGTAAATCTTGTAAAAATATGTGTTGATTAATAATTCAATTTGTATGAAATTTCGATTGACATTTAGATAATGGCGTAACAAATTTTACATTGTTATTTAAGGAGTAGTTGTATAATTAAATTGTATTATGTATGTTTTCTTGTTCATAATAATGTAAGTAAATTATAGGACATTTAAAAGTTGTAGTTTATCAGAAAAAAATCATTAATCGTTGGATTTGCGTGTTGATAAAATAAAAGCAACGTTAAAATATAGGTATTACGTAATAATGTACCTACTATGAACGTATAGTAGTTTGACGTTTAATTTATTTCTCACACATGCAAATTGCATATCTTAACTCTTAATTTTACCCCTTAGTGTCGCGCAGTGGTCCGAAATTTAATTCTAGCTTGACACAAAAGGTAATTTTCTAGCTGCTGATAAGATTAAGAATATTATTTCTTTATATTTTTATTTATTCTCTTTTAAAATAAATTTAAAAAGTCAAAACTTATTCAATAAACAAACACACTTCGCTGAGCCACAAACATAAACGGTGCAGCCAATTGAGCGAAAAAAATTGCCAACCGTGCGTTTTGGGTATAGGCATCGATTTTTTAGGATTCGTAGGAGGATCAGTGGTAAGTTTAAATCTGACGGGGGTCCCCCATTCGGCCGTCATATTGAAAAGAAGTGTATAATAATATAAGAATATAAGCTTTCATGGCTGGCTTTTATACAGAGATGACATGTTCCGGGTTTTTGAGCCGTAATCTACTAGAGCGAATTCTACTTTCAGACGTTTCGCTAATTGCTGCAGTGGTGCGTCAGACGAATAAATTCGGAAATGGGTTTCTGTAAATTAATCGTATATATCGCAATAATTTTTTTATATATAAACAGTATTTAGCACTACAATTGACATAATTTTCGAACAAATCATGTAGCCGTACATCAACGCGTAGAGTGTTTTCCTCCGAACGTTGGAGGGATTCCTTTGTCTCGCGTCAAGAATACCGACAACAGCCGCGGAACATGACGAAACGCGAACGTTGGACGCTCTACATTGGTGGCTCGTATAGGTTTGACCGTCGGTCACACGGTGCTACGAACTAGCGTCGGAAAGTATTCGTAGCATCGTGTAGCGCCCGCATAAATCTAGTTTTTTTGCAGTCTCCGTAGCATCATAGGTCTTCAATAGGTGAACCGATTTTAATACGGTTCAAGGTGGTTAAAACTTCAGGAACTGAACGAAGCATTATCACTTATAAGCTATGTTCCAACCTGCTGTAAAAGGATCGTTTTGAAACGGTAACGAAACTGTTTTTATCGGTTTTGTGCGCATGCGTCAACCTTGCACGGTTCTGTGTCGCTACAAACGTAGACATTGGTTGGAACGCTTTAGTGATCGTTTTGTGCATCAAATCATGGCCTCCATGTACCATGCATATGATCAAAATATGCATATCAATTGTCAATTGTCATTTATCAAATGTAAATTCCTAATTTCAGGCTTTTTTTGTTGTTAAAAACATTTTGTAAGTGAAAAACGTATTTGATGGCTAGTCGTAAGAAGAAATAAAAAATATGCAAATTATTAATTTGTAGTCGTGATGTTTTTGAGCGTTTGTTAAAAATTGTATTGTTCGTCTAACTTTTACTTATTTTAAATTTTTAGAATTACACGAATATAAATATAATTAAATTTTAATAACTAAGAATTCAAATATAAATATTTAAATTAATAATTTTGCAAAAACAAACAAAAACAAAACAAATCTCAAATGAAGAATAATAAGATATTTGAGCAGAGACGAGACAAAACAAAAATAAAACAAATTACAAATGAGTAAACAACTGTCTCAAGTTGGTATTGAACAGAGACAAACGTAACAAAGTGCTTAATGCGCATGTCAGTTTCATTTTGGTTTCATGTCTAGACTATGTACTGAAATGATCGTTCGGAAACCGTTCACAAACTATCACAAAATCGGTTGGAACGCTTTAAGAATCGTGCACAAACGATCACCAGTTCGGTTGGAACGCATTCTATCCACTGCGTATGAGCGTGACGGTAATATTACCGTTTTCAGAGTGGTTGGAACAAAGCTATAGAAAACTTACTCTGTAATAAATTTTCAATGCGATTATAGATTATAATAAATCCAATATTTTGTTCACTATCCTGCGATTTTTCTTAATTTTATTATAATCACGATGGACACGATTTCTAATATAAATTATAGATTATATTATGAGATCTGTTTATGTATGAGAAGACGCTTAAAACACTGTACATAGTTCCATATAAAAGTATTACTTAAAAGAAAGTTAAATTGTATATTAAGTGTAAAAGTTTCACAATTGTACATAAAAGAAATCACGACTGAAGGAAAAAAAACACTTTTCATTCGACAAACGAGTATTATAAGTGTTGATGTGGAACGAAGACAGAATAACAGACTAACACAAATAGTTGCACAAGTCAAAGGGAGATGAACAAAGATCGTTTACACTGCATAGCACGCCAAGCACATGATCTTTTCAAATAATAACAAAAGAGATCTCGTGCAATTATTTAAGCCGAGACAAAAGAGAATGCTGTAATTTGAAATCTTTTTTATATACGGTAAACGAACAATTTAAATAGACATACTTATAAAATATAGAAGAATGTCTATGTATTTACTAAGCTATAATGAATTTTTTGCAATGCCCACTACAAAATAGCTACTTTCGATGTATGTATAGCGGCCTTTAATGAGTCATTTAACAGGCAAATGTGCGGAAAATGTTTTACTTACCGCACTAAGGCGGTAAGTAAACGGTTTCCAAAGCAACTTCTAATTAATCACTCTATGCGTCTGCCATTACTTACTCACGAATTTCACGGCATACTGTAAAAGTAAGGATGGGGACGTAAATGAGCTGTCAACATTTTTTGAAAATGAAGTGTAGTTGGTATTTTGTAGTGGGTATGGCAAAAAATACCATATATATCTCGTGCATAATGGTATTATGACTCGTGTGATTAAAAACTCGCTATCGCTCGTTTTTACATACTGTCATCACTCGTCGTCATCCTGTCCATTACACATTTAGATATACAATCTACTATTTAAAATATTGATGCTTTAATTACGCTTTTCTAGAAGTTGACATCGCTTCCTTTTATACAGTTAGTGCTGGGTTTATCGTACAATTTTAACAGGCTGTTTTTTAATCACGCTATTAAATTTTGATTGTTACTTGTTCATTGGTTGCTGCGTTTTCATTTTGGCAAATTGTTGATCGTTACCATAGCAACCGTCATATAACAGCGTGAATAAAAAATAAAATTGTACGATATAAACCCAGCATAATGTCGGTTTATTCGTACATTTTATTCACGCTGTTATGTTAATTCGCTGTTATTTCAATGTTTACTTCATATGTTTTATGTGTAAAAATGTAATAGCGATTAACAAAACATAAGTATACTTTCTCTGAGAACGGGGCTTGAGAATAGCCGAGAGTGTAGCGGCGCTGTTGTTTACATGGCGTTGTTATGGTTCCTCTATTACAAGTCCCCAGTTCTCGGGTTCTAGCCCGAGAGCTGGTAAAAGTGTCAATTGGATTTTCAATTTAATATTAAAAAAAAAAATAATGAATTGAAAATATTAATTGGTGCTAGGCCCAAATAACCTTAGCTGTTGGTGGTCTTTAACACACAATTACCACAAAATTCTCTGAGAACGACTGTATATTATGGAACTAAAATCTAATCCCACCGAGTAATCGTTTTTAGCTGCCGAACTACATAATATAGTCCAAGAGGCGATAAACTGTTAAAAGATTATTTGACGTCAAACAATCTTCTAACTGAATCTGACAGATCACAAAGGCTTTGGTCCACGCCTCTCCTACTAATAACACCCAAAGTTTACAGTTTATAAATTGTAAACTAAGATTCTGAGTTTTAAATTATTATTGACAATATTGTTTCGTTTTACTCAATTGCATCTGTAATAATAATTTTATCTTAACGTTTTTTTCTAGTTCAATACATTTCACATAATGCACCATTTATCGTTTAATATCCGAATTGATTGTACAGCGCTGTGGAGGACATTTAAAGACCGCGAGGGGGAAAACCAATAACCTATACAAGGTGTTTCAAAAAACATGTGCCATCCGCTTGTGGGTTGATTCCACAATAAGACAAGTAGTTCCTATCAACAATTGTCAGTAGTGTACATATTTTTTGTAAAAATTATTAGAGCGCCTGATCTCACGCACGTCCCTGACAAACCTGTTCACTCATTTTTATTACTAAAATAAGTGCTATTTTAAGTACTTTTGACAACCCAAATTTTATTTAAATCGTTAAAGCCGTTTCGGAAATATTTTGTAAAAACCGAAAAAATTTAAAAAATTGAACACCCTGTATCTTTGAAACAAAGCATCTGCGGAACAATGTTGATGGGAACTACTTGTCTTATTTTTGGTTAAGGATTCACCCCAAAAGCGATTGCACATGTTTTTTTAAACATCCTGTATAAGTATATAACATACTTACGTATTATTCATAATATTATGGCTATATGTTAACCTCGATGGTTTCAAAACAAAATGGCTTAGGCAATTTTTTCTTTTTTCTTGTACATAACAACTACAGGATATAAAAACATCAGCAAATTCACTCGACTGTCGGCATTTTGATGTTTGTCAGCCAATTACTAAGACCTTGAAAACAGCTGTTAACCTCGTCCGTAATTTTACTACACACGACTGATACCAGAGTTTGAGTCAGAACAGGAATGTTTGTCTGTCACATGGCGGTCGCTTGCGTATATGTTTGCGCGCATTTATATTTTATTTATTGTAAATTATAGACACGTCAACAACTTAGATCATTAGCGTCTTGATAACATTAAATAACAATTCACTTAAAACTAAATGACATCACAAAATATCAATGAGCGAAGGCGGGATTCGAACCCACGACAGTCTGATCCAAAAGCCGCGACGCTAACTACTGGACCACACTGTTCTCTGGAATTTATAGGTTTCTGATATTTCTTTCAGACGTTCTTTATATTATGCCTATGTGCAGATGCGGCGAACTAAAAAATTACAAAAAAATCAACATAAGCCATTTTGTCTTGTGGGCCACAGCCATATAGTACTATCTATAGAAGAAAATACGTGCAAAGTTATGTTTGAATGAGAGTCATAGTGAAGTCATTTGGAAGTTACACTAAAGTCAATTTAATCCTATGACTTTCTTCCAGTTGGTATCACCCGCCCCTGCGACCTCGTATCACTCTTTCTTCTTTACCTGCCTACGAACAGTTGACTGTCACCTCCGGCTTCCTCTCTGCACACAACTCCCTTCCCCTTCGGATATCATCGTCATCCCTCCTGCGCCTACATACAAGGTGTACCAGATGTAACGCTGGATGATCTTGAGAGCATATTCCTATTGTGTTTCCAGCGGAAAAATCTTTTTTACCAAGTTATTAATTGTTAAAGTTCAACTAGACAGAAGTCATCTCCGCTTACTTGGATTGCAACATGTCTTGTTTAAACCGACAAAGAAGCACAAAGGGGAAATTAAACTTTTTGCGATAAGAAGATATTTATTTGTCATAATATACAGCAATTAGAAAGTACGTATTACCTACACAAGATTTCTTAAAATTTAAACAAACAATAACTTGCCACTTGGTATACCTTATACATAGTTACATTTTGATGAAAAAATCGATACAGAGCTTTTTGGTTCGGCATTCCATAAGGAATGTGCTCTTTAAATCCTTGGCATTATTTCTGGGACGCTCTATAATATATCTATGAGTGTATATGCATGTATAACCCTGACAAAGCTCTATAAAGAATAAACTAGATGCAGTCTCTGGCAAAATGCCCGTAAAGCTAAAATTTGATGCCTATCTGGATGGGGAAATATATTTAAAAAAAACTAAATTATTTGCTTTGACATTTAATTCCGAGTTAAGATAACGTATAGTGTTCTATTACTGCCTGCTTTATAGTCTTTGTTATTTGATATTGCTCCGTTTTTACTGAAAATAAAATAATAATAAACAACGCTGAATTAAACTGAAGAAAGCATAATTAACTATGTATGATATGCAAAGTGGGATGATGTTGCCTTTTTCTAAATAACAGGTTTTTCTTGCCATATACCCACTACAAAACAGCTACTTTCGATGTATGTCTATCGGCCATTAATGAGTCATTTAACAGGCAGGTGTGCGGAAAGTGTTTCACTTACCGCAGAGCGGTACGTAAACGGTTGCTCTATACGCCTGCGTGCGCCTGCCATTACTTTCTCACGACCTTCATGGCATACTGTAGAAGGAAAGATGGCGACGCAAATGAACTGTCAACATTTTTTTTAAATGAAGTAAAAAATGGGTATTTTGTAGTGGGTATTGTAAAAAATACCATATATATCTCACGCCTTATAGTATTACGACTCGTGTGATTGTAAAAACTCACTATCGCTCGTTTTTACATACTGTCATTACCTACTCGTTGTAATATTATAGGGCTTGAGAATAGCCGAGAGTGTAGCGGCGCTGTTGTTTACATGGCGTTGCTATGGTTCCTCTATTACAAGTCCCCAGTTCCCGAGTTCTATCCCGAGAGCTGGTAAAAGTGTTAATTGGATTTTCAATTTATTATTAAAAAAAAAAAACAAGCCGTGAGGTGGGTCGTTTATTAGGACTAAAGTGCGACCCTTGAGGTCCACACGACGAACTTCCCAGTTTGATAAATATTTAATAATAATAATTAAATTAGATATTACACAGAAAAGTAATCATTTTAATCATTAAAACATCAATAATTAAAAAAAAAAAAAAAAAAAAAAACTGCTGAACCGATTTTTATAAAATTTATGTCGGATCAAAATGACGTTAACACGCCTCGATTGACACCCTTACGAAGTCGATATAATTTTTTATTCGCGAGATATTGTGAAAAATCTACTTTTTTGGAGGCTATTTGGTTAAGAAAAAAGAACGGCTGAACCGATTTTGAAAAAATTTCTTTCAGATCATATTTACGTTAATACGCGTCGATTGGCACCCTAACGTAGTCGATATCATTTTTCATTCTCGAGATTTCGTCTTTGAAAGAAATGGACACATACGTACGTACGTACGTACACACACACACACACACACACACACACACACCAGACATCTTTCTAAAAGTAGTGTAAAAATAGTGTAGTGACCTTGAAACATTAAAATTTTTTTTTCTTTTTGATTTCGATTTTCGGACCCATTACAATAACTTCCAGTGGGAAGTTAATAATGAATTGAAAATATGAATTGGTGCTAGGCCCAAATAACCTTAGCTGTTGGTGGTCTTTAAAATACAATACAATTGTTATATTATAGTCCCTTACACATCTAGATATATAGAATCTACTATTTCACAATTGGATGCTAAATGTAAAAAATGAGGTACCTTATGAACATTTAATTAAGAAATGAGCAATTAGGTACTTTTTGTGCAATCAAAGCAATGAATAGAAATCATTGAAAATTATATCTTTCCTTGATTCGTACTGAAGGTAATGTTTTTTGTAGGTAGGTACCTTTTGTGTTTTGAAGACCACCAACAGCTAAGGTTATTTGGGCCTAGCGCAATTCATATTTTCAATTCATTATTTTTTAATAATAAATTGAAAATCCAATTGACACTTTTACCAGCTCTCGGGCTAGAACACGAGAACTGGGGACTTGTAATAGAGGAACCATAGCAACGCCATGTAAACAACAGCGTTGCTAAACGCTCGGCCATTCTCAAGCACAGGTAGGTACCTAATTAATAATTAAAATGCACATAAATAAAAAGCTATAAATTTTTTTCGAAAAAAATATGACAAATTTTGAAATTGTTTATTTTTGTGTATCTATAGAAAGATATTTCCGACTTTAATCTTATAAAATTTTAATGTTATTCAGTAGGTCAGTTCACTGTTCAAATTTATGTCAAACCATTGAACTATATAAAGTCACTTCTGTAATCTATTTAGGTAAATGTTTTATGATCTCTCAATATAGTGAACCAAATATTGTGAACTGTATGAGTTTATTTTTGTATCTGGCAGACTACCTATATCATAATACATGGCAGCTTTAAACTTTTTCTATCAATATAAGAATCAACCTGTCATGACTGAAGTATTCACGGATTGTAGAAATCTATGGTTGATTGACCTGGAGCAAGATTCTTTTTGAAGGTGTAGGCCGAACACAGATGATGGAAGTGCGGTCGCGGTGCGGTGGTTAGAAGTTCGACTAGATACATAAGGGAGAGACAGTCAATTCACCGCGATCAAATCGTCGCATTCGGTCGCTTATATCTCGGCTACCGTTGCGACTTCCACTAGCACTGGCAAATAGTTTCCCCTGGCGATTTGCAGACTAAAAAATTCAACGCAATCTCCGTTATACGAAATGCACAAAAACGTGACTGCGATAATCATTTTTTTAGTATTTATTTAACGTTCAGTGACTATCCGCATTATGCTTCGATGTTATAGTTACAAAACTGTTTTCTGAGTTGGCGTAATAAATATTTATTTACAATAATTAAAAACACAACAATAATAAATGCAACAACGAAAAGTCAGTTCTAACAATCAACACAAGTAAACAATAATTAAACAGTAATTAACACTTAACTATATACAATTGACTATATACCAAGACTATTTATTTTTAGTTATTTATTTTCATCAATTTATATCACGAA
Organism: Mongoloraphidia duomilia; assembly: GCA_039654895.1. Classification (NCBI taxonomy): domain Eukaryota; kingdom Metazoa; phylum Arthropoda; class Insecta; order Raphidioptera; family Raphidiidae; genus Mongoloraphidia; species Mongoloraphidia duomilia. The sequence goes on from CM077524.1 coordinate 35,166,254, forward strand.
ACTATTTATTTTATATATCACTGTATTTATATCAGATTTACTTCGCTGTTCAACACTGTCACAGTATAATCTACACTGACTGATTCCCGTTGACTGCTTGCGCGACTCACTGTTCACTGATTTATATAGGCTGCGTGGACTGGAGCCCAGCGCTTCTCGCGTTCTCTAGAATATTCGGTACTCGTTGTTCAGTATGCAGACCCCGTTTCTCGGAACTCTTTGTTTGCCGTTTATATACAGCTAGGGTGATCCGTAACATTATTGAAATTTAATACGGACTGACTAAAAATAAAAGTAATTCTTGAACTACATCAAAATAACTTAATGGATTGATTACACTAGGCGACTTTACACGCTAGTAGCTAGCGAATTTACTCGCTGCGACTAAAGTCGCCCAATGTAATAGGCTGTCTTATACACTCGCCGCGTGTAGATCACTCACTATTCGCCCGCAGATCGCGACTAAAGTTGAAGACCAGCCTACTTTAGTCGCTGGGCGTTTTACTTTTCAGGCGAGTGAAACCGCTGTGTGTTTATCGACACTATAGCTACTAAAATCACAGTGTGTAGTGTGCCAAGATGTCTGAAGCCGTAGTTCACGCGGGATTTATTATTATTTCCCGTCAGCAGACTATTGAGCGACTGAGCAGTTTTACCCTCTCAAGTTTAATCGGACTAGTCGCTACACGCTCACTCAAATACAAATAATGGCAGTACTATGTATTCGGCTATTCTCTTATGGGTTGATTACACTAGGCGACTTTACACGCTAGTCACCAGCGAGTTAAGTCGCCTAGTGTAATCAACCCATAAGATAATAGCCGAATACATAGCACTGCCATTATTTGTAGGGCGTTTACATGCAGGCTCCTCTCTTACAAGCCCCCATGTTCCCAGATTCTAACCTGATGGGAACTGATAAATGCAATTGGATCTTCCATTTTGTTATTAAAAAGTTTTAGTTGATACAAATAGCCATAGAGTAAAGAAAGATTTGTTTTATTAATTTTACCGTGTTTATCAAATATTTTATTCGGTGCTAGATTTTTGTTGCTTCAAATCTATAGTGTCGATAGTATGCGCAGTCCCTTCTGATCTAATAGCCTTTTGACAAGCACATCAATAGTTATGCGATTAAAAATTGATTGTATGCGCCGGCCCTTAGTTAGTCCTTATTTTTTTGGAAAATAATCTATTTAGAGCCAATGCGTATTTTAATGTAGCCAGATTTGAGTGCAACTGAATTACTTTTTTCGATTTGTATAATCTATCATTGGTGATTTATATCAACAGAATTTTTTTTATGCTTCGTTTCCTTTTCCCACAATGCAATTATTTGCTTTATTCCATTTTATTCCCTTTAAAGAATAAAAAGTTTGCCTTAATACAATAAAGTTTACCTTTGGGATATTATTGTCTGTAACAACCTAAAATGTTTTATTTTAAAAATAGGTCGTTAAAAATGAAAACGCATTGCTAACTTTGGAAATATTTAACATATTTTTGAAGTTGTACTTCTTCAGATTCCTTACTCCAAATAAATTCCTATAGTCCCGGCAGTGAAATTTACATTTTTTCTTATATATAATATATAACTTTCTAAAAAAATATCATGGCAACAGTTGTCAGATAGCATTATGTTAATTCACTAAAATATTAAATTTATTTGAGGTAAGGAATATAATCGTAGATATTGATTATTCATAATTTTATTGTTAGTATAAAATACCGTAATTTCTCACTGACACTGCGTGTTGTTAGATACAAATCGATAGTTAATATAATATCTAAATAAATTATTAGTTACAATATATTGTGTGAAAAAGTGTCGGTATTACATAAGAGACGCTGTCACTCAATGTCGAGTCATGACGTCGTACTGAGATAACTGTCACTGCACACATCGCGTGACGGGTTGATATTAATATACACTAGGTAGGTACCTACTTTGTTTTCAAGTGCAATATATCGCTCACATGTTATAGAAAACATGCATCGAAGCGTACATCCAGTACTATCAAAACATTTTGTGATGACTTATAATTATCTGATATCTAAAACACTTCGCCGGTTTGTGATACGTGAAATGAGAATACCTGTTCACTGTATGAACCCGAAAGACTGATCACCAATTTAGCACAAAACGTCGACGAAATTCTTGGTAATTCTGCAACAATTGACTACAGAAGTAGGCGGTCCTAATTTGAGCGCGAAATTTAAAGTGGAGTCGATTGGCGTTCAAAAATGTATGGGGTTTAACGGAATATTCATTACTATTCTTTTAAAACATATTTCTTACCAAAACAATGGATGTTTCATAAAAATAATTAATAAACCCCGTCATTATTGGCTACAAAACTTTATTATTTCGTGTGAAATATTTTTTTTTTGAAATTAAAAATTTATGAAAAATGAATGTCCTAACTTGATTCAGCCAGTGACGTTTATTCTAACCTAACTTATAACCTCGTTGACGTTTGTCCGCGAGGTATAATTTAAGCAATTATAATTTAGAAATTGAGTTTGTTCTTTCCATTTAGAGTTAAAAAAAGTGTTCAGAAGTCGTCTGAGCTACGCTAGATCAGAGAGGGCAAGCTAAAAAAAAAAAAAATGTTTTCATCAATTAGGTATTGGATATCTAGGTATTATATTTTAGCTTTTTCCTCAGTCGGAAATTTAAACTTTTTGCAGTCATAATTTTCATTATAACTGCAATCAAATTTCAAGTACAAAACGCCACCCCATAACAAATTGCTTTAATTATTAACGACGACGTGTTTAAAAAAACGAGGTTATGTCAGTAGAATAAATAAATTTTGACAGTTGTGTCGTCAATGGGTAAACATACGTTTAACGTAGATTCTAGTTAGAAGGAGACAGTTGCGACTCCGCCACGCCTTACCTTTCCTAATCTATTATAAAAGATTATTAGAATCAAGCTTTCTGTCCCATATTGATATCTTTAAAAATTGAGCAGTTATAGGCAGTCACTAGATGAAATCAAGAGTTTTACATGTTTCTTTAATACGCGTTACGAGTTCCTTCTATACCGAATAAAAAATCCGCCTAGGAATCCACTGGAGTTTTAATGAATAGAATAGAATAGAATAGAAATTTATTAATCCATAATACAATTATACGAGGATTCGTCAAAACACCTAATACAAATCGGTCCACTATAAAGTACATTTTAAATATAGAAATCATCAATGTTATAAAGACATTGACTGACTAAAGCTGCCTTTATTACTTTTTTAAACTTATTAAAATTCAAAATTTTAATATCATTCGGCAACATATTAAATATTAGGCGATGCTTTTCGTTCAATCTCAATACATCTTAAGAAATTTTCAATTTATAAGCATTGAAGTAGATATATTTGTTTACTTTTTGAGAAAATTGAAACACTTGGCGCGAAGTGCTTTATTAAGAAAAGTATTCAAGAAGTATAATTTCCATGTGTTACCTACACACCTATAATAGAGATTTATGTATACACCTATTCATAAGATGTCTGAGAAGAAAAATTTGGAAAATCTGGAAGTACGGTCGCAACATATTTCGAACTTTTATACTATTTTTAATTGTAAAACGTTTAACATAATATATAGGTACTTATTATGCACCAACATGTGATACAGTTGCTGCATTATTTTCAACTTAGTTCGCTTGTGTGTATTTTTTGCATATTCGGGAAGATATGTAAAATCGCTCGACACATTACCAGTGGCCATTAACTCTTAAATAGGTTAATGAATAGAGCAATAGACATTTTGCATTCATTTGTCATCTAGTTTTAACCCTCCAGTAGACGCGACACGTTGAACACAATAGTGAATCATTAGTTGCTGCAACAAAAAAAAACATGGCTGCGAATCATATTCCTTTAAAGATGCTTTAATAACTGTCAGTCCGCCATTTTTCGTCAAAATGCCAGAACAGAGACAGATATACAAAATGTTAAAAATGCCACAAAACACCAAACAATTTAAAAATTCTCGATGCACGTTTCATCAACCAAGTTGGTAATTAAATCATCTCCTGATACTTTTATATAATACGTCACTATAGATCACTTCTACAAACTTACGCTGTGTCAAAACTGACATTTACCTTAACGGTATTACTTACTTTTTATTAAAATCAGTCGAACTACTGAACCGACTTAAGTAAAACGTTTATGGGACCACCCCGGAGGTATGCCCTATTAAATAAAACAATAATCATCAAAAATAAAACATACATATATATATAAAAAAATAGCTGCCGAATATAGAACTTCCTCCTTTTTAACACGCTTATATATTAGTTCCACATGTATGTATGTATGTATGTAAGTAACGGATTCTTTGAACGCGATTTTCACCCACTTCAAAACTTCAGATTGAACTGAAACTTTGCACAGTTATCAAGGACCGATGACAATACAATAATTCAATACGTTTGTCCCATTATCCTGACCAGGATCTCTAGGACTAAAAAGCAAAAATAAATTATAATTTAAAAAAACTAAAAAACACGCTTTAATGGTAAACTGAACTAAAAAGTAAAAAATAATTTTTATTGTAAAAAAGCGTGGGGTGCTTTGTACCAAATTTGCATACTTTATAACAACTAATATCGAGCACCCCACGCTTTTTTACAATAAAAATTATTTTTTACTTTTTAGTTCAGTTTACCATTAAAGTGTTTTTTTTCATTTTTTTAAATTATAATTTATTTGCAGTCAGTTAAAAACAGGAAATACAGAAGTATGATCAGTATAGTTGGCGAGACACATTGTATAACGATGACCCATCCCTAAAAACTATAAACCGTTCAAAATAATATGTCAGTGTTTATGAATAGAATAACAAATCGAGCGCACTTTCAGTCAGTACTCATTCTGACGTCGCTTTTGTATTGTATGAAACTCTGAATCAAAAGAGAACTTGTCCATATTTCTAAAAGCGAGAAAATTGGATGTATGTATACTTTATACTAAGCGATGTCTTCTTTCCGTCTTTCTCTTCTTCTTCATAGACAAGAGTAATAAGCTTTGTGTTTTAGCGAAGACAAGTATTCAGTTTATCTCACGTCGCGTCGTACCTACATAACATCTGCGTATACAGATTGTCCGAAAGCAATATTCTGAACATACAAAATTAATGAGTGCAACAAGGAAGGCACAAAGAAAAATGAGTAGGGCTACAAAGATAGAATGTAATCATTTTTTAAGTGAAACTTTATCAGGGGTCACGGTAGTGACCCTGCCAAGTCGAGCAAAAGGCCGGAACCGGGAACCCTTTTCTAGAAGCAACTCGAGACACTTTTAAACTTTCTATATCTCTGTTACAAATGCAAGCAGAAGCCTGAAAATTACGTTAGAGATTATACCTAACGTACTTAACTAAATTCCCAAATTACTAGTTTCGAATAAATATAGTTCAGAAAATATCTGTCATCAAAGTTTTGCTATTTCGTCACACACTCACTAACTCTCATCAAAAATCTAGGGTATTTCCCGTAGTCACAGAAAGCTGAAATTTAGTATGCAGGCTAGGCTTCGCGTACAAGTAACGAAAAAATTAAAAAATTGGTATTTTCCCCCCTCCAACCCCTAAAGGGGGGGGTCAGATATCTATAGGTATATCATCAAAGTTTGCTAAGACAATAAAAGACGAACAACTAAAGCGTTAGGCCTTGCAGTGGAACTTTGAACTTAGCCAAGTTTAAAATTTCACTACTTACTTTTCTCTTACAATTATAATTGAAATTGGCTCTAAGTATTGAATTTCATAACTTTTTTCTGCTTAGGCGATCGCGAAACTTGGCCTTATTTTTACAATAATTGTTTTTGATGGGAATAGTCTCGTTTTTTCCGTTCGGTTACGCATGTCGAGCGTCACGTCACGTCAAATCGAAGCGATTTACCAGACCAGCACTCATCTAAAAGCAACAACGTTATGTTCATAACTGTATTATACGTCTACTTAAAAATATATAAATATTATTTATAATTCTAAGCTACTTTCCACTCTTCTTTAAGCCTTTCTCTATGTCCTGTAACAGCGAACATAATTCAAATTTATTAAATAAATTTTAAGAAAAAACGAAGGAAAGGCATTTTGAAACATTTTAATGGTTCCACATTAACTGGTTTGCTATTATTTTACCGGGATACTGTTGTTAAAAAACATCCAGTATAACATTTAACGTTAAAAGGAAACACTTATAACCATTTGCCAGGCTACGCCTGTCTGACGTCTTCTTATACGAGATAACGATCATATTTTATTAAACGTTAGATTATAGAAATCTTTCTTTTACTTTCTACACTTTATACAAAACCTTATTATTAGCTGCTTTCTCCCAAACGTCCCATTAATGAAATAACGAAAACATGCCTTGAAAACAAATAAGAATAATTATTTTAGGCTGAAAGCACATTTTGTTTGTTTGGGTATTAATAACATTATTAATCATATTTCATATAGCATACTGGGTGTCATTGTATAAATTTTAAAGTGGAAATAATTAAGTGTACTTTGCCAAAATAATTTGTCATTATTAGTGTATTTGCCATATGGCACATACACTATTGGCGTCGGTCGGATGGCGGGACCTAGGGGTCGGACCAAAATTTCTCGACGTTTCATAGCCTCCTGAACACTTTGGCACCATTTTTGGAAATGTCTGTTTATATATGTATATATATATTTATAGATTTAGATATATATATATATATATATATATATATTGTGTGTGTGTGTGTGTGTGTGTGCGGGCTATAACTTTCGAAAGAGCTAATTGATTTTGACGAAATTTGGTAGGCACGTTGAAATTCATCACCGCACGAAGCCTATTTAAAATGGGCCCAATCGGACTATTTTAAGAGTGGTTTTTAGGGGTTGAAAAATGTTTTTGGGCCCAAAAATGCCGAAAAAATTCTCAGAATCGTTTCAAAATTGAAATTTAACTCTTTAATAACGATTAAAATGTACTGCTAAAATTTTAATAAAATCGGCTCGACAGGACCGGACTTACAAATTTTATGAAAACACTAGTTTGCGGATAGTGCTTTACTTACTGACGGGTGTATTTAATTTGGTACCGAGGTTGCATTGATAAAAATATTGAAATTAAGAAAAAAAATATTATTTTAAGGGATGTATTAAGGAGTTAAATTTTTTATTTTGTCCAAAAACACACTTAAGTTCACAAAATAAAGCCACAATGCCAGTATTAGCAAATACACTATATTGTCGGCAGGGTTTTGGCACTGCGACCCGAATTTTATTAAATTATTAATGAATTTGACTACTCTATGTAGTTTTTGTGCTATCATTTGGTCTAGCATGGGTTGTTTTCAATATTTTTTAAATCCATAACAAATCGGTTGTCTGTGTCGTGTCTGTATGAAAAATTTAATTTCCAAAAATATTTTAATGATTTATTACCTTAAAAAATATTGTTTTTCTTTGAGGATTCAAACCGCGCGGCTTTGTGATATTACCTTGAACAAAATATTCAGTCAATAAAATAATATAGATATTTATAACACTTTTTTATTAACATAAAATTAAGCAAAATCGCAGGATAATGGACAAAATAATTTGATTTATTAAATTAAATGTACGACGTTTCGTCTATAGATTTAGACTTTTTCAAGTACAATCATAAAAATAACAATATTTTGCTTAATTTTATTATAATCACGATGGACACGATTTCTAATATAAATTTTTTATTAACATTAGGTACAATGTACAATAGGTGGTAAATCAATACAAAACTCATTAAAAAATCAGACAAAGAATAGAAGCAATATTCTAATAACATAATATGGTTTTATAATTTTTGTGTAGGCACTACGTTCATTAAAAAAAGATATAGTGCGTTTATAAAAAAGTAATTGAGAGGAAGAAAGCTTAATTTGAATAAATATCAATTTCATTGTAGCATGAAAAAATTACCATCAAAAAAATGATACTACCGAACATTTTCGGTTCACTGTATACCTTTTCGGGAGTTATTTTCCTTGATACAAGCAACATTTTCATATATATGCAACGTACCTTTTGATGTGAATAACGTGAATACTGGGGTGGCATTTTATAAATATTAGATGTAACGGAAATAGTCGCAAGTTAATATGTGAAACAAAACAATATGTATAACTTACTATGCTGTGGAATCAGATATAGTAAGTCATGATGGTCGTACGGAAAAGTACGAGTCTACCGACAGGTGCAAACACCAAACCCGGGTTCGAATCCCGAAAGCCATTAATATTTTTTTGAATAGGTAATGAAAATAATATATCTAGACCTTGGATAACAATTTAAAATATAAAAAAATAAAATTATTTTATTTATATATTATATTTTACGAACATTTAAAAATGGATATATTTCTTTCCATGACAACGAATGCAATTATTTGTGTTTGACGCTATTAACGTCATCTGTCTGTAGCCACGATACAGACATACCAAATTTTTTGGTTCAGAGTAGGGTTAAGGAGCTTTCGTCACTTGTGAATTTCACTGTATTTTCCTTGTTACAAGCAGCTCAACGAGATAAATATCTACATATGACATGTCATCTAGGTGTGAGGCTAGATAATTTTGTGGGATATTATGGAGCTTGTATGTATAGTATATAATGAAGAGCACCTTTCGCCCTTGGAAAGATTAAAACAAAGGATTTGACCCTCTATTCTCACGTAATTAGTGACTTCGTAATAGAGCAAATAATAATAAAACTTTAACAGTGCGGGTTAGTATCTCAAAGGATTATAAACTTGATGTATTAATTTTGCTTGAAAACTGTCATACATTAATATTGAAATTGCTAACAGCTTAGAAACTGAGTTTGGACAGTTATAAACTCTTGGAACCATAATGTAAACAAAACTTAGTGGCTTGGTTTAGTAAGTTAACCTATTGTAAAACATACATGATTATGTAACACGTTGTACCCTCCATTGTACATAATAATATATTATATTAATCATAGATGTCGTCGCAAAGTATTGTTGGTGGTGCAGCAATAATAATATATTGTTAACGGATTAGCTTAAGACCCGAAACACGAAGCTTTAGTGTAACCATGTACGAAAATCATCAATAAACTACCATTTACCCGCGACTTTTGACAGGAACATTAACTTACCTGGCCGTAGTGGTGACATCTATCAGACGACCTTTAAAAAAGTACATCTATAATTACCTAAACGTTAATTTATCCCTGTCATGTAACAGCCACCGACTGATTGTACTGTATTATATAGCTAGATGGCAGAAATAATTAGCCTTATAACATTATCTTAAGCTGATCGTAGCTGAATAAAAAATGCTTCCATATTGTAAATTTGGGTACCAATAGAAAATGTACCGAGTTTCATAAAAATCGGTCCAGGAGTTCTTGAATAATGTTTGTACAAACACAGACCGACAGATGAATAGACTGACAAAAATTGTGAACACACATTTTCCCACCTATATATCATACAAAATACCCAAAAACCTTAAAAAGAAAAACGAAATCATAAACAAAGATACGGTTACCAAATAACTGAGATAAGGTAAATAGACTGTAGATAATAGAAGCTCAACAGCTGAGGCCATCAGCATCTATAACTAAGGTAAGGCATATTACCGAGCATTGGTAACATGTTCAAATTTCAGTGAAGTAAATTTTATTAGTACTTAGTTGAGTTCATTTAGTTAAGAAGATTTTATCAGATTTAAATAATATTACGTATAATTGTTTACTGAACCGTCTAACTACACAGAAATATTTTTTTGGGATAAATAATTTGATTCATTAATTGACTTCAAAAAGGAGGAAGTTCTCAATTCGATCAGTATTTTTTTTTATGTATGTCCACAGAATACTCAGGAATGCCTGCACCGATTTGAAAAATTTTGACTCAGTTGTGTTCAGGAAGATATTGGATTGGTTCCATATAATTTTTTCTTAAATCGATTCAGCAATTTTTTTTTCTTGAAAAATATCAAACCGTATATTTATAAATGTTACACTGCAGTGTTGCGCTGTTAGTCTAGCAGTCAGGTACTTTTTACCTGGAAAGTATTCCGAAGTTAATGGTATTTTGGTATGTTGTTTGTGGGTACTCTGTGGAGTAGAATCTGAGTTTTCGACCTCGAGGACCCTGTGCTAACGTGGGGGGAGCCGAAAAACCACGAAATTTTACCACCTTTTTTGTTTTTTTCGAAATCTCCTTTTAAAAAAAAAGATCTAAAAGGTTTAATTCGTGAAAAGTACCTACAAACTTTGACTTCTGTGCTAAATAATATTTTCCACGAAAACGCAATATTTGAGTACGAACGACATTTCCAATCAATCTTCTCTTCAGTCTGTCATGTATTGTATTCATAGTGTATTGATGTCGGTAAACTATTCAATGAACATTTCTATTCCCCATTCATCAATTGAAGCATGAAAATCAAATATCCATAAATACAATTAGATATTTTATCGTATCACTTTGTCTCACATACCGTCTGTCTCAGAAATTGTCAGTTCGGAAATACGTAAAAGAAATTTCTACGTAAAATATTAGAAAAAAAAAACTTTAGGGACGAGCTTTTATATTGAAATGTAGGTACTAAATTAAATATTATTTTTTCCATTTTAGTACCTACATTTCAATATAAAAATATTGAAATGTAGGTACTAAAATGGAAAAAAATAATATTTAATAATTTAAGTTCATAATTATAAAAACGTGTGCTGTAAATTTACAACCCACGCTTTTATAATTTATTAAATATTATTTTCCTTTTCAGTACATTTCAATAAAAGCTTGTCTCTAAATAGTTTTTTTTTAATAATACTTTATTTTGCTCTTTTTAATCTTTTAAAATTTTACCCCTCCCCCTAGGGGTTGAATTTCGAAAAATCCCTTGATAGTGGGGGAACTTCACTATAGGTATAAGTAGGTAATAAAATTTTTATTGGAATAGGGAATTGAAAGATTAGCTACAAAACTGTTTTTTTTTTTCAACAAAGTAGATACTACATAGCTGGTGAATTCCTCATCAAAAAATACAAAAAAAAGTAAAAAAACAATAACAAATCGTTAGAAAGAGTTATAAAAACTAAAATGAATAATCTAACCTTTAAAAATTTATTCTGAAATCTCAATGGTAAGCTTAGTAATCGTACACTTGGTATATAAATTTGAATAAATGATTTCTTTTAATGTTGCCTTACATTATTATTAATAGTTACATAGTATACTAATGTGGTAATACGAAACGTTTTATCTCCGCTCTAAAGACAAAATTGGTTAGGTCAACACAGGTAAACAAGCCGTTTTCAAATTAAGTGTAAAATTTGAATTTATGTAGAGATGAAACTCTTAACGCAATGTTACCTATATATAAAAAATGGGTAAGTCTGTATAGCGGGGACAGATAGATGACGTGAACATCGTTAAATACAAATAATTGTATTAATACAGTTTTATTGATTTTATAAAATCAAATGTTTGTAAAAAATAATAAATAAAATAATTGTAATTTTATTTTTTATGCTTTAAATTGTTATTCAATAGGTACCTGTTAGCCCGGTTAATAAAGGTTTTATGTCGCAACTAATTTCCATAGAGCTGGATTTTTCACAGATGGTAGAACACCTTTAGACATGTATTGTTACAAAAGTCCCCGTTTATTCACCCTCCATCCCCTATTGAATATTCGCATGTCACTTTTTGCCGAGCCTGTTTCGAATTATCTCAAAAACGGTCGACTTAAGCGAATCTTTCATTATGTAATGTTTTAAATAGGATTACATTTCCTACAATTTTCATTCTCACAATTTTTTTTTTATTAATACATTTATATAAATGTGTTATATAAATATGTTATATAAATGTGTTAACATAGTTATACATAGTTATAGTTATATAGTTAATATAGTTATATAAATGTGTTTTGTTTGACATGACAGCAGCTACTTCCTTCTATTTCCGTAACAACCAATATTTCTTAATTGCTACCCCAGTATGACGTTATTCACGTCAAAAAAATATTCGGAAACTGAAAAACTCACTTTTTAATTCGACATAGGCGATTTTGTATTATGGTTACAGATATAAAATATGAGTAATATAATACATATTTATTAAAAAGCTTTTCCCCATTAAGTACATATTTGATTGTAAAAGCGTGTACACAAAAACGTACTAATAAATTAATTTATAATATAAAAGTACGTTTGCGTTACATTAATGAATAAAAAAATACATTAAGGACCAGGACACACATGCTACTTTTCGTATCACGATTGTGCGATTAAGTCGCTTGTAGATCATCAGATCAACAGCGTAAAGCAGCACACTCTTCGCTGAAATACACAACGCGCGATTGTCGAAAACACATAGCACACTAATACTGACTTTCTGGCACAACTTTCAACCATGGATTAAAGAATATCATTTGTCTTCAACTAAATGGAGATCTCCTATTAGTTGAAAACAAATGACACTCTTAATTCTTAAGTTTAGATTTAAGACTGACAGTGGTGCCCGAAACCTAACATTTATAGTCGCAGGTTCGCGCTTATGCCGTGGATTTCGATGAAGCTACACTCTTCACACACAGGCGCGCGAATGCGAAACAAACACATCGATCGCTAGATCAAGCTAAAGTGCAATTGAGTTTCCATATACTGTTGTCAAATCACGTGATCGAACGAGATATGTCAAATAGCTGAGTTATCATCAAATTACGATGCAGTACAGTTGCTTATAATTGCTATATAGCGCGTTTTCGATACAAAAAGTAACATATTGTGTGCACTGGGCCTTAGTATATTAAAATAAAATTACATTATAATATTTAAAACATAATAATAAATTCTCTAGACGGAGCACAAGTAAATAAAAAAACTCGGGTCGCAGTGCCAAACCCTGCCGACAATATAGTGTATTTGCTAATACAGGCCTTGTGGCTTTAATACGTGAACTTAGGTTTGTTTTTGGACAAAATAAAAAATTTTACCCCTTAATACATCCCTTAAAATAATTAATTTTTTCTAAATTTCAATATTAGACATGGATTTTATCCGTACAACATCTGCACCAAATTAAATACACCCTTCCATAAGTAAATCCGTATCAACAAACTAGTGTTTTCATAAAATTTGAAAGTCCGGTCCTGTCGGGCCGATTTTATTAAAATTTTAGCAGCACATTTTAATCTCTACTAAAGAGTTAAATTTCTATTTTGAAACAATTCTGACAATTTTTTCGGTATTTTCGGGCTCAAAAACTTTTTTGAACCCCTAAATACAACCCTTAAAATGGTCCGATCGGGCCCATTTTAAATAGGCTTCGTGCGGTGATGGATTCCAACGTGCCTACCAAATTTCGTTAAAATCAATTAACTCTTTCGAAAGTTATTGCCCGCACACATATATATATATATAAATATATATATATATATATATATATATATATACATACATATATATATAAACATTTTTAAAAATGGTGCCAAAGTGTTCAGGAGGCTATGAAACGTCGAGAAATTTTGGTCCGACCCCTAGGTCCCGCCATCCGACCGACGCCAATAGTGTATGTGCCATATGGCAAATACACTAATAATACATAGAACATCAATATGAAGCACAGGTTTAGGTGTCTTTAGGTGCACATAACGTACATCTGTCGCTCACAAGTCCTGAAGGAATAAACAACCCTCTTATGATTGTGTCCGGGAGACGAACTGTCTCTAACATACATACACATCTGTGACCTCAAGATAAAATGGCTGCAATATCGAATTTTTAGTTCAAAACATCGCCAAAAAACCTTTGGATTCGGTCGTATCTTCTGTACTAAAAGAGATACAGAGTAATTTGTTCGATAAACATTCTCAATTTAAAAATTATATAAAAAATGGGTGTGTGCTTATGACCACACGACAGAAGTGAAAACTTCAGATTTTCTAATTTTCGTGTCATCTATTAGCGCATTTATGAACTAAAAATAATTTTTTACTAAAATACTAAAATTGTATTTTTAATTAATTCCACCTTGGTTTCAAAAAAATTATAATTATTGTCAAAAAAGAATATAACAAAAATTAAAAAATGTATAAATAAATATCATGTAGAATTTAGAAAAAAATACGTCAAAAATTCTACGGTGCCATCAGTTTTCGAACCGAGGTCCCTATGCATACAACACGAAGACGTTACTTAGTTATCGGTGCAACTGTGTAGCTTGCCGTTTTTATGATATAAGATATAGTTGTAAGAGAGTGATTAGTCAGTATCCAGACGTGTATTAACAGCATACTGCTAATACGGTTCACTGTTCGTGTTTGAGCCGAGTAACCCCGATTCAGCGAATCTTACCGTCGGGTTGCGAACGCGAACGGTTCACGGTATTTCACTATTCAGGCAAAGAGTGCCTAACGCGCCTAAGGAAGTTTTCACTTCAAAAATACGATTTTTGCGATTTAAAAAACGCAGATTTTTGACGAAAATCTAAATCTCTCAGAACTTTCTCAAACTTTACCATGCGTGTAGTAATAGACACGCTGATTCCAATGAGCACAAGCAAATGTCTGTACCACTAAAATGTTGTTATAAATCATCTTTCCTCGCGACCATAGATATATTATTATATTGTGTACTATATACTATATGTGGCACTATAATACACTATGTAGGTACACTAGTGTAGTGTAGTGATGGCGGGTCTGTTGTTACACAGCGACACAAGCTCTGCCAATGCATATTGTTGGCGTAGTCAGTTATACTGTACCCTCGACGTTCTGTTATCCTAAATATACAGGTTGATCATTATTTATATATAGGGTGCCTCAGATCGACCGCTCACGAAAAGTAGATATAATGAAATAGTGAAAACAATTTTGATCAGAAATGTTCTTGGATATTTTTTGATCTAATGTACCGTTAATGAGATATTGTTAATTATAGTGAGATATTAATTAGTTAATTATCAGTTTATCACCAATAAGTGGGAGAGTAGGCGTGGTTTTGTAATCCGCTCAACTTATTAATGATATTGTAAGAACAAATTTATGTTCTTACTTTAATAAAATAATAAAACACAATAAATTCAGTTGAACAAAATCTCAATGAAATAAGTGTTCTCAATATTAAATGTTGATTAATTCTAAATCAATTTTTTTGTTGTTATCAATACAAACTTCAATTTTTTAGCGTAACTAAGAAAATATTATAATTTTGACAAATTCATATCGAGAACGCGTGTTATTATAACAAACGAGTTTGCTATAACAAACTCGTTTATTATAATAACACGCGTTCTCAATATTAAATGTTGATTAATTCTAAATCAATTTTTTTGTTGTTATCAAAACAAACTTCAATTTTTTAGCGTAACTAAGAAAATATAATTTTGACAAATTCATATCGAGAACGCGTGTTATTATAACAAACGAGTTTGCTATAACAAACTCGTTTGTTATAATAACACGCGTTCTCAATATTAAATGTTGATTAATTCTAAATCAATTTTTTTGTTGTTATCAAAACAAACTTCAATTTTTTAGCGTAACTAAGAAAATATAATTTTGACAAATTCATATCGAGAACGCGTGTTATTATAACAAACGAGTTTGCTATAATATAATGTCTCATCGGTACATCAGATAAAAAAATGTCTAAAGACTTTTCTGCTGAGAATTGTTTTCTCTATTTCCTGTATTGTCTGTGGGCGATTGATCTGAGACAACCTGTATATTATACAATAGATCTCTGTATGTAAACTTGTTTTTGCGGATTTTTTTTAAATATTTTATATAACTAGACAGGAAAATGTGTCTCCAGAATTTTTTTAATCTGTCTGTTTTATTCTTGTTTTGAGAAAAAAAAATATTTCAAACAAAAAATATTTATAAACAGCACTTATAGCTAGAAGGCAGTGTGACAGACGGCCAGACAAATTGTGTTTATTTGCTTAACTTTTTTTACTATTCATTATAGTTTACAACCTCAAGAAGCGATCGCTATAATCTTTAATCAGCTATCGTAATTTTTTGAGAAAACTGTATTGAAATATTAATTTCAGAGATATTCTCAAAACCTATTCGCGTTTATAAAATATTACAATCCTTTCCTGAGATTGTGAACTAATGGTTTGTAGAAGATTAAACATTAACTTATAGCCTTAGTGGATAGCGTATACTTGATTCCGCAGCCTCTAGACTAGACTGTCGTGGGTTCGAATTCCACCTGCGCTCATGGATATTTTGTGATGTTATTTAGATTTAAGAAAGTTGTTATTTAGTGTAGTTGAAAGACGCTAATGACCTGAGATGTCGACGCGTCTATCATCTACAATAAATAAATTATAATTTAAAAAAACTAAAAACCACACTTTAATGAACTAAAAAGTAAAAAATAATTAATTTTATTGTAAAAAAGCGTGGGGTAGTATGAAAATATGATACAAAGCACCCCACGCTTTTTTACAATAAAATAAATTATTTTTTACTTTTTAGTTCATTAAAGCGTGTTTTTTAGTTTTTTTAAATTATAATTTATTTTTGCTTTTTAGTCCTGGAGATCCTGGTCAGGATAATGGGACAAACTTATGGAATTATTGTATTGTCATCGGTCCTTGATAAGTGTGCAAAGTTTCAGTTCAATCTGAAGTTTTTTGCTTTTTTTTTTTAGTCCTGGAGACGTCAGGATAATGGGACAAACTTATTGAATTATTGTATTGTCATCGGTTCTTGATAAGTGTGCAAAGTTTCAGTTCAATCTGAAGTTTTTTGCTTTTTTTTTTAGTCCTGGAGATCCTGGTCAGGATAATGGGACAAACTTATTGAATTATTGTATTGTCGTCGGTCCTTGATAAGTCGACAACGTTTAAACTAAATCTGACCGTTCAAAGTTGGTCAAAATCAAGTTCAAAGAAGTCGGTTACAAACTGACAAGCAAACATACAAGTGAAGCTAATAAAAACGTGTTAAAAAGTAACATTAACTAGCCGCCCTGTTGCTCTAAAATCGCGCAAATTTTACCCCTTGGTGTTCAAATAATAATAATGTGATAACTAAAAGTGAACTGTCATTATTTTGACATAATGCAAATTGCTTGTTGTTTTTTTCCAAAGCCTGCTTATAGTACATCATCTATTTTGTAAAGTTAAAAATCGATTTTTTACCCTTAAAATTCACTTATCGTAATTCTGAGGCCTTATCTCTCATCTGCACCGCGAGCTCTTTCAAATACCACCTCGATCGTCAAAATCACTCCAGAAGGTTAGGAGGAGATAGGCGCATAAAAAAACGCCTGGCCTATTAATAAATAGATGGTGAGTAGGAAATTTACAAATTTTGAAATTACATGGGTTATCCTACGGGCCTAAATCAAGTGCATCACCCTGTATTCATGATGCAGATGCGTTCAAGTACGTTTATACGAGAACCCTGTATCTATCTATTTAATGAGGTAAATCCTACGGGCCTGACACTTCCAAGTTATCACATCAAATACTTCTCACTGTAATAGCTATTATACACATAAACTGGCGTACCCTTACATATACTTGTATGCATGTATGTACCACAAACATATGTACTATACTATTATAGACCGGGTGCATCATAAAATCTGGTCGGGGGTTGCATTTAAAATTTTCGATGAGGGAGCAAAGCTGAATCCATCTATCGAAATGAATTCAACATTTTAAAAGCGGCCAAGTGCGTGTCGGACCACGCACAGTAAAGGGTTCCGTAGTCGGGAAGAACGTTCACGGTTAAAATAAATAAATAAATTTAATAATAAAGTTCAATACAAAGAACAGCTTCGCCAAAAAAAAATTGAGATCTAAGTGGATGCCAAGTTTTCACTAGGTAAGTTTTCACACACGATTCATTTATTTATAACTAGTGGCCCCGTTCGGCTTCGCCCGGGCGTTAAGAAAGCCCGGGTGCAAACACTACTCACTCGCTTAGCTCGTTATACTATGTAAAGAAGATAAAGACGATAGATAGACGGATTACTACAGGGATAGTGACATCAGACGGAATTCTGTAAAACTATGAGCGCGAACTAAACTAAAAAAATTATGATTATTGTCAAAGAAAGAATATAACAAAAATAAAAATATATAAATAAATATCATGTAGAATTTAGAAAAAAAAGCCAAAAATTCTACGATGCCATCAGTTTCCGAACCTGGGTCCCTGTGCATAGAGCGCTGCGATGTAACCTCTGCGCTACGAGTGGAACAGTTGAGTACGGTCGTTTTTATGATATATAAGTATGTTTCGAATTTTTACGGTCGGGTTACGAATTTAATTAATTAATTATTAATTATTATTTTTTATTAATTGTGGTATAATAATAAACCTTCCGTGAAAAATTATCTAACTGATGGTGAAAACCGCATCAAAATCCGTTGCGTGGTTTAGGAGGAGTTAGCGGTTAAACAGACAGACAGACGCGAAAAGCGACTTCAATTTATACTATGTGGAGAATATAAAACATGATAACTTGCAAAGTGAAAACTTGGCACCTATTTAGATATAAATTATTTTTTCGGCGAAGCTGTTCTTTGAACCGAACTTGGCCCCTTTTTCACATTTTTTTTTTGGTGGGATAATAATTAACAAACACACCTTAAACTTTATTATACACATTACACACAGTATATAATGTATGTACGCACTGTAACAGTATTTGTGTGTACCATATAGTTGGTAATATCACAAAATAT
This sequence comes from Mongoloraphidia duomilia, assembly GCA_039654895.1. Taxonomy (NCBI): domain Eukaryota; kingdom Metazoa; phylum Arthropoda; class Insecta; order Raphidioptera; family Raphidiidae; genus Mongoloraphidia; species Mongoloraphidia duomilia. Next base: position 35,184,990 of record CM077524.1, read on the forward strand.
ATCCCTTCTAAATCACGACGGAGAGCTTTGCCACTAGGAACTTGTCATGAAATATAAGGACATTACATAATATAAAAAGTTTTAGATTTACTGATAAATTTTCTAAAAAAATAATAACAAATTGGTATGACTATTAGCCCAGTGGTTTTAGTTAAAAATAGACCCAAACTTTCAGATATTTTTTATAAAACTGAAAATTTGGACATTAGTATCTACAGTTTAATGTGTTGAAACTAAAATTCCCTTTTTCTGTGTCGCCTCCATTGTTTTTTCAGCACTTTTCAGCGTATAAAGTGCCTTGACATATAACTCTGAAATGTATGAAGGCTTTATGGGACTAATTCTTATATAAATTAGGCCTTAAAAAGCTTAAAAATTATTTAAATATAATTTGTGATAGACCAAACTTGTTTTAAAAAACCTCCCAATATAAACTGGGAACTTTAACTTTTAACGTTAAAAAGTATAAGTGTAGTTTAACATATTGAATATAACATACTTTAACCACGTATTTAGTAACAGGTCTTAAATAAAAAGTCATTTAGTAACAGGAACAGATATTTAATTACCGCTATTTAATAACAGGTCTAAAATTATTACTGGTGACAGGTCCTAAATATAATCGGTTATTTAATAACAGGTATTAAATTACTGGTTATTTAGCAACTAGTCTTAAATAACCAATCGCACTTAGTAGCACATGTCCTGAATAATCTGTTCAGTAATAATTGCATGTTATTTATAACAGCTTCATTTAAGTAACCGGTTATTTTTCGATAAAAGTTACTAAATAACTGTTACTCTTATTTCGTCCCAAAACTAATCGACCGTGCTTTTGCTATATCTCGACGGCTGTCCGAAATAAGCTTAGTAAATTCTCCTCAGCTCTTTCATTAAACTCAACATCAACTGTTTATACAGACTGTCTGATTTTTGTCCTAACCTAAAAAATCATTATCGACTTACTGACCAAACCACAGTATTCATGAATGTAGCCAGTTGTAATGACACCGCGGTGCATTTGTCTCCAGATAGAAATTGAACATAGATAATAATATAAGATAAATTAATAAGATTTATACGGCTGAATTGCAATTGAAAATTTTTCGTTGGAAAGCAGCCAATTATATAATATAACATGTGGATTATCTTACGATGTCTACAAGATATAATTATTTCTAGAATATTATGTAATAATACCAATCTATGGTTATTTATAGCATTGATATATCTAGGTACTTATGTATTTAATATATCCCATTTAAGGGTGATGAAATAATTTTCACTTTTATAATGAGCTCTCGCTAGAACGAAGATTCACACCTACTACCTAGCTATAATAAATTAACTTTCGCATGTAGTGAAAATCAATTGATTCCGAAGCATATAAAAAGAATATTTGATTAGTAATCTTGTCACGGTTTTAGAAAAAATGTAAGCTCATTCCGCCGCGAAAGTGGAAAGGTTCAGGTTAGAATCCTGACTGTGACTATGGTTGGTAAAATGATTTTTTTCAATATGTTTCGAATCAATTATATAATTGGCTGCTTTCCAACGAAAAATTTTCAATAGATAATAATATCTCCGCTCTCTGAGGTTTGGTGTTGTGGCCTGCAGGGTGTGTGTTTTTTTTACATTTATTCATTTTAATTCCCTGAAAATATTCCCGAAAAATAGAATGTGGTTGTATATTGTTATTATTGTTTAATCCCTGATAAATGCAACTGTTGGTGTAATTTATAAAATAAAAAAAAAATATTGAAAAAATAGAATCCGTCTATAGAAAAATATTTAGTAATGCGCTTAGTACCCTAATTTCAAAGCATCACAGTTTTAATTCATGCTTTTTGTTATGTTATATTTTATCATTTTAATGTTTTAAAATATTTTCTTTTATAAATAACTCTTTGATGTTAAATAACATAATTTCAGTATTATTTTTATCAAAACATCAATTTCTACATGTAAATTAAATTGTAATTTTATGTATAATCGTGTTTTAACGAAATTTCCACTTAGCCGGGCAGGTTGTAGGATCTGAGTAGTTTCCAAAAATGAAAAAATTGGTATAACGCGAGCTAAGCCGCTGGTAAAGGCTAATTTAAACTAAAAAACCGATCAAATGCGAGTTGGATTTGCTCATCGAGGGTTGCGTACAATAATACAGCTCTATATGCCTAATTTTCCATTTTTTGTATGGTGACTCACCTTAATTTTCACTTTTTGTTTTTTTTATTATTTGTTAGGATATCCACCATAATAATACATGTTCTGTGAAAATTTCAACCGGCTACCTGTTACGGTTCAAAAGATACAGCCTTTTTGTATGGGGACACCCATTAATTTTTTCTTTTCGTTTTTTGTAATTTGTTAGGATATCCGCCATAATAACACATATTCTGTGAAAATTTCAACCGGCTACCAGTTACAGCCTTTTAAAGGTAGGACAGACAGATGGCTAGTAATAATTAAGTTCCAGTACGGAACCTTAAAAACAAAACAAATCTACTTTGTAAGTTGTTGAATAATAAGGCTTTAACTTTCTTGTTTCAACTTTAAATCACGATACTTAACTGTTATATAATATAATTAAGAATTTATTTTACATGTGAAACTATTTTTCAATTCATGTATAACATACCCAACCTCCTTTCAACAACAAATTAAGAAACAAACAAGGTTTTTTGTTCAAGGAAATATAAAGAAAAGTTAGTTTTAGACTTATGATTACAGTTATTACTTTTTAGGCGCGATCTTAGCGAAGCTAGAAGCGCCTATATACACTCGCTTTGTCTGTGAATCTGTGAATCTGTGAATCTGTAACGGATTTTTTGTGTCACGCGTACAGCCCAAACGGATGAACCAATTTTCAAAAACTTTTTTTTGTTCGATTCCTCTCGGGGTCTTGCGACCGACTGAGTTGAAATTTTGCACACATGTGTAGCTCCGGTGACAAAACAATATTATGGTAACTAACTGACCGGTCCGGTTCGTCCGGGCGTAAATCGTACTTTTGAACTTTTACCCACTTCCTATGATCCGATTGAGTTGAAATTTTGCACACATGTGTAGCTCCGATGACAATACAATATTATGGTAACTAGCTGACCGGCCCGGCTTTTGTCCGGGTGTAAATCGTACTTTTGAATTTTCACCCACTTCCCGTGATCCGATTGAGTTGAAATTTTGCACACATGTGTAGCTCCGGTGACAATACAATATTATGATAACTAGCTGACCGGTCCGGCTTTCGTCCGGGTGCAAATCGTACTTTTGAATTTTCACCCACTTCCTATGATCCGATTGAGTTGAAATTTTGCACACATGTGTGGCTCCGGTGACAATACAATTTATGGTAACTAGCTGACCGGCCCGGCTTTCGTCCGGGTGTAAATCGTACTTTTGAGTTTTCACCCACTTCCCGTGATCCGATTGAGTTGAAATTTTGCACACATGTGTAGCTCCGGTGACAATACAATATTATGGTAACTAGCTGACCGGCCCGGCTTTCGTCCGGATGCAAATCGTACTTTTGAATTTTCACAGGCAAAAGGTCTTTCTCCGGTAACGTTTCAGTGGATCGGATAAATGTTATAAAATCAGACTAAGGAAATAAAGCACACTAAAAAATTAAAAATAAAATAGATAAAAAACTTTTAAGTTAAACGGTTTTATAAATGTACTAAAAAGAAAAAAATAAAATTTAATTTAGGTTCATAAGTATAAAAGCGTGGGTCGTGACTGTAATAAATTATCATAGAGTGTACGACCCACGCTTTTATACTTATGAACCTAAATTAAATATTATTTTTTTCTTTTTAAAACATTTATAAAACCGTTTAACTTAAAAGTTTTTTTACCTATTTTTATTTGAAGCTATGCTTCTTAACGCACGTTTCAGATGGGGACCTAAATAATAAAAAGTGAAACGTCACGTCACGAAGTAGTGTAAAAATTATCCGATTCTTTTGAAAATTAATATTTGAGAGTTTTATACGACACAAAAAAAAAATGGCGTCAGATTTCAAAATGGCGGCCATATGTACTTTTTTGTAAAAATTATCCGATTCTTTTGAAAATTAATATTTGAGAGTTTTATAGAACACAAAAAAATAAAATGACATCAGATTTTTCAAAATGGCGGCCATTTGAACTGTTTTGTAAAAATTATCCGATCCTTTTGAAAATTGATATTTGAGAGTTTCATAGGACACCAAAAAAATAAAATGATGTCAGATTTTTCAAAATGGCGGCCATATGTACTTTTTTGTAAAAATTATCCGATCCTTTTGAAAATTGATATTTGAGAGTTTCATAGGACACAAAAAAATTAAATAGTGCCAGATTTCAAAATGGCGGCCATATGTACTTTTTTGTAAGAATTATCAGATCCTTTTGAAAATTGATATTTGAGAGTTTCATAGGACACAAAAAAATAAAATAACGTCAGATTTCAAAATGGCGGAAATATGTAGTAGGTACTCCTTTCTAAAAATTATACGATCCTTTTGAAAATTGATATTTGAGAGTTTCATAAGACACAAAAAAATAAAATGACGTCAAATTTCAAAATGGCGGCCGTATGTACATTTTTGTAAAAATTATCCGATCCTTTTCAAAATTGATATTTGAGGGTTTCATAGAACACAAAAAAATAAAATGACATCAGATTTAAAAATGGCGGCCAAATGTACTTTTTTGTAACAATTATCCGATTCTTTTGAAAATCGGTATTTGAGAGTTTCATAGGACACAAAAAATAAAATGACATCAGATTTCAAAATGGCGGCCGTATGTACTTTTTTGTAAAAATTATCCGATCCTTTTGAAAATTGATATTGAGAGTCTCATAGGATACAAAAAAATAAAATGGCGTCAGATTTCAAAATGGCGGCCATATGTACTTTTTTGTAAAAATTATCCGATCCTTTTGAAAATTGATATTTGAGAGTTTCATAGGACACAAAAAAATAAAATGACGGCAGATTTCAAAATGGCGGAAATATATGTACTCCTTTCTACAAATTATACGATCCTTTTGAAAATTGATATTTGAGAGTTTCAGACGCAAAAAAATAAAATGACGTCAGATTTCAAATTAGCGGCCGTATGTACATTTTTGTAAAAATTATCCGATCCTTTCGAAAATTGATATTTGAGAGTTTCATAGAACACAAAACAATAAAATGACGTCAGATTTAAAAATGGCGGCCATATGTATTTTTTTGTAAAAATTATCCGATTCTTTTGAAAATCGGTATTTGAGAGTTTCATAGGACACAAAAAAATAAAATGACGTCAGATTTCAAAACGGCGGCAATATGTACTTTTTGTGTAAAAATTATCCGATCTTTTTGAAAATAGATATTGACGAGTTTTATTGAACGCAAAAAAATAAAATGACGTCATATTTTAAAATGGCAACCATAGGTATATACTTCTTTGTAAAAATTATCCGATCCTTTTGAAAATTGATATTTGAGAGTTTAATAAGACACAAAAAAATAAAATGGCGTCAGATTTCAAAATGGCGGTCAAATAATAACTTTTTAATTGTATTGTTTATATCTTTGATAAATTCGGTTTTATATACAATGCGTAAGAAACATAGCTTCTGTCGGGTATCTTACGACACCTCATGACTTTTTTTATTTAGCAGGTTCCGAGTTTCGCTTAATAGTCAATCGCTGCTATGGAAAATTGTTTAAAAAATTCACTGCACTATTTTTCTATGTAATCCAATACATATTTTACATTAGGTCTTATGGCCATAGCCTAATACAAAATTGATCTTCTTAGTGTTATTTTCCCTATGTTCGGTAAAACCGTTTACACACAATACCTACATGAATATCGCGCCTTGTAATTCTTGAATTACTTGTATGCTCCAAAATTTTTATTATTTTAAACTGTTTTCAGTAATAATTTTTGTACAGTCAACTCCCCTATAACACGATAATTATTTTAATAATAACCTGGTTTCGTTCTAAAACTGTTAAAAAATTGTACCAATTATCGTCCATTTTGTCTAAATTTATAAGCGGGTAAATTTATAATTAAAAAATTCGACCAGTGACGCTAGAACGCTGTTTGGAAAACTATGATTCAGTGAAAAATTATTCCGAAAAATAGTAATTCCACAGTCAGTAACAGATAATTTTGCATGAAGAACAATAGTTTGTCAAATGACAACACAAATGAGATTAGAACCCACGACAATTTGATCGAAAGGTCAGCACTCTTAAGGTCGATTTATATTATCCGGTCAGACACGGCGCGGGAACGTAGCGTTTCCGGCAAGACAAACATTTTTACATGCATTTCAAATACGAATATGTAAGTATATACTTAGCGGATCCCATCCGTTCAGACACGTATCAATACTCGTATTTGAAATGCATGTAAAAATGTTTGTCTTGCCGAAAACGCTACGTTCCCGCGCCGTGTCTGACCGGATAATATAAATCGAGCTTAACGGAATTTCCCAAGTGTCTATACGTAAGGCAAAAATATAACATTAAAAATATCTGTAATTCCCCATTTAAGAATCTGTAAGTCCGGCAGCATTTGTCCCTTGCGTTTTCGGTGACAGGTAGAAATTAGACATGTAAAAATACACATTTTTCAAGTAATTATGTCAGGTTTTTTTTTAATTCGCATTGTCCAATATCCAATGACCTTGTAAACCGCTGAATAGACAGAACTGCGGAAGTGTCTCCTGTCTGAAGTTGTTACAGATTTAACTACTGTACTTTGTTTTATAAAATACAACTTTATCTTACACAGTATGCAAATGAGGATCTATCGACCAATAGGAACGCTCCTCCGTAATCCTGACAGTTATACGCGCCGTATGGCTCCAGCGTTTAATGTTATTGTATACAGAGTGAAGGGTTCCTTTGGGAGATGCGATATCACAGATTGATCACACGGCGTGCGTCACTGAAATGTGACGAGATCACGGTAAATGTGATTTTAATGTATTGTAAGTGATGATTGCACGCTGGTTGTTTCAGTTTCGTTGCCACTTTTTAAAATCTAGAATCTCCCAGTGATATCTGGGGCCCAGTACCAATTAATATTTTTTATCTATCATCATTATTAATGAATTATATAACTTTTACTAGTTCTTAAACTAGAACCTGGAAACTGGAGGCTTGTAATCGACGAATCATAATAGTATAAAAAATTGCATCAAAATCTACAAGATATTAAAAAATTTGTTTATAGTACTTGTAAACAATAGTAGGTCCGTGTGTTTCTCTACAATAGTTTTTTATATTAAATAATTAAGAGAGATAATACGATGCCAAATATTTTTATCTAAAAAGTTGTGAGCGATTTCGGACGACTAAGCGCTTTCCATCATCAGACGTTATGATTAGCTAAAAATTATTACATCAATTATATTGATTATATAATTATATATTATGTATATAATTGTGCTAGGGTGGGAATACATCATTTTGGTTTTGGACTTGGCTTATGTCCCTCAACCCTTTGTGCAAAAGAAATCTCTTACCATAATTTTTTTTAAGGTAAAATTGTAATTTTACTGTACAAAGTTTACAAAATAAAACCACATTAACACACGTATAAGCAAATATACTATATTGTCGGCAGGATTTGGGCACTGCGACACCAGTTTTTTCCTCTTTTTTGGGGGGATGTTTTCAAGGAGGTTCTATTTTTAAAATTTTTGAAGTAAAAACTTCTTTAGCGACATATATATTTGAAATCTTATGTAACAATAAAGGGAAGTGCTTAAATAGAAGAAAAATGTGTATCATCTAGAATCTAGATAACCTACCCATTTTGACATTTTAATTTATATAAACAGCATATTATATAATAGGAGAAATGCTTCAATAGAGAGAAAATTTATATCACCTAGGTAACCTACCTATTTTGACATTTTAATTTATATAAACAGCAAAAATTTTTTATAATTTTTCTAAAAAATATTCTAATGAAGTTTTCACTTCCTCCGTGAGCTTATGCGAATGAGGCTCACACCTTTTTTTTAAATAATAGATAAATTGAAAACCCAATTATAACATCTTCATTAGTTTTGAATGAAAACGTCATATAAACAACGGCTTATCAGACATCAGTTATTTTTTTTTAAACATGTCAGATCAGAATTATCCACGACGAACACTAACTTAATTTCGAGCACACAGTCAACGCATAGTATATTAAAATCATATTTGATCAAAGCTTCAACACAGAATTGAGATGTTATTTGACGTCTTCACTAGCTATGAGTAAGGGTCGCCCACTTAAGGTTTTACCTATACTTGACATGCTATTGGGGGACTTTAAGGTCATTCTACATCAAAATTAAACTCGCCTTTGATGGATCACTTTATTATTAGGTACACTGATTTTCCTTTAAATATATAGGTGCTTATACCCAGTCGCGGATTTAGGTTCGATGCCGTCCTAGGCCCTTGCTGATGTGCCACCATTTTTTTCTATGTAAAAGCGATTGTCAAAATTATATATTATCTAATTATTAACTTCCCATTAGAAGTTATTGTAATGGGTCCGAAAATCAAAATCAAAATGGAGAAACAAGCCGTGAGGTGGGTCGTTTATTAGGACTAAAGTGCGACCCTTGAGGTCCACACGACGAACTTCCCAGTTTGATAAATATTCAATAATAATAATTAAATTAGATATTACACAGAAAAGTAATCATTTTAATCATTAAAACATCATTAATTAAAAAAAAAAAAAAAAAAAAAAAAAAAACGGCTGAACCGATTTTTATAAAATTTATGTCGGATCAAAATGACGTTAACACGCCTCGATTGACACCCTTACGAAGTCGATATAATTTTTTATTCGCGAGATATTGTGTAAAATCTACTTTTTTGGAGGTTATTTGGTTAAGAAAAAAGAACGGCTGAACCGATTTTAAAAAAATTCCTTTCAGATCATATTTACGTTAATACGCGTCGATTGGCACCCCAACGTAGTCGATATCATTTTTCGTTCTCGAGATTTCGTCTTAGAAAGAAATGGACACATACGTACGTACGTACGTACGTACGTACACACACACACACACACACACACACACACAGACATCTTTCTAAAAGTAGTGTAAAAATAGTGTAGTGACCTTGAAACATTAAATTTTTTTTTCCTTTTTGATTTCGATTTTCGGACCCATTACAATAACTTCCAGTGGGAAGTTAAAAAAATTTATGTTTCAAGGTCACCACACTATTTTTAGAAAGATGTCTCTCTGTGTGTACGTACGTACGTACGTACGTATGTGTCCATTTCTTTCTAAGACGAAGTCTCGAGAATGAAAAATGATATCGACTACGTTAGGGTGCCAATCGGCGCGTATTAACGTAGATATGATCTGAAAGAATTTTTTTCAAAATCGGTTCAGCCGTTCTTTTTTCTTAACCAAATAACCTCCAAAAAAGTAGATTTTACACAATATCTCACGAATAAAAAATTATATCGACTTCGTAAGGGTGTCAATCGAGGCGTGTTAACGTCGTTTTGATCCGACATAAATTTTATAAAAATCGGTTCGGCCGTTTTTTTTTTTTTTATTATTGTTAAAAATAAAAAATAATTTTGTTTTAATGATTAAAATGATTACTTTTCTGTGTAATATCTAATTTAATTATTATTATTAAATATTTATCAAACTGGGAAGTTCGTCGTGTGGACCTCAAGGGTCGCACTTTAGTTCTAATAAACGACCCACCTCACGGCTTGTTAAGTATTTAAATTATCAAATATTATTTTTAATATAACTCTTTATTGGTTTACATATATATTTTTTAAAAATAATTTCAAATATAAGTTAGTAATTTAAATATTGCCGCCTTAGGCCCGGGCCTCACAGGCCTAGGCGTAAATCCATCACTGCCTATACCTATTTTTTTTCAAAAAAGAATATAACCATATTGCCAAAGAAATGGAGTTGCATTAAAATGAGTATTACAAGCTTTAGCCAATGATAGGCACCTCCATCGTAGAAAGGACAAACCCTACAGTAGGCAATGTTGATGAGGGACTAGTTCATCAGCTTTGGCCTCCGGGTTATGTTCAGCTGCTGCCTAGCGTCATAATTTGCCTTGTCACATTAGAGACACTTCAAATAAAATAAACAAACATAATGTACATGTAATGGCTACATGCCTATATAAATAATGTCACAAAGGTAAATGAACACAATCCTACTAATCTTTAACAAGGCTGCTAACAATTCCCAAGAACAATAATTATTACTGTACACAATTTCGTTTTTTATCAAAGTCAGAAATTCGTGTCTCTTTGTACAAGTTATTTAAAAAAATCCTACCAATGAGGGCTGTAATAGTTTCGGTTTTATATAGGTTCTTTTATATAATTTAGAAAATAAATAACTTTATCAATTTATTCATTATAGCTAGTTTTATTTTATTAATCTTAGATACAAGTTATTAACTACAATTTATTACGTGGACGGACATAGTGACGTCTTACGTACATCTATCCCTCTATCCTTCTATGATCAAATGTCATTGTTATTTATATTAAAATAATCGAGTACTTTGCGTTCTCAAGCCAGCACAGTTTTAAGTATTTATTGTTCAATAACTCTTCTGACTTTGCATATCAATGACCTCAGTAATATTTCCTAGTGTGCAAATCTATATACATTAATTGTGCAATACTTATATACTACAGGGCTACCATAGTTTTATTCATCAGGTAGCACTAGTGGAAAGTGAGGTCTACGTCAAATGTTTACATTTTTTATTCGTTAAATGACGCTAGTGGCAAGTAAGGTGTGTCAAACATTTAGAATGGTTTACAGATTAAGAGTTTGTGTTTAGTCATTCTTTGTTTGTCCATTTTTAAGGAATAAATAATAAAATAAATACAAAACTGCGATTTAGCCATTAAATGATTGAATGACACAGGTAGGTAGCGGAAATTATAAACAAAACTGACATTTAAATGACATAAGTGACGTAATATACTTTACTAAAGTTACTAAATCTAGTAACTTTATACCTTACTTGCCAGTGGGGCTATCAGGTGGCAGAAAAACCACGGGACCATTCGAACTTCTAAAATACTAACATTTGACATAATATAAAAAGGTATACAAATGACATGGTACTCACGAGAGTTGATGTGTAAACGTGTGAACTGATATTGGTATCACTACACTTGCAAATGTATATATAAAATATATATAAATAAATCACTTTCGTGTTCAGTATATACAGGATGTCCAAGACTTGCGTTGTCGGCCGATATATTGAATTTGAGTGAATATAGAAAAAAAGTTTAAATACAAAAGTTGTATAAATTTTAATGGTGTATAGCCTAAAGATATTTTCAATTATACAGTCATTTAAGCGTGGCAGATCAAAGTTATGTTTTTTTTAACCTAGCACCCTGTTTTTATTTGTTTTTTCAATTCTGCACCAAAATGTGAATATAAATTGTAAGGAAAGCCATGTTCGAAAATAATTCAGTAATTTTTGAGTTATTCAAGTTTTTAGAAATTTTTGACACATGCAGACCTTTACCTAAAATTCGACATAGCCAAAACAGAAACCTTTATCAAACTGAAATTTTGAGGATCACTAGATAGTAGACGGACAAATCAATGTCTGTCCTAAAAAAATGAATTTATTATACAGGGTGCTCAAAATAATGTACTTCTTTTACGTAACTTCAATCACGTGTAACTTTTGATTGTTAAATACAACGATGTTATTTTTTGCTGAAATTGTATTCTTTATAACACTTTTATTAAGGGTTCTCCATACCTAAACCTAATTAATATTTTAATACGAAAATATTAGGTTTATGTATTTCTGTCTTTAAAATAGTTACTGCGGAATTGATTTAATCTAGTATAAAAAAATCTGTTTTTCCGTGTTGCAAGAATCGTAACTATACTATTAATAGAATAGGATCTACTTAAACCTTGTTAATCTAGGGTGATATAAAATTTCCATATAGGAGAGCAAATGGTTGTTTGTTTGGGGTGGTAAAAAGAGCCGGCCTTGATGGAAGATACCAAAGCGCTTATGTGCTTTTAGAGATAGTTATATGCATGTGTGTGTGTGAACGAGAGAGAGAAAGAGAGAAAAGGGCGCCCAGATTAACAATTATGCACAAGTCTATAATCACAAGCATATTCACAAAAGAAACGCGTATTCTAAATAACACGTTTATTATGCAATCGTTGTTACTAAACTGACTGTTATCGAAGGGCCTCGCAGCATTGCTTGTGCTTGATTAAAAGTATAATACAACGTGCCTAAATCGTAATGTTCACCATCGAGATTTTGTATACAAGGCGTAAGTTTAATGTGGAACAATCTATATAAAAAGAAGCGGCTGGAGGATTATTTGGCATCTCTTTTCATAGTCGTCTTTTTTTTACCCCCACCCCGTATAATTTGTTTCAATTAAACTTCTGAAAATTCCGCAGCTATCTCGAAATTCTTTTTTCACTTTTACCTAACAATTAATTATCTCGGGAACTGTCAGTGCCAAAGTCAAATATTAGCATATTGCTGAAATCAGAACCTGAAAAAAATTGGGAGGGTGCCAATAGAAAAAAGACGATGGCGGCACTCCGGAAAGGGGTGGACGTAAAAAAAGATGATTATCAAAAAAGATGCGCGTTAAAAATAAAGCTAACCTGTCCGAGGATTTTGCCCACAGATGATCTGGGCATTTTTATATGGATTATTCCACACTAAACTTACGTAGGTACTGTAATCTGTATGTAATGTATTATAGGTATATTAATTCTCTCTATCTCGTAGTGGACAAACGGTTTACCGTCGAAAAGATTTTCAAAGAGATTTGTAATGACCATTAAATTAATAAAGCATGAGAAAGACACCCTTGAGAAAGTAGCAAGACTAAAAATAATACATTGAATTTATGTTTATTTATTTATTGTGGATTATAGACGCGTCGACAACTTAGGTCATTAGCGTCTTAAATACAACAAATATCATATATCACTTAAAACTAAATAACATCACAAAACATCCATGAGCGGAGGTGGGATTCGAACCCACGACAGTGTGATCCAAAGGCCGCTACGCTAACCGTTACACCACTCTGTCCTCTGAATTTATGTTAATGAAATGTTAGTTTGTATGACATGTTGTACCGTTCCTAGGTCAAATGAATTTGCACTTTTAATTAGTAGGGTGCAAAGTGTAAATATTGATAAAAAGAGGTACTGGGGTGCAAAATGCAGTCCATTGAAAACACAAGAGTCTAGTCGTATTCAATAGAGGATAGCCGAACAACCACGAAGTATCTTTCGCATGTCAGCTGTAGAGGCGAGCGATTGTGTATCGTAGATACTGATGTTCTTTGGTATTGTATAGGTAGGTACTTACAAAAACTACGTATGCTCGTGAATGGACGGTGTGTTTTAAAGTTTTAAGGTTTATTTTGTGTTAAAGAAAATTGATACGACATTTAATTAAGAGTCGGCGTAAATAAATTACTAGATATGACTATAATAAAGCAATAATTAGGTGATTGTACAAAATTATTTCATTCTTTTCAGAGACATTTTTGAAGTACCTATCAATTTTTTAAAATTGTTTTTTAAAAACAAAATAAAACAAAATTAATATATTATAAATTGTAAGCTGTCGGGATTTCGAACATCGGATCAGCTGTGTATAATTGACAGAAAACAGTGCTCTAACCAACTTGTCTAGAACGTAACTTAGCGTTTCGTCATTAAACTGTTATTTATATAGTACAACGATGTTTAAAGCACTCTACAGTCTACAAGCTATAGTTTCAAAAGATACATCGTGGTTGTTCGGCTATCCTCTATTGAATACGACTAGACTCTTGTATTGAAAACAGCGGGGTTTACTGTTCACAGTAATATTATAATAATAACCTCTATCTGTAATTTCGTTTTCTTGCGGATTTTTTGTAGATATTTTGTATGACACCTAAATGGGAAAACGTGTTTTCAGAATTTTTATTTATCTGTTTGTTTATTTGTACCAGCGTACGAGAATGTACGAGAATGGTGTTATGACTTTCTGTAACTATTTGTTTAGTGCAAACTAGCATAATAATAATTTGTTCAGATGTTCTCTCTGTATTTAAATTTAATTGCCTGTAAGTCAGCAAATATTGTACTAACTGTACCAAATGTTGTTAAATATATATCTATCTATCTATCTATCTATCTATAACATTATAATTAATCAATAATTTATTTTATTGTTCTGGTTGCATAATTTTTATCTGACCTAGTTATGTCACATCTGTTCTATCTACAAGTTTTAAATTATAATAAAATAAAAATATTCATTACTATTGGAATATAAACAAATTTTAGACAAATATTAACAGCTTTTGAAAGTCGGAAATCTACTGAAGCACAGAGATGGTTTGTTTTGGGATTTCTGGGCCGTAGCCTACTGGAGCGAATTTTTCTTCCAGACGTTTCACTTGTTGCTGCGGTAAGCATCTTCAGTGGTGCGGCGGACTTAACCAAGTGAAACGTCTGGAAGAAGATTTCGCTCCAGTAGACCACGGCCTATAGAAACCAGAAGACAAATCATCTTTATAGAAGCCGGCCGTGAAAGCTTACATTCTTATACTACTGAAGTACGTCGATGCGTTAGTAATAATTTGCAATTTTAATTAAACAGTATGTATGTATTGATTTTCAATCGATCCTTTACCATCTCTTCAACTTAGCCAATTTTTTAACTTGAGTCAATTCACACTAGATGCCAGTAAAAATGTAATATATACGTAGACCCTCTCAAACCGTTAAGATATTTATACAGCACTAGGTTGTCTGTTAAATGTCATCGCTACGATCACGTAAGAAAGGTTTTTATCAAAACAGGTCATTAACACGAGCGCAGTCGCGAGGGTTGGCTAGTTATATAATATAATGTAGAACAAGTAGTAGTTGGTGACAGTCTGTATTACGTCGTATATAATATTATACTTGTTCATATTAGAAGCTTAAGTTTGAAACTAATCCTCAGTTTCTGTTACCGCCACGAATATAAATGTAATGTAATGAATTAGGGAGTTTATATGCTTAGGAAATGCAATTAGCCCACTAAAAGTTTGTGTAAAAGTTCTGTGCTTCTGCAAAGTGCTGTCTTTATATATGTAAACGAAGTTGTCGCGACATTCATGAAACAAAATAACAAGAACAGTTAATTGGTAACTGTTATCAGAAAATAAGCGGATTCTAAAAGATCTGTCACAAAAATTATGCTGTTAAAAATAACAGACCTGTTAAAAATGACACATTTATCCAAGACCGGTCACTAAAAACCGATTATTAAATATCTGTTTTTTAAGACCTATTGTTCAGTATTCGGTTATCTATATATATAAAAGAAAGTCGTGTTAGTTAGTTACACCATTTATAACTCGAGAACGGCTGGACCGATTTTCATGATCTTTGATTTTTTGGATTTGTTTCCGCCTTGGTTAACAGAATAACTATTAAAACATCGGAAAAATTTACCCGGGAGCGAATGAGCGAAGCGAGTGAGTAATGTAATTATTATATTATTATTCAAGCGAACGAGCGAAGCGAGTGAGTAATGTACTACCCGGGAGTGAACGAGCGAAGTGGGTGAGTAATGTAATTATAATATTCAAACGATCGAGCGAAGCGAGTGAGTAATGTAATTATAATATTCATGCGACCGAGCGAAGCGAGTGAGTAGTGCATTGAAGTCCGGGCGAAGCCGGACCAGGCCGCTAGTTATATATATAAACCTGTTTAAAATAACCAGGTTAATAAATGACTTATTACTTAATAACTGGTTATTATTTTTTGTTCTTTTCCAAGATTTTATGACTGTAAAAAACGTAATGTTAACCAGCTACAGACTGTTAATCCCCCTTGGCTTCAAGGATTAATCCAATGTGCCAGATGTAAGTTACAGTTATTTATAACAGTTTATTTTTTAATAACAGTAAAGACCTGTTATCAAAATATAACACTGCGATACTCTGTCATAGTACAGAGTCATTGCACTTTACGAAATTACGACACCAACTGCTGCGGCGTGACGTTCGTACCTATAGCACGCGGTACCTCATAATCCGACCATATTAATACCAAAAACAGTAAGTTAATCTGAATAGCGTTGAGTTTCAATGACCTTAAAAAGCTTAAGCTATTTAAATGGGTAGGACGTAAAGCGCGCGAAGTTTAAAATTTGACACAGCATAAGATATAAGTATAATTTATATATTTTAGAAGTTCGTTTTTTAATCATTTGTATTATAAATAAAAATAAGTAATAATCGTACTCAATGCAGGCCAACTATAATAATTGTTTTTTTCTAAAATGATGCGTTTTATAAATTGTATTAATAAATTAAGCTTTATTTTCAACTCCTCGATATAGCATTGTGCTCTGTACTATGTGGCGTAGCTATTAAAATTCCCGAATTAAATGAACAAATTGAACTCAAGCATTTCACAGACAATTCAAAATTTAACTAACTTTATCTTCTTTATATATGCCTCTTCTCTCCTCCTTATTGTAATTTTCTACTTACAAAATTGCACGCTGTATTATTCCAGACAGTACAAAAGAGAATTGTGACACATAGTAAGGGAAATTGTCAACCTGGTGCGAACTTTACCTAAACATACTTTTTTGAGGCGAACATTAAACAAGACTGTAAAAAACTAGTTAGGGTTTTATGAAAACACTGTGCATGTAAAATAAACAAAAGTCTATAGAAAATGGAATCAGCGACGTTTTCTAATATCACTGTATTGAACACTATTAGTTATTGGCCTGTTAAACTTACTTTACACTTTACAGCAAATTATTTTCTAATGAAATGTGAAGAAACTGTATTTATGAAAAAAAAAATATTTTATGTTAATAATAAGATGCACTCATTATCATACCGTACTACAATAGTCAAATCACTGATGACTGACAAATTTAACACTAACTAAATAGATTTCAAAAACAGACGGAACGTTTTCTGTCGTCGCGATAGCTTCATTCCGTCGTGGTCGCGTCGTCTCGAGTATGAAGTTGTCGCGACGATGCAAATGACTCTTCATAGGATGTCTTGCCGAGTCGGCGACCCAGCCGACACGAAACGTTCCATCTCTAATAATTTGTCCTAAGGTTGGTGATATAAAAGCCACGTGATTACTAAATCTGTTTGATAGTGAAACGATTTACATTCTGTATACAGTTATTCATATACGTGCACCATATACAGGGTTCTGAATCGTTTTGCGGGTAATAGAGATTTAACCCGTAAAATCAAACTTTTGCGATTTTCTGCTCCCTAATTATTTTAGAAAAAATATCTTGGAATAAAAGTTTTAGAACATAAAATTTCGCATCTAAATCATTAAATAAAATTAATTTTGCATGCTTTGTAACGGCAGAAATTTGATATGAAAATGTCAAAATTACCTCAAAAACAGATAGCGATAGCCATGGAACTTGAACAAAATGATGACGTTTTAGCTGTCAGAATAATTTCTAATCGTTTTGTTCAAGTTCATGGCTATCGCTATCTGTTTTTGAGGTAATTTTGACATTTTCATATCCAATTTCTGCCGTTACAAAGCATGCAAAATTAATTTTGTTTAATGATTTAGATGCAGAATTTTATGTTCTAAAACTTTTATTCGAAGATATTTTTCCTAAAATAATTAGGGAAGCAGGAAATCGCATACGTTTGATTTTACGGGTTAAATCCCTATTACCCGCAAAACGATTCAGCACCCTGTATAAACCAGATACAAAACAGGATGTTCAGTTTATTCTGATATAAGTAAAAAACATGAAAAAGAATTATTAGGGTTCCGTACTCCAAAAGAAAAAAACGGAATCTTTATAAAATCAGTCACGTGTCCGACGTCCGTCTGTCTGTCTGTCATAGCCGATTTTTCTCAGAAATCATGCGAAGTAGAAACTTACGCATATAGTATTTATTTATTGTAGATTATAGACGCGTCGCCATCTCAGGTCTGCATTAGCGTCTTTCAACAACACTAAATAACAACTTTCTTTCAAACTAAATAACATCACAAAACATCAATGAGCGCAGGTGGGATTCGAACCCACGACAGTCTAGTCTAGAGGCTGCGGTACCATATTATACGCTATATCCACTAGGCTACATTGCCCTCTAGCGTATAGTAATACCTACATCTTATTAACCCGCATATTTTGCACTAGTTAACACTTTAAAATATAGATATAATAATTAAAGAGGGAGCAAATTAAATACCTACTCGATTTTTTTTTAAATTTTGTAGGTATATCATAGGTAGGTACTTATCATTTAAAAGGGCTTGTTATGAGAAATGCAAACATATTTTTTTTCACAACTTTAAATAGGTAGATATTCTGAAAAGATATTCTGAAAAATATGTGAAAATAGAGCATTAAACCGCCCCCCCCCCTTATTTTCGAAACTACTGGACCTAAAATTTTAAAAAAATCAGGGAATATAACGTTTTACATAAAATTTAATTGAAAATGTCTGTCAATTAAAAAAAATAATCCCGCTAAAGTTGTCACCTATAAAGCTCGTCAGTCCTGCCGTTTCTAAGAGGCTAGGGGCTATAGGTGACTATCCATATATAATTATTAATATTAGACCTAGGAGTTCTGCTGGACAAACGACTCACCTTCACAAAAAACTGCAAATATACATGCAACAAAACCTATGCAGCCATGTACCGACTCTATCCTATGTTCAACAACAAGAATAACTTAAACCTCATTAACAAATTACTACTGTACAAAACAATTCTAAGACCAATCTTCACTTACGCTTGCCCTGTTTGGAGTTCAATGAGCAATTCCAACTTTCAGAGTTTGCAAATTTTACAAAACAAGTCACTCCGAATAGCAACACGTCTTCCTAAATACACTCCAATTACCTTATTGCATAACACCGTCGACCTAATGTCAGTTAAAGATTTTGTTCATGCCGCAACTAAAAAATTCTTTCAAAAATGCAGTTTAAGTGACTCCGACATTATAAACTCAATCGGCAATTACAACCCGAGTGACCTCAGTGGACATAAACACAAACGTATTAAACATATACTATCCTAAAATCAGCGCTCCAGTGCTGCAGTGCATTCACGAACACCTTCATGTTTGGGTTTTTCTTTCAACCTTTTATTTTTCCAAAGAAATAACTTAATTATTAAACATGTTTAATAATGCTGATTTACAAAACTGTACGCAGTTGGTTGTTATGGTACACTGTAAACAAAAATATTGTAATATCTGTATTCTTTTATTATTCTTTGACAAATAAAGTTTTATATTATATTATTATTAATATTAGAGATCAGTGGCTTAAATAAAAATTCGACTGATGACCAGTCCTATACTTCCCACCTAGTAAATATTTGCAAAAAATAAACACTCTTTTTTTTTATTCTTTGACTAGGCCCAATTAACCTTAGCTGTTGGTGGTCTTTAAAACACAATTTAATTTTTATTCTTTGAAGAAAGCATGGCCCTCTTTTTTGTTTGGTGATCTACTGATGGCTAACTTAATATAGCAAAAATCATGGTTACCTTGATTTACGTACAATTTTTATTTTTTTTAGTAAAATATTTTTTTTCTCGAAAACTATACATTTTAGAGAAAAAAAATATTTACATTTTTTTCATATTATAACATCTATAATTCATTTATATTTTTTTTTACCTATGTTAATACGTGACATTGAGGTCGTTTTTTTGAATATATCAGGATCCACTGAACCGATTTGACTCAAAATCTAATCAGATCTAAGTTAAAGGCTGATAAACACAATAGAACAATCGGCATGCCCGTATGTTGTTCCGTTCTTAAGATATCGAAGGCGAAAAATTGACCACATACACACACACACATACACACACACACACATACACACACATACACACACACACACACACACACACACACACACACACATACATACAGACATCAGTCGGAAAATGATTTTAAACGATTGCTAGGGTCTCAAAACGTGAAAATCTGTTAAAATCTCGAAATATTGTTTTCGGACTGAATCCATTACTTCCCTACCATAGTAGAGGTGGGAAGTAAAAATATTCTTGTTGTGTCCCTATGTGGCAAAATAAGATGGACACCCTGTCAGTAGAAGTCTGTATTTATAATATTATAAAACGAAGTCAGAAGTTAGCTGCATTTAGCTCATAGTTTATTAACAAACAAAGTTGAACTAACACATTACGACCACCAAAACAGCATACTAACAATAACTACATGCAGATAGAGTGTTTCAGAACGAAGTGTTACACTTAAGGATAGTTAAGTGCACTTAAGGTTAGATTTAAACTGACTATTATAATTAATAAGATCGTTCAAAGGACTCAAACATACTTATAGCGATAATCTCACAGAAAATTTTTTTAGCTGTAGCTAATAAATTGATAGCCTTCGACGTTTATTTTGCAGTCTGTACCAACATCATTGAAAAAAAAACACTTACAAAATTAAAATAAGAAATAATGGGTGAAATTTTATTTTTGATTTTTCCGCGAAACGATCAAAAGATTTCGACAAGCAAACCGTGAAATTAAATTAAGAAAGATTTCCGTAAAATAGTTAGTAGGTAGATAATTAATATGAGAAAAAATATTAAAAAAAAAGGACTTTCCAAAATGATGTAAATAATTTTTAAGTTAATAGAAAAAAACTAACTTAACAGCTTTCGTATTATGTGAGCAGGCCCGGACTGGATCGGCAGGTTACGCAGGTAACCAAGCAAATGCCCAATCTTCCAAAAAATAAAAATAGCTATATAATTAAAAAATATTACTTTTTTGTACAGTTGTAAAAAAATAAATTATATAAACTCGGGCCGGTCAAAGACGTTACGTGATAACAATATAGTGGTCAGTTCGGACCTGTATGCGAGTAATTTGAAAAATGGTAAAAATGTGTTGATAAAGAGCTTTAAACCCATCACGTATTACAACTTAGTTATATACTTCGTTTAATAAAATGATTTCCATTTTACAAATGTTTTTAATTTAAGCTTTTAGCTTTTTATCGCTTTTAAACAAATTTAGATGAAAATTGCTCAGCTATAATCAAATATTTTTCATTTTTGTTTGTAAAGAATTTGATTTGCGTTCTTTTATTTTGTTGCTCCTTTATATTTACTATTAAATATGTAAATTTCCATATTTTCATTAAATAAAGACTTAATTATTTATATTATATTTGGTTTTTTGTTGTAAAGCAATATTAATAAAAACCTAATATTGGTATTAACACACAATATGCCTAAACAACAAGTAGGCGTTTTATAATACGCCTGATTCAAACTAGGCATATTGTAAAGTCTTTGTTTTTTTGTTTTTGGAGTAAGTCCTATCGGCGTTTTATAAAACGCATATAAAATAGTCCAATTGTAAAAGTATTATTATTTTACAATTTTCCCAGTCATTTTGAAAAAGCCTGGGCGTTTTATAAAAAGCCTGGTTTTAGAATATACCTACGACACATACATACACGCATGTAAAATAGCTATTTTATAGGGGATATGGCAAAAATATACTTTAAATGCTAAAGACCATAAGCTTTCGTGATTAGTTGAAATTGCAATAAGCCACCCTGTACATTATAATTTTAAATAAAACGAAAACTTAAGCGGAAATTTTACAGCCGGCGGAAATATCACAATGAATAATTTTGCTGAGATACGTATTATTATATTTTATTACTGAATTATTTTTATCATTGAAATGAAACATAGCGTGTATAAATTATGTATTTTATGACAAGTGAACGTTAATAAAAATTGTGGGTAAAAGCGGAATGTTCCCGGGCATCCCCGCTGCAGGAATCAAGGTTGGGAGAGCTGCGTACACTCCGAGGAATACCCACCTCGTAAAACTGATATTTAATTATTCATGTGAGACTGGTTTTTATCTAAGATTCTCCGAGGTCCGATATTTCTATCAGCTATTAAATATGGTCAGTACACCAACAGAATAAAAAAAAAATAATATTGATCTTCCAAAAGTAAGACGTGTATACAGTGAATGAGGCTGCAATAGTAGATTGTATTAATTCTAGTGTCGTAATGAGGTATTACTGCAGCAATTCACACGCGTTGCGATCGCTGTGTTTCGTTCCGAGTAAATACATATTATTTTTCACATAACAACTCTATTGACAATTCGATTTGAGGTACCTGCAATTAATTAGATCTATCAGATCCATGTGAAATTTATGTGGGGTTATGTCTGTCATTTTGACGTTTTCGAGTATTATGCGCGAATTGAAGTTGGCGCGACTCAATCGCTCTATCCCTCTCTTAACAACATTAAAAAACACAGAAAACCTACAACTGAACATTTTCATCCCTAGGGTTGAAACTCTCAGTTTTAACCCGCTATACAGGTACCGAAAATCGAATTTTCAATAACGGCGTTGTGAAGAAATTATATTATTCTCTATATTCCCAGACAGCCTATATAGTATATGTTCCTTGTACACTGATCTCACACGGCCAGAATGAGATAGATAACGTATTATTAAAAGTCGGAACAATCATTTCTCTATTATAGTCTAAGTGGTTTATTTTTTTCCTTTTAACTGTCCTTGAATTTTATTTTATTCCGGGTCGCTCGTATTAAGCCGGATAATTTGACAAGTCCAGTATAGTTCTCGAGATATTCGCGGCCATAATATATGAAAACATTAAATCCCGACATGTTTTACATTTTCGGTCACTTCTCATCTTTTTTTTGTCGTTGCGTAAAAATAATTGATTAGTTACCTAACCTAACATGAAGGTGCAGCCCACTAACGAACAAAATTGCGGCCAAATTTGCGACCACTGGTTGCGAAAATTTTTTAAATAGCGACTAGAGTGCGACCAGTGAAAAAGTACTAAGAAAAAGATGAAATATTGGGTGCATCCTATCTTAGAAAGACTGATTGGTCGCTCTTTTTCAACTGCTATAGTGAGTTATGTACCATTTCCGTCTGTGTAAATATCTGGTCGCACGACAGCTTGGCCGTCTATGCATCGCGGTAGTCAATTCCGTCTTTACCATAAGGGCACGTGGGGCACGAGCCAACGGCCCCCCGCTTGATGGGGACCTCGAATTGCCGAAATTCAGTGCCTATGCATATTTTAACCAACCAATCAATTTAAAAAACACCTTGGCATATTGGTTTCTTATAAATATTCAATGAAGTCACTAAACTAAAGTACACTCTGATGTTTTTATTATTTTTTGCGCTTTCTAAAAAGGCCCCCAAACTCTGTGTGCCCAAGGGCCCCTGACTGGCCTAAGATGGCCCTGCCGGTAGTTCCCGTTGGGCGCAGCGACCGTCTGGTTGTGGTCGCAAATTTGACCGCGAGTTTGGTCGCTAGTAGGCGGCAGTCCTTACTTAGTGAGAATGGATTTACAATTTGGTATTAAAATTTAATAAACTGAAAATATAAATTGGTAACTAGGCCCAATTAACCCTGACCGTTGACGACCTAAAAATGCATAAATGTCAAATATTTATTACAAATTGAATCACCATGTATTTTACATCAACCCATTGTTATACAGAAAATGTTGAAAAATATAAGGCGTAGTAAAACCATTTCAACTATGCTTTCCAACTGCTTAGTTCCTTGTTTCATGAAGGAAAAAATGTATTCTTTATATTTTTTAGCTTAATTTAAATACATATTTTTCACGTACAAAGTAATAAAATATCTTTACTTTAATATTTTTTATAGCGGTTGAATGTTAAGAAGTTTTTCAGATTAACAAAAATTATAAAACTGTATTCAGAATAAAAAAAATTATAATTACTTCCTACAACTTATCTGATTTTTTTATCGGCTAAATAATCATTATTCAAAATATTTTCTTATTTGTGTGAAAAAATTCACAAGCTAAAATATATTTTATTTAAGGTACGGCTTTAACAAAATTATATCAAAGCACCTTATTGTTGTTTTTATACAAAATCTATTTAATGATTATTTTGATTTCTATTTGCCGTCAATTGAACGGCAAAAGTTTGAAAAATATAGGAAAGTTCTACAAATCAATATATTATTATGTATGTATTTTTAGTCAAAAAGCCGCGAAGTGAAGTAAAAAACGTATTCAGATTTTTACCTAAAAACTGAATGATCAAATTACGTACAAATTTATTATTGCTTACACCGAGGTACTTTCTTCAAACCTACAGTAAACAGAAATCAAATTCATTAAATCTTTTTTCATTAGACATAATACATAATTAACTATAACCCCAAATATTTGGTAATTGCTACAAATCTTGATTAACATATTATTAAGACATCATCTCTAGCAATTGAGCAAAACGAAGCCGAAATTATATTTTTATACTAAAATATTTTCAATAGATATTATCGTTATTCTATAAATTACTGTTTTCAAGCTGACCACCCTGTCACATCTTACAAGGTTTCTCCGGATGGAACAACAAAAATCTGAAATAGCTTAGGAGGCGTAGAATAAAAAAGTTCAGAAACCACCGTTATAATTAGTAATTATCAAATAATAATTTTAAGGCAAAATGCATGTAAACTAATCGAAGTTAGAATAATTAGACATGACTACAATTTCGTACACTGATTTCGCTCTAGCTTTTATACCTTATAAATATGCGAGATACAACTAAATTTGTACTACTTTACACATAATTACGTGCAGGGTGTATGTCAAAAGATGGAACTACAGCGAATTAATTCAAAAGATTTAGGGATTATAAAAGTAATTACTATAAGAATTTGTTGATGTAGAATGATTGTATATGAGTCCTATACGAGTTCCCAAAATATTATTGATTATTGACGCCCAGCAACTAAGGTTATTAGCGTCTATAAATTTTTAAAAGTGCGATAAATTCAGTTAGCATAGCATTAAGAGCAGTACCGTTTTTAACACGCTTTTATTAGCTTCACCTGTATGTTTGCTTGCTTGTCAGTTTGTAACCGACTTCTTTGAACTTGATTTTGACCAACTTTGAACGGTCAGATTTAGTTTAAACGTTGTCGACTTATCAAGGACCGACGACAATACAATAATTCAATAAGTTTGTCCCATTATCCTGACCAGGATCTCCAGGACTAAAAAAAAAAAAAAGCAAAAAACTTCAGATTGAACTGAAACTTTGCACACTTAACAAGGACCGATGACAATACAATAATTCCATAAGTTTGTCCCATTATCCTGACCAGGATCTCCAGGACTAAAAAAAAAGCAAAAAACTTCAGATTGAACTGAAACTTTGCACACTTATCAAGGACCGATAACAATACAATAATTCCATAAGTTTGTCCAATTATCCTGACCAGGATCTCCAGGACTAAAAAGCAAAAATAAATTATAATTTAAAAAAACTAAAAAACACGCTTTAATGAACTAAAAAGTAAAAAATAATTAATTTTATTGTAAAAAAATGTGAGGTGCTTTGTATATCATATTTTCATACTACCCCACGCTTTTTTACAATAAAATTAATTATTTTTTACTTTTTTGTTTATTAAAGCGTGTTTTTTAGTTTTTTTAAATTATAATTTATTTCTCAGCAGTTATCTCATCCTATTCGTAAAAATATTTCACTTTTTAGCCACGATCTATCTATCTATGGAAATGGCATATGCGTTTAGGTGAATGGTTGTGTGAGCATTTGTATTACCATTTTTCTCCAAAACGGCTGAACCAATTTTGATGGGTTTTTTTTTAAATTTGACATACAGAGTTCGCGTGACTGGAACTTCGAGTTACAGAGTGTATTATGTAATCACAGTACCTCGTAGGGAAATCATATTTAGTTCGAATTATAGAGTTTAAATAATTCAAGTTATGGTTTTTTGAATTTCAGCGGAAGTGGCTATAATCTATACGACTTAGGCCCGTATTCACCAAGCCTAGTTAGTTATTTATTCCGTTGATTTATTCCCCTGGTAACTATCACACGGAATAAATAGTGATAATTCAAATTACCAAACATAGTTAAGTTTCCTGCAGGTATAAATCGTAAGAATAGTTATTCTGTTCAATTTCAAGGGTATAAATATTTATCCGCCTAGTTAAATAGGGTGTGCACGAAATGCATAAATTACTTTATGGCCTGGCGACCTTTTCAGGTCAATATTAATTTCATATCTTACAGGTAAAGGTTTTTGTCAGTAAAATATGTCAATATTCACCATTTTACATTTTCGATAGATGCGCCATCGGTCGGATCTTTGGTAAACGTGCTTTAGAATCAAAATATTTGACAAAATCTCCAAGGCGTATGGTAATAGTAAATTTTTACCTGAGGTTACTATTCTATCGAATAAATTGCTTGGTGAATAGAAAGTTTATTTTATTACAAGGAATACATTTATTCTAACGTTAGTAACTTCTATCTTTAACAGTGTTTGGTGAATACGGGCCTTGGAGATGATTTCAACTTAACGAGGTTTGAATTAAAGATTTAGTTTCCACAGTTTTGTATTCGAAATATCATGAAAAAATCGTCGTCACCGAACACACTGTATGAGTCGTTTCTGAAACAGCCTGTAAATGTTCAAGCCAACCTTTATAATGTACGTATCTACCATAGGTAGGTACCAACATTTAAATATAATGCCAAACCCTTCTTGCAGAGAAAATTAAAACTTAATATTCGAGTGCGAGCGAAAGATAAGCGATGCCCACCGTCGCCCTGTACGACGCCAGCGCCGTTCTACGACACGTTCGCATACTGGAAACGACGTCACTTCAGTGGTGTACCTCACCCTCGCAATCTTGTTAATGTTGAAACTCTTCAACAGTGGCGAAAACAATATTTTTTAGAGTAGGGGCTCACAATATTTTTACTTCCCACCTCTACTATGGTAGGGAAGTAATGGATTTAGTCCGAAAAAAATATTTCGAGATTTTAACAGATTTTCACGTTTTGAGACCCTAGCAATCGTTTAAGATCATTTTCTGAATGATGTCTGTATGTGTGTGTGTGTATGTGTGTGTGTGTGTGTGTGTGTATGTGTGTGTGTGTGTGTGTGTATGTGTGTGTGTGTGTATGTGTGTGGTCAATTTTTCGCCTTCGATATCTTAAGAACGGAACTATACATACGGGCATGCCGATTGTTCTATTGTGTTTATCAGCCTTTAACTTAGATCTGATTAGATTTTGAGTCAAATCGGTTCAGTGGATCCTAAGATATTCAAAAAAACGTCCTCAATGTCACGTATTAACATAGGTAAAAAAAAATATAAATGAATTCTAGATGTTATAATATGAAAAAAATGTAAATATTTTTTTTCTCTAAAATGTATAGTTTTCGA
This sequence comes from Mongoloraphidia duomilia, assembly GCA_039654895.1. Lineage (NCBI taxonomy): Eukaryota > Metazoa > Arthropoda > Insecta > Raphidioptera > Raphidiidae > Mongoloraphidia > Mongoloraphidia duomilia. The sequence continues at coordinate 35,212,358 of CM077524.1, forward strand.
GAAAAAAAATATTTTACTAAAAAAAATAAAAATTGTACGTAAATCAAGGTAACCATGATTTTTGCTATATTAGGTGTGTTTGGTATCGAGGTGTAGTGTAGTGTAGTGTAGATAACTTTTCACTGAAAAGTGTAAAAAGTTCAGCAAAAGTGTAAACTAAATGTACACTTGTAACAAACGGGCTAGTGTACATTCTGAGTAGATTGTACATGCGCATTACAAAATAAATAAATGACAGATTGACTGAGTTCATTATTTCTTGTTTTTACAGTTTTTTTGGTCGTAAAAATGTTAAACTCACTGCCATATTTACCTTGTACCATTACATTTTGAAGCTCATTCATTTTTAAGAGACAAAAATTATAAAAAACAGAGTACGAAAAAGGTATCAAATCTGTCAAAGCGATTGTCAATTCAGACATATATCACGTGACCTCTACTACACTACGTGCACTTGCTCAAAAGCCGGGACTAATAGTTGTTACACCTTTAGCCCCACACTGAAATAACAAACAGGTCAGTTATTTTACACTTTTGTATAACAAACGTAATAGTGTCAAAAGTGTTTACACTTTTTACACTACACCTTGATACCAAACGCACCTAATAAGTTAGCCATCAGTAGATCACCAAACAAAAAAGAGGGCCATGCTTTTTTCAAAGAATAAAAATTAAATTGTGTTTTAAAGACCACCAACAGCTAAGGTAATTTGGGCCTAGTCAAAGAATAAAAAAAAAGAGTGTTTATTTTTTGCAAATATTTACTAGGTAGGAAGTATAGGACTGGTCATCAGTCGAATTTTTTATCAAATAACAACAGGCCGGTTTAGACAGACATACGTGACGTCATCAGACATCGAACAGACACTGAACAAACACCCAACAGACACTGAACAGACACCCAACAGACACTGAACAGACACCGGACAGACACTGAACAGACACCGGACAGACACTGAACAGACACCGAACAGACACGTGTTTTTGGATGACGTCACGGCTGTCTGATTAAACCGGCCTGTTAACTACTCGTCGACAAGCAATTATCAGTTGCGCAATTATTCGGTCGGCCGATATCCGGTCTGTGCTCACAGAGTCAACTAAATGATCGGCCAAATGATTTAGGCGTTGATTGGGAAATTTTAAGGAGTCTATAAACGACTTTTTTTTAATCATTGCAAGTTCAGTCTAACTTAAAAAATGTTGTTGGATTTTTTTCTAGCATTTAAAACGGCTTCTTATAAATTTTTGAAGTTGGTTAAAATAGACCACACCTCTATTTTTCTTTTCGAGCGGCTGACGTCACCAGACCCGAATAGTTAATTAATAAATGGCGATACTATCAGTACACAGTGAAGATAGGCGACCTGGTTATAAAGGTTATAAAGCCAACTCAACTTGGTGACGCGTAAGCAAGTATTAAAACTATTTAAATTGTAACTCCGCAAATACTTGACGTATTAAAATGAAATAAACGCCATTGTGTTTGTGACGATGATCTCTTATATTAGTTATTTTTTTTAATTTTTGTAACCTCGTAAGTCGTACAATTCTGTTGGCTGATTATAACACAGTGCGTATTTAATAAATAATATTATCAACTGGTTGTCAGACTGATTTTTGATGCTGGGTTTAGACAGGAATGCAGACCATTATTCAAACATCTAAATATTTTGTCATTGCCAAGTCAATATATATACAGCTGTTTAATGTGTATAAAAAATAATATGAAAAGTTTTAGTGACCATTCTTTGGTTCATAGTCATGATACCAGAAATAAGCTTAATCTGTGCTTGCCTTTACACAGATATGCAAAGACCACGTACGGACCAAATTATTATGGTATAAAATTCTTTAATAAATTGCCCAACGAAATTAGAGATTTAGATACTAAAACTTTTAAAAAAACTATTTAAAAAAATGTTAATAGAAAAATGTTTCTATAGTGTACATGAATATCTTGACTGTCATCATGTATAATATACTTATTATTATTATTAATGAATTTCATTGAGATAGAGCGTGTGTTTGTGCTTTCGAGATTATTGAATGGAAAATAACTACACAAACTAGATGATATTATTCACATATTTTTAACCCGCCTCTGGCACTCATTCCTTCGTCTGATGAGTTTCATTTGTAACTCCAGCACCGTTACGAAAAACGAAGGAATATCATTGCATACAATTTTAAATAGTTATTTGTACAAACTTTATTAATACCAAATTATTTTGTCATTTTTAATACGAGAAATGTTATTAAAATTCAAATTTTTTCTCTTACCTAAATCTGTAAAATCTTCATTTCTAGCTATTAAAAGTTAGGTGTAAAAGTTTTTTATTAAAATAACATTAATATTTCCTGACGTAATGCTTTCAGATTTGGAATTGCAAAGTTGTAGCTTATGAGAATTAAAGTTTGCTCAAAGAAGAGCAAAAAACTGCTCTTACTCATAAAATAATATTTTAAACTTTTCACTATATTCACTGCAACTTCATTATTCTTCGATATAATTTTCTCACATTCTGAATGACGACGGTTAATTATATTTAACACTAGCGGCCCCGTCCGGCTTCGCCCGGGTGCAATACACTACTCACTCGCTTGATTAATATAAATATACTACTCACTCGCTTCGCTCGCTCGTTTTTATATATAATTTTTAGTTTCAAAAAAATTATAATTGTTGTCAAAGAAAGAACATAACAAAAAAAAATATATATAAATAATTAATATCATGTAGAATTTAGAAAAAAAAGTCAAAAATTCTACGATGCCATCAGTTTCCGAACCCGGGTCCCTGTGCATAGAGTGCTGCGACGTTACCTCTACGCTACGAGTGGAACAGTTATGTACGGTCGTTTTTATGATATAAGTATGTTGCGAATTCTTACGGTCGGGTTACGAATTTAATTAATTAATTATTAAGTATTATTATTTATTAATTATGCTATATATATAATATAAATCTTCCGTGAAAAATTATCCAACTGTTGGTGAAAACCGCATCAAAATCCGTTGCGTAGTTTAGAAGGAGTTAGCGGTTAAACAGACAGACAGACAGACGCGAAAAGCGACTTCAATTTATACTATGTAGAGATTTAAAACAATATAACTTTTGAGTTTTGGGCAAACCAACAGTAAATTTTAAATCTATTGTTTTTATTTATATACCTATATTTTTTAGAGATTTTTTTTAAGAAAAATAATATTGTTGTGCCAAAACAGGTACCTACCAAGTAGTTTAAAACGATGTGAAACGTTTAGAGTTTATGGTCGATCGACCATAAAATTAAAATTACCGCTAGTTAAAGAGCCAATCAGAAGACGCGCGCCATGAAAATGACGAAATATGACTGAGACAGCGTCGTCATGTTGTCGTTGTGATGCGAGTTGTGATGTGAGTTGTGATGTAAAATATCAAACTTCGTAATTCTCACTCGAATTAATTTCTTAGCAAAAACGTCTGAAAATAATGTGTAAAATAACACTAAAAATATTTGAACGTATGAAGTAACAAAAACACTAAAACACGCTTTTTGACGCTTGACAGTTGTTCGAACATAGTCCCATGCCATCATCCGACTTTATTATTTTTTTAAGGCCTTTCCGAGTCTCTAAAAATTTGATAGCCTTAAATTCAAAAACACTGCCGATTAAAAAAATAAAAAAATACGTGGGTTGACCATTGTTATTTTTTCCCGGATAGATGTCAATATTTGAAATATACTGTTAAATTTGTGTTTTAAAGTCCACCAACAGCTAAGGTTATTTGGGCCTAGCACCAATTCATATTTTCAATTCATTATTTTTTTTTATAATAAATTGAAAATCCAATTGACACTTTTATCAGCTCTCGGGCTAGAACTCCGGAACTGGGGAGTTGTAGTAGAGGAACCATAGCAACGCCATGTAAACAACAGCATTGCTATACTCTCGGCTATTCTCAAGTCCTATACTGTTAAAAGTAACGCTCTATGTGCTATCAGTAATTTTAAATTTTCCGCAGCGTTACATCTCTGTTATATTTTTAAATTGGCGCATACTTTTCTATCTAATCGATTATGTGAAATAAACGAAGCTGAAAGAAGGAAGTTTCTTAATAAAATAAACAAAATTGAATTTGTAAATAACGATATAGGTCAGACGTGATTTTTCAGCGCAACAGAGTACAATATGTACTGATATATCATTTTTATTATTTCTTCAAATACTAAAAGCAAATCTTTAAAAAAGTATAACGTTATTGTATTGAAAATTACATTGCTTTGTTTTTTATACGCTGGTAATGTGATTTCAATCTGTTTATTTCAGTGGCGTAGCATTAAAAATTTATTTGTACTTGCTACAAAATACGTATTGAAAAAATATTAAATAGGTACAAAAATTAATGCTGAGTTGCAGAAAGCATTGTCAAAAAAACTGATTATACAATGATCTTAGATTGTGATGACACATATTTCTCCATAAAAAAGCATGTGTGATAAAATTACTTTTAAAATACCTATATTTTTTCGTGATTGAAAATAGGTACCTACAGAATTGTACACACTTAGTTTTTCTGTATCTACTGTAGAAATACAATTAAAAATGGGACAAATGTAGATTAACTCATAACTTATATTGTATGTGTTGAATGGCTAATTGTTTTTTGTATGTGAAATGAGGACATGATATCTGGTAGTAGAGAATTTTACTCGAATAAAAAAACATTTACATGCGCTATCGTGTAAATACCTCGGGAAATTGTTTATTAGAAAAATAGAATAAGTAAAATAAACAAAAAAATATCAAAAATGGAATCCACGACGATTTCTATTATGGCATTAAACATTATCGGTTATTGCCCTGTAAAACTTACTTTACAGCAAATTATTTTCTAAAGAAATGGGAAGAAACTGTATTTATGAATAAAAAAATTATGTAATTATATTTTTTTAATTTTAAACTATATAAATCCATAGCAACTATTGTAATGTTTCCCTTATTTCCGCCATGCTTTTGAAGCCCCTCCCATTGAACAAAACTCAATAGCTTCTTTCAATTTAAAAACTACCTACTAGATATAAAACGTTTTCAATTAGAGATATACAGCGGCAATGAAATTGTTCATCAAAACTCAATTACATAAATGCAACGTAATTGCTGTCGGCATTAAAAGTACCTACCTATAATGTGTCGGCAAAATTGGTATAAAATTGAAAACTGTTAAGCTTTGGTCATAATTTTATGAGACGAGGGACAAACTGTATGGTTTATTACCTATCTAGAATGACACAAATGTTTTTTTTATAGATGACATAATAGAGAAACTGCTTTTTTTCGAAACAAAAAATAGTAAATGAATCAACAAAATTTTGAAGTAGGTATTTAATGACATAATATTGTTGACTATTACATCAATGTGATAGGTTGTTATATTATTTCAATAGATGACATTTGACGTTCAGAAATAGTTTTTGGTTTTGCAAAAAGTAGTAGAAATAGCAGTATTATCGTTTTGTCATTATTGGTCGGTCTCTTGTGAAAAAGTTATCGTACATTTTTCTACAGGATTTGTTTGTGCATTGGATTGTACTTTGAAAACTTTAAGAATTATAGTATCTAGTATTTGTTTGAAATTATTGGTGTTAGAAATTAATTTGATTTATCAGTGCAGTTAAGATTAAAGAACCTAAATATTTATAATAGATTAATATCATTAATACAAGTTAATTAGTTCTTCTTAATATCGTTTTATGCAAATAATCTGTTGGTACTGAATCAGTAGAAATATTCATCAGCATGTTAACCCGTTGGTAAGTGTTTTTTATTTTTTTATGAAATTATTATTTGTTAGCATTGGCTAAATTGAACTAAAAAACCGACATGCAACCCATTAAAATGGTTGAGTATTTACTAAAACATATTATATTTAAATATCACAATTCACAATGCATGTATTAGCAAGTACAGTATTTTCTCGGCAGGGTTTGGCACTGTAAACAAATACACTATTTTCTCGGCAGGGTTTGACACTGCAAATGATGTTTTTGAAACTCGTTGTAACGCAGAATTTTCCGTTACGGAAATATTTACACGGAAGTGACGTTACGCGCATCATACATGTGGCTTTTCTGTCAGTAACATATTTATGTGCTATGTATACTATCTATTCCTAAATTTCTTCGTCCACGATCCCCTTAAAGATTAGCACAATTATTGTCGGGGATCGCCATTAATATACAATAAAGTAATTTATTTATTTAATTTAATTTTTTTGAAGTGCAACTTTTTTTTGCACGGTAGAGAATTGGATTTATCTGACGAAATAACAACCAATATATAATATAGATAGTATTTTATTTAATAAACTTATAAAGTAATGAAATTATAATGTAGCGACTCTGTAAGATTCGGGCGATATTTTTCGCGGACCGGCGGGTTATAAACTTACGTTTGCATATGTTTCACTTCTGTAGTGTGTAGCGTAAACTACACGGTCCATTTTCTTAAAGTTATTTTTCATCCTCTCTCAAGGGTTAATTTCATCTTATCTTTTGCTGCAACTTGTAGACAGTATGAATGTAGAAAACATATTTATACACAGATTAGCAGAGCAATAAAATATGCGTGTGGGGGTTTATGAAACATCCATAAATACTGAGATTATAGATAGGAAATTATATGAATATATACAAACATGGCTTCGATATTCAGATTCAGGATTAGTTGAAGCCTTTATCGAAAATATGCTAATATTGCGCTGTTGTTCGTCGTTTTAAACAGGCACTTAATATATCATATTATATGTAAAATATGCTGGTTTTTTAAGAACATATTATTATAAAATATTGGGATCCGTCAGATGGGTGGAGCTTAAAAAACATGGAGGAGATCGGGGGATAAATCATATTTACTATAAGAATATTCTGATGGTAAATATGTTTTATCCCTTCACGCAACATCATATATTAAATAGATTTATACGGCTGTTTTGCAGTTGAAAACTTTTATTGGAAGAGCAACCAATTACATAATTGATTCCTGCAAATATCGGAAAAAATCATTTTAACAACCATAGACATATGATATACCTTGCTCCAAAAATATACAACCAAATTCCCATTGAAATAAAATCTATCCAAAATATAAAAAAATTCAACAAACAACTAATCAGATGGCTGGTCACCGATGAGGCAAGGAGCGCTTACCATATTCTCATCTGAGAATATGGTGAACGATTCTTGCTTCAGACTAACATTCAATTGCTTGCTTCTTTATTTACTTATTATTATTATTTTAGTTTTTACCTTTATTTATCTCGTCGAAGGATTCATATGCACTCACACCCACAAAACGTAAAACACAATAAACACCCACACACATGCATCCACACGCACGCGCCATTGCACGCGCGCACACACACAGAATAATGGTCTGCACTACACACTACACAATTAAATTTATTATGTTAACTAGTAAACCCTACCCTAGCACTGGCATTGCCAAGTTGGGTAGGTTAAATTCCTAAGAATTTTGTATAAAAAAAAATTGTGTATTGTGTATATTTTGGAATAAATTTATTTATTATTATTATAGTCACAGTCAGGAATCTAACCTGAACTTTTCCACTATCATGTTATCATGTCACGGTTGAGCATTGTAAGCTCATTCCGCCGCGATAGTGGAAAAGTTCAGGTTAGATTCCTAACTGTGACTATGGTTGTTAAAATGATTTTTTCCGATATTTGCAGGAATCAATTATATAATTGGCTGCTCTTCCAATAAAAATTTTCAAACACAACATCATGTTTGTACAAACATGTCAGTACAAATAAGTCGTACGTGTAGCTGTATTATTAATTGTAGTACAAACATGTTAGTACAAACATTCCGCTGCGTGTAGGAGGCGCTTAAAATATATTAAAATCAGCGCTTGACTAGTCAAGACTGAAGCAATAAGGACAGTATATTATATCAGATTTTAAAAAAAGGATTTAATATTCCACTTACGTACTAAAAACATCGCTGCACTTTGCTTTTTTGTGGGCGAAAAAATACAGCAAAAAATGTTGATATACAATACAGAGTGCGGCAAAAATCAGCTAACGCTGTCCGGCACAAGATATGCAAATCGGTTAACTGATCTTAACAGCTTGAAACAAAATCGTATCATAGAAATTATAAATAATTTAACAGTAATTTGTATATTATTTAATCGTTGTTCAAATTTAATGGATATTTTCAAAAAGAATAATTAAGTCGACAGAAATTTACCTAAATTTTGGAACTGACTATTTTCCAATAGCGCAGTTACTAAATAACTGTTATAGTCCACTCTGATCAATTGGGTTCCGTCAAATGAGCATTATGACATCTGGTGGCACAAAATTGTACTCAAAACGAGGGAAAATTTTATATGCTAACAGTGCAAATTTATCGTGAAATTGTTTATTACAAATATAAAACAAGTAAAATAAACAAAAAGTTGATCGAAAATGGAATTCGCGACGTTTTCTAATATCATGGCATTAAACACTGTCAGTTATTGCCTTGTAAAACTTACTTTACAGCGAATTATTTTCTAATGAAATGTGGAAAAACTGTATGTATGAATTAAAAAAATATTTTATATTAATAGTAAGATGTACTTATTATCATACTGTACTACAATAGTAAAATCATTTGATGATTGACAAATTTATAGGACTAACTTTGTATACAAATATTTTGAGGTTAGTAACTTACCTACTTATTACAATATAACATATTATGTTGCAGTTATGTGTTTACATTATTTACCTAACGCTGCCTTAAAGAAGCATTGAACGGATGATTAATTTCGTGGAGATTTTCTTTTAATTTTGATGTTTTTAAGAAATATGCCGTAAAGATTACTACTTTTGACTGCTCAGTTATCTTGTTTTTTTCACACATTTGATAATATGTCCGACTTTGAGAATCCGTTCTCCTTCAACTAAATTCCTTTGTTTAGATTCGTACCGGCCCAATTGCAAATTGCACTTATATTTATTATTTCTTATCACTTTGAAAATCACAAAATTACACGCAAAAGTATACTCCGTATATAAAATTTCCCTCCCTTTGCGCCATGTTTTTTAAGCTCCACCCATTTGACGGATCCCAATAGTCTATAATAAAATGATATTATTAAATTTAAAAGACAATATGATGAAAAACATCAAATCAATGGCTGACTAATCAATTTTTTTTATTATTTTTTGTTGTCACTATTTCGAATACGGTTCAACACTGAAATTCTTACAAATTATAAAGAAGTAACATGAAGTCTTCCAGGTATGCAAGGAAAAAAAATTTCAAGGCAGACGATGATAATTGTAAATAATTGATACTTCTCTATAATCTGCATAAATTTCATCAAGTAATATTGATCCGTATTCGAGATACTGCGACAATTGATGTTTTTCATCATATCTGTTAAATTCAATATTAAAATTTTAGTAGTGTTGGCCAGTAGACTTTTTTCCGATCAGAGCTTGGACTATCAGAGCGATTACGCACACAGCGGTTTGTTCCAAGGCGGTTGCCGAGTCGGCACGTGTGTTAATGTTTTTCAATGATGCAAAACACACACCGCGACGAGAATTAGGGGTCGCCAAATTCTTGAAAATTTCAAGATCTTGTCTTGATCTTGTCTTGATTTCAAGACAAGATCAAGACAAGAAGTAATTTTAGATTTCAAGACAAGACAAGAAATGTTATGTCAATACCAAGATTTCTTGTCAAAAAAACAAGAAATCTTGAAATATCTTGACTAACAATGAAAACGCTAAAACGTATATTTATTTGTGAAAAAGATAACATATTTTAACATAACATAACGTATTATTTTAATTTATTGAACACATTTTTTGCTAGACCGATTCACAAAAATGTAAATTAAAAACAATAAGTGAAAAAACTCGGGTCGCAGTGCCAAACCCTGCCGACAATAATATAGTGTATTTGCCAATAAGGTCTTGTGGCTTTATTATGTGAACTTAAGTTTGTTTTTGGACAAAATCAAAAAATTTAATCCCTTAATACATCCCTTAAAATAATATTATTTTTCTTAATTTCATTATTAATATCAATGCAACCTCTGTACCAAATTAAATACACCCGTCAGCAAATAAATCACTATCCGCGAACTAGTGTTTTCATAAAATTTGTAAGTCCGGTCCTGTTGTGCCGATTTTGTTAAAATTTTAGCAACACATTTTAATCTCTACCAAAGGGTTAAATTCCAATTTTGAAACAATTCTGAGATTTTTTTCGGTATTTTTGGGCTCAAAAACTTTTTTCAACTCCTAAAAACTACCCTTAAAATGGCCCGATCGGGCCCATTTTAAATAGGCTTCGTGCGGTGATGGGTTCCAATATGTGTACCAAATTTCGTTTAAATCGATTAAGTCTGTCGAGAGTTATCGTGTACAAACACACACACACATATATATATAAGCCATGAATTAAGGCACATAAGATTTCTTATGGAGTCAACGCCTAGCCAATTTCTTGGCTTTGTTATTGTTAAAGCTGGTCTTGAAAATAGCCTTTCCGCAGGTACCTACAGATGTAAGATGTTGCTGGCGTTCCGAGAAAATCCTTGGCCATTTTCGATAACGGCGGGTAGACATTTTCGTGTCTTCTCCCCCAATCAAGTATATTCTCAGAATTTTCTGTCCTAGGCTCATTTAAGTATTTTTCAATTTCATACTTCCAAGATTCTGAGTTATTTGCGTTCGTCAGAAAACAAATAAAGATCGGGGAACCACCAGATTGCCGTGTTAGCACGCAACGCAATAAAAAGTTCGCCGGCGAGGAATCACCATGTACGGTGTCACCGGTTAATCAAGAAATTTCAAGATCTTGAAATTTCTTGAGTCAAGACAAGACATAAGATGTCAAGAAAACGTCAAGACAAGATTTTTTAAGATTTCTTGATTTTTTTTCAAGACAAGACAAGAAGTTATTGTCAAGACAAGAATTCTTGTCTTGTCGACCCCTAACGAGAATTGCCTGCCGACTGAAAGCCGACTCTCAGCCGCCTCTACACATCGTTCTCTACAAGAAACGCCTGACTGCCGAGTAGACACCGCTGCAGTGTGTGTTATCGTCAAGTCGGCAACCGCCTCGGATGCCAAGTCGGCACAAACCGCTGTGTATGTGATCGCTCTTGTTGTTATTTCGCGTTATTACTACGGTAGACCCAGAGCCGACAGACTTGCATAGAACAATATTAATATTTAATAACACTTATGGGGGGCAGTGTAGCCTAGTGGATAGCGTACTTGGTACCGCAGCCTCTAGACTAGACTGTCGTGGGTTCGAATCCAACCTGCGCTCAGGGATGTTTTGTTATGTTTTTGTTGTTATTTAGTGTAGTTGAAAGACGCTAATAACCTGAGATGTCGACGCGTCTATAATCAACAATAAATAAATAAATAGCACTTATGTGTTATAGCTGATAATATATAATCTCATAGCTGTTTGCTGCACCCTGTACATATCATATAGATTAATGTAACAAACAAAGTAAAGAAAGTAAAGAATATAAAATCTGAAGTACATTATTCTTGACATAATAGGAAAGGCCGGGGGTCGCGGGAAGAGAAACGCGCGAGGGAGAAAGGCGCATATATCATCAATCATAATATAATTCAAAGATGAAAAGAGGTCGCCACGATGTACATACAGGGTATAAAGCATTATACTGTGTCGTGATACGTTTTACCATTGAATAATACGCCCAGTACGTCCTGATATTGTTTTTAAAACTCCAAAGATTTCCATCGGCTCTCACAAACAAGTTTGGCCTGTAATTAAAACAATATAATTCTAGGTGAGCCCAGGGCCGACTTTATTGTTTTATTGCCCTGAGCAAATAATCATTTGTATAGCCCTATACACTAATACAGGATATAGAGTAGATAGAATACTTAAAAATAACGCTAAAAGCCCTAATCAGCGTATGTCCAAAACTGCCAGCGAAACGAAATGCAAGGTGATGAAATGTTTTTAAAAAATTATAATTTTTTTAATATCTGGAAAACTACTGGAGCTATTCATTTAAATTTTTGGACATAATAATTTATTGAAGTTCCTGACTAATTTATAGATTTTGAGTTTTGTACTCCACCAGTGGCGTCACTACTAGTTGTTTAATGTTTTTAAGAACACGGTCTACGCACGATATTATCCTAAATTATTTTTCTCCGAAACTATGTTTTGTATGAAAAAAATAAAAAAGAGAATTTATATTGTGAATAGAACATAGATTCAGATATTGTGCAACATATCTGTGTAAGCCAGTAGCGTAACATAGTTTTTATAATAAATGTGGTCTCCACCTAGTAGTGACACGCCACTGGTGGGAATACAAAACTGAAAATCTATAAATTAGTCAAATCTATAAATTAGGCAAAATCTATTATGTCTAAAAATCTAAATGAATAGCTCCGGAACATTTCAACACCTTGTATCTAGCTCACCTGGTATTGTTGGACATACATTGATTAGGGTTTTTCGCATTATTTTTAAGTATTCTATATGTACTCTCGAAGTTCGTTACACTCATTATAGATTATCCTGTACAGAAAATTATTTCAAATCCCCCGAGATTAGAATGGGTTTTAAATTAATATCTATTTGAACATTCAAGGTTCTTAACAGTAAGGTTTTCCTGCCTTGGAATTACTCAAAAATCTGGACTAGACGCTAAAAAAATGCAGTTTTATTGAGCTTATTTCAAGTTGAATTAACTACATCGCTTCAAGCATATGTGTTTGTTCAAAGCCGGTCCTGGGTGTACTACTTCTTTAATTATAAATGTATGCTAGAAAATAACATGTGATAACATCGTTTGAAATACGTTAAGGGTGGAATATACTCTTTGAAATAAAGTACAGTCAAATAGTAGATATTAAGTCCAACAAGAAAACGTTTTCAACTTTTATTAATTAAAAAAAAATAAAAAAACTCGGGTCGCAGTGCCAAAACCCTGCCGACAATATAGTGTATTTGCTAATACTGGCATTGTGGCTTTATTATGTGAACTTAAATTTGTTTTTGGACAAAATAAAAAATTTAACCCCTTAATACATCCCTTAAAATAATAAAATAATATTTTTTTTCTTAATTTCAATATTTTTATCAATGCAACCACGGTACCAAATTAAATACACCCTTCAGTAAGTAAAGCACTATCCCCAAACTAGTGTTTTCATAAAATTTGTAAGTCCGGTCCTGTCGGGCCGATTTTATTAAAATTTAAGCAGTACATTTTAATCGTTACTAAAGGGTTAAACTTCATTTTTGAAACGATTCTGAGAATTTTTTCGGCGTTTTTGGGCCCAAAAACATTTTTCAACCCCTAAAAACCACCCTTAAAATGGTCCGATTGGGCCCATTTTAAATAGGCTTCGTGCGGTGATGGATTTCAACGTGCCTACCAAATTTCGTCAAAATCAATTAACTCTTTCGAAAGTTATAGCCCGCACATATATATATATATATAAATATATATATATACTAGCCGTTACCCGTGGCTTCGCCCACGTATTTTTCGATTTATGATATATTATCCCCCCCGCGAGAAATTCTCCTCCTGCGAAGCGAAGCCGGGCTGGTAGTGTTTATTCGCTCGAATTTTATAATACATAACTCACTCGCTTCGCTCGTTCGCTCGGATTTTATTAATACATTACTCACTCGCTTCGCTCGTTCGCTCGAATTTTATTAATACATTACACACTCGCTTCACTCGTTCGTTTGAATATTAATTATACATTACTCACTCATTTCGCTCGTTCACTCGAATATTAATAATACATTACCCACTCGCTTCGCTCGTCCGATCGAATTTTATTAATAGATTATTGCTCACCTACGTTATATAAGGAACTCCTGTGCAAAATTTCATGCTTCTAACTTCAAAAATGATGACTTCCATACAAACTTTCATCCCCTATTTAACCCCTTTAAGGGATGAATTTTCAAAAATCCTTTCTTATTACTCATCTACGTTATATAAGGAACTCCTATGCAAAATTTCATGCTTCTAACTTAAAAAATTACGAACTTCCATACAAACTTTCATCCCCTATTTAACCCCTTTAAGGGATGAATTTTCAAAAATCCTTTCTTATTACTCATCTACGTTATATAAGGAACTCCTGTGCAAAATTTCATGCTTCTAACAAAAATGACGAATTTCCATACAAACGTTCATCCCCTATTTAACCCCCTTGGGGGTTGAATTTCGAAAAATCCTTTCTTATTGCTCACCTACGTAATATAAGGAACTCATGTGCAAAATGTCATGCTTCTAACTTCAAAAATAACGAACTTCCATGCAAACTGTCATCCCCTTTTTAGCCCCTTTAGGGGATGGATTTTCAAAAAAAAATTTCTTAGTGCTCACTTACGTTATATAAGAAACTCCTGTGCAAAATGTCATGCTTCTAACTTCAAAAACGACGAATTTCCATACAAACTTTCATCCCCTATTTAACCCCCTTAGAGGTTGAATTTCTAAAAATCCTTTCTTAGTGGGTGCCTGCGTCACAAAAGGAACCTACTGGCCAAATTTCAAGTTTATATCTTCAGCGGTTTGACCTGGGCGTTGTCTGTCAGTCAATCAATCAGTCAGTAACGGAACTGTTTTATATATATAGATAGATACATATATAAACAGACTTTTCCAAAAATGGTGCCAAAGTGTTCAGGAGGTTATGAAACGTCGAGAAATTTTGTTCCGACCCCTAGGTCCCGCCATCCGACCGACGCCAATAGTGTATGTGCCATATGGCAAATACACTAATAAACGTATCACTGTAGCCTCTAATGTATCAATGTAAAAAATTTAGAAGATAATTTTTTTAATGCTAGTTGTTCAATTATTCTGAACTTGCAGAAAATTTCTCGAGAATAAATATGTACTCCAAAATATCGACCTTTTATCGGCCAGTTAATGATTAATTTTCCTTAAAAAGAAAATATACATTTCTCCAAGAAATTAACGCATCACCAAAAAGTAACCAAAAGTTTAAAGTAATTTTTTCTCAAAACTACTTGTCCGATTTAGACGATTTTTATGACAAATTGTTTCTTTCAGAAAAATAGTGTACTACGGTATTCACATAAAAACCTATTTTTTTATAAATACCGGGTGTAGCAATTATAACGTGTTTTTTTTCATAAAATTTGTAACACCCTGTGGAACCCACCTCTATTATGGTAGGGAAGTATTGGATTCAGTCCGAACATTTTTTTCGTGATATTAATAGATTTTCACTTTTGACACCCTAGGAATTATTTTAGATGTCTCTCTCTCTGTGTATATGTAGAGAAATTTTTCTTCATGGATATCTTAATCAAGGTGTCTATGATTTTAGTTTGCCTTCAGTGTGGCCTTCAGTAGATCAACAACAAAGGAGATGGCCATGTTTGTTATATTAAGAGTTACGAGCGATAGTTTACTATAGGTGGGAAGTATAGGCTTGGCTATCCAGTCGAATTTATTAATGTGGCAATTAATACGAAATAAAAAGATACTTCTTTACTAAATCCGTTCTTACAATGACGGTTGCAATTTCAAAAGTTTCTGAAGAGCTAAAGAGCGACTTTCGTCCATATTAATTCTGTCACTCTTCTGTATTTGCAATCTAAAAGAGAGTAGTCGTCATAAAAATGAAAATATTGTTCAATTTCTTGAATCAAAGCGATATAAAAATTCAAATCGTTTCCACTTTGTATATACCTGCGTCGTGCTTCGCGTTACAAAAAATGAGCTGGTGCAGAATATGGCACGTTATGTCTCACCGCATAGCACCTCGCCGCAAATGTGTTGAATACGCAGATTATGTGAGAGCATTAAATGCTTCTCGAAGCATTTGCGGCTTGCATCTTTGGTGTGTGGCTTCATCAAACTTCTGGGGGTTGTAGAGAATGTCCAAACAAGGATATAAGGAACTCATGGGTGGAAGTGTCGACTAACGTCACTATGCAACTGGGTTCAGCTCCTAATAATAGGCAAATGGTTTCACATCCTGTAGAGACAACCCAAGGCAGAACCTTTGACGGGTCTCTACCTATTGCTTCGATTCTTGTCTTCTGTTCAACAAAGTTGAGCGACCCGACACGACGGGCCCCTCCTTATAATAATAATAATGCCTGAAGAAGCGAACAAACGTTCGCGAAACGTCGCAGCTATTAAATAATTTAGCGTTTGAGAATTTTATTTGTCCAATTTCCCACTATTTTATACATCATAAAAAATAATAATTTATAATAAATTATTATTATAAAATGTTCCGGAATCCGTCTAGTGTTAACCACCTCTAACTGTTGAAAGACTATTTTAGAAGTACAGAAACTGTATAATCTGTGGTCCGTATGATCAATTGTATTATGCTAACGTAGCTAGGAAGTGCAAATTTGTTTTTGTTTTTATAGCATAAGAATCATTATTATGTATAGGACTATTTTTGATACTCAGTACAGCAAGCATTATGCAGTGTATAAAACTTCCTTTCGAGATTTTTACCGGAAAAGATCGTACATTACAAAATTTTATACAAAAACTGCAAATTATGTCATTAACTTAACAAAATACGTTTTTAGTGTATAATTTATTGAATGCGCTATACTGAACAGATTTGAATGTGGTTTTTACCATTCAATAAATTATTTCTTGAGGAAAATTTAGGTCTATACTAGCTTCCCGCCCCGGCTTTGCCCAGATGTAAATCGGATTGATTTCAAGTTACGGAACTTATATCCGTAATTTTGTTTTTTTGCGACTTTTTGAGTAAGTATGACACCCAGTTAAGAAAACGTGACAGAATGTGTGTCTGTGTTTTTGTACCACTATTACTCGAAAATGGTGGACCACTGCCAATAAAACTTCATATAATATGTATCAATTACCTCATTCTTACTTATTGTTTTATATATCGATCTCTGTCTTACACACAGAACGCAAATGTACACCTTTGATACAATCGTACCCAACACTATTGCAAAACACTGCGTCATCCCAAGCAGACAACTTGGTATACCATAAATATAGAAGTACACACTGCAACGGGATGCGTGGAGTAGGGGTATTGCAACTGCTTTATACATAGTAAGTCGCTGGTTCGAACCCGGACGACACCATTAATTTTGGTTTTTCTTTTTTAAATTGTAATTAATTGTATTTTAAAGACCACCAACAGCTAAGGTTATTTGGGCCTAGCACCAATTCATATTTTCAATTCATTATTTTTTTATTTTTTTTTAATAATAAATTGAAAATCCAATTGACACTTTTACCAGCTCTCGGGCTAGAACTCGGGAACTGGGGACTTGTAATAGAGGAACCATAGCAACGCCATGTAAACAACAGCGCCGCTACACTCTCGGCTTTCTTTTTTAAGTATCCCATATTCCACTTGATATTTATTTATATTTTTTTCAATTTTGATTATATTTTCTCTATTTATTTTTTATTTTAATATTTTACTATCATACAGTGTCAAACTTAGCAGGGTGTGCACTTTTAACTTTGCAGAGTTTAAACCATGTAAACAAAATTATATACTACTTTCGGAGATTTCGGGTTAAAAGCGTTTAGGATTATGGCAATAAAGTTTCACTTGCACCGTGGTTTTTTTCCTGTGAGTTGCGAAATCCATTCTCTGCAATTTGTAATATTGATTTTAAACTTGTTTCCACTTTTTAAGTAAGCTTTATCGCGTTGTGTCTAGTTGCATACCTTGAATTTATTTATTTATTGTAAATTATAGACGCGTCGACAACTTAGGTCATTAGCATCTTGATTACATTAAATAACATAACTCACTTAAAACTAAATGCCATCACAAAACATCCATGAGCGGAGGCGGGATTCGAACTCACGACAGTCTGATCCAGAAGCCGCGACGCTAACCACTGGACCACAATGTCCTCTCATACCTTGAAGGTTTTGAAAGTCGACACACAAGAAAATTTGTTTTGATGAAGTTTCTCTTAGTGAAGTTTGCAGAAACTCTTGTTTACAACTATTATGGTTAACATAATGCGTTCGTCGTATAACTTCCTGCCTATACACTAACTTCAAACTTTGACCCTATGTCTAAAACTAATTAAGTACATATGTACCCAACTGAATATGATCTTGTGTCACCAACTATACAAATGACATTTTATTGTACAGAATTTATAACATTACAGCTAATTATCTAATATTCTAATAATATAGTTGTATAGGTGAATCATGTAGATTGTGACTGATAGCATTCACAGAGCGTCAGTAGTTTACTGTATGTTTCGAATAATCACATGTACAGTCCAGTAACAATGAAATATATTATAATGACACTTTCGTCGACTTGTCGTGTCGATCTCATAATATGTTATTTGAATGATAGTGACATTTTTTCGACTGCATCTAACATACTTTTAATTATTTAGATTGTGTACCTCAATCAATGGCGTGCCAACAATATTCCATCGCGTGTCACCTCACTCGTGCCATAGGTTCGCCACCCCTAATATATATATATACAATGAGAATGTTACGAGACTCTGTATCCCAACAGTAAAGACGATGCCCCTAATATATATTTTACACAGCAAAATATGTCTAAAAATTGAATATTTATCCATCGTCAATTTTTTTTAATTTTTGAAGTATACAAAAAAAAACAACGTTAATAGCAAACTGGTTTAAAAATCATTTTTCTGCTACTTATTATACCCAAAATCCTTTGCATATACCACTGGTTGTACGTACTCGTACTACAATTTGGGATCCCTCAGGGGAAACATTGGAATGTAGTTTGCATTCCAATGTTTTGCGGGGATTAACACTCCCAGGGACCCGAGCTTTTACCAGTCGGTTTGTGTATGCCGACTGGCGGATTCTAATACACAAATGGATTATTTGTTGTGTTGAAGATACTAATGACCTGAGTTGTCGACCCGTCTATAATCTACAATAAATTAAATTAAATACAATACAATTTAGGAAACCTTTATACAATATGTTAATATGTAATTTATTATATGAACATTTAATATTATAAATTATTAATATGAACATATTGCACAGTGAATATAAGAAGCTTAACAATATACTTCCATTGTTTTTTTTTATTTTGATAAAGGTATCCAGAGCAGTAGGTATATTTTTAAAATAAAATAAATAAAAATCGTTAAGAATCATACTATCTGTATTTACGGTTGAAAAGAATTTATTCAAGTGTTCAAAAGCTTTCAGTATATCAAATATATTTTCTTTTTTGTTTTGTTTTTCCAAATAAGTATCTTACATTTAAAGTTAAAACAAATTTATCTACGCTTGACAAATTTTATTCTTTACACTTTTAACGCTTTCAGACACGATGAAAAGTATTTTAATAAGTTGAAATTAAAGAAGTTCTTAAAAGTTTCGGACAATTTCGCCTTTAAAAAGTTCGATGATTATACAAAGCAACAAGAATGGACGATAAACGATAAATATTTTATTATATTAATTCGTTATCATCATTTATCTTTTGAATTCAGCTCGGAACATCGACACAAACTTCCTCCGCTCTTTTTTGTTAATACAGTGAACAAAATAATATTGTGAGCATAAAAGTTGAACTGGTTGGTGACCATTTAATAAAAATAAATCGAATTATTTGCCCTATGAAAATTACTATTTTCTATTTTAAAATGATTATATTTTGCCGCAAGTTTTCACAACAAAACGCGAGGTGATTTTTTTGCGTACCCTAGTTCAGTAATGATTAATAACAAAAAGATTATATTCGAAATTTTATTTTATTTCCAAATAACTATTTTCTGGATGATTTATTACCTCCTTGAGATTTATGCAGTATTTTGACGTGAATAATGTCTAATGTCACATACTGGGATGACATTTTAGAAATATCGGATGTAACGGAAATAATCGGAAGTAGTTGACATGTAAAATAAAACATAACATGTATAACTATGTTAAATTCTTAGATACAGTATGCCAGTGTGGAAAAGTACGAGTCTACCAACAGATACAAACGCTAATCCCAGGTTAGAATCCCGAAGACTTTTAATATATATCTATATTTTATATTTATATATATTTTTTAACAATGAAAATACTCGTATATATAAGTTCTTAGGTATTAGATAAATTTACAATATAAAAAAGTAGAACTACAATTAAGTATTTTATTTATTATATTTTACGAACATTTGATTTTATAAGGTAAATAAAAGTGGATGTATTTCTTTCCATGACAACGAATACAATATTAATTGTGATCAACGGTATTCACGTCATCTGTCTGTACCCGCGATACAGACACACCTACCCATTTTTTCATGGAAGGATGAGGAAGGTCGTACTTCCTAAATTAAAAAAATTGAGAAACGGTTGACCCTGCAAACCGTTTCTCAATTTTTTTAATTTAGGAAGTACGACCTTCCTCATCCTTCCATGAAAAAATGGGTAGGTGTGTCTGTATCGCGGGTTCAGACAGATGACGTGAATACCGTTGATCACAATTAATATTGTATTCGTTGTCATGGAAAGAAATACATCCACTTTTATTTACCTTATAAAATCAAATGTTCGTAAAATATAATAAATAAAATACTTAATTGTAGTTCTACTTTTTTATATTGTAAATTTATCTAATACCCTAAATAATACCCTGAAACTTCCCGCTGTCTTCGAGCTCGACAAAAAAGAAATGTTAGCTGTGCAATATCTTTTAAACTAATCGACTCATTTTGGTAAACCTTTCAGCAATCAAGACAATCTGAATAAATTTTGAGGCCAATCGATCGTGTAGTTTAGGAGTTATGTGACAAAAACTAAAAAATAAAAAGTTTTAAATTTTTGAAAATTTAAATTTTTTTAGCGGAAAGTTAACAAAATAATATAATTTAATGTGTTTAAAATTTCACAATAAATGATGTTCACGATGACTGCCATATTGAACTTAAAAATAAATTTTAAAAAAGTTTTCAAAGAACAATAATTGTTTGAAGGTAAACGTTGCCGTAAATTTTCAAGTAAAATTTAAATTTTACATGTAGGAGAATAAGCGCTCTTGTAAGACCATAAAACAGGCCTTTTATTGTTGTTTTAGTATCTGAATGTGAGATAACTTGTACACGTGTCTCATTTTAATTAAAAAAATCTGAAAAAACAAAGCAAAAATTATGCTAGTAACGTTTCCTTTGAGGGTCACACTCTATCTATTCACATTTATAATTACCTCTGCTCAGGACTCAGGTGTCCTGAAGTGTACTAAAGAGTTATTTATATATGAAAATGACACCGGTCTATATATAAAATGTTTTTATTTACATTTTTAGATGGCCTACATAAAGAACTAACTTTATTTACGTCCTTTGTTTACGTGTTTAAAGAACTTAGACCATATCTGTGGTCAAAAGACAAAACCGCTTTCGTCGAATTGTTTGTAATAATAAGTAAGTCCGGGATAGATGGCGAAATACATTTTATTAAGGCGAATTTTTTTTGGTATAGTAACAAATAAAAGGCAACTGAGTACACTCGTCAAAACTATAATTATTTCCGCACATAATTCTTCAATCATATAACAATTTAGAAGGAAAACAATAGTCACTTAATAAGCCATTTTCCTAAGAGTAGTTCTTTCAATTATCCACTAGAGGCAGCACTTGTGGTAGGTACAAACATTATTTATTCCCCATTAGTGTCGTGTCACTTTAGCGGTATAACTTAATTATTAAATTATTATTATTATTAAATTAATTAAATAATTAAGTTATACCACTAAAATGACACGACATTAATGGGGAATAAATAATGTTTGTACTTACCACAAGTGCTGTTTCTCGTGGATAATTGAAGGAACTACTCTCAGGAAAATAGCTCATTGAAAAGAAGAAAAAGTTACGTTGGTCATCTCTAGCGAATTGTCCGGTAGAGATATGGCCATAATATTGAAGATTAGATGGTCATGCCTATTTTTCAGTTTTTTTGCCTTTTTCCTTTGCTTAACACACGAGGGCCCCATGTTACCTTTTTCTTCGTTATTAGATTTGAGTTTTCTTTCTTTATGTGTTAAGGGCGTTTTACCTGATTATGCCACTGAGATTTTATACATTTTTCCCATTTTCTATTCATATTCTTGATTTGTAGCTACGAAAACACAATATGCCTCGAAATACCTTCCTATAATACTAATGTCGCGAATAGTGTTGCCATTGAAACGAGACAAGACGAGAAATATCGATAAAAAATTAACCACATTTTTCGTCTCGAATTTCGAGAGGAGATCGAAATTAAATTGTCGATAAAGTACCAATATGAGAGTTATAATGCGACAAGAAAGGGCATTTTTCACTAGTCGCGATCGTCGAATTGAATGAAATTAAATTATTAAATCACAATGATTTCACAATCAAGTAGTGAATAATATCAGACAGCACTGCGGCTACCCTGATTATTTGACTATATCCAAGAAAAAATCAAATGCCACTGTCGGGACTTGAACTCGAAACTTCCAGTTTCCGGCTGGATGAGTTACTAATTTCTCCACAATGCCCGAAAGTAGAATCTGTTCCCTTCTTAAATATAGCAATTTCAATGAATATGTTGTGGACATAAAGGAGAAAAATCATTATGATTTAATTATTTATATATAGGAGCCGCCCACCGTAACTCAAAAATCTTATGAATGAAATTAAATTGTGATTGTACATTTTTAATCAAAATAAACTCGAAATGACCTTTTACAAGTTTATTTAATTTTGATATGTACGTTGATGAAAAAATTTCGTTCGATTCGGCATTTGCGACGATCGTGTGATTAAATTGTCGGTAATTTTATTTCACCAAAAATTAAACATAACCGCTTTTATCTTTTGGCGACTGATATAATATGCTTTTATGATTATTACTAACACAAATATTCCTTTTACAGGACGAATGTATCAAGTGAACAAAAAAATCTTCTCTGAGAGGTACAATGCTGACACTAGTATGTATTTTTTATAAACCATTTTTCAATATTTATACACGGTTTATTTTATTTATATACTTATAATAAATAGAAAAGATAACAAATGTTATAAAATGAGTTGTTCGTAAAAATGAAACATATTTTAGTATACATTTCAGGAATAACAAATCGAAGATTTAAATAAGTAGTTATCATTTTGATAATGCTAACATTTTTAACGAAACGCACGCCAGTGCTTTTGTTGCTCTTCAGAATATTTTAATGTTTAGTTTTGTGGATCAAAATTCATTATAATTTCTTGAGTTACAAAAAGAAATATCCGCAAGCCCTATTCTTTCATAAGGTCTCGTTTTATTATTTTATCATTAAAAATAACATTCTAACAGTTGATCCGCTTTTCTAATAATACCATTGTAACTTGAGAGATCTCTTTATCCCCCAAACTTACAACAAAAATACATATTACCAAATATAAAGTAAATTGAATTACCTTCAAAAAATGTTTATATAATATTATAATATATTTTTATAAAAGCAAAATAAGCAAACAAGCAAACAAAAGCAAACAAGTATGTACAGCCTCGAAATTTTTTAATACACCGAATGTAAAAATATCCAAGGGGGGCTGTAGAGGATACTCAAGCAAATATTTTTTTGAAAAGTGAAATCCTAAAAATCTAACATGCAATGGTGTGAAAATACAAAATGTTAAAAATAACCACAAAAGACCAAACCATTTAAAAATTCTCGACTTACGTTTCGCCAACTAAGTTGACATCATCAGGAGATAATTAAATCTAAAGACTAAAAACTATTTCTTGCTTATTTATAGACTACCTATGGTGGTTAAAAAAAATGTAAAATACCTTCTATTGCCAGAAAAACTTAACGGCTTATTGAAAACTATTTTAATAAGTCATAAAGTGAACTACCTTGTAATTGGACCTTTGTCATTGTTCATATTATTTTTGCATTAAGGCGTCTAGTTATCTATTATTCATGTAATCTAGATTAACATCAAACAGATAACTAGCTTCTTGAGGAAGAGGATAGTGTGATCTAATGGTTAGCGTAGCTGCCTATTAGATCAGACTGTCTTGAGTTCGAATCCCACCTCCGCTCATGGATGTTTTGTGATGTCATTTAGTTTTAAGTTATTTGTTATTTAATGTTATTAAGACGCTAATGACCTAAGATGTCGACGCGTCTATAATCTACAATAATTATAAATAGCCTTCTTGATTATGCTAACGTTGTTGGCGAAAGGATTTTTTATGTTTAGGGCAGCAAACATACATACAATCGATTCCAGATCTATTGTTATTATCAAAAATAAATCTAGGTTTTTATGTTATGCTTCAGATTATAAACAAGAACCTTAGAAACTTCCACAGACATTCTTTATCTTCTGAGATAACATAAAAATCCACTTCTTATTCAACGCATGTTTTACTGCATTAATCTAAAGTCACTTGTTAATAATGAATGCATTCTCCGTGACTTGGAAGAGATAGGAAAACATCTGTAAAATGCATAAACATTGACGTTATTTTCCCGTTCTATTTTCCTTCTCCGATTTTATCTTTATTTTATTGCCGGGCATTTATCGAATAATGCTCCTAAATATAAAAATTAATACACGTTTATTGCATACGTGCTTTCCTGATAAAATCACTGCGTTTTATTTATTTAAATATAAATTTTATTTCACAACGCGCAATTTTCAGTTGGATTTTGATAAATTGTCGATGCTTTCGGAATATTAATAGTGTTTTATTTTATTAGTGGAACATGTATTAAATAAAATAAATATGTTACATATTTTTGGGACTGAATGTTTGTTAACGCGTGCAATAATTACACTGGGTGTTTGAAAAGTAGTGGTACTTACTCAACGAATGAAATGATAAATAGTTTATTAACTGTTCAAAACAGCTCACATTTTTCATCAAAGAATACTATTTAAATTTTGAATATTTGACTCTTGAAGGTCCTAAAAAATATCGATTATAATATTGAAGATAAAAAATATTTTGGATTTTTTTAGAATAATTTTTAATGATATAAGCTGAACAAAAATTGTTGACCACCGTGTACAGTAATTAACCTTATTTGTGTGTGTCTGTGTGTGTGTATGTATGTTTGTTACCACTCAGCTCCGTATTACGGCTGAACGGATTTTCATGAAATTTGGTATATATTTATTTTAGGTCTTGGAATAGGACACAGGGTACTTTACATCCCGGAAAATGTATATAGTTCCTGTGGGATAGTATCAAAACGTCACTCTGCAATTTTTTTGCATTTGCATTGGCGGAATCCTACTATGATATTATAAACACCACCAGCCCGGCTTCGCTTCGCTGGGGGAGAATGTCTCGCGCGGGGAGGGGTAATTCCTGTGGGATAGTAACAAAACGTATCTCTTAAACTCTTTGGCATTTTAGTGTATTGGCGGAATCCTACTAATATTATAAACACCACACGCACGGTTTCGCTTCGCAGGGGGAGAATTTCTCGCGGGGGGGATAATAAATCATAAATTCATAGCACCCGGGCAAAGACGGACCGGGCCGCTAGTTATTTCATAATGCGAGGAATGGTAAATACATTATCATTTATATAACATGGACACTGGACAGGTCAGTATTTTCCAATCCATTCTCTTTATAGTCTAAAGTTTCAACTTTAAAATTCATGTGAGTAAAATGACCTCTGGAAAGGAAGCAATTAAAGTGGAAGATACACATGGGCGTTCATCATAACGGGGATGGGTGTTCATGACAAATGCGCCTTTACGAGACGCCGCCGGCCTCTCACTGATAAATCTCAGAAATATTCCTCTCCACGGACCCACCAAAGCCCCACCATTTATGTGTGCAGGAGCCGTGCTCTGGTGGCAGAGCTGACCGACGCCGCTGAACCTGCATGTGTGTGTTCCGTACCAACGCCGACGCTAAGTTCTGAAACTACAGCCTATTTCCTATAGGACTCATATTCTAATTATAAATTCTTCTGATTAAAAAAAGATTGACAAAATTGAAAAAAAACAAACGATTGCATCACACAAAATTACTGTCATCAATTGACTACTTATCTCTATTAGGTATTCAAAATTTCTTATTGTATGAACGGAGGAATGCTAGGAATAAGTTTTTATGAGTTTAATATAAAATATCACTTGAACATATCTGGAATTATTGAAGACAATCATGATTAAACCTTAACAGTTAATGCCGAAAAATCTTCTATCCTTCACTAAGATTAGGATAAGGTTAGATAACATCCACTACCTAACATAAAAAACCATCTCGACATATTTTATCTCGAAATATACAGTAGACATTTCTTAAAATCAGTACATTGAAGTAGAAAACACTGACTTAACGGGAGCTTCTATATATTCCTTCTTACCTTAAAGCAAAAATACTGCGAGATCAGACATATCAGTCTCATCTATGGTCACATCACGATAATATAACTCGATGACGTTTAGACATCTTACCGATAGTGATTCTTTTCATATAAAAAATAATTTGTACCAACTGATTTTTTTTTATTAATCAAAGAAACGAATTATGAATTTTTTGGCTAACGTCAACAAGTATTTTACGTAGAGAATTTCTTGACTATTTCTTTGTAAATAATATTACGTTGCATCATCTCCCAGAAGTAATAATTTTTGCAGACGTAGCGAGAAAAAATTGTGGCGTGTTGAAGTGACATTTATGGATTAAGAGACGAGCGGAAAGTGCTGACAACGAGCATGGACTTCCAAGAGGCTAATAGGGAAAATATGACCTCAACAAAATGGGCGATTCAGGAGTTATCACGAAAAGCAGCAGAAATTAGTTCTTAATTATTCTTCGTCGGGGTTTAAACCCAGTATCTTCCAACTGTTGATCTAGCGCTTCATCACTACGCCACTCGCTGGATGTAATTGAACCAAGAATAAGTGAAACAGAAGCTGTAAGTTTGCTGCAACAATTGGAAAATTTTAAAAGCTATTTCAAGTTCGTTAGAGTTATACCCACGTACACATCGAGCAGTTATTATGATAATAGCGGGGTCGATCATTGGGGCAGATACATCGCATTAAATGATTATGTCTGCATGGGGATGAAATAAAATCGGACGAACTGCTTCCTCATACCACTCCTACGGGGGTGGGATATGCAACAGTTTATGTTCTTAAATGCAGGGATGGAGAAATAGGCCAAACGAAGTTTGAATGCTACACTGATTCAGCGAATGAACATTTATTGAAAGAAGTATGAATTGTTTATGAAACATTCAGTATAAGAGAAAGAAAATTTTATTTCAATAAAAAATAATTTCATTGTAAATTAAATTTATTGGCTCGAAAATATGACCATTTTCATTGATCTACAACGCTTTTTTTGTTCAGTGTATATTATTATTTTTTAGGAAGACTATTTTCGAATAAAAACCCTATTATATGGAAATAATTTTGATTAGCGTTGTCGCCGAGACGAGAAATATCGATACGAGATTAAGAGACGAGAAGAGAAATGAGCTTCGAAAAATATCGAAATGAATATATAATCAGTTACCTATACGACAAAAAAATTATACAAATGTTTTTAGAAAATATTTATGTATTACCTTAAAAAATAATAAAACGATAGCTAGTGAAAGTATCAACTGGATGTTCAGTTTATTATTACAAATAATAATAAATCGAAAATATTATGAAATAGTACAAGGTCCAGATAGTCCTGGCGAATTGTGGAACTTAACCGTGAATCTGCGGGAAGTTTGCGGACCTTATTTAACCAGTGCTGAAAAATTACTAAAAATGGCTCATTTTTCAAGAATTCTCGCTGTCAAAATGAAAAAGACATTCTTGAGAAAATAACGCTAGCAGAATGGTAAAATTTCTTGTCACAACGTTCGAGACGAGAACGAGAGGCATCCTATCGTTAAAAAGCAAACCGTTTAAACCCAATTGGAAACATTGTATACGAATCAAAAGCATAATGGGGTCGTCCCACATTTTTTTAAGAATTGGAATCTGTGTTTCAAATAGATAATATAACAATTTTTTTGAGAATTTTTAAGAAGCTTTTTCTACAAGAAAAAAATTCCCAAAAATATGTATTTTTCAATGTAATTTTAAACATAGAATTATACCGCTACGGAAATTACGTCAATCACAGTCAACCTGCTCTGATTGGCTGACTGTAGTACTCTTACGCGCACTGATCCATTCCATAGATAAAGAGAGATAGTACACTGCTTTGTCATAAATTGAAAACAAACCATAGGTATATTTTAATATACACCTCTCTTTTCATAGACATATCTCTCTTTATCTATGCGCGGAAGTGTGTGGTTAATACTCTGGTCTGGCTTTGACGTCATCATATGTCGGCTAAGCTCAGTCGTTTGAAATGAACGTGTTTTTTAATTCTTGTTTGCAAAAAAGAGGAAGGATATATAAGAACGAAAAAGTTGGTTTACATTATTTATTTATGTATGAGGAAAAATACACACTATTCAAAATTGTCAAATTTTGATACGCAGGACGACCCTATAGGGGCATTTACCCAATCCTAGTTCTTTAAATGTTCGTGTATGTTCACCTTCACCACGTAACCTGACTCCAACGTGCAACTCTCCCACTCCCTAGTCGCTGCCCCAACACACAACTCCGAACCTACTTTTCTCACGGCGAATATTATAATGTCTGCATATATTTAAAGTAATGTTTGTGGATTTTAGACTTTTATAGGGTAGTCCAGGCGGCCGTTAGTTGCCTTAATATAAAAATGTATAAAATATTACTAAACATTATTTCCAGTATTATGTTTTAATAAGAGTTTTATATTAAAATTTTTAATGTTCCATTTAAATTACATTTTAAAAAGAATTTTCAATTTTGCACAAAAATAGATTCTCTTTTTTTCAAATGAAGTTCAAAATTTACCTTATATTTCTGTATACTGAGTGTTCAAAAATATCGTATAAACACAATTGTTAAGAATTTTTTTCCTACTTGGAAAGGGTCATGCGTTCGTAAGTTTTAAAAACAATATTATGTTAAAGCTTACGAACCAGTACGACCCTATCCAAATTCACTACAAAAAAATGTAAGCGCTTCAGCTAAGCTAAAGTTGCGCCTAACTATATTTTTTATTCAAATATTACGAGTTTCGACGAATTAAGCAGAAAATAGAGAACAACAAAGAAACATAAAGGGAAAAAAATAAGAAAAATGTTTATTTTACTTTATTGAAAAGTAACAATTTTTGAGATACAACATTTGGTCTGTACATAATTTGCTTACTTTTCTACCACTATGTATTTTTAATTCGTTTAATTTCATTGTCGCAATAGTCCATATAGTGCATTAAAATTGCAACATCAAACCTGTCAATTAGTAGACTATAATCATAATTCTTTTATCAATCCGGAATGTTGACCCCAAAAACAGTTATAATTTATGATATATAGGGTTGAAATGGGACACGATATCCCCGTATTATTATGTCATTTATGCTACAATTGTTTACATTAGCAAATAGGGTTATTATTGTATAATACATAGGGTTCAAAAAAAACAGTGATTTTCTATACAAATACTACATAATATACAAATGTAATACCATATAGGATATAATTATTTGTTTAACGTCTGTGTAAAAATATTCACAACCAATTAAAAAAAGATTATAGTTAAAATTAGTCGACGTTTCGGCCAAGGTGTTGGCCTTTTTTAAGAATCTACAAAATATTAAAAAATCATTATAGATAAAAAATAATAACAATATTAAAAAATTAAATAATGGATAATTGAATCACCTGAATATCAATTACTATAATAAACGAAAATCAAAAAACTTAAATTGAGATAATAAAAATTGAATGAAATTTTCAAAAACGTTAATATTGAGAATTTGTTTTTTATCATAGTGTGTTAATTTTAATTAGGTATATAATCCATTTTATGTAGATCTAATATAAAGACATTTATTCCTCCTTGTTTGTTTCTTAACCGTTGCTGTGCATCATTATTTTATATAACAGATCTTTAATAATCTTAAAATCATAATTTTAGTAGCAGTCTTTTTTTAAGAATCGATTATTTTTCGTTAATAGTTACTAAATAACTGTTATGTCGTTCTATCACAATGTACTGTATTCAGGCGATATTTCCACTATTTCACGCAGGGCAACAAACTCTGTATTAGCTGCAGCAGGCTGCCTTATATTTTTCTTTCGGTTTTATTTAATTCTATTTTATAAAAATATTGTAAGGCGGACATATATTTTTACGCGTTCTCAACGTGTTCCTGACAATCTATCTTTTACGACGGACCTAAAAATCGTTACGACAAGCAACACAAAAAGAAACGCTTCGTTGTCGAGTTCCTTGGCGCTCCGCTGTGCATGGCTCTGTTCTCTTTTTATTTCGTTTCACGTGTCTTCGATGTGCACTTCACGGGTGACCCATTTTTCAATATTTCATAATATTACAACCAATATTATTAGTACTCGACTGCACAAAATTATTAAATTCCTACCGACATTATAAGATCATTCATGTTTTTTTTTTCATTATATTCTACATTATGTGAAACTCTTAAATTGAGCTTGTTTCAAATATTCTATAATGGGAGAGACTTTTTTCATTAAAATACCACACTTAGCAGATACGGCTAGCGTGTCCCAAATTCATGTGTATACATACCTAGGCAAAAATAACATTGATTTTTAGTTATGCGACGTTTAGTTGCACATTGCCAATGTGCAACGAAATGTCACATAACTAGAAATCAAAGATTTGTTTTTATATATCGTCTGATCCCACAAAATCGTTTTTTGCTTATTAGTATGGATATTAAAAATCAACATTCAGAACATTTACAATTTTATAATAGTAAGCTACGGACCATAAGACCTAATGTAAATATGTAGATGCTTTGTTTTCTTTTATTTAGAAGGGTCCGAGTTACTCTTAATAGTCAACCATTGCTATTGAAAATTGTTTAAAAAATTCACTGTAAGTACTATTTTTTGTATGTACCTAATTAGTCCAGGTACTTTTTACCTAGAAAGTATTCCGAAGTTAAAGATATTTTGGTATGTTGTTTGTGGGTACTCTGTGGAGTATAATCTGAGTTTTAGATCTCGACGACCCTGTGCTAACGTGGGGGAGCCGAAAAACCACGAAATTTTACTACCTTTTTTGCTTTTTTCCAAATCTCTCAGAAACGGTCGACTTAAGCAATTCTTCCACTATATAATGTTTTAAAGAGGATTACATTTCCTATAATTTTCGTTCCCACAACTTTTCTGTGGTACTAATGGTAAGCGCGCTGCAACTTCTTGAAAATTACTCGCTCCGCTTTTTGTAACCTTGGTAACCAATGGTTAAAATGTAATGTTCTTTTCAATAGTTTTATTTATTTTGTTCTTCATCGAACTTTAAATTGAAAATACACATGTTACACAATGGTTGCCAAGGTTACAAAAAGCGGAGCGGGTGATTTTCAAGAAGCTGCAGCGCGCTTACCATTAGTACCACTGAAAAGTTGTGGGAATGAAAATTGTAGGAAATGTAATCCTCTTTAAAAAAACATTACATAATGAAAGAATTGCTTAAGTCGACCGTTTCTGAGAGATTTCGAAAAAGCAAAAAATGTGGTAAAATTTCGTAGTTTTTCGGCTCCCCCCACGTTAGCACACGGTCCTCGAGGTCGAAAACTCAGATTCTACTCCACAGAGTGCCCGCAAACAACACACCAAAATATCATTAACTTCGGAATACTTTCCAGGTAACCCCCTTCATTTATTACCTGCCGCTTGGACTAAATCCACTACACATTTACGTTAGGTCTTATGGCTCATAGCTTTCTACAAAATGGGTTTTTAATTGAATTTTTTTTTTACTTAAATGGAAGGACCCATACAAGTTTTATAGCAAAACTGTTTTTATTTAATTTTTTTGCTTACTAATTAAAAAGTTATATTTAAATAA
Source organism: Mongoloraphidia duomilia (assembly GCA_039654895.1). Lineage (NCBI taxonomy): Eukaryota > Metazoa > Arthropoda > Insecta > Raphidioptera > Raphidiidae > Mongoloraphidia > Mongoloraphidia duomilia. The sequence continues at coordinate 35,244,359 of CM077524.1, forward strand.
AAATTAATTTTTAAACTCAGTTCCGATAACGCGCCGAAAGAATCAGAACGCGTGTGACGTCATTATGTTATCTATGGTCTTTGTATCCATGGTTACCAAGTTAAAAATTTATTATTTTTGATAGTATGTGTAATACATATACACAAATACTAACAAATGCAGACACATTTTAACATAACGACGTCACAAACATTCCTGGCGCGTTTTGAAGTCACGTGATATTTTTTAAATTTTTATACATTTTAATTAATTTTTAGTAATTTATCTATAGCTTTAAAAAATGTTTTCTTTTCGATTTTCAATGTTATTTATGTTAAATTATCAGAAAAAATTTAAAAATTAATAATTTTTTTTAAACTTAAATACCTAATTGTAAATGTTCTCAATGTTATTTTCCCTATATGTTTACATCAATTTGGGACACGGTGTATCTGTATATGTGGATGAAAAGTAGGGAAGTATTATAATCCTAACTATGTAATATTATAATTAATGCGAAAGGGAATTTGTTTGTTTGTTCCTCGACTACTTAACCAATCTCAAAGGAGATGAACATGGCTACAATAATAATAATAAAAACTAGCCGGCCCGACTTCGCCCGGGTGAAAATCGAGGATAATCTCAGAAGACTGATTCCTCCGTAACTACTGAACAACTAACAATTAAAATCCGATTCAAGTGTAATAATTTAAAAAAAAAATTCGACTGATGACCAGTCCTATACTTCCCACCTAGTAAATATTTGCAAAAAATAAACACTCTTTTTTTTTATTCTTTGACTAGGCCCAAATAACCTTAGCTGTTGGTGGTCTGTAAAACACAATTTAATTTTTATTCTTTGAAAAAAGCATGGCCCTCTTTTTTGTTTGGTGATCTACTGATGGCTAACTTAATATAGCAAAAATCATGGTTACCTTGATTTGCGTACAATTTTTATTTTTTTTAGTAAAATATTTTTTTTCTCGAAAACTATACATTTTAGAGAAAAAAAATATTTACATTTTTTTCATATTATAACATCTATATTTCATTTATATTTTTTTTTACCTATGTTAATACGTGACATTGAGGACGTTTTTTTGAATATCTCAGGATCCACTGAACCGATTTGACTCAAAATCTAATCAGATCTAAGTTAAAGGCTGATAAACACAATAGAACAATCGGCATGCTCGTATGTTGTTCCGTTCTTAAGATATCGAAGGCGAAAAATTGACCACATACACACACGCATACACACACACACACATACACACACACACACACACACACATACAGACATCAGTCAGAAAATGATCTTAAACGATTGCTAGGGTCTCAAAACATGAAAATCTGTTAAAATCTCGAAATATTGTTTTCGGACTGAATCCATTACTTCCCTACCATAGTAGAGGTGGGAAGTAATAATGTAGGTAAGTTAATGTTTGTTTGGGTAGGTATTTTTATTTTTTTCCCACAAATTTCAGGCCTTAAAAGTGATAAAAAGTGATAAAAGTGATATTTTGAAGGTTCGCGAAACTATCGAGAGAGATAATTCTATCGCATAAATTACCAGGAGTCATGCCACAACAACACACAATCTGTGAAAACTTCAACTAGCTACCTCTTACCGTTTGTGAGATTGAGCCTTGTGATTAACTGACGGACGGACGGACAGACATCGTAGGCTCAGTGATAGGGTTCCGTTCCGTTCAGAGGTACGGAACCCTAAAAATGAACCTCAAACTGAAGCCGAGGGGAAACTATTCCAAGCCTAACAAAATGTAGAAAATAAAAATAACTCTATTAGGAATATAAAGATACAAAAAAATCGACATCAAAAATACGCTTCACTTGCGCTTATATAGCGATGAGCATAATCGGATGTTTTCAAAAATCTCTATTGGCATTCGGATTTATGAACATACATCCGATTATTTAATATCCCGGAATCAAAACAGTATTTTATTGGCAAAATGATTTTTGTATTTAGAAATGTTCTATTCCATAAATAAAAGTTTCTTCTTTAATTAAAAATTTTATTTTATTATACGAGACGTTACGACTTTTGCTGCATTTCAATCCTTAACAAGCCGTGAGGTGGGTCGTTTATTAGAACTAAAGTGCGACCCTTGAGGTCCACACGACGAACTTCCCAGTTTGATAAATATTTAATAATAATAATTAAATTAGATATTACACAGAAAAGGAATCATTTTAATCATTAAAACATCAATAATTAAAAAAAAAAAAAAAAAAAAAAAAACGGCTGAACCGATTTTTATAAAATTTATGTCGGATCAAAATGACGTTAACACGCCTCGATTGACACCCTTACGAAGTCGATATAATTTTTTATTCGCGAGATATTGCGTAAAATCTACTTTTTTGGAGGTTATTTGGTTAAGAAAAAAGAACGGCTGAACCGATTTTAAAAAAATTCCTTTCAGATCATATTTACGTTAATACGCGTCGATTTGCACCCCAACGTAGTCGATATCATTTTTCGTTCTCGAGATTTCGTCTTAGAAAGAAATGGACACATACGTACGTACGTACGTACGTACGTACGTACACACACACACACACACACACACACACACAGACATCTTTCTAAAAGTAGTGTAAAAATAGTGTAGTGACCTTGAAATATAAAAATTTTTTTTCCTTTTTGATTTCGATTTTCGGACCCATTACAATAACTTCCAGTGGGAAGTTAATAAAAGTGAAACGTTGCATGTTTGTTTTCTTTTTGCGGTTAAATGGCTGAACGGATTTCAATAAAAATTTTAACATACATAACATAGGTACATCCTGGATTAAAATATAAGCTATTTATCATTACGGTACCCGACTTGACTTCGTCCAAGTAGAGTCGATTTCGATTAAAAATAGGTATCTAGACGCACGGCAGTGTGAAAGCCAAGTTCGGAAAAGAAGGCGACGCACCGGCAGTACGTGTAATATTACACGAACCATTTCGAGCTTCTTTCGACCCCCCCCCCCCATAACTCAAAAAATATTAGACCTACACAATTGCAGTTTTGCATGTTTAATAAGGCCCTCTTGAACACCTAGAATCCCAAATTTCATTAATAAAGCTATTACAGTTCTTGAGTTATTAAGGTCTGAAAAGTACCATTTTTATCACTCACTGACTCACTCATCAAAAACCTAGACCACTTCTAGGTGACTTAGAAACTTGAAATTTGGCATTAATTGGTAGATTATTAGGCGTTTGCAAAAGAAAAAATCTGAAAACAACAAATTATCAAATTCAAGCACTAAATATCGGCTGTGTCTATCATCATACATTCATGAAGTAGGATGAATAACTATATGTGTCTAGATAATATTTAAGTAGAATGTAACTCTACAGAAAGTATTGATATACCACCAAAAACATAAATGTGAAAAAAGGGGCCAAGTCCGGTACAAAGAACAGCTTCGCCGAAAAAAGAATTGACATCTAAGTGGGTGCCAAGTTTTCACTTGGCAAGTTTTCATGTTTTATATTATAAATAAATGAATCGTGTGTGAAAACTTGGCACCCATTTTAAATTTCATTTCTTTTTTCGACGAAGCTGTTCTTTGTACCGAACGTGGCTCCTTTTTCACATTTATGTTTTTGATGGGCTAAAATATATTTATAGCATTATAACTAGTATTATATCACACTTGTGTTTTGCTTATAAGAATATTTTGAAATTTTGTTATAATAAATTAATAAATTGTTTGAAAATTTGACTTCTATTTTTAAATCAGTTAACGTTTGACCAAGGCCCTCAGACAAACTTAGCCAAACGTTACAACCCGACATGTAAGTTGTCTATAATGTTCGATCGATAAAAGTTCTAGATGAAAGCCTATTTTATAACACGGTTAATTAGATATAGCAGCAAGGTGTTTTAGAAACATATGTAAATGTGAACAACAAATAACTAAATCGTGTGTTTTGCTATGTACACAATATTAAATTTTGGGAGAGAGTCAATGAATTAGTATGTACAAAACATAACTAAAAGCGCGTTCGGATGGGCTTTAATTTGTATTCTAAATATCTGTAGCATGACATTCCGTTTCTAAAAAGATGCTATCTTTGTTTATAACAAAAGAAAATCCACATTTTCACTGTTTTATTTATTTAATTCGCACATGCTAATATAGGGGAAGATGGGGTAGCATCGATCAGCGGGGAGCCCCGATCAGGCCGGTATTGAGATTGTGGTAATTGTTAGCGATGTCAGACCGGTGCTGCATTCTATTGGACAATGCCGGGAACTACTGTGCAAAACCACATGTAAATCCCGCCATTATATGTTGACATTCGCAAGTTATTTACATCTGACTATAATATGACACTGTAATTATTGCTTTTTTAACTGAGTATTATGTCATTATTTTGACTTATTGTTTATTATTATAAAGTATTTTGTTTTAGTTCTAGGTTATGAAATATTTTTGTATGCATATTGAGGAACACCGATCAATGGTGTGGGGGAATGGCGATCGAGTGATCTGCATTATTTATATTATAATAAAATTAAAAAAAATTATTGCAATTCATTTTTTGATTATTGTAAATGAGAAAATAGTGCGATTTGTAATTTGGTAGAACTATGGTCACTGGCGGTCAATTTAAATCATGATAGTCAAATTCCTTATTTTCCCATTTTAAAATACATGGGCAAATATATGATCGGTTATACCCACTAGGGTGGAGAATACCGACTAAAGTTCCTTTTTCCGACTTCCTACTGAAAACTTCTGCTTGAGTGACCTTCTAGTTTTAACCATGGATAGTGAACTAATTTTCCAATTAACTCTCGTTGAAAATATTATTTTCAGGTAATTAGATTTTATTTTATCGAAAGTTTCCCTTAGGTGATCGGTGCTCCCCCATCTTCCCCTAATATTAATAAGTATATAAAATTGTAACTGGAATTCTGCTTACAATTTGATTTCCTTATAGGTTTTTAAGAAGTGTTAAGCGCGGTGTTACTTGTTTTCCATGACTTCGGGATGATGATAAAAATCCTAAAGCAACCCCAGGATAATGCTTTATAAAACCATGATAACTAAATTGAAATCAGTTCAGCTGTTTTCAATCGCGAACATACAGACAAACAGAAAAGTGATGCAGGGACGCACAGAAACGTTATCAGGAAAGCTTTAGCCATCCAAATGCTGTATTCGAAAAAAATTACAATTTTTTATTATCAAGGCTACAAGTGTTTGAAAATTGGTAATTTTTTACATCGTAAAAGTCGATCCCCTAATAATTGTTTTGAAAAATTTAGAAAATTGAACAAAAAAAAAAATAGAAAAACACGAATAACACTGTTTTACAGACTGCACAAATACGAACACTCCGACAGCTTTGCATGAAATGGTTTTTCTCCTCACTCTTTCACAGCGAGCTCAGTACGCATCCAAGTTACGGGACCTGTATTTAGTATATGATTTTTATGAGAACTTTTAATAAAACAATACTATTGTTTGTATGGATAATGTTTAGTCATTAACATGCAGAATATACCTATAGTGGCCTTTTACGAAAGCAAACCAAGCCACCATCTATCATTATTGTAGTTTGTACTGGACGGCACTTCTACCCATGTAAATTAGACATAGGTCAGTGATGTCTGACCAACTGTAGTTACCCTCTACTTTCTCTCTCTTGTATACACAAACACATTCACAAATCTGTACAGTGTGCCAATGTTCCCTCGAATGGGCGACGGTCGAACTGCATGAACGCCGTCGTTCAGCAAACTATGATTCTATAATCTATACTCGGTCCGGTAAACAGATGAACAAACATGTCCCTTAAAAAACCGTAAAAATCGAAATCTTTAATATATTTTTGAAATTCAGAATGTTTAGTATAAAACAAATTACGCTGATTTCAATAAACAGAGGCAAACGTTTGTATCTGTTTTATCTTAGAAAATACGACCATTTAAAGGATTTTTGTGATTTTTTGAAAACTTTAAGCGCATTGGGAGTCACCGTCGTACCTTTTACTACAAGCACGGTAAATTTGAAAAAGTTCTGAAAGATTTCGATTTACGTCAAAAGTTAGCATTTTTATAAAGTGCACAAAACGTCCGTATCACAATTTTAGTATAGAAGCTACGATCAAGGAGTGTGAATACAGCTCACAGTTGAGTTTTGCATTACTTCCGCTATATTTTACCGAGTCAATCTAAAAGAAATTGGGGGGTGGGGGGTTACTATAGATATTTACGCATCAAAAAAGAAAGAAGTTAAAAAAATAAAATATGTTATTATTTACGTTTGATAAAACTGTTTATATGTCATTTCATACTAAACAAAATAAGAGTAATTTAGATCTCAATCTTGTGTTAAATAATAAATGTTTAAATAAAACTCAGAAGTTAACTTTTTAGGTGTAGGTAATAATAACTGAAACTCTGTCTTGGAACTCCCATGTTGATAATCTATCTGCTAAATTATCCAAAAGTGTTTTTGCTCTTCGTGTCATTAAAAATAGCTGTACTGATTCTAAAGTTTGTTTGTCTGTCTATTATGCCTATTTTTATCAGCTTGTAAAATACGGTATTGTTAGTTGGGGGTTATTGTTCTGATATTAAAAAAATATTTCTACTTCAAAAAAAGGCAATTCGTGTAATTTTTAATCTTGATTTTCGTGCAAGTTGTAAACAAACTTTTATTGATAAATGTATTTTAACTGTGCCATCTATATATGTCTATTTTGCCTTGTGCTTTATCAAGCAACGCATTCAAAATTACGATACTTTTCAGGCTGTCCATGGACATGAAACTAGAAATAATTCTAATGTAATTTTACCGAAGTTTTCAATGACATTATTTAATAATAGCGCTGAATATCATGCCTTAAAAATGTTTAATATGTTGCCGCATGATATTAAAATTTTGAATTTTAATAAGATTAAAAAAGTAATAAAGGCAGCTTTAGTCAGTCAATGTCTTTATAACATTGATGATTTCTGTATTTAATATATATTTTATAGTGAACCGATTTGTATTTGGTGTTTTGACGAATCCTCGTGTAATTGTATTATGGATTAATAAATTTCTATTCTATTCTATTCTATAAAATTGTGAAACAATTTTTTTTATTTTTTGTGACATCACGTGTTGCCGTTAATGTGAGTGTATAATATCAAATTGTTTTGCTAAAAATACCAAACTGTCAACTGCGATAATCCATGTCAAACTTATGGATTAGTTAACTCGATTAATAGTCAAATTCAGCCAAATGAGGTTTTAGAATGTTAAACATCGTACCTATATCTTTTGTTTGTAGATCTGTTTTTAAATTTTCAGAGATTCTTTAAAAAACTGATTACTTAAAAAAACCGACATTGACACTAACAAAGCCGCGGGTTAAAGCTAGTATATAATATAAACATACAATCATAAAAACATACATACACATCGGAATGACAACCTCTTTTTTAAGTCGATTAAAAATACGTTCTCGACTATTAATTTTGTTCATTTACTGACTTTATCGTGATGTGATTTCTGTCTGTAAATACCAGCGGATAATTCTGTTTAAATTATAGCAGAATAGGTTCATTTCAAAGATGATTTGTGAAGCTTGTTCCGTGACCGAGCTTTACCCATTTATTAATCCACAGTAAGCGCTATTGCTATATTAACTTGTAAATTAAACTTATTTACGCTTATATGGCACAAAATTTCGCGCTATATAGTATCTACAAAATACCATTTTGTAATTTGAACAATTTACATTTGATAAAGATAATTTAAATGGAAACGTGCATGAATTATATTTTTGCACTAGCCTTTACCAGCGATTTCGCTCTCGTGAGTTATCATATTTTGGTTACTAATTAATTAATTGTAGATTATAGACGCGTCGACAACTCAGGTCATTAGCGTCTTCAACACAACAAATAATCCATTTGTGTATAAGAATCCGCCAGCCGGCATACACAAACCGACTGGTACGTAGCGTTAGCTTTCCAGCAAATACAGACACCAGACGAATTTAATTGTAAATATCTGGGTGCCGAGCTTTGCTCGGATGAGTTCAATAAAAACAGTACTTGTATGCTGTGAGATATTATTTTCTCAGAATATTATTCCGAAACGAATTTATTTCTGAAACATAATTTAAAATAATTGTTTCTGTTAAATATTTTAAATACCTATGTGTATTTTTAAGCGTAAAAACTAAGTATCGACTTGAATCAAGCATTTTTTCCTGTAAATATTATTTAGGTCGCCATTTTCAAATCTACCGCCGTTAATTTTTTGTTGACTGAAGAACTCGCAAAAACCGATTTTCATAGATTGAATATCTTGTAAAAATGTTCGAATCAGATGAAATTTTGCTCGCCCGTTACCATTTTAACAATCCAATTTTAAGCATTAATACCAAATATCAACTTTATCGAAGTACTTTTTCTCTATGATGTCATCTTAACAACTTCCAGTAAATTTCAAATACTTTTTTTTGCATAGGTACCTACTGAAAAACTCACAAAAACTTTTTTTGCATGTATCTTCACCATAGTTTTTAAAAATCGATGTGTTTTGATACACATGCCTGCGGCGCTATAAGTGCGGCCCTTTGGGCCGCCGTGCCAATTTTTAGATACGCAAAACTTTTTTGTATGTATTGTAGCAATTTTAAAAATGGTGCCCCTATAAAAAAATTAATTATCGTGGCAATGATTTAAAATATCAAATTTAAGATTTTTACATTGTATGACTTGAAATCATGTCTGAAATGGCAGTAGTCTGTTTGGTTGTTCGGGCGGCAATGGAGCGGTGCAACTATACACTGACACAGTAGTGGAAGGGAGATAGTGAATACTATATGAGTGGAGGAGAGAACGCCTCTGGTTACCGTATGTATTGGTGTAAGCGAGATGGAGTTCACGTTTAGGTGTCTGCCATAAATGACGAGGAATGAACAGGACTAGCTTTTTGTCAACCAGAGAGACAAGATCGTGAATATTGCGTATGATTTGATTGAATTATTTTTGATAGTATTTCGGCGTATTGGATTTAGAGATTTTTATGCAGTACGGCGTGGACAGTAATTGTTTGGAACAATTATCTATTGTTGTTAGGAGCTTTGGAGTCGACGTTGTTTGAGAAATATTATCCCTCCGTGAATCTATCAACTTTAATAAAAGGACCTTTGGATCGTTTTTCCTCCGTGTATATTATCAAGGACCTTCGCTGTTTTATTCTTCAATATTTGCTTGATTGTTGTATGTTTACTGTATTAATTATCGCTGACTATCTTGATTTATTCCATTCATACTTTTGTCGACGTTTTGAGGGTTGTAATAATACGCAACTACTTACAACTGATGATAAACTATAAATATTGCACAACAGTTGTAGAATTCTACTGTTGGTGGTTGTTATGCAGGCCAGTGGCGTGCGTATTCTTTGAGAACATTTATTCTTTAATTTAAATTACATCAACCATCGAATTTATTGACAGACAATTGCGGTCATTTCTGATGTTTATTGAGCCTCCAGTGGCGTATTGAATTGGCTCTTAAGTTATTCATAAATGAATGGCTAGTCAAAAGCTATTTTAATGTGTCTTTTCTTTTTTTGAGGGTGTTGTTTTGAATTGTGACGCGGTATTCACTGCGTGGTTCGTGTGAATTGTTTTGAGGATGGTTTACGTCTAGTTTGGGATTTTTTTGTGGAATTTTTGTTGACGTGGTTCTGCCCACGTGTCTTGTTGTTTTTTAGTCTGGTAGTGGAGCGGCCTGTGGCCGTTCGTTGTTGGGGTGTGTGTCCTTATTTGTTTATTTATTTAATTTATTCTTGTGCTCGTTTTGTTATTCAGTTGTTATTTTTTATTTTAACTATCTATTTATTCTTTTGTCGGTTGTTAGTGAAGGAGATTTAGGCGGTTCATTTTTGTGCACTCAACCTTAGACAAGTTGAGTTCGCCTCGCCCAGTTACGTCTTGGCGCCCTCTACACCGGTCGGTTCTAACTGGGGCGAATCTCTTCCACCTCAAAGAACTCACCTAATCTCCAGATCTTGTTAGTTTTAATTATTATTATTATTTTAGTGGTCGGTGGTCGGATTTTTCTTGTAGGCTTTGGCCTTTTGTGTTTGTGCTGTCGCTGCTTCGCAGCAGGTTGACTTCCCTAGTCATCAACTACCCCTACGTTATTTTTTTTCATTAGTTCCCTACGGGGATCCACGCCTTGCACCGCTGAGTTAAGCTAGCCGGTGGTTGCCTTGTAACTAAGTTAATTTTGACTGCTCTACATTTTTTATAATTCGGCTGGTTAACCGTTACACAATTGGCGCCCAACGTTTGGGGCCCTCTGTCATACTAATACATCCACGTTTGGGGTTTAGTGGATGATTCTAGTGAAGTAGCATCTGTTGTAGTTGAAGATTTTGGTATTGAGTTTTTTGGAAGTTTTGGTGATCTTGAGAAACCTGGAGTGTGGTTGTTTGTGTTTTATTTGAGTACAAATATTTTTTTGCATCTGAAATGGAATTCTCCTATGACTTGAACGTTGACTACTTACCCACCGTTGAAGTGAATTATGAGTTGAAGATCAGAGGTCTTAAGAGTGGAGGTGAGGAGGCTAATAGGCGGAAGTGTTTACGCAGACTCTTGGCTTCCGATTTAAAACGGCCTGGTGTTGAATATTTGTGTGCTGACTTTGATCGTGAAATTGATGGAATCGAAATTGATGCTACCCTCACGTCGGTGAGTTCCTTAGTTGAGTTGTTTGGTGGAAAACTTGATGCTGCGTATTGTGAGATACGTAGTCGACTAAACCATCTAAAAGGTCGATTGTTAAGAATCCCCACTAATGATTCAGATGTTGAAAATTTTAAAACTGACCGGCTTATTACAACCATAGCATTAGAAGATGATCTTTTAGTGAAAGTTTCAGATGCGTCGCCTGCCGAGGGGGGTCCTGTAGTGGTCGAGTCCGACCGGCCCATTGTTTCTTTTTCAGGTAGCAATGTCCCTGCGAAGATTCCCATTGCGGACATGACCGAGGTTTCGGTTGATAGTAATCATGCACCGTACTTTAATGCTCCGTGTCAATATTTCAACATCAAACTTTCTGAATGGGGAATTTCTTTTGATGGCCAACAATCTGTGTTGAATTTTTTAGAGTGTGTCGAGGAAATGAGGGTAGCCCGTCGTGTGAGTAGGAGCGATCTTTTTCAATCTGCCGTTGAATTGTTTCGAGGAGATGCTCTTAGTTGGTTCCGAACGATGAAGTTCAAATTTCATGATTGGGATTCACTTGTGCTGGCGTTAAAGTCGCATTTCTTGCCTCCAGATAATGACCATACTGTGATGTTGGAGATTTATGGCCGCAAACAAAAACCTCATGAGAAAGTAATAAATTTTATCACTGGTATAATGACGTTGATGGGTCGGTTGTGTGTTCCTCTATCTGAGGAGGAACAAGTGAAAAATATTGTGCGAAATGTTCTTCCAGGTTATCGGCAGCAGTTGGTTTTGATTAAGCCCAAAACAGTTGAGCATCTGTCTAGTGTATTACTTGAATTTGAGCCTACCATGGTACCTTATAGTGAGCCGGTTAAGCCCAAAAGAAATCTGGGATCGTTAGTTACGTCTGAACCACAGAACACTGAGTCGAAAATTTTGTGCTGGAATTGTAAAGAAATGGGGCATTTAAGTTTCAAGTGTGACAAGCCGAGAACGAAATTCTGTTTTGGTTGCGGCAAGTCAGGAGTGACTCGCAATACGTGTCCCCAGTGTTCGGAAAACGCTTAGATGGAAAGCTAGTAGGTCGGCGCTTTCCTGTTGATGTTAAAACGACCTGTAATTCTGTTAGAAATAATAAGTCTTGGAAAAGTTGGCTTCAGACTGTTACTGATTTTTGCAAACCACCTAAGCCGGAGATATCCATGAATCCGTTGTTAGTGTCTAAACCCTGCGACAATAGGCCTTACATTGCTGTGAAAATTTTTGGGGATGATTACATTGCGTTGTTGGACTCTGGCGCTAGTGACTCCGTGCTTGGTCGACAAGGGTTGGGGATAGTGAAGAGATATTCATTAGAAATTCAAGAGTGCACGGACAAATTTATTAGTACTGCTGATGGGGTGAATCAGTCGATATCTGGTTGTGTGTTGTTGCCTGTTTCGGTGGGGCATTGTGTCCGTTTGATAAAAATGTTAGTTGTGCCGTCCTTGTGTCATCGGTTGATTTTAGGGAGCGATTTTTGTCGTAATTTTAATTTGATGTTGGACTTTAGCACCAATTCCTACATGGTGGGAGATGAAAAAATTTGTGTTTTGAATGGTGAACCTGATGCGTCGAGTGAACAATTTGATAGTGTTGAGAATGTGCAGAGCCGAGTGGAGTTGAGTAACTCTCAGCTTGATCAGTTGAAGCAGGTGATGTCAAAGTTTAACCAGTTGTCTTGGAAAAATGGAACTAAGCTTGGACGAACGAACAAGATAACTCACTGCATCGATACCGGCGATGCCCGTCCAATTAAACAACGGCAATATCAGCTGTCGCCGTATATGTTGAACCACCTGTACAAGGAACTTGACGAAATGCTTAAGTTAGGAGTTGTGCAACCGTCTTCGAGTCCTTGGTCGTCACCAGTGTTGCTAGTTAAGAAATCTCAGGGGAAGTTTCGGTTGTGTTTTGATGGCCGGAAGCTGAATGAAGTGACCAAGAAGGATGCTTATCCTCTGCCTCGCGTTGATCATATCTTAAATAAATTAGCTGGCGCTCATTATCTGTCGAGTGTTGACTTGAAAAGTGCATTCTGGCAGATTCCGCTTGATTCAACGTCACGAGAAAAAACTGCGTTTAGCGTTCCTGGCAGAGGATTATTTGAATTTGTTGTCATGCCGTTCGGTCTGAATAATGCCCCTCAGACACAACAACGATTGATGGACATGGTGTTGGGTCCTGAATTAGATCCATTTGTCTTTGTATATTTGGATGATATAATAATTGCAACTCCTACTTTTGAGAAACACTTAGAAGTTTTGATGGAAGTGTTTAAGAGATTGAGTGCTGCTCAGTTGACCATTAACGCTGAGAAGTGTAGATTTTGTTTTCCTTCGCTCGACTATTTAGGTTTTGTGGTTGATAGAGATGGCTTGAGAACGAATCCGGATAAGATTTCAGCCATGATAAATTACCCTCGACCAGAAAATACGACTCAAGTGAAAAGATTCATCGGCATGTGTTCGTGGTATCGTCGTTTTATTGCTAATTTTTCTACTCTTACTGCACCCATCACCGCTTTGATTAAGGGTCGCAAGAAAGGACATCGTATCATGTGGAGTGAGGAGGCGGAGAAAGCTTTCTGTGAAATCAAGCAAGTGCTTGTTTCTTCACCTGTCCTCACAAGTCCTGATTTTGACAGGATGTTCACTGTCCAGTGCGACGCTTCAAATGTCGGTTTGGGATGTGTTTTAACACAACAAAATAATGATGGTGTCGACGTTCCCATAGCCTTTGCCAGTCGGACCTTGTCTGCTGCAGAACGTAATTATACGGTCACGGAGAAAGAGTGTTTAGCGGTGCTTTTCGCCATTGAGAAGTTCCGTCCTTATGTGGAGGGAGTACAATTCCGGGTGATTACCGATCACCATTCCCTTTTGTGGCTCCACAATTTGAAGGATCCCGTTGGACGCTTAGCTCGATGGGCCGTCAAGATGCAGCAGTTCAATTTTATCTTGGAACACCGTAAGGGTTCACTTAATGTCGTCCCTGATGCTCTATCTCGAGCTCATAAAGAGTCGTGCTTTCTGGCAATAAATGAGGAGCATATAGCCACGGATAGGTGGTATCAAAATATGCTACGTAATGTCGAATCGGATCGTGAAACATTCTCAAACTATGATGTTATTGATGGGCGGTTATATAAGTTTGTTCCTTCAGAGACTGGGTCTCAAAATCCAGTTGATTGGAAGCTAGTTGTGCCCTTGCGTCAGAGAGTAGAGGTGATTCGTTCGTGTCACGACGTGCCTACAGCTGCTCATCTTGGAATATTCAAGACAATGAATCGAGTCTGCGAATTATATTACTGGCCCAAGATGCGCCGTGATATAAAACGTTATGTGCGACAATGTAGAGTGTGTGCAGCGCAGAAGATGGCGAATACGGCACGTCCCGGGTTCATGGGGAAGCCAAAGCGAGTTTCTTATCCTTGGCAGTTGATAGCAGCGGATATTATTGGCCCTCTTCCTAAGTCGGCAAATGGCGCTTCTTATTTGTTGGTTGTAACTGATTGGTTTACAAAATTCTCCTTGCTCAAACCTTTGAGACAGGCTAATGGTGCTTCTATTGCGAAATTCTTAGAAGATGATGTATTCCTCTTGTTCGGCGTGCCTCAGATCTTGATGTGTGATAACGGCACTGAATTCATTAACAACCGCATGAGAGAACTCACTGAGCGTTACGGGGTTAAGTTGTGGCCCAATGCTCGTTATCATGCACAAGTAAATTACGTCGAACGTTATAACCGAACTATAGGAGCTGCTATTCGGTCTTATTTGGACGGAGTTGATCATCGCAACTGGGATAAGGAAATACAGAAAATTGCGTTTGGTCTAAGAACTGCCGTCAGTGAATCGACTGGATTCTCACCCTCATTCTTGAATTTTGGACGTTTTGTGCCCGCAAACGGGAATTATTTTGGCCGCCTTGCTGATGAGGATGAGCTGGATATAGATGCTGTGAGGGAATTTCATGTGAGAGAATTAGAAGAATTGCCGGAGGTTTACAAGGAAGTTAAACGGAAACTGAATGAAGCTTATGAACGGAACATGAAGGATTACAATAAAGGGAAAAGGAAAGCCGATGTGTACAATGCTGGGGATCGTGTTTGGAAGAGACACCATGTAATGTCCAGTGGTGCACGACATGTGGCTGCCAAGTTAGCCCCTAAGTATTCCTTAGCTACCATCAAGAACGTCATCTCTAAGTTGGTGTATGAGTTGGTCGATGAGTCCGGTGTCAGTCTTGGTCGCTGGCATGTGAAAGACCTTAAGCCTTACAGTGGTGATTCTCCAGAATCTTCCGATTCTGAATAATGATGTTCTGCCTCGATTCGAAAAAATGTTCGTTCGCTCACATTTTTTTACCAGGGAAAGAGGGAGTGTAGCAATTTTAAAAATGGTGCCCCTATAAAAAAATTAATTATCGTGGCAATGATTTAAAATATCAAATTTAAGATTTTTACATTGTATGACTTGAAATCATGTCTGAAATGGCAGTAGTCTGTTTGGTTGTTCGGGCGGCAATGGAGCGGTGCAACTATACACTGACACAGTAGTGGAAGGGAGATAGTGAATACTATATGAGTGGAGGAGAGAACGCCTCTGGTTACCGTATGTATTGGTGTAAGCGAGATGGAGTTCACGTTTAGGTGTCTGCCATAAATGACGAGGAATGAACAGGACTAGCTTTTTGTCAACCAGAGAGACAAGATCGTGAATATTGCGTATGATTTGATTGAATTATTTTTGATAGTATTTCGGCGTATTGGATTTAGAGATTTTTATGCAGTACGGCGTGGACAGTAATTGTTTGGAACAATTATCTATTGTTGTTAGGAGCTTTGGAGTCGACGTTGTTTGAGAAATATTATCCCTCCGTGAATCTATCAACTTTAATAAAAGGACCTTTGGATCGTTTTTCCTCCGTGTATATTATCAAGGACCTTCGCTGTTTTATTCTTCAATATTTGCTTGATTGTTGTATGTTTACTGTATTAATTATCGCTGACTATCTTGATTTATTCCATTCATACTTTTGTCGACGTTTTGAGGGTTGTAATAATACGCAACTACTTACAACTGATGATAAACTATAAATATTGCACAACAGTTGTAGAATTCTACTGTTGGTGGTTGTTATGCAGGCCAGTGGCGTGCGTATTCTTTGAGAACATTTATTCTTTAATTTAAATTACATCAACCATCGAATTTATTGACAGACAATTGCGGTCATTTCTGATGTTTATTGAGCCTCCAGTGGCGTATTGAATTGGCTCTTAAGTTATTCATAAATGAATGGCTAGTCAAAAGCTATTTTAATGTGTCTTTTCTTTTTTTGAGGGTGTTGTTTTGAATTGTGACGCGGTATTCACTGCGTGGTTCGTGTGAATTGTTTTGAGGATGGTTTACGTCTAGTTTGGGATTTTTTTGTGGAATTTTTGTTGACGTGGTTCTGCCCACGTGTCTTGTTGTTTTTTAGTCTGGTAGTGGAGCGGCCTGTGGCCGTTCGTTGTTGGGGTGTGTGTCCTTATTTGTTTATTTATTTAATTTATTCTTGTGCTCGTTTTGTTATTCAGTTGTTATTTTTTATTTTAACTATCTATTTATTCTTTTGTCGGTTGTTAGTGAAGGAGATTTAGGCGGTTCATTTTTGTGCACTCAACCTTAGACAAGTTGAGTTCGCCTCGCCCAGTTACGTCTTGGCGCCCTCTACACCGGTCGGTTCTAACTGGGGCGAATCTCTTCCACCTCAAAGAACTCACCTAATCTCCAGATCTTGTTAGTTTTAATTATTATTATTATTTTAGTGGTCGGTGGTCGGATTTTTCTTGTAGGCTTTGGCCTTTTGTGTTTGTGCTGTCGCTGCTTCGCAGCAGGTTGACTTCCCTAGTCATCAACTACCCCTACGTTATTTTTTTTCATTAGTTCCCTACGGGGATCCACGCCTTGCACCGCTGAGTTAAGCTAGCCGGTGGTTGCCTTGTAACTAAGTTAATTTTGACTGCTCTACATTTTTTATAATTCGGCTGGTTAACCGTTACAGTATCTTAACAATAGCTTTTAAAAATCGATGTGTTTTTACACAGACCCGCCGTTTTGTCATTATTTACATATTGTGCAAGACACTTCTTATATTAGTGTTCATTTACAATTTTAACACTTGTGATATATTATATAAAATCTATGTAGAAATAGACTTCGAATCAATCTGACTTTAATTGAGCAAGTTATAATAAATAAAAAAAACACCTTTTTTTTAATTGCTCCCCTCTGGAACCAAAATTCCTACCTAGATCAATTTCTCGTCCCGAAAAATCCTCATTCTGTAAATTTCATCAAAATCGTTAGTCGTTTTTGAGAAAAAAAGGTCTAGGGAAGATTATACGTCATACTACATTTAACGTACCTACTTACCTATACTACATATTTTATATAAGTAATATAAAAATAACATACCTATTTATTTAAATATTAGCTACAACTACTTACATAATTATGTTTAGATTTTATTGTTGTTATTTTTTTACTTTTCAAATAATTACTGATTATTTTAATAAGTTAAAGATTGACTGTCAGAGTAATTTTGACATAAATAATGAAAATAGTTTGTTTTTCCAAAGCCTACTCACAATACGACACTGTTTTATGACGTTAAAAAACTGTTTTTTAAAATGATAAAATCGATAAGAAAACGAATTTTTCCAGAGATGAGACCTAGCTAGATCGATTTTTTGCCCCCCGAAACCCCTTTTCGGTAAATTTGATCAAAATCGTTAGAGCCGTTTTCGAGAAAATATTTATATAGGTACATAGAAACATATATACAAGATTTACTCGTTTAATAATATAGGGATAAATAAGGTGCTTTGTTTAAATGAATAACTTTCGATGTTTTTTGTGATCCATTCCGAGAGAATTTAACGCGATCACTCTAAACTTATTACTTTACTGTCTGAACATAATGTATACAATGCGTACGTGCCGTTTCAGACGTATTCAGACATGTTCAGACGCGTAACGTATCAGACAAAACATTCTCACCGACAATTTTTGACGGTACGTGAATGATACGCAACGTGTCTGAACGGACCAGATACGCTAAGTATAAATATTCGTATTTGAAATGCATGTAAAAACGTTTGTCTTGTCGGAACGCTACGTTCCCGTCCCGTGTCTGACCGGATAATATAAATCGACCTTAATTCGTTCGAGAGATTACCTAGTCAACAGATTTCAAAAAAAGAGTTTTTTCAAAATAACTTCGAGATTTCTCAACCAATCGATTTTGTACCTCTTACAATATTTTTAGAGCTTAAAAAACTGCGTCGAATGCCGTTTTAAAGATCAAAATCGAACAACGCGGTCAAAAGTTATAACTTTTCAAAAATTAAAACACTGTTGTTATCAGCAATTTTTAAATTTTTGAGCTCGAAAAGCTCAAAAATCTGCTTTTGGATATATTATCAAGTGCTTCGAACTCAAAGCGCTTGAAAGCGGGAAGTTCCAGGGATAGCCTGCAGGGTCAAACCGATTTACAGATTGGTAATCCTTGAGAATCGTACGGGCATCTGTATTGTTATTTTTTACACCTATTTGCTTTATAAGTTATGTTATATTAAACAGGCGTTTCAAAAAATGCTGCCAAGTTGTTCAAAACGATGTAAGACGTCTAAATTTTATGGTCTAATGAACGCCTGTAGTGTACGTGCCTTTTATAGGCAAATGCGCTAAAACTTACATAACATTAAAGGTAGTTGACATCATATATTGTTTAGCCTATAAACCCGTAACCTTTTCCATATTCAATCGGTTTTAATTGACTGAGAAACGTTGGCTATCCCTGATTTAGGAACATGTAGAGGAAATGATGCGGTTATACCTCCTACAAACCACATGCTCAATGCTTTTTGACCACAATCTATTAGCATTTCAATGACTGCTATATTATGCACACACATACGGATGTCACCGTAATCATTTGAGTATCTAGTGATGGGCAAAATTGCTATTTTTTTAAACAGGTGTTATTGTGTTATTGTTATTTTGAAATATCTAGTTGACATAACTTAAATTATAAGTGCTTGTCGAGCCACGCAAAGAGTAGGGTTCCGTACTATGAAAGTTATGCTAAAACTACAATTGTTATAAAATAAATATAATAAAAAAACATTCATAATCTACTCAAAAGGCCCTTTTCAACGACACCCCACAAGAATAGCTACCAAAAAAAATCGATCGGTTATTACGTCTATATAATGTCTCATATACCTGGAGTGGCATTTTGGAAATATTAGATATATACCTAAGGAAAATTGTGGGAAGTGGTTGACATGTGAAACAAAACACAGCATGTATATCTATGCTAGGTAAGCCAGGTGGTCGTGTGGAGAAGTATGAGTCTGCCGACAGGAACAAACGCCAAACCCAGGTTCGAATCCCGAAAGTGTTTATTATAATGAAAATATAGATAGGTATTAGACAACAAATTAAAATATAAAAAAATAAAATTACAATTATTTTATTTATTATATTTTACGAATACAATAATTATTTGTGTTTAATGGTACTCACGTCATCTGTCTGTACCCGCGATACCGACATACCCATTTTTAATGTCATTATTTCTTTCGAAGTGAAGAACCTCTGAAATGTGCAGCTACATCTATACTAGTATAATTATAACACATATGTGTGTGTGCGTGTCCGGTAGTTTAGCAGCCCGAGTTTTGATTAAAAGTTTAATTAACGCACACAATTTCACATGTTAACACAAACAGCTCAATTTATTACTTAAGGGCCAATTTCCATTAAACTGAAATATAACGCCTTTAATTCTGAACGAACATCGACTAATTCCTAATCAATTATAGTTTAATTCAAAAAACGAACATTTAACGGCCTTCTGTACGAATTAATTCTAGCCGACCAATAAATATTTCATAACATTGTTGTTTTCTTAGAGCAGTTGTTCCCGATCTTTTTTTGCGCACAGTAGCAACCAGAAAATTATCGCTTCTACAAAAAAAGGAAAAAATGGGTGTGTGCTTATGACAACACGACAGAAGTGAAAACTTCAGATTTTCTAATTTTAGAATATATAAGTACCTATATAATTTTTAACCACACAGTTTAATCATAAATACTTATATTAAAATCGGCCTATAACTACAATTAAATTTAATGAATAAATAAATATATAAATAAATATCATGTAAAAATTATATTTTTAATTTATTCCAGCTTGGTTTCAAAAAAATGATAATTATTGTCAGAGAAAGAATATAACAAAAATAAAATTAGAAAAAAAACGCCAAAAATTCTACGGTGCCATCAGGTTTCGAATCGAGGATCCTATGCATACAACGCAAAGACGTTGCCAACTACGCCATCGGTGCAACTGTACTGCGTACCGTTTTTATGATATAAGTATGTCAGTCACGTCACATTCGAACTGCGAACGTGCGAACGCGAACGTGCGAATGCGAACAGTTCACTTTTTTTCACTACCCAGGCAAAAAGTGCCTAACGCGCCTAAGGAAGTTTTCAGATCAAAAATATCACTATAATTATTGCACCTACTGCAGCAGCAATCATTGTTAATCTTACTATAAGCCACATTTGCTTTGTCACCACAAAAATATGGGCATGTTTATTAATAGGTACAGAGACTATCTCTTTTTCAAATTGATCAGTTATTCTGTATTTTGAACATAGTGAGAATGATCAAGCACATCAATCATATCGTCTCTTCGTATTTGCTTGTTTTGTAATGTTTACGTACATAAAAGCCCACGTAAATAAGTACAGAGACGTGCCAAAATATTTAGAACACGTATACCATTAGTATATTTTATACGTATACGAAAAAGCGAGTTTTGGATGTACTCCGTATGTACACCGTTCAATGGATCGAAAGCAAATTTTAAACTTTTTAGGGTATTCCTTAGTGGAGTTTTTCTTATTTTCCCCCAACTCTTCTAAATAACGGTAGTTTACTTATGAACGATTATTACAATTTTATAGAAAACGGCTCTAACGATTTGGGTTATATTTCTTAAATTAATATTTAATTATTGATCCTACAATTGTCACCATTTAATTATCCGGGGTCGATGTGCCCGTGCCATTTAAAACTTGAAGTATTATGAGACAATAGCTCATAACTGGTCTAAAGACTGGGTAAGACGGCGCGTCGAGCTATCACAA
Organism: Mongoloraphidia duomilia; assembly: GCA_039654895.1. Lineage (NCBI taxonomy): Eukaryota > Metazoa > Arthropoda > Insecta > Raphidioptera > Raphidiidae > Mongoloraphidia > Mongoloraphidia duomilia. Next base: position 35,265,314 of record CM077524.1, read on the forward strand.
GCCAAGGTAAGCCACCAGGAACACGCGTCGTGTGACATGGGTCGCTAGCAGTGGCGTGTGGCTCGTGGCTCGTAACTCGCTGGATCGGCTCGAAGGCGGTAAATGAACACGAGTCAAAGGTTTTTATGAAGGCTCATAATATGAATAATACTAATATCATAATATTGACCCTTATACCTCCACGAGCCATTTAGAACAATGAGCCGCGCCAAGACGATTCATGAGCCATAACAAGCCACACGCCGACTGACCCTATATTTTATGGATTTGAACATTTATTTAGTTAAGTATAAGACTTTCTTTTAGAATCTTAAATTAAAAATTCGACTGATGACCAGTCCTATACTTCCCACCTAGTAAATATTTGCAAAAAATAAACACTCTTTTTTTTTTTCTTTGACTAGGCCCAAATAACGTTAGCTGTTGGTGGTCTTTAAAACACAATTTAATTTTTATTCTTTGAAAAAAGCATGGCCCTCTTTTTTGTTTAGTGATCTACTGATGGCTAGCTTAATATAGCAAAAATCATGGTTACCTTGATTTACGTACAATTTTCATTTTTTTTAGTAAAATATTTTTTTTCTCGAAAACTATACATTTTAGAGAAAAAAAATATTTACATTTTTTTCATATTATAACATCTAGAATTCATTTATATTTTTTTTACCTATGTTAATACGTGACATTGAGGACGTTTTTTTGAATATCTCAGGATCCACTGAACCGATTTGACTCCAAATCTAATCAGATCTAAGTTAAAGGCTGATAAACACAATAGAACAATCGGCATGCCCGTATGTTGTTCCGTTCTTAAGATATCGAAGGCGAAAAATTGACCACATACACACACACATACACACACACACACACACACACACATACACACACACACATACACACACACACACATACACACACACACACACACACACACACACACACACACACACACACACACACACACACACACACACACATACACACACACACACACACAGACATCAGTCAGAAAATGATCTTAAACGATTACTAGGGTCTCAAAACGTGAAAATCTGTTAAAATCTGGAAATATTTTTTTCGGACTAAATCCATTACTTCCCTACCATAGTAGAGGTGGGAAGTAAAAAATGGGTGTGTGCTTATGACCACACGACAGAAGTGAAAACTTCAGATTTTGTAATATTTACTGTCATCTATTATAGCGCATTTATGAACTAAAAATAATTTATTACTAAAATACTAAAATTGTATTTTTAATTAATATAATTATTGTCAAAGAAAGAATATAACAAAAATAAAAAATATATAAATAAATATCATGTATAATTTAGAAAAAAAACGCCAAAAATTCTACACTGCCATCAGGTCTCGAACCCAGGTTCCTATACATAGAACGCTAAGACGTAACCAACTGCGCTATGAGTGGAACTGTGTAGACGGCCGTTTTTATGATATAAGTATGGTGCGAATTCTTACGATCAGATTGCAAACGGTCAGGTTGCAAATTCTTACGGTTATTTGCGAACGCTTCACGCTATTTCAGTACCCAGGCAAAAAGTGTCTAACGCGCCTAAGGAAGTTTTCATTTCAAAAGTGTAAATATGTAACTATGTCTTCTGTTTTCCAATTTAATTAAAATATTGTACGGTGTTACATCTCACGATACAAAATGCAGAAAGCATTATTAGAATATTTTCGGTCGGTCAGTGTTTAACGCTTGCAGTGATTTGTAAACAGATGTATACATTATTATTATGTATGAATCGTACATATACTGGATGGCTCTATAAAAAGGGCTTCCGTTTAGAAAATCACTACTCCAAGAATTTTGAATCGGATTACTTAAATTTTCTCGGTGTATAAAAAATATACACAAATAAGACATTCGTTGAAATCTGTAGGTATATTTAATTTAATAAAGCACACCGTTTTATATTTATTTTCACTTAAAAATATTATTAGTTGTTTCGCACAACACAGCTTTGATACAGCGTAAGAAAGACTTTTTAACAAAAAAAAAAAAAACCCCTTCAAATAAGCCACCAAAAAGAGGAAAATTATAAAATTTTGCGGTCGGCGCTAATTTAATATAATATGAATTCGGTTAAAAATATCTACTTTTTAACCGACTTCATATTTTATAAAATTGGCGCCGACCTCAACATTTTATAATTTTCATCTTTTTAATGGCTTATTTGAAAGAGGTTTTTTTTTGTTAAAATGTTTTTTCATTGTGAATTTTAAATATACCTACTAAATGCAAGGCATTTTAAAACTCATGCAAAATCCTTATATTGATCAGTCACCCGGTATTATATTTTGTTATTATGCCTCTATTCGCGTTATATTCAGAGATTACCGTAGTCTATATACATCGATACACCTGACCTCTCTATTTTTACCATTTCACCCTCTTCCCACGCGGCAATTTGTAAACATCAATTCTTAAAAAATAACAAATCTAATTTAAAAAAGCTGCCAAGTGCAGGTCGACTCAGAAGTGTTTTGTAGTCGGGAAGAACGTGTCCGCCATGTTGGATATTTAATGATTTTAAACACTATCCATGTTCCAAATTTCAAACCTCTAGCTCAATTCGAAGTACCCTAGATTTATGATGATCAGTCTGTCGGCTTATTTATGCTAATCTATTTTATAAATTTTTCATTACTATATTTTTGCTAGTGTTCATTATAATTTTCATTGAAAGTACTAACTAAAGGCTACATTCTGGATTTTTTCAGAAATTTTACATCAATAGTTGAGAAATTAGAGGGGGAGGGTGATAACGATTTTGAAAGCATATATCTTGTGACTGAAGGGTTAAAATCTAAAGGTTTTAAGACATTTTTTGTTGCATTTTAAGAGATTTATCTAAAGACATTCTACTCAATTGGGTACGTGAAAAAAAATTGAGTACACATTTCACTCCAAAGGAGGGGGTTATTTTTCCAAAAATCTCATCATTTTTGTTTTTGGATTATCAATCGACGTCTTTATACCAAATTTTATCTTAATACATAGTTATAATATAAATGGGAGGATGTGAGGACTGTGATATATACAGACGAATTGACCGAAACTACAAGGGTTCCTGCTGATCTGAAGGTAGGCCTATAACATTTATTCCCAAAATTTCGGTGCTCGATAAAATTTTAATCCAGGTTACTTTCTATAGAATTTACAAGAAAAATTGTGAAATTTCGAAGGTTAAAAACGTATTTAAAAGATAACTTAGAGATTAGGGATTATGTCAGGGTGGGCCAAGACAGTTTAAGGTGCGCCATGACCCACCGTCTGGCGCCGCCACTGGTCTCCTTGTTCGAGTGTCGCGTCTTATAGATTACCTGCGGTATTCATGTAAATTAGCTTTATTACTTCCCCAAACTAATACAAAGACGATATTTCATATTGCAACATAACACATGCGTATTAGCAATAATTAGTAGGTACTGTATAGCCTAGATCATATGCATCTATGCATGAATCCCAATGCATATATGCAGATGCGGATTAATTAGTGTATTTGCCATAATATGGCACATACACTATTGGCGTCGGTCGGATGGCGGGACCTAGGGGTCGGACCAAAATTTCTCGACGTTTCATAGCCTCCTGAACACTTTGGCACCATTTTTAAAAATGTTTATATATATATGTATGTATATATATATATATATATATATATATATATATATGTGTGTACACGATAACTCTCGACAGACTTAATCGATTGAAACGAAATTTGGTACACACATTGGAACCCATCACCGCAAGAAGCCTATTTAAAATGGGCCCGATCGGACCATTTTCAGGGTTGTATTTAGGGGTTCCAAAAAGTTTTTGGGCCCAAAAATACCGAAAAATTTGTCAGAATCGTTTCAAAATTGAAATTTAACTCTTTAGTAAAGATTAAAATGTGCTGCTAAAATTTTAATAAAATCGGCCCGACAGGACCGGACTTTCAATTTTTATGAAAACACTAGTTTGTTGATACGGATTTACTTATGGAAGGGTGTATTTAATTTGGTGCAGATGTTGTACTGATAAAATCCATGTCTAATATTGAAATTTAGAAAAATTTAATTATTTTAAGGGATGTATTAAGGGGTTAAATTTTTTATTTTGTCAAAAAACAAACTTAAGTTCACATAATACTGCCACAATGCCTGTATTAGCAAATACACTATATTGTCGGCAGGGTTTGGCACTGCGACCCGAGTTTTTTTGTATATGATGTTAATTTGAGTGCATAATTACATGCACTTTTGAGGGCAGTGTAGCTTAGTAGATAGCGTACTTGATACCAGCCTCTAGACTAGACTGTCGTAGGTTCGAATCCCACCTGGATGTTTTGTGATATTATTTACTTTTAAGTTAATTGTTATTTAATGTAATTTAAGACGCTAATGACCTAAGTTGTCGACGCGTCTATAATCTACAATAAATAAAAAATAAAACAAGCCGTGAGGTGGGTCGTTTATTAGAACTAAAGTGCGACCCTTGAGGTCCACACGACGAACTTCCCAGTTTGATAAATATTTAATAATAATAATTAAATTAGATATTACACAGAAAAGGAATCATTTTAATCATTAAAACATCAATAATTAAAAAAAAAAAAAAAAAAAAAAACGGCTGAACCGATTTTTATAAAATTTATGTCGGATCAAAATGACGTTAACACGCCTCGATTGACACCCTTACGAAGTCGATATAATTTTTTATTCGCGAGATATTGCGTAAAATCTACTTTTTTGGAGGTTATTTGGTTAAGAAAAAAGAACGGCTGAACCGATTTTAAAAAAATTCCTTTCAGATCATATTTACGTTAATACGCGTCGATTGGCACCCCAACGTAGTCGATATCATTTTTCGTTCTCGAGATTTCGTCTTAGAAAGAAATGGACACATACGTACGTACGTACGTACGTACGTACACACACACACACACACACACACACACACAGACATCTTTCTAAAAGTAGTGTAAAAATAGTGTAGTGACCTTGAAATATAAAAATTTTTTTTCCTTTTTGATTTCGATTTTCGGACCCATTACAATAACTTCCAGTGGGAAGTTAATACATGCACTTAATCTGCACAATACTACATTTAAAAATCGACATCTACGCTAATAAATAAAAAAAGGGGTTGGCATCAAAACTCGAGAACAACTGAACCTACTTAAAACATTCTTCTTATAATTAGGAGTGTCCAAGATACACGTGAAATGCATGGGGATATCCTAAACAGTAAGAGAGAATTGATTAAATAAGGAAAAATATGCAGAATCTCCAGTACTACTCCTGCGCAGTCAAACTTTCCATATTTTGCTTAGCTTGCGACAGACAGTTGAAAAACGAGATTTTCCCATTTTAGTTTTCTATTTATAACTCGCTTATTAAAATATTGTCATTTTATTAAGGCACTTTTTTATGAAGATTTCAAATTTTATTTCATTTTTTTTAATATTAATATTTTATTTAATCTCTGTCTCAATTATACCGTTTAGGAAATCCTCATGTATTTCACGCTTATCTTGAACACCCGGTATAGAGCCTTGTAACGTTAATAGCGACATATAGTTGTCTGGAAAATGTAATTCACTAATAAAAGTTAATTCGAGATGTGGAAAGTGATTATAATCATTTTAAACTAACATATTCTGACCTCTTGTTAGTTTTGCTCGCCTAGTTTGGTCCAAGACACATCCGTTGTCCAGATCCTTATATCCTGCCGGTCCATCCTTCTTGTGTCGTGTTATCTGTGTACGTAAAATTTGTTATCTTTAGTTAGACTTATTGTATGGTTTTAGATATAGTGGTTGAATATACAACAGTGTAAAGACAAAAAATGTATTAACAAAAAAAAACACAAACACTAACATTTAGAGCGATGACACACACAGCGGTTTGTGCCGACTCAGCAGCCGAGGCGGTTGCCGACTCGACAATGACACACACAGCGTTGTCAACGCGGCAGTCTGCAGGCGTTTCTTGTGGAGAACGATGTGTCGAGGCGGCTGAGAATCGACTTTCAGTCGGCAGGCAATGCTCGCCGCGGTGTGTGTTTTGCATCATTGAAAAACATTAACATACGTACCGACTCGACAACCGCCTTGACACAAACCGCTGTATGTGTCATCGCTCTTATTGCTCTCTATAGTTTCTCTAATTTCTTATTTAACATTGTAATATTGTTTTACATAAGTCGAAAAATCCACAAGAGCTAACATACCCTGGTGTATAATACTAATTAGTTTGATGATTAGACGTGTTGCAGTCATCCAAAGCAGAATCAGGTTAAAAGGGGAGATGACGATGCTTTATTATAGTATCGACGGAGAATTGGGCATTGGAGAGCGAAAGGGTCCAAATGGCTAGCGCTAGAGTAGTAGATAAGCACATACCATAACCGATACAATATAGAGAAGGGCAGCAACATAGCGGCCGGATGTTATTGGTATTGATGTATGCATTAGTCCCGCATCACACATGATTTATTATCTGCTGGGAATCGTTGCGAACTGCCGTCGCGACGGCTACACCATGTACAGGGTGTCTTCTCAGTGTATTTGTCTATTCGTAGTATATATGGCACATTTATACATCACTGATGGCGAGATCTAGAAGTGAGATCATAAAATCCCGACATTTAATATCTTTTCAAATATGACACCATTTTTTAAAAATTTATTCAGCATATTCTGTTAGTAAGAAAACTCTCGAAAGAGAATCAATTTAAACGAAATTTGGTACACTTGTTAAATTCTGTTCCTACTTTGATTCTATTTGATATGGGCGCAGTCTAGGGTACTCGCATGGATTTTTTTATTTAAAACAAAATTCTAACATCTGAGAAACATTAAACGATTCGTTGAAACACAATAATTTATCACATTAGGTATCACTTAGCTGCACTGAGTTCAAAAGTGCTTTGGTAAAACTTATAGGTTTCTTGATTATGTTCGTTTTAATATTTACATTAAAATGTTAAAAAAAATTGTTTTACCAAAGCACTCTTAACGACAGTGCGACTAAATGCCTTCACCTGTTTGTTTAAATAATACAGCAACTTTAATGAAACAAATATTTTAGAAAAATTGGCATATATTTTCGTTCTGCATAACAGAAATGCGATGAACATTTGTATGCAAAATTTCCCCTCTAAACTATTTTAAGTGTTGCAATTACAAAGAAATCACGACATTCCAATTAGAAATTTAGCCTTATTATATGGATTTAAATGTGTCCTTAAAATTTAATTAAAATCAATTGAATATAAAAAATAAACAAATTTTTTAAAAAAAGAAACATAAACACCTGTTATTGGTAAAGAACTGTTTAACACATCATTGGGAATTACTATTTGGTACAACTTTACTGCATGTAATTATTATAGTTTATTCATTTTGTGTTTGGTTTATGGTCTTCAATTCTATACACATTTACTCGTAAAAGTATAAACGATAACTGATTTGTGAATTATTGCTCACATTAACCTACTCTAACAGGAAATATAAACATTTACCGGGAAATGTGCACATTCACCAAACACATATTTATCACACGTATCAGACGCGATACAGATGTAAACTGACGACACGCCAATACTTATTCTAAAGCGCCCCTTGCACGCAGTATCGGGGATTGGCGATCTAGTGTCGGGAAATAGCGATCTTGTGTCGGAGATTTGTGATCTAGTGTCGGGAAAAAGCGATCTAGTGTCAGGGATTTGCGATCTAGTGTCGGGGAATTGCGATCTAGTGTCGGGAAACAGCGATCTAAAGTCGGTGATTTGTGATCTAGTGTCGGGAAATAGCGATCTAGTGTCCTCGGATTTGCTATGTGGTGTCGGGGAATTGCGATCTAATGTCGGCAAAAAGGGATTTAGTGTCGGGGATTTGCGATCTAGTGTCAGGGAATTGCGATCTAGTGTCGGGAAATAGCGATCTGGTATCGGAGATTTGCGATCTAGTGTCGGAGATTTGCGATCTACTGTCGGGAAAAAGCGATCTAGTATCGGGAAATAGCGATCTAGTGTCGGAGATTTGCGATCTAGTGTCGGGAAAAAGCGATTTAATGTCGAGGATTGCGATCTAGTGTCGGGAAATAGCGATCTAGTGTCGGAGATTTGCGACCTGTATTATGTATTATGACGTGAGCAGTTATTAAAGTTTAACAATTCGTAGATCTCCGTAAATAAGTACTTAACGTATTGAAATGAAATAAACGCCATTGTGTTTCTGACAGTGATATCTAATAGGAAACGGTTAAATATTACTGATTTTTTTTTATTTTTACAGCCTCATTGATTTTCAATCAGTTTGGATTGTACGTTTTCCTACAATGATACACAAAGTTATGTAGTGGATAAAGGTATTGTAGCAAATGTGTCCATCGGAATTCCCCTGCATCCCTGTTCCATTATAGACTAGGTTAGGTGTAAATCCAATATATTATCGCTGATAAGTAATGAAATAAAACACTCTCCTGGTTTTTATCGACTCTGCGTGAAATTGAAAACAACAGTTTCCCTTGTTTTCACTAGCACACATTATTGTTGCCATGGATATAAGTGCTATGTGTATGAGGGCCAGCCAGGGCTGCCAGGTGTCCGGTTTTCGCCCGGACACCTCGGTCTTCCAACGTCTTGTCCGGATGAAAAATGAAAAGAAAACCGGTTTTGTTGAAATCTTAATAAAATTAACAAAACTATCCCTTCACTATAATTCAGAAGCTTGCCAATTCGATGTTTGTTCTAAACTATTTTTACTTCCCACCTCTACTATGGTAGGGAATTAGCAATGGATTTAGTCCGAAAAAAATATTTCGAGATTTTAACAGATTTCACGTTTTGAGACCCTAGCAATCGTTTAAGATCATTTTCTGACTGATGTCTGTATGTGTGTGTGTGTGTGTGTGTGTGTGTGTATGTGGTCAATTTTTCGCCTTCGATATCTTAAGAACGGAACAACATACAGCCATGCCGATTGTTCTATTGTATTTATCAGCCTTTAACTTAGATCTGATTAGATTTTGAGTCAAATCGGTTCAGTGGATCCTGAGATATTCAAAAAAACGTTCTCAATGTCACGTATTAACATAGGTAAAAAAAATATAAATGAATTCTAGATGTTATAATATGAAAAAAATGTAAATATTTTTTTTCTCTGAAATGTATAGTTTTCGAGAAAAAAAATATTTTACTAAAAAAAATAAAAATTGTACGTAAATCAAGGTAACCATGATTTTTGCTATATTAAGCTAGCCATCAGTAGATCACCAAACAAAAAAGAGGGCCATGCTTTTTTCAAAGAATAAAAATTAAATTGTGTTTTAAAGACCACCAACAGCTAAGGTTATTTGGGCCTAGTCAAAAAATAAAAAAAAGAGTGTTTATTTTTTGCAAATATTTACTAGGTGGGAAGTATAGGACTGGTCATCAGTCGAATTTTTTTAAGTAGATCGAAAGTGATTACTTTTTTATTATTTGTGTTTTCGTCCATTTTGAGTAAGTGATAAATAAATTATAGGAGAAATGGAACTCAAGTAGTTGTTACTTTTTAATGATTTGCGACGTTTCGTTTCACATTAAAGCATCTTAAGAAATAATTTATAATTTTTGTACACATGTCTGTAGATGTTTTTGATTATTTTTGTTTTTAATCTTAATCAGGCTGAAAACGTGTCTTAAGAAGAGTTTTCAGACTTTTTTTGTTTTTAATCTTACGATACGTAGGTAGATAGTAAGAAGATGATTATTTTTTGTTTTGTTCTAATTTATGTTTAATTTTTTCAATTGGGTTTTTGATTGAATTTTTTTTTTTACTTAAATGGAAGACCAAATACAAGTTTTATAGGAAAACTGTTTTTATTTAATTTTTTATTTTTTTGCTTACTAATTAAAACGTTACCTATATTTAAATAAAAATTAATTTTTAAACTCAGTTCCGATGACGCGCCGAATGAATCCGAACGCGTGTGACGTCATTATGTTATCTATGGTGTTTGTATTCATGGTTACCAAGTTAAAAATTTATTATTTTTGATAGTATGTGTAACACAAATACCAACAAATGCACACAAATTTTAACATAACGACGTCACAAATATTCCTGGCGCGTTTTGAAGTCACGTGATATTTTTTAAATTTTTATACATTTTAATTAATTTTTAGTAATTTATCTATTGCTTTAAAAACATTTTTTTTTCGTTTTTCAATATTATTTATGTTAAATTATTAGAAAAAATTAGAAAATTTATAATTTTTTTTAAATTTAATTACCTAATTATATGCAAAGGGTATATGCATAGAAGAAAGTATAAAAGATAATCACTTTTTCTGGTCTGAAAGATAAATCTGACAACCCTGGGTTCAACTGAAACGTAACAATGTATACGTACACTTCGAAACAAACCGATACTTTTTCAAAAAACAGAAAAATAGGATAATTCTGTAGAGATTAGACATCGTCTCCCCCCATGTTTTGCGTTAAAGAATTTTAACGTAGGTTACGAAATTTCGTGGTTCTACTCATCAATATGTCACACAAACTGGCATTCCATTTTGGTTATCGAGTTAAAATATTTATACCTTAAAGATAAATCGAGATACAAAGTTAAAGAATAAGCAATTTATAAATATTGAAATGTATGTACTTGTTGATGTAACGTAGTTTATTGATAAGTTTTAGTACAGCAGTAAATAAAACACAGTTGAACTTATGATTTCAGTCGACGTTTCGGCACAATTTTTGGTACAAACCCCTAAAATAATGTATTCGATTCGAGTACCCGTTTTTAAAAATGAACAAGTCTCGTCATTCTTAACCTGTAAAAATCAATACACATCACTAATTAGTTAGGTGTGTATGCAGTGAATAATAGAGACATTTTGTTGAAATAAAGATTTTGAGAGCTATAGGCCGAACGTTTTGTCGCACTGCAGTAGTTTAGCAGTAACATTATCAGTCGTATCATTGTCAGTGTATATCATTGCCAACTAAATAACTGTGCATGCAAGAAGAATCGTCTGTGATGTGACTGCGCACCGTGAAAATGAATACCATAAAATAGTCGGCCGACTGCATGCGCTGCTGTACATGTAAAACCGAGATTGTAGTAAACTCTAGTGATGGGATGAGATAACAGGAGCAATCATTTACGTACTGTTACTGGAAAAGGACCGAATTTGAAAATAATTGTTCTCAGAATTATGTTGTTCAATAATAATAGTTGCTAACAGAACAAGTTTTTCGCGAACTATACATATAAAGAAAAATAACCAATAAAGTTTAATCATTTATTTTTTGCTATACCCACTATAAAATAGCTGACAGACCGGTGTGCAGGAACGTATCGTTCCCACATACTAGTGTGTGAAACCAAACCATTTCCATAGTACTAACAGCTACTCTTGGCTTACTATAGAAGTGAAGTTTGCGACACAAATTAATTGTCAAAAAATTTTGAAAATACTGAAAATGAAGTGAAAAGTAGCTATTTTACAGTGGGTATGACAAAAAATACTAGTATATATAATATATATCTCGTGCGTAATGATATTATGACTCGTGTGACTGTTAAAACTCGCTATGCTCGTTTTAACATAATGTCACTTACTCGTCAGTAATATACATCATTACGCAACTAGATATACAATCTACTATTCCCGAGCACCACATAAATTAACGTGTAAAATATTAATAATCATGTATTACCCAACATTACACCTAAAAGTATCATGATGTAATTTATTTTAGATTTTATGAATAAAATTGGATTTATAAGGGGGTTGTGATAGGATAAATTTGTTTGTTTTTCTTTGCTTCGTGGTTCCAAAAAGATTGAAAAATATATTGCTTTTAAACTGTACAGTGTACTTACATCCAAGTGAAAATTTCGTTAAAATTACAATTTTCTATACCTATAATTAATTATATTGGTACGTACTGTTCAAATAAAAACCAACATTCCAATATATTTTTAACCGACTTCAAATATGGAGGAAGTTCTCAATTTGATGCGTATTTTTTATTTATTTAAAAAATTGTAAGGTCCGATATTATTAACAATAGGTCACACTATTAAGTCATCGTTTTGCAGTAATTTATAAACATCCTGTATTAAATTTGTGTGAGAAATGTATTAATTAATATTACATTTATTTAAATGTGAAACAAAATACCCACAGTTATGTAAATTACTTCATTGAGATAAAATATCACTTCTTTGTTGTTTCCTGTGACATGCAATACAACTATTATTCCAGTGTGATAAAGTGGCTTATGTCGATTTTATAATATTTCTTAAAGTGAAACTTTTTAACCTCGTTTTTTCTGTTCAGTTACGCATGTCGATCATCGCGTCACGTGCTACACTGATCCCATAATTATCTCCTATACAACTAAATACAAAGCAGGGCTTGAGAATAGCCGAGCGTGTAGCAATGCTGTTGTTTACATGGCGTTGCTATGGTTCCTCTATTACAAATCCCCAGTTCCCGAGTTCTAGCCCGAGAGCTGGTAAAAGTGTCAATTGAATTTTCAATTTATTTTAACAAAAAAATAATGAATTGAAAATATGAATTGGTGCTAGACCCAAATAACCTTACCTGTTGGTGGTCTTTAAAACACAATTAGATACAAAGCAGCCACACATCAAACGGCTATAAATAGCTTCGATTCCCGCCGGCACCGTTACTGTTTTTATTATTTTTATAACTATTCCATTTTCCACCTGATGTCTGTCTATCTGTCTGTCTGTTACAAGCCTCTAACTTCTAAACGAGATAGGGACTTGATTTTATTTTATTTATTGTAGATTATAGACGCGTCGACAACTTAGGTCATTAGCGTCTTGATTACATTAAATAATAACAATTCACTTAAAACTAAATGACATCACATAATTCCATGAGCGGAGGCGGGATTCGAACCCGCGACAGTGCGATCCAATGGCCGCCACGCTAACCGTTACACCACACTGTCCTCGATAGGGACTTGAAATATGCACACATAATATGCATTACCGCGGCCCAAACACGGAGAGAATAACAAGAGATGAAAAAGGTTTATTTAAGGGGGGCGCCCATACATGCAAACGGGGGTCAAAATAATTTTTTTTGTACCTATTCTTGTCGGGTATCGTTTAAAAGAACCTTTTAAGTAGATTATGAATGTGTTTTTATTTTTGTCAATTTGACGGCAACATTAGACACTAATCGCATAGTAAACAGAAATAAAAAAATTTTGATTAAACACAAAACTTCAAAACTATAGGTACCTTAACAAAAAAAATTGAATAGGATTCCAATTTAAATTCAGGCATTTCATAACCGGACAAAGAAGAAAAATTACAATAAACCCGGACAGATAGCGACCTCAAATCCGCACTACCGAATCTGATGAACATATTCACAGTATAGCTGATGACATCACGAAACCATTTACCGTTTTTATTCAGTAATAAAAAGCACCCGTATTTGGAATTATATCCTCGCAGAGATTTTATATTTATTTGCATAAGTTGCGCACGATGTGGAACATCTCTTTCAGTTTGTCATATTATACACAGTAAAGTGTCGTTTTTAGTGCACGTTCAGATCAACCAAAATTCGAGCAGCGCATCAGATCTTAATCCACGGGGTGTGTTCAGAGGTGTTGTTATTCCCGATTAGCTGACCTCTAATTTGCTTAAAATACTCCGAATCGGGACGATTTCAAAAACAAATATGGCCGTCAGAGCCTTAGAAGTTGAACTATAGATATAGAAATTGACAACTAGTTAAGTAGCAATGTCAGTGTCATGTCAAAGTTTGGTCAAAGCAGGATGGAGACTCCGTTCTCCACTGTGAGTAGCAAAGAAAATCAATTTTTGTCAAACTGTAATTCCTGGTTGTTATGATTTTCAAAGAATATATTTTCGGAAATTTTACAACACTTATATGGCCGGTTTATCGAACATTTTAATCACAATGGTTTTTTTAATCACAGTTCACACTATTAAATTTTGAAAGTTACGTGATTGGTTGCTGCGTTTCGTTACCATAACAACCCGTCATTTAACAGTGTGATTAAAAAAACATCGTGATTAAAATGTACGATAAACCGGACATTATACGAGTGCATAATAAATTACCAAATCATTTGAAAAACATAAAAAATTGCAAAAAAATTAACTACGACCTAAAAAAATATTTGCTGTCAAAAAACTTATATAGCCTAAATGAATATTAATTTTAATCTTTTGTATGACTAATGTAATAGACTTCGATCTCTCCTACAGCTAAATATATTATTATTATTATTATTAGTTCTGTCAAAACGCGGAGCCAGAGTGGTTATAGCGTTGCTAATCCATGGTTGTATCGTCAAAGGTCAGAGCAGGTGGAGAAATCCACTGACTTGTTAAATAAGGAGGTCGTTTCGCTTATAACATTGCTCATACTGCCACCTATAATTCGATTAAATTGCCAATAGATAAGTTCTTCAAAAATGCCGGACACCGTGACTGTTGTGAAAAGGAGGTGTCCATGTAGATTGTACTAATTTTTAAAATTGTACCAAATTTTAAGGTGTGAGTCATGCACTTATTAAGGCACAGTTTTTATGGATATGAAGCATACGCGTCCCATGCATACGAACTGTGTCTGTATAATTTCGGTACATAACAATAATTCAAAAGAATTCTTCATCTATCAAAATATAACCAAAACATAATGTCATTTTGTCAAGAACTACGAATTTAACAATGAACGCAAAGAAAATTTGTACTTGTGGCTTAAGACTCACGGACAATAGCAATTTCAAAAATTCGACTGATGACTAGTCTATACTTCCCACCTAGTAAATAATTGCAAAAAATAAACACTCTTTTTGTATTCTTTGGAAAAAAGCATGGCCCTCTTTTTTGTTTGGTGATCTACTAATGGCTAGTAATATAGCAAAAATCATGGTTACCTTGATTTAGGTACGTACAATTTTCTTTTTTTAGTAAAATATTTTTTTTCTCGAAAACTATACATTTTAGAGAAAAAAAATATTTACATTTTTTTCATATTATAACATCTAGAATTCATTTATATTTTTTTTTACCTATAATACGTGACATTGAGAACGTTTTTTTTAATATCTCAGGATCTACTGAACCGATTTGACTCAAAATCTGATCAGATCTAAGTTAAAGGCTGATAAACACAATAGAACAATCGGCACGGCCGTATGTTGTTCCGTTTTTACGATATCGAAGGCGAAAAATTGACCAAACACACACGCACGCACGCACGCACACACACATACAGACATCAGTCAGAAAATGATTTTAAATGATTGCTAGGGTCTCAAAACGTGAAGATCTGTTAAAATCTCGAAATATTTTTTTCGGACTAAATCCATTAGGTACTTCCCTACCATAGTAGAGGTGGGAAGTAATAATACAATTTATTGAAAAATTGATTAAACTGGAAATAACTAATAATGATGCGTATTGTGTATAAACAATACAAAGTACTTCCAGAAAAGTTTCGAAATCTGCCACGCTGTCGCCTATTGTCATTCTGCTCGTAGCCTATACCTCCAAGCGTAACGCATTCCCTCTGAACAAGCATTTACTATAATATTATGAAATTGTCCCAACTCCGTAGCGCTTTGAAACGAATATTGTGCTTTTGAGTCTCCTTTTCGTGGCACCAAGTAAATAAACAGTTAGTAAAAGAGCAAGCAACCGTTTGAATTAGACAGAGATAGACAGAATCAGACGCAGTGCTATCCCAGTGAATGCCTATTATTATAGTAGGCAGGTATAGTCAAATTATTCTAAACAGAATATCTGAATCATACCTATAGCCGTCTGGATTTGTATTACAATGTATAGTCGGGGACTTAAAAAAGTTTACACATGTATCATTTAGTTACCGGTTTTTTTAATTTTTGCATATTGTAATTTGGCTTTTGATAGTAATGTACATCAATTACTAAGGTTACATCCTAAAAATTCAATAAAAAATTATTATCAAAACACCTCTATTGTTTAGTATACAATCTAAATTACTCAATATTATTCAATTAAAACATAAAAAGATTTGATATATTTGATAACAGCAAATTCCTTCTTGCAATGATTCTTCTTTTTTGTTCATCGTTTTAATAATTTCGAGGCATTTAAACGACAATTATTTCTTTTAATTTTTGACGTTTACATTTACCTATTAAAAACTAAATTTGTTGCTAAGCTACTGATTTTTTGTGAACTTACACTGAAAAATTCAAGTGTAAACTTTATTAAGTCCGCGACTGTACCTACTAAGTACAATAATTACAGACTAACGGTTACCTATAGCTCCGCTCACGTATATTTAGATTTGTTTATGCCTTCCCATATACAAACTTCAACAACCCGTTGCACTCTTCCTTAGGGGTTGTCTTATAAAATCCTAAAATTCGTGTTTTATTTTTTGTTTTCAAGAGTATTTATACCAAGTTTTAAGTTGATACATTTATAGGGAATACGATTTTCTAAACAAACATTTTTGTTGATTTCCGAAAAACTCTTTCTTATAGTGCAACTCTAAGGAACATATAACTTCCCATGTTTCTATTTTCAGTGGTTTAGGCTGTGCAATACACTCCTTTTAGACCCCCACACCCCCTCAGGGGTTGAATTTCGAAAAACCCTTTTTAGTGGGTGCTTACGTTAAAAAAATAACCCACTGTCCAAATTTCAAGTTTCGAGCTTCGTATCGTTAAATAGGTCTTGAAAAATGAAATAGAAGTTTCAAAATGACTTTTTTATTTAAATCAATAGCTGGTGGAATATGTGTTCCCCTCTCTAACTTTTCAACTATGAAGTGGGAAATTCTGAAAAAAATAAGGTGGTAGAACTTAAAAAACACTTCCAACGAAAATTGGTTTGAATGAGATATTGTTATGTAGTTTTTGAGATATGGGATATTTTCGGCTACACGCTATTTTTTGAGTTCAGCGACCGCAGAAATAACTTTGTTTTTCAGTGTCTTTGAGAAATACTCTGAAATACAAACTTATTTTTGGAAAACTATGTTCAACTTAAAATAAAAGACTATAAATTAAATTATTAAATTTATTATTAACTTTAAATTTTAACCGTGAACGTTCTTCCCGACTACGGAACCTTTCACTGTGCGAGGTCCAACACGCACTTGACCGCTTTTATATTTGCAACAATTTTATACTCCATGGCCGAATTGGTTGTATATGTTTACAACAAAATAAAGGTACTAATAGCTCCACAACAGAATTAGAAACCTCCCTTTAAAAAAATATCGCTATAGCAAGGTTTACGTATACAAGTAGGTATCCTATATTATGCTTTTTAAATTCTATTATGCTCTCACACATTTGCGGCTTGTGTTTTGATAAGTAGGGTAGGCGAACAGACTTGATGTGCGGTTTCAGTTTTATTGACATAAAATAAAACGAAAGTAAGAAAGACATTTCTTTAGATATTTCATGTTTATCAAGAAAACATTTATTTTCACTATTATAGTTAATACGCATGCGTTACACACTTACTTTCAGTTACGTTTTTAGATTGTATAAAGGTTTCCTATGGTCAAAAAATAATACACTGACTAATTTTATTAAAGTCCAGATGTTTGTTGATTTGTGAACCAAAAATATAGCTTGAATAATGTTTGAGTGAGTAAAATAAGGCAAAGCAAATAAAGACCACATAAATAATTCAGTATTCTGTAAATCTTTGCATTTATCTCAGAGAAACGAAACATTTTTGCCAAGAAAAAACTGTTCTCTAAATGTCGTTAAGCTTCAGTTGAATGCATGCCCTGAAAACACTAAGAACGATACAACTTAGAAATCTCTACAACAGCTCGCATGATAATACTTCTCTATCATCAGTAAAAAATAGACCCTATTCTAAGGGAAACAGTATGACAGATATAGGATATGGATTCCTACGTTCGTCTCCATATTGATCTGGGTTCAAATTACAGTACCAAAACCACGTAAATAAAATTAATCACTTTCGGCGATTTGGGGTTAAAAGAGTTTAAGGTTATGGCAATAAAGTTTCACTTGCACCGTGGTTTCATAAAACCGAAACTTGGATTTTTTCCAAATTATATCGTGTATGATCAACTTTTAAAAGAACATACTATATTATGTATTATAGACGTGGGTATTTTAAAAATACGTTCTCTTTTGTTGCAGAATGAAAACTTTTGAATACTCACCTTCGTATTTTTCTTTTGTTAAAACAAACAAAATCAAAACGTAAGTACCTATATCTTATAAATGTCTGTGAAGAAATAACAAAAGCCCATTTCAAATCTGATTTCTGTATGTGATTTTACTTGATTTTAAACACTTTGTAAAAAGTATGTTTGAAATAATATAAATAATACATATTATTAATACAGCAGAATAATAGTATAGCAAGATTTCGATTATAACGAGAAAAACCTTGATTCCCTTTTATACGTATAAAGAATAAAAGCGCCTATCTCTGAAGACAAAATATCGTCGTCCACGAAAATGTCGGACTCGAGAATGGATCAAACAGCGTGCAAAGTTTGGCGTGTGTGAAAGTTTATTAAATTTCGCACTCTTTATACAAAGTAACAAATTTTACGCTATCACTTTCAGTCCATCTGTTAGTTGGCGCCATTTTAAAATCGCACGACTAGCAACAAAAGTTGAAATACTTTACTGGTGCTAGTAGAATAAACACGGTACTAGCGCTAAATAGGGTTTACATTATGCTTATCACATGCTAGTCGGCTGAAGCTAGTTAATTGGTGCAAGTTAACGAACTTTTCTAACCTTACACGAGTTTTTTTTTTTTTGCCTAATATAGTTTATTGTATCCCTGCAGTACCTATACTTAAAAGTTTTATTTTATAAAATAATGCAAAACAGTACAAAAACATAACCACAAGAATATAGAAAAAACGCATTTTTAATTATTTTCATTTTTTCGTAAAATCAGATACAGTGTAACCTTAATATAACGAGCCTCAATATAACGATTTCCTCGATTTAATAAATTTTTAGAAATGTCCTAGAACTGCCCGTAAGAGCTAATGCAAAATATACCTTTACATAACGAATACATTTGTCAAAAACCTCTTTATAACGAATTTTCAATCATTGCAAAATATAAAAAGAAAGTATTATTTACCTATATATAATCTTTACATAACGTATCCTATCAATTATTCACACTCAATTCCACAATAATTCATGTCTCGACAGGTTCAGACACGTTAAATTTTTCGTAATACTATCATTGTTGTTTGATGCTAAGTAATGTAAACACTGCTGTTTGTCACTGTTGTTAGTTTTAAAGTTGCAGTGGCTGAGAAATCTTGTTAAAACGAATCGTAGTTCAACCTAACCTCTATATAACAAACCTCATTGTAACAAATTACTTGGTATAACGAACATTTTCTAATTCCCTTCAGTTTTGTAATATCGAGGTTGCACTGTATAACGAAATTCGAAAGAGCATTTTCCTCATTTCCTTAGCATCTCGTTATAGAGAGGTTCTACTGTAAATAATATAATTCAAAAACACAACCAAAAACACAAATATTTACAAAAATCAAACCCAACCGGTTTCGTCAAAATGATATCATCATGTGTAAAAAAACCAATAAATTTGAGATATAAGTAATACGCATACAGAACAAAAAATTAATTATTTTATATCTTAAGGAAACCGGTTGTTTTATTTTTTGTACATATATTTATGTATTTTTGACCCTGTATTTAAATAGCAATTAGTTAACTAAACATAATACACCTCCGAAATCAAAGAAATCACTTGGTAGAAAAATAACTCTCGGAACTGGACATTTTAATTTCTATAGTGGAAATTAAAACGTACTCTATTACTTCCTATACATTCGCTTATATTGTTAGATTAAAAAATCAATCGACTATACACTTAATCAAAAACAGAATTAACCACAAACACCAAACCATAGTAATTTAATACTCGACGTACGTTTCGCCAACCAAGTTGGCATCATCAGGAGATGATTAAAACTAAAGACTAAACACTAATTACAAACTATTTCTCCTGATGATGCCAACTTGGTTGGCGAAACGTACGTCGAGTATTAAATTACTATGGTTTGGTGTTTGTGGTTAATTCTGTTTTTGATTATATTCACACCAAGGGTTCCAGCAACATTCTTGGACTATACACTTGTATCAACGTGTTTTCTTAATTATCACAATACTACATCAGTTGGCAATTACAGACTAGTTTTAACGTCAAGTTCCACTTCTATTGCTCTATTATCAACGCCATTCAAGGAATTATTCGTTTTCTTTGTAGCAAAAGATTCAGCTTCTTCAATAGTATCAGGTAATTGACAATTAAGAGTTTCTGGTAACTTCAAACATATCACAGCACTAATAATTGGTACAACACCGAATATAACAGGAACTAACCAAAAATTGACATGTTTTAATCCAGTGACAAATGGAGCTATCATAGCACCAAATCGTGCGAACACTGACGTTGTTCCAATGCCCACATTACGTACGACAGTTGGAAACAGTTCACCACTATAAATGTACAACGAAGTACAAGAAATGGCTATTGCACATATTCCCGTAGCTCCTAAAAGCACCCTAGGTAATACTGAATCCTCTGGTATCAGCAAAGTTAGCAAATACACAGAACCCGCAATAGCATTTGTACCGCACAGAACCATCTTTCGTGGACAAGCTTGGATCAAATAAAGACAAAGCATTAATCCAGGTAACTGAACTAATGCTGATATTGCTATATTCATAAATATGTTTCCGCCAATATGGCCCAAATATTGTGTGACACCGAAAAAATAAAAACCGCACGTAAACCATTTAAATGAAACACAAATTGTTCTTATTCTCAAATTTGGAGTTCGAAACAAATCCAGGATATTACCAGACCTTCGTTGTTCAATTGTCACATCATTTGTTATCGATTTATTTTTCGATGGAAACTTTTTATTAACATTGTCGGCTATGTGTTCGGTGGGAAGTCCATTGATTTTGGCAGCTCTTGTTAATATTTCTATAGCACGGTCCGTTTTACCAGTTGCCATTAACCATCTTGGTGATTCTGGTATCAACCAGTAATAAGATAATAAAATAACTGATGGTGCTGATATGGCTATCTGTAAATGTTTCCAGTCACGAAGTAAATAAGCTATTCCGACTAACGATAAATGACCGAGGGAGAATGGTATTTGGTAAACAACACCCATTATTGAACGCCATTTTCCACCTGCAAAAATTGAGATATTTTGTATGAAGATTTGATAGTTCTCTACTTTCATATTCTACTCATTCTGATTCAACTAATCAAAAATTATTAATAAGATAAAATGTTATTTTAATTAACAGATTAAATTTTAATCTGTTTGATGACAATAAAAATGCATAATACTCTTACCAACTATTTCTACAACAAGAACGAAACTAACGACCATCGTTCCACCGGTAGCAAATGAACTGAGAAATCGTAGAACCAGAAAAAGCCAGAACCACGGTACATAAGCCGTGAGAACTCCGGAAACAAATTGTAAGACAACTGCCGCTACAAACGGAATTCGTCTGCCAAATCTGCATGTAAAATTTTATACATGAAATAAATACTCATTTGATGTGTATAAATTATCAAAAAGAAAGAAAAGATACGAATGAAATTATTGTAACAATCATGATCGACTACCGAGGATTATAATTTTGCCAGCAAAATTCATACTTTTTTACTGCATTCGTGCTTTGTGAATAAAATTATTGTTCATCAATGCGAGAATTCGAAAAATCGACCACCGAAAGTTCGATATTAAAAGTAGTTACTCGATCGACGAGTTCTTTTACGTCATTATCTTTATTAACTTTTGAAGAAATGGATTTCCCTTTTCGAGTCAAGTCCACTATTTGATAAATTCTTGTTTTTAGGGTTTCGTACATCCAATGAAAAAACGGAACCCTTATAAGATCACTTTCGTGTCTGTCTGTCCGTCCGTCTGTCACAACTTATTTTCTTCAAATCTACTGGACGAAAAAAGTTGAAATTTGGTACATATATAGAGTTAGGTGACCCAACCACGGACGTATACCGTAAATAAACGAATACTAATTTTGGGGGTTAATTTTGAGGGGCAAAGTAGAAAACTGAAAAAAAATTGTCATGTGCAACATGTGACATCAAATAAAAGGGCTCGTTATGAGAAATACAAATATATTTTTTTTATAATTTTAAAATGCATAGTTTAAAAGATATTAAAGAAAATATACGAAAATCGAGTACTCCCCCCTTATCTCCGAAACCACAGAACCTACAATTTTGAAAAAAGAGGGAATATAGGGCCTTACTCATAGTTAACAGGAAAACCTAAACAAAAATCCTAAGTCTTTAAATTCCCACGGGAAACGGAATACGGAACCCTAACCACTCGAGTCCGACTCGCACTTGACCGGTTTTTTTATTTATTTTTGACTTCAGTCAGTGAATAAGTAGAGAAAGGAAAAAGTTAACATACTGAAAAATGTTGATAATATTTGTTTAACATAAGCTCTCTCCCTATGTAACTCGAAAATCTATTTATTATAGTCTTGACTGGACTCAACTCAAAATGGAAAATCTACTATTCGCTCACCTCTACAATCTATAAATCATAATTTTCGGGAGTGATTTCATATGATTAACTCCTAGTAATAGTAGATACACACGAAGAAAAAATTTAAATCTACTAAAGATTTTATTCTTTTGACAAACAAAAAATAAAATTATCTTTACCTATCTGAAAGATAACCAAAGCTAATGGCGCTGATCAAAATACCAAACATGGTGATTGTTTGCGCAAAATTAGCCAGCTGCGCCTTGCCGCATACTAGGTCCCATTGACTAATTATGGTTTCTGTGAAAATAGTGCGATTGAAAACGTGCTCACTGCAGTCATCCGAACATCTACAAAACAATAGAACAATATTTATCACTTGTTTACTCAGTTTTATCATTCTATTATTGAAGCAGTAATATTTATAATCTCAACAGTAATTTCGTTAGAAGACCTTGACTATACTAAGGTGTCATTCTATACCCAGCGTAAATTTAAAAATTGGCAAAACTGAACTCCTCTATATTTTTTGATAGTATGTTTGATACTTTACTCACAACTTCGCTCGCATTAATGTCGATTTTGACAGCAAACTTATTTTAACCCGACTATAATTTAATTGTGGGTACCATACTAAAGTTTAAGTTTCATTAAAATCGGTTCAACCATTCTTGAATGATGACAAAAAAACATGCAGACAAATTCTAGTAGCATGTTTTAAAAAATTATTATAGATAGATATCCCGTTAAAATTTTAATATCATTGATTTGATACTATATTATAATAAAATACTTTCTCTCCACACATATTATGGCCGTTGACCGTATAGCTGCTGAGTGTGGGATTTTAATAATAATAATAATAATAATAATAATAAAACAATAAAATGGTACTGTTAAATTGTGTACCACTTCTTAACAAACATAAACTAACATAGGAAATAGTAGATTGTTTATCTAGATGCGTAATGAGGCATAAATTACTGACGAATAGTGACAGTATCAATTAATACGAGTGATAACGAGTATTAACAGTCACACTATAAGATAGCTACTTTTGACTTCATTTTCAGTATACCGTGTGAGTTTTTTCAAAACGTACATAGGCTGTTTCACAATTTGAAATCGTGGTATAGATATTGTCAGAAACTATGGAAACGAATGTTTTTATTTACAATTTATTATTATTGAGTTGCGATAATAAATTTTATTAGTTCAGAGATTAATTTAATATTTTTTCTATAAAAAAATGTACACCGTGGAAGAAAAGGTTCTTATGTACAATTTGTACTCCGGTGGAAATAGTTATCGGCAAGTCTGCGTTATTTTAGTGTGCAGTTTCCAGGCAGACCAGATAGATACCAACAATGTCTATACCACGATTTTAAATTGTGAAACAGTCTATGTACGCTTTGAAAAAACTCGCACGGTATAGCCCGGGAAATAAAGGTTTTAGGTCGCAAATAATTCCAAAGGAGCTGGATTTTTCACAGATGGTAGAACACCTTTAGACATGTATTTTTACAAAAGTCCCCGGTTATCCCCCTTGTGCTTCCCCCGCCACCCCCTTTTGAATATAATTTTGCAAGCCTTACGGAAAACGTTAATATCTCCTTAACCAATGTCTGAAATCAGACGACTTTTTTTTTGTCTTGTTCCTAAATAGTTACTCTAAAAAAGTTCTCCTCTTCAATTTTGTGATAAAATCAATATATGCTTTGCAATTTATTAATAAAGATAAAATATCAGTTTTTAAAAGAATATTTCACAAAATATTTGCATATAACTTTTTGATGAGCCTGTTTCGAAATATCTCAAAAACGATGCTTTCATTTCAAATAGGATTACATTTCATATAATTTTCATTCCTACAAATTTTCTGTGGTACAAATAGTAAGCGCGCTACAGCTTCTTGAAAATCGTACGCGCTTTTTGTAGCCTTGGAAACCAAATGTTAAAACGTAATGTCCTTTTCAATAGCTTTATTTATTGTGTTCTTCATCGAATTTTACATTAAAAATACACATGTTCATAAAGCAAAACACGCTCTAAATCGTGATTTTTATCCCATATCGATATCGTTAAAAATTTAGAAGCTATAGCCAGTCAAAGTTGAAGTCATCATAGAGCCTTACTTTTTTTTTTGGACACGTGTTACGAGGACTTTCCATACCGAATAAAAAAATGTCCGTCTAGGAAAATCTAAAAAATTTAAGGTCCAATCTCACTAACTTGAAATATTTTCAAGTTATAAGCATTAATGTTCATGTTTTTACTTTTTGACATAAAATTAAAACACTTCACGCGAAGTGCTCTACTAAGAAGAGTGTTCGAGAAATATTAAGTTTACATATAGAAGCTGTAGACCTATTCATGGGTTATCTAAGTGAGTAAAAAATTTTAAAAATTTGAAAGTGGTCACTCTACAGAGCTTTTCGCAACAAGTGTGTCAATTTTATGTCAAAAGGTGAAAACATGTACATAAATGCTTATAACTTGAAAATTTCGCAAGTTAGTGAGATTGGACGTAAATAATTGTTTATGGCATTAAATTTTCTATAGACGGAAATTTTTTTATTCGGTATAGAAAGTACTCGTAACGCGTGTCAAAAAAAATGTAAGGCTCTATGATGATTTCAGCTTTGACAGGCTATAGCTTCTAAATTTTTGAAGATATCGATATGGGACAAAAATCATAATTTAGAGTTTTCTTTGCTTTATGGACATGTGTATTTTCAATTTAAAATTCGATGAAGAACACTATAAATAAAGCTATTGAAATGGACCAATTGGTTTCTAAGGCTACAAAAAGCGCGTAATTTTCAAGAAGTTGTAGCGCGCTTACTATTCTTACCACGGAAAATTTGTAGGGATGAAAATTGTAGGAAATGTAATTCTATTTAAAACATTACATAACGAAAGAATCGCTTAAGTCGACCGTTTCTGAGATATTTCGAAAAAACAAAAACAATGTTAAAATTTCGTGGTTTTTTGGCTGCCAAAAGTTGTCCCGGTGTCATGTTGGCACGAATATATACACACAAATAGTAGATTGTATATCTAGATGTGTAATGGACTATTACGGCGAGTAATGACAGTATGTAAGAACGAGTGATAGCGAGTTTTTACAGTCACACGAGCCGTAATACCATTACGCACGAGATATAATATATATGGAATTTTTTGCCATACCCACTACAAAATACCTACTTTTCACTTAATTTTCAAAAAAATTTTACAGTTCATTTGCGTTGCCATCTTTACTTCTACAGTATGCCGTGAAGTTCGTGAGAAAGTAATGGCAGACGCACGCAGGCGTTTAGAGCGAATAAACAGAAGTTCCTATGGCAACCGTTTACTTCCCGCACTAGTGCGGAAAGTAAAACACTTTCCATACACCTGCCTGTGAAATGACTCATTAAAGGCCGCTATACATACATCGTAAGTAGCTATTTTGTAGTGAGTATGGCAAAAAATATCTTATACCCCACCTTTTGCAAGGTACAATGTATCCCAAAAACTACACAACATTTCTTATTCAAACCAATTTTCGTTGGAAGTATTTTATAAATTCTACTTCATTTACATACCAACTGTTGACTTTAATAAAAAAGTCATTTTGAAACTTCTACATCACTTTTGAAGGCCTATCTAATGATACACACGCTTATGTGCACTGGAATTTTTTTATCCCTCAGTTGTTACATGTATGGTGTGCCACCACTATTTTTTTCGTAATTTTACTTAACCATTGTATAGCAGTTCATAGAAATCACCTACCTTCCAAATTTCATCTATAATGTGCCAATAGTTTCCGAGTAAAATGACTGTGACATACGGACGGACAGACAAACAGGATGAAATTATAAGGGTTCCCTTTTTTCCATTTGGCTACGGAACCCTAAAAACGCTTCAATGTTAGATAAATAATATTATTACAAATAAATAAATACAATCCAAAAGTTTTTTTAATTTTATCGCTATGCGTCCGACCGCTGCGCTCATTATTAACAGCCCACTTGCCCTATAATTAACTAAAGTCTATCAATATATACATCATTTTAAAGCTACAAATATTGTCTACAAATTTTACTTGAACAACTTTTACCCTAACAGGCTTAGCAAAAAGTTATATGGAAATATTTTGTGAAATATTCTTTTAAAAACTGATATTTTCTTTTTATTAATAAATTGCAAAGCATATATTGATTTTATCGGAAAATTGAAGAGGGGAAATTTTTTAGAGTAACTAATTAGGAATAAAACAAAAAAAAAGTCGTCTAATTTCAGACATTGGTTAAGGAGATATTATCGTTTTCCGTAAGGCTTGCAAAATTATATTCAAACGGGGGTGGCGGGGGAAGCACAAGGGGGATAACCGGGGACTTTTGTAAAAATACATGTCTAAAGGTGTTCTACCATCTGTGAAAAATCCAGCTCCTTTGGAATTATTTGCGACATCGGGTGTTTTTTTCCTTTCATTTCCTGGGCTAGTATACCTAATAGCGGGTGGATCAGGGCGAATAAACGTAAATCACTATGGAAATGGTTATTTTCCACACTGGTGTGTTTTGGAAACACATTCAACACACTTTCCCGTTAGACTCATTTCGCACCAAGCCAGTCCAGTCCAGTCGCGTCCAGTCAAGTCACGTCAATATTTCCTTTCGCACTGAATACGTCGCGTCAGCCGTCCCACAAATTCCGATCGAAGTTCGCGACAGTTTTGTTAAGAATTTTGTGTCAAAATGGACGTACGAAGCATAATTTTACGTCGGCTACACAGAAGAAGAAGGATGATGAAACGACAACATCTGTTTTGGTTTCATCCCATACATACCAGGAGACCAGTGTTTAGTTCTTTAACCACTTATTTCTCTGGCTATACTTACCTCTCCAGGCGGCAGCAATGAAATTCCGATCTCTGTGCTTCGCGTGCTTAGGATCGTAGATTGCCTCTTTTACTTGCACTAATAAAATTAAGGTTTCTACGACTACATCCATTCTGAGTGTCAAGACTAGGCTGACTGGCATTAAAAATTCAACCGGCTGAGTCGCAATCAGTCTTGATAAGTCTTGACGCGATCGGACTGGACGTGACGCGCTTAGTATGAAACCAGATTTACACATTGCCTTTATTTCAACGATAAGTTAATATGTTCAATTCAGTAGCGTCCGACTTGACTGGACTGGACTGGTTTGGTGCGAAATGAGCCATAACTGACCCATTCCATGCATACATGCATGCATGCATGTAAAGAGGCTATTTTATAGTGGGTCTGGCAAAAAACATTTTTATTTATTTATATTTATAAAACAGAATAACACCAAAAATTCAAATAATGTTAGGTGAAAAAAATTCATTTAAAATTATTGACAATTTTGATCCTAGAATATCATTTTATAATGAAATGAGGAATACTTATAATGAAATTACGGACGGACAGACAGGGCTATATAAATTAAAAAAGCTGTTTCGCTTCTTGAAATTTTTCAATAATTTGCACACATTGTATAGTATTAAGCCAAAGATGATTACAGTACATACTGGTCTGTGGTATTATCAATACATGTGAACTCCATCGGTGGTGCCAAGAAAACAATATTCAGCATATGCCATGGTGTCGGTATTTTAACCAAAAATATTGTCAGCATTATCCAAATCTGCCATCGACCGATTGTTCCGATCGACTCTTCAACAGGATCGAACAATTCCTCATCCTGGTTGGTGGAAGTTTTGGCTAAAGTCACTGCAACAGAATAATATACATCAGCAAAAGCTGACTTACCTAACGATTTTAGAGCAATCTGATTCTCAAACGTTAGCAATTGATTTAATATGTTAATCAGAAAAATGAAGGCTAAGCTTCAAAGGTATTTATTCTATTCTCTCAAGAAATAGCAAATTCATATAAATCTGGCATTTACTTCATACTGACTTAATATTATTATCCTTGGATTTGAGGCTTCAAAATATTGTTGAAAACAGAGAAAAAAAGCGTCACGCGTAATGTATTTTGTACGGTTAAACAATTCAGAGCATTTTATGAAAAAGTGTCAATGAGTACCTATCTGTGACACATCAAATTGCAGTTTATTGTACAGTGTGTTTAATGAAGGTAATGGACGCAATTATAACTTAGCCTTGACAATTAACAATAAAATTCACTTAATAGAGTTTCCAATTTGATAATGAGTTGAATCCGGATTATAAAGTGTCCTATTTTTTCACTTCAATAGTTAAAGGTATAAAGTATAGAAATAATCAGATGGTTATTATTTCTTAAACACTCGTGTATTACTAAATATCTACGTGTTTAAAACCTCCATTGAAATGATTTTAAATTTTAAACATTAAATCTAATCTCTCTATTAAATAATCGACTTATTGTTGTTATAATTTTTATTTGTTACTTTAGAAGTCATGACGCATGACTAATGAACACAAAATGTAATTAATAAACAATGTATGTATAAAGCTACCTAATTTGTGAGAGACGGTTCACAGGATTCAAGCAATAGTTTAATATTTTATTATGATCCACGTTTCGCAGTTAATTTTCTGCTTCCTCAGAATAAAAAAATAAACTGCAAAACGTAAATTAATAAAACATAGTTAATAGCTGAATCTTGTATTCATTCTCTTGTAAGAATACAATTTTTTTTTAAGAACGCAATTATGATAGACACGAAAAATTTTAATTCACAATTTAAAAAAAGAGCTACACATTTGGTCAATAAAAAAATAAATATTTTTAAATGTAAAGACTCGACATTTTTGGATCCCACAGAGTAATTTTGAACACAATGATTTTGGACGAAAATTAAATCACTGATAAAATTTGCCAGATCTTTTTGTCGAGTAAAACTCTCGAGCTATCATAACAATAGATTTTCTATAGACTTACACTAATCCGGCACATATTATCAGATCAGGGGGTCGGGGTGTCCGGTTACCGAAATCGGCCGGATTACTGGAAGATTACAACATAAACTTGTGTATATAGTACTGTGTTTTATTACAAAATAACGTCATATAAAGTAACAAAATGCGCTCGCAAGAAGCTGCTCGTAACGCCGGATTACTGGGTGGGCCAGATTAGCGCACGGCCGGATTACAGAGAGTCTACTGTGTTTCTTTTTTTTAAATACGTATTTACTTTCATTGGAATTCTTAAACTACGTTCATTAACTTTCCAATAAGGAACTATTCCTATAAATTTCTAGTTGGGTTTTTTGTTCAATTTTTTCCTGGTTGAAAGTAGGTACAGTTTGTTTCGTTTTTATGTATAGGAATTAACTGCATGTTTAACGGTACACTATCGTAATTGTGTTATTTTAATATGGGAACGTTCAAGTATTTCTTCCCGCTATTTTTCAATCCCATTATCGTAACATACTCATATACCCCTTGATAACATAGCCCTACAAACATTACGGCGTAAACCATGATGAATTATTTTTATAATGTATTATTATGTAAGTAGAATGAATTGTAAACAAACAATTAATTTATCCGGCCATACTTAAATAATTGCCTACGCCACAAAAATTCGCAAGTAAATTATTTTCAGTTCGAGTAAAATTTACTTACTTGTACAACCTTTAATTAAATCACAATATTTAGACAACTAAACAAAATTAAAAACT
The DNA here is from genome assembly GCA_039654895.1 of Mongoloraphidia duomilia. Classification (NCBI taxonomy): domain Eukaryota; kingdom Metazoa; phylum Arthropoda; class Insecta; order Raphidioptera; family Raphidiidae; genus Mongoloraphidia; species Mongoloraphidia duomilia. Next base: position 35,295,588 of record CM077524.1, read on the forward strand.
ATAAAACACACTTATTTTGTAACATATTGTAAATAAACAAATTCTATTGCTTTGTAAATTTGCATGGATCTCAAGTATGTTTGCCGGTGTGTGACCCAACAATGTTTATTGATTCAAGTGATGTCTTCATTATAGTATAAAATGTTGCTAAAATTCTACAGACCAGTGCGGCGACTGGATTCTTGAACTGAAGTAATACCAAAAGATCGTCATTGGTTATTTTTGCGTAAGGAAAAAAATAAAATAATTTCCAAGAAAGAAGGGATAATTTATAATTAATTAAAATCTACGACGCAAATAGCAATTTTCTGGTAGGAGAGGTATCGGTGTTGCATATAGCGGCATATTATACGTAATGTAGTCTTGCAGCAGAAAAAATGTACTATTTGACACAACTGGAAAGTTTGAATTTTGTGCTGTCGTAGACTTTTTTGTAGAAAATTTTATTCTCTATAAAACTATTTATATACCATTTTCCCCGTCTAACATGGATCTCACATCTTGAATGCCGGAAGAACACATTTTTCACAATTTTTCGTTATTTTGGTGTTTCGATACAATTATTTCATGTGAAACCGATTCTAGGATTCAATCTGATCCGATTTCCTCCACAATAAATCTGTCCTATTGTATTATTTCTCGTAATTTTGATTCTGTGAATCATTACGTGATTTACTTTCGATAATTTTGCAAAAGAACTTAGCGGTTCTATAAAAAGATATGTTTTTTTCTGCAGACCTTCATTGCAATAGATAATATATTTAAAGCACTGCAGGTAACTATAAGGTAGCAGAAAATGTCCCAAGAGAGGAATCGTTAAATTTAGGAGATAACTTAACTGCAATATTTTATTATAAGTCTACTATTCACAATCTATTTTCTGATTTCTCAGGACAATAATATTAATTATGATATGTAAATCTAACTATAATTAATTTCCGTAAATCTAGCTATAATTAATGAGATGAAGATGCCGAAAATAAACTGCGAAACGTACATTAAAGTAAAAAGTTGTATAGTTAAGTTATTGCATTATTCCTATGATTATAAATGACCCGAAGAACAACTAGAAAACTGGTGTTCCCAATACCTATTTAAAAATTACGTTTTCCCAAAAACAATTTATTATTTTTTAAATATACTTAGGTAGGTTTTTTCTATACAAGATGTGACACGGAATTCAATACACAGGAAATACGTACTTTTTTAGCACATAATATAAAATTGTAAAATGTAGACGCTCGACATCAAAGGCAATAAGTTCAAACCATGATAACCATGCTTGTGATGTATTTTTCTGAAAAATTCTATTATAAACCACCTTCAGTTAACCTCGTCGGACGGGAAAATTTTCATAAGAAAAAATAATTTTAACTCATTGTAATGTACAAAATGTATGTAAAAATATTCCCTCTTTCGTTTAGGGATTATCTCGAGTTAATTCATCATTTAAGCAAGTTATTAACCTTTCAACTTTTACAATGCTTTTCTTAAAAACAACGCATACATATTACTTTCTGTAGCAAAATTTTGCAATTAAGTCTCTTGGAGATCGTCAGATATAGCCACCAACAGCGTAAGGCCGCACACTCTTTGCTGGAATTTACACAACTGATGTATTACGAACGCGCGATTGTCGAATACACTTCGAATGAGAAACAAACGGATCGATCGCCAAAACACGCGACTGAACGAGAAATTTCAAGCAACTGAGTAATTGCTAAATCGCGCGTTCGTGATACAAAAAGTAGCATGTTGGCCCTTATGGAGGCAAAATTATACAAAGCATGCTTATTAGCTAATTCAACTCATTCATAAATCCATGTTGATAATAAACGTACGTATTTCGTATGTATGAATGTTTGATATTCTGTGGGGCTTGAGAAGAGCCGAGAGTATAGCAATGCTGTTGTTTACATGACATTGCTATGGTTCCTCTATTACAAGTCCCCAGTTCCTGGGTTCTAGCCCGAGAGCTGGTAAAAGTGTAAATTAGATTTTCAATTTATTATTAAAAAAAAATAATGATTTGAAAATAGGAATTGGTGCTAGGCCCAAATGACCTTAGCTGTTGGTGGTCTTTAAAACACAATTTTTTTGATATTCTGTGGGAAACGATGCATGATTTTTATTACCTTCTTTTATCCCGGACATACGATCTATTTTTTAAACGTTCTCACAACCTTCACACTTCTTTAACTGAATTAATCGTCGCGATTGTCAACTATTCAATGTCAGCAGATTATGTTCAAGAATAAGAATGCATAAATACTAAAGTGAAACAACTCTTTATGAGGTTAAATTTTATATAACACATGTAAGCAGAGAAAAGTGGCCACAGGCGAAATCTATGCGTTGTCGATTCACCAACAGTTATGAATACTTACTAGATAGGCATACGCTTAACTATCAATCGTTTACTAATTTCATAACGTCACGATATATTATTATGGTTTTTTTATTGTTGTGTATAACAATAAAATGCATTACGCAGAACTGTACTAAGGTTTTTAAGTGAAACTTTTTTTCCGATCAATTACGCATGTCGAGATCACGTCACGTCCAATCGAAGAATTGTGTGTATATCCCAACGCTCTTGCAGAACATTGCGTCAAACAAACAACTTGGTATGTCATAAATATAGCAGTACCTTAACATAACAGGATGTGTGGCACAGGAGTATCGCAGCTGCTTTATATGCAGTAGGTCGGTGGTTCGAACCCGGGCGGCACCATCAATTCTAGTTTCTTTTTTAACTATTCCATATTCCACGTCGTAATATTTTTTTCTATTTTTTCTGCTGTTAGCTTCAAAATTAATTGAAAAATTTTGAAATTCAGTTTTTGTTTTCTTTATTTTTTAATTTCTCCATTTTTTTATAAATAAATAAATGCACGCTCAACCATTTAGTTAATTTTTTAAATTCAAAATAAAAAAAGAATTGAAAACAAAGCAGAAGAAAATAAACTCGTCATAGAACACCAAAATTCAAAAAGAAAAGTTGAAAGATTAAAAAAAATCAAAAATAAATATACAACTTCAAAAAATGCGATAGTACGCCTCTGAACCTTTTACCTTAAATTGACTTCCGGTCGGTAATATGAGATTAATTACGACAGACTGACGCATCATGACAAATGATAAAATTATAAACAAAATATTAAAAATAGTTTGTTGAAATATGCAAACTCTTCAAATATCATTTTATTGTTTATTTACTGATTTTAAAAGTTATTTGTACACACATTATTGTAACAACAATTAATGTTTTATAATAAATAATATTTTTATTAATATTTAAATGTACAACCATAGAATTTCATTTACCTTCTTATATATTAAAGAAGTTATCGTTTTGAAAATTAAGTACATGGTGTCCCACGAATATGTAGCCAAATTTTTGTATATAAAACGTCGTTTATCCCATAAGAAATTAGTCAGTTAACAAGCATTAATGAGCCATTTTCCTGAGAGTAGTTCTTTCAATTATCCACGAAAGGCAGCATTTGTGGTAGGTACAAACATTATTGATTCCCCATAGTGTCGTGCTATTTTAGTGGTATAACTTAATTATTAAATTATTATTATCATTAAATAATTAAGTTATACCACTAAAATGACACGACACTAATGGGGAATAAATAATGTTTGTACCTACCACAACTCATAAGTGCTGCCTCTCGTGGATAATTGAAGGAACTACTCTCAGGAAAATGGCTCATTGGATAACTATTCATAAAAAATGTCTCCATAAGAAAAGCATTGCGAAAGTCGGATCTTCGAGATGTCTTAAAAACGAAAGAAGAGAAAATTTTACGCGGAACATTAGTGTTAAAATTAATTTTAATTTTTTTTTTTTTAAATGAAAATATTTTGATCTAACGAGGTGAAGTGAGATTGTGATCGAGTTATTTACGATGAATTTTATATAAAAAATGTATCTAAAAAAACGACAAAAAACCCGCCTACGGCTAACACAAAAATTACAAAAGTACAAAACAAGCTTCCGAAATGAAAAGTAGTCGAGTAAAAGCATATTAGTTGTAATAAACAATGAAAGATAAACAATCAACATGATTAATTTCCCTAGACCGTAACTAAATACATAAGAATATCAGACGACATTATCGCCATGATATTATATAGAAGGCTATATAGGAAAAATGTAAATGCACCGCCGGGATTTGAACCCAGAACTCCCGATTTCGCGTCAGGAAAGTTTCCACTTACTACACAGTGCCCGACAGTGAACATTTAATCTTTCCTATATATAGCGACGATGTACCGCAAATCCAGTAACTGCGAGAGCTATTAATTTTATAACAACATTACCATGAATGCTGTCTTTCTCAAATGACTGGGACTGCCTTATAGTCAAAATACACACGTGAGAAAGCTTCAAATACGGCATCCGATAATAATATATAATATCATGGCGATAATGTCGTCTGATATTCTTATGTATTTAGTTACGGTCTAGGGAAATTAATCATATTGATTGTTTATCTTTCGTTGTTTATTATTATTAGATGCCGTATTTGAAGCTTTCTCACGTTTGTATTTTGAATATTAGTTTTAGTTAATTTTGAAAATTATTCAATGCAAAAAACTTTAAAATATCCAAAAAGACATAATAATATATATTGAGATATTATTACGTTTTTTTGGATATTTTAAAGTTTTTCAAAATTACTTTTTACATTGAATAATTTTCAAGCTATCATCATTCAAGGAAACATTGTACCTATATCTAGACAGCAGACTTAGATATTTTTAAAACACCATTTCTTTTGTCGGAGATGAAAACTTTTGAATATTTTACCTTCGCGTTTTTTCTTTTGTTAAAAGAAACAAAAGCGAAAAGTAGGTATATCTTATACATTTCTGTAAAAAATATAACAAAGGTACATTTTAAATCTGATTTTTGTTTGTGGGGTTTCCTTAGTCTTAGACAGTTTTAGGTACTTCAAAAAACATGTTTTTTCTTTAACTTTTAAATACATACATGTAACAACACAGTGGCGGGACGCAACTATTTGAATTACAAAAACAAGACGTGATAAAAACAAACGAGAAAAACAAATGACTAAAATAATTAAAATTAATGTCAATCTTGTCTCACTACAATTAATTTTAAAATTTATTTGGAAAGAAAAATTAATTATAGTGGTAAACGAGTAGAGAGTTTTCCGTTTCAAGTCCAGTCTAGTATTTAATAAATACTCGATTTTTTCGAGTCGAGAAAGCTTTCACATAGCGAGAAAAGTTTTTTCTTTCAATGCCTAAACGTTTTTTCTCGGTACCACTCAACTCGAAAATAAAATAAAAATCGAGCAGGTATTTATCAAATACTGAACTCGAGTTGAAAAGAAAGATCTATTACTTGGAAAATTAATCAAGCGAATTACGTTGAAACCTTTTTCAAAATATAAAATATCCTCTCTACACTGCTTGACGCAATGCGAAGCAGTTTTTCAACTTATTCTTGCAGATCGAGCTGCTAATAAAAGTCGTTATTCCTTTGTTTTTGACACAATTTTTCTCGAGTATTTTTCAACTTGACTATCGACAATTGAATACCAGTACCTTCTCGTTTTTTTTTGAGTACTTGCACACCCCTAATTAAATCATATATTTTGTAAAATTTAGGAGAACGGGATACAACGCAAAATAATAAAAAAAAATAATAAAAACTATAGTTGCGGTTTTATGAAACGACGGTGCAAGTGAAACTTTATTTATTTAATAAATGAGTAGTAAAAATCGCCGAAAGTATAAAATTTTGCTTATTGTATGTAATTTGAACCATGATCAGTATAGAGACGAACGTAAGAATCCAGATTCCATCGTTGGTGGTCAATGGATATTAATTGATGTGCTGCTCGACTGAATATTCTTACGATATTAGTTATGTAGACGTACAATATAGTTATGAACATAAATGTCGCTGCTTTTCGATGACTACTGGTCTGGTCGATCGCTTCGATTGAACGTGACGTGACGTGAACGAAAAAACGAGACTAAAAGTTTCACATTATATTTTTCTGTTAAAATATTTAATCGCCAACCCTTCAACACTAATTGTATCTTCTTCAGAACCTGCTATGTTTGGAGTATTCGTTTTAAAATTTATGTTTTCTTTAAAGAAACAATTTGTGTTATTTTCCTTTATGGTACTATTTCGTTTTATAGTTAATTTATTGTTTATATTTATTGGCTTTTATTTGAAAAAAATTAACAATTAATACAACAATGAGTTAAGTTTTTTGTGGTTATAATATAATAATTAATAATTATTAAATAGACAGTAGCCGCATTCCACAAGCAAATACTTTTCTTAACGTAATCAGTCGGCAACCTGCCATCGTGAAATATTAAACATCAAACAATTAAGATATACAAGGAAAAAGTCAGAAGCCACTGTCAGGACTTGAACCCGAAATTCCCAGTTTCCGGCTGGGAATTTCGGGTTCAAGTCCTGACAGTGGCTTCTGATTTTTTCCTTGTATATCTTAATTGTTTGATGTTTAACATCACGATGGCAGGTTGCCGACTGATTACGTTAAGAAAAGTATTTGCTTGTGGAATGGCTACTGTCTATTTAATAATTATTAACAATTAATAGTTCCATTGTCTAATACTTATATTTTGTCACAATGACAATAGAAAACTTCAAGTGTTTCTATATTCTTATGTTTGTTTAATAATTACGTACACAAACGGAAAAGAAACGTCAAACAATAGTTGTTTAAATGGTGGTTTTGAATTTCATTACAGTTATAATTATTTAAGATGATGCAAATTTTGCAAAAAATATTGTTTGTAATAAATACCTACGTATACAATTATTTTTTTGTCTTGTAGGTATCAACTGATATGGGTTTGAAAGCATACATCAAAAATATATATTTATATTAGCGTTGGCAAACATGCTGCGAAAAAAATTGAAACAATAATTAATTATGTCTTCCTATGGCTATAGCAAATTAAAGTTTGGGAAAAATCCGTTCTCACAAAAATATAATCATTTTTAAAAGTAAGTGAAGTTTTTTTAAAATTTTTTATTTTGTAATATATGAAAAGAGGTCCTTCAACTACAACCCTTGCTTTATAGAAAACGAATTTGAATATTTCCCGCAATTCATTTGAATGCACGTTTCTTCATTTGTCATTGCGATGTTAGCTTGTTTTGTTAAGTACGGACGACTACGAGTAGATACGATGTAGTAAAAAGGGCGAGGTCCAGGTCAACGAATGTAAAAGTGAAATAAAAGTACGTGCAGAAAACTCATTTAAATGATACATTGGTTGGGAGCATGCAATGTGCGAGGTTAATTTGATGAACCGGGCCCTACGTGTTATGGGCTTTCACACACACTGAAATACACCCCCTTTTGCGCTTTACTTGTAACCGTGTCGAATTTATAATAGAAACTGCAGGATATCCGGACGAAACAACAGATTTCTAAAAAATTACGTTGAAATTTTCTTAACTTTTCTTAAAACCTACTAACAATACATCTATTATTACTTTGTTAGTAGGTTAGTTGGTGGCTGACAAAGTAATAATACAGGATACAAGTTAAGGTAAATGAGCCAATAAATTATTTACTAATTTTCAACAAACTTTTTTGTCTTCTTTACGACTTGATGTCAAGAAAAAGAAGAAAATGCTCGTTATAGCCAAATTTGGTTATATCCGATTTTATCAAAAAAAAGAGAAATAATATTAAATTTGGCCATAATATTATATATAAATTCTTATAGTCCAAGCTATGACCATTGACCGTACAAAAGTCACTGGACAACGCTACTTAAATTTTATTATTAAATTTAACGGCTCAACGCTCCTTGATAAATTTATACAGATTATAGAGAAGAATCAATAATTTATAATTATTATCGTCTGCAGACCTCTCTTCAAATGGATGAATGTTCAATATGAGATCTGCCAGGTATGCAATAAATTGCAAGGCAGGCGATGATAATTGTACCTAAATACAATGATACTTCTCTATAAACTGTATCATCAACTAGTTTTAAGGCGTATTCGAGATACTGACAAAAATTCAAAAAAAAAATTGAATAAGTCTGCCACCGATTTTATGTTTCTCATATTATCTTAAATTCAATAATAAAATTTTAATAGTGCTATCCACTGTCTATACTAGTAGACTTTTGTACGGTCCAGAGCTTGGACTATTATTTGGTTATGTTAAATACTTATACTAAGTTTTAGGGTTCCGTACCTCAGAATGAAAAAAAACGGAACCCTTATAGTACTTTTGTCCTGTTGTCTGTCTGTCCGTCAAAACTATTTTTCTCAGGAACGACTAAAGGTATCAAGTTAAAATTAATTAATATCAAAAAATAAAACAGCACAATTAAAAGAAAATCAGTAAACTACTACTACTGTTCGAATCAAAAATTAAAACTCGAACAGGAAGTTATTTACTCATTTTTTTTTTGAAATGTAAATAATTAATAAATAGAGTTTAGATTGTTTCGCTTGAAAAGGGTTTACGATAATGAGACCGAAACGTTGCAACTAAATTAAATATTGGACAGCTATATTATAGCCAGCAATTGTGTTGTTTTATTTAAAAAATATAACCGCTGTCGGCAGAAGCTATTAAGTTTAATATCAAAAAAGTTCGTAAATTTTCTCTATTTTAGACCGTCTGTTAAAATTGTTTCTATATTTTTCTCTAAAATAATTAATTCGAGTCAAACAATAATAACCAGATTTTTTTACTTGAAAAACGTCCGAGTTTGAAGAAATGCTCGTTATAAACGATTTTTTCTCGTTATGCAGGGGTTTTACTGTGAGTGTGTGTGTGTGTGACGTGTGTCTGTATATTTATATCCATAACATATAATAATATGAATTTATGTTATCATGGGAATAGTACAATATGTGCACTGAAGGTCATAGGCGTAGGTTCAGGTCATTTTTAATAAAAGTTATTGTCCCTTTGGAGCTATGTATAGTACCTGCACGTATAATGTGTGTATTTGGTACCTATTATACGGAGTGACTTACAAAACTTTTCCTGTTTAATTTGCTATTTAAGAGTACCTATTCTATACCACACGTTACCCCCTATACTTTTCATTTCAAATCTTTCTCCCTCGCCTCAGAGCGGCTATTACTCTTCCGACGCTATATCTAAAGCTAAAGGGTTCAGGTAAACGCTAAAATATGAAGTCCCAAAAATCACATTACAGATCCCTCAGGCTACATTTTTGAAGAAAAAAAAGTTTTGGTTACGTGTGAAAGATTACGTAATTTTTAAAAAGCTGTAAATTTTTCCAGGACTTTTTTTTCAATTTTTCGCCTGAGGGATCTGTAGTGATTCCTGGTTCTTAATTTGGCGTTTACCCGAACCCTTTAGCTTTAAAAATAGCGCCGGAAGAGCCATAACCGTTTTTAGGCGAGGGGAAAGGATTTAAGATGAAGAGTGCAGTAGGTGACTTCCGATAGAGAATATAGTCTTAATCACTTTACACGATTTCAGTGTCATCGCGTAAAAAGTAAAATCGAGTAAAGTTAAATTGCGTAATGTGCAATTAGGGTTGCCACACGTACTTTATTATAAAATATTGTAACGTTATTTAGGGTAATTTGTACTCTATACTTTATAAGAAAAATAAAGTACGCGAAAATACTTTATTTCGCACGATTTGATTTCTCTATTCATTTCACATATAATATACAAAACAGGTTGGTTGTAAGAATTTTTGTGTAAAACAGAACGACAGAGTTACTGGGGTTATTTACACTTAGCAATATAAATATAAAAAGCAATGTCGAATTTGATAATTTTGTTAACATAGTCGAAAATTTAAATCTGCAAAAACTTAATATAAATATGGATGATCTTTACGGAGAAATTTCTTTATTAAATAAATTATATAATCAGATATATAGTTCTAAAGGTTTTGCGGATTTGTCTACTGCACAAAAATGGCAGCAAGTATTTAATAAGACTGATGATAATTTTTCAAATTTGTATAAAGTAATTTTATTTTTACTGTCGATTCCCGCCACGTCAGCATTCACAGAGAGAGTTTTTTCTGTGATGAACAGCAAATGGCGAGACGAAAGAAACAAAACATCTCTGAATCTGATAAAAAATGAATTACTTATTTACTTTAATTTAAATATAGACTGTAAAGATGCTGTGCAGCTGTTTAGCAGTGATAAGTAATTACTTGTTAAAAGTTGCTAAAAGTAATGCAAAATATGTTTTTAAGCAAAATGATAGAATAAAATAAATCGTACTTTATTTTGACACAATGTACTTTTTTTCTACCTTTAATAACCAATGTACTTTATTTGCACAAAAAAAAGTGGCAACCCTATGTGCAATCGTGTAATGTGAAACCAATTAAAGTAAATTCACATAAAATAAATCGCGTAAATTTCGTAAATTAAAATCGACTATTTCCTATATTAATATGAGGCCAACTTCATGCTGTCGTTTTTGCTGTTTCCGTTAACTGCTAAAATTTTACTCTCAACGCGCCAAAAAAATATAACTTCAAAAACTATTCAAAATTTGAAAAATATACATAATATAAGTATTTCATTTTCGTTCTTCTTTGTCGGTCTTGCCACGTAGACCTGATGATTTAAAGCTCTGATGAAGAAATGATCAATTATTTGCAAGTCATTAAATTCTCTACATGCCATCTATGCTAAATTAAAACATTCACATGATTCACGCGCCTCCTATTATGTCCGACATAGGAACGCAAAATGAAGAAAATTAATTCATCAATTCTGCGTGTAAATAATTAGCTTCACCGCCTCACCCTGTATAGACTCTTTATACCGACGTATGTATAAAGGGCGTCCTGTATACATACAGATAATAATATTATGTAGATACGCGTCTATGTGTGCGTGTGAGCAGTGCTGTAGTCAGAAAAATTACTACCATATTTTATTTACAATGTTTTTCCATTCGTGTTCATCATTATAATACTGAATTCAACTGATTCGTTGGAAGCAATGGCAGCGCCAGAGGGTGGCCCACCATAAACTGTCTTGGCCTACCCTGGTATAATCCCCAATCTCTAGGTTATCTTTTAAATACTTTTTAACCCTGGAAATTTCAACAATTTTCCTGTAAATTCTATAGCAAGTATAATCTGGGTTGAAATTTTATCGAGCACTGAAATTTTGGGAATAAATTTTAATATTACTGGCCCACCTTCACATCACCATGTCCAACTCTGGCCCAACTTAACAAGTGTTTAAATGAAGCATATTAAATAAATTAAACGTTTCATCATTTATTATGACTTCTTCAGTAACTGAAACCAATATTGATGAAATATTGTTTCTCCATTCGTGTCTATCATTATAATACTGAATTCAACTGATTCATAGTAATCAATATTGGTTTCAGTTACTGAAGAAGTCATAATAAATGACGAAACGTTTAATTTATTTAATATAATTCATTTAAACACTTTATCCTGCTTTCTACGAATGAGTTGATTTCAATATTTTATAATATTCAAAAATCGATATCACTGATTAAGACACTCGAGTGAAGGACACACCTTCAAAATGTATCCAAATAGCAAAAATACTTCTATTGTTTAAAAACCACCTGCAGTCATACGTCGTTTTAGAGTTTAAGAACATCTTATGAGCTCGTCAAGGGGATGCCGTTGTATGGCGTTTCTATGGCTTGTCTATTACCAACCCCCAGTTCTGATCCAATTATTTTTCAATTTTAAAATAATTAACTGATAAATAATATCTATGCATATGTTTAGATAACTTAAGTTGGTGGTCTTTAAAAAAGCTCTTTTTGGAGTAAACTTTAATCAAGATTAATCAATTCTGGAGTGTGTAGCTGTTTTCACAGACCCGAGTTTCCAGTCTACTCAATACCAATATTTTCATAATTTTCTTAAAACACCTATGTTATTTAGTTTCTCTGCTGGTTTTTTAAGTGAAATGTATATTTCAAGGACGAATAAAAGGGTCGCCCATAGCCGACTCTACTCGGCGATGGGTCCCTTTCCTCTATCCCAGCAATATTCCAGAATCGTATTGCAAACGACACACAAATATCAAATAAGTGTAGTTCCTGTGTCATTCTTCTTTGACAGATAATACTGTCGTCTCGGGGCTATGGCCTATTTAATGGTTAAGGCGTCCCTAATCGTATCCAGAAAGAGTAGTCCAGAGCGGCAACTGCAACACTGTCGCAGTGTACAGGCATAGTACTAACCAAACTACGTGTGTATGTGTGTTACAACAAGTCTGAATAAGATGAATGGCTGGATGTAATTTGACCGCTGGCGGCATACACAGGAATATCCCCATGTTTGCCCTGAATACAGTTTTAATGACCGAACCTTTCACTATTAATCCCTTGGCGTCTTAACTATTTCACTTTAATAGTACAAATGAAGTGACCTTTTCCTTAATTAAAATTAGTTGTCAATCATAAACAATTTCCCGATGCATTCAGTGCGGTGGTATTTAATTGGAATGACAATAGGAAAAGGTAAGAACTGTCCTAAAATCAATTTAAATTATGCCTTTTCAGGCATTAGCATAAAAGCGCCTACAATCTGCTTGGTCCATGTAGGCACCCTGCAAATTGAAAGTGTGTAGGTCAATCGGACCGATTTATTATTTTTTTAACATTGGAAATGTTTATGTTCGTATATGGGGCAGAGTTACGAGTTTTCGTTCAAGGCCAAAAGACAACGGTGTCGCGATCAAGTGAGGAGCAATCATGCAAAATTGAACAAGTGCAATTTTTTCGAAATGTGTTTTATATCATGTCTAGTTAATTGAGAGGTATTTGCGACGATCTGCGGTGTTATTTTTAAGCAAATGTTAATAAATACTGTAGAAAAATCCATTTATAAGTTGAGTAATCAAGCAAAAGTGAATGCGTATATAACAGAAGAATAATATGGTTATTCCTGACAAAACTAAACAGTGCATTGATAAATATTGTGTGTATAATGAACAGTTAATTATGTTTCATATATGCTGTTATCATTTCGAATGTCCTCGATGGTTGCAAGGATTGCGAAATCTGTGAATATTTTTTATGTCGGATGGTTGACTTGAGCGACCACATAGTGTCCCGACTTCCCGAACTCCAACACACTGCAAGTTACGTCATGTGTAGAGCAGTTAGCCGATCTGCATACGATCTGTCATCGTTGGTCTTGAGACTTGAAAACTACAACTGTCTATACTAACAAGTACTTTAGCATACTGCCGGCTTGGGTCGTGTGGAGAGTAGCACCCGATTTATGTCCGTCGGCCACCCAGCAGATCATTTCATGTGTAGGGGCTTTAAGATTCGTTTTTAGGTTCACGTTCACTGTCTGTCATAAACCTGTGCCTTCAAACAGTCGGGAAGTTGAAATTTGGGATGCTAATGCAGATAGGGTGATGTCTTCCCCAGATATTCCAGGAATCGTTTTAGAAAAAAATGCATCCTATGCGGCCAATAAACGATCTCTAAGTCCCGCCATCTGACCGACGTCCATAATGTATATGCCATGTTGACAAATACACTAACAACCAGCATTCTCTGAAAAAATATTAATATATTTTTTCTTTATTTTAGTAATTATTTCGAGCTGCTTATAAATACTGATAAGAGACAAGTATATTCAAATGGTCTTAACGTAATTTTCAATTTTCGCTCTATCTCTATTTACACGTTGCGTATTTCGAAGTTATAGCGTTATGAAAGTTTACAGTTTATACACTGTCTAATTATGCTTTTATTAATAAATAATAATAATAAATGTCCTTTATCAGGGTTTATACAAGCCACATTCCGCCCTCTACTATAAAAATTGGCAATATAAATACATACAGATAGCGATAATCAAAATTATAGAATATATATTCCAGTGCTTTTTAAGCGACACTTTTTCTGGCATGTTGCGCAATCATTTTTTATGTCAATGGAACCATACATTACCTTAAATAGTTGGCAAAGGCGTGAACACAACAACAGTTATATCAATCAAACTGTACACACGCACACACACACGCATTGTACATATGTGAACACACAAACGTTAGCTCGTTAGCTAGGCTCTAAAGAAATTGTATTATAAAAACTACAATACAAAAATATACACTGTACTTCTTTATTGTCTCCCATTTTTTGTGTTTGATTAATTTCTTCATTTTGTTTGTATATAAGAAAAAGTTTAACAAAAAGCTTATTTACTCGAAACTTTTAGTAATTCCTCTTATACAACTTTTGTATTTAAAATTTGTTTACGTTGATATTTAAATTTAAAATTGTATTTTATCAGTGTATTTCAAATTGAAATAAGAAAATTAAATAAAATATCCACTTTCTTATTATTATTTTTTTTTTGTATAAAACTAAGAAATCGAAATTATTATTTCTTTCCACTTTCCACAACTATGGTATAGGGGAAGTAATGGAATTAGTCCAAAAAAAGTTTTGATGGCCTAGGTCAGGGGTCGGCAACCTGCGGCATAAGAGCCGCATACGGCTCTTATGATGTCAAGATGCGGCTCTCCAGTTCCATGCGCAAATATTAAAAATTATATTATTTTATTTTCAAAACTCATAAAAAATATTAGGCTGCAAAAAAAACTTTAAACAGGATAAAAACACTCAACAGAGAACAGTGAGAATAGGTGGAGTAGAGAGTATACGGACAGCTGACATTTTTTAAATGTGGCAACACTGTTCTTTTTGTTTAGTTATTGGTGCACTGTGTCGTCAACGGTCATAGTCAGATTTTTTTTTCATATACCTAATCCTAATCAAATACCATCAGTTACATCAGTTACCTTCACGCCAAGTCCAGGTTCGAATCCCGAGAGCTCATAATTAATTTTTTTTTTAATAATGAAAATACACTGAAGAACAATTAATAATGCTTATTAGTTACAAATAAACAGAGTTGTACGATGGTTGAACGTGTTAGTTTTAATGGAAATAATTAATAAAATCGCTATACTTTTATTTGTAAATAATGAGCATTATTAATTGTTCTCCAATGTATTTTCATTATTAAAAAAAAAAAAAATAGGTTATGAGCTCTCGGGATTCGAACCTGGACTTGGCGTGAAGGTAACTGATGTCGGTTAACGCGCTAACCGACTAAGCTATCTGCGACATTGAGCACCTGTCCATTAAACTGGTATACAAAGCAAAGATTGTGATTTAATTTTTAAAAATGTGATTTTATTAATTTTTAAAGACATTTAAATAAAAATAAGTCTACAACATCATTACTGGGGACATTTAGAACCAGATCGTAAAATAAAAATAGCAAAAACAGTTAACGGGGAGCAAATATTAACAAATGATCGTAACACGATGTTAAAATGCTATGTCTCAGTTACGGTGGGAGTCTAGGGCATGCAAATATTCGGATGTTTCAGGTATTCGAATATTCGCTCAAATTTTAGCCAATATTCGAATATATTCGAATATATTCGAATAATTGGTAAAAATAATAAAAACACTGGAACTTCAATAAATGACTTTTAATTATTTAAAATCAACACGCCTGCTGCACGTCCATAAATCCAATCAATATTTTAACAACAAAAGCAGCTTACTTCTAATTACAAAGAGATCAAATAATCATTTTTACTTTACTTAGTTACGTAAAAATTCAGATCAAATCAACTAAATATTAGAGCGCACATAGCTTCCGAGAACCATAGATCAAATGAACATATTTAAGTAATCAAAAAAATTCAAAATTCTTTCTTTCTGTTTTTCCTATTCAAACAAAAATATTAAATGAGCATCTAAGACGCATTTTTATTAATTAGTACCACAAAAGTGTGGGATATTGCTCCCCTATAAAAAAAAATACTTCACAAATAAATAATACGTCTATTAGCACGTGCGAAGAGCAAATCGAGCAATTAAGTACACGTACGTAACGTAACGTAAGTAAATAGTTATATCAAATAAACATGCAATAATTAACAAAAAAAAACTTTCCTCGCCCCGTTTCGATTCCCCTCCCACGCCCTAGCGCGAACTTAGAGCTAGTGTACTGTGTAGCGTTTGTAAGATGTTTTAGCGCCGCCGTAAACCGTTTTTAAACAATTTTAATTCTTAACAAATAATTCGAATATATTCGAATAATAGGAATTACTATTCGAATAATAAATGCAGCCGAATATTCGCTTTATTCGAATATTCGAATATTCGAATTGCATGCCCTAGGTGGGACACACTGTATGTGATTATAATTTGTTAATTTGTTTCTCACTGTAAAGGCCTGAGGAAGTCAGCAAGGTTTACGAAACGTTGGCGATTGATTCAGAATGTTTCTTTTTCGAAAATATCCCTATTTCCTGTAGGTATTTATTTCATGTAGGTACATCATAATTTTTTTTATTACGCATTAAACAAATTACAAAAATTATAGGCTATGTGAATTAAATTTTAACGGCAGTTAATCTAAACAGCTGCTTATTGTATTCTCCGTTAAACTGACGTATTATTTGATCGTAAATAATTAAAATAGTTCTCTTCCAGTTTATAAAGTACGCTTTATTATTCATATGTTTTATGGTCAATAAATTTCTCACAAAATGTCCACTTTTATGGCTTCAGTGTTTCATGTACACAGAACGCAATTTATATCGTATAGTTATAAAACTTCGTTGTGTCGGTATAATACTATATTTTTTCGGTGTCATTTTCCGGAAATGTTGCTAAGGTTTCTAATGAAACAGCATTAATATTTAATTCTAATACATTTATCAATCATCATAGACAGGGCTGGCGTAAGAACTTAAATGAGTAAGCGAGATTTTTCTTTTTTTTTATAAAATGTCCTGTTGTAAAATTTACTTGCACACCGGCGCGACGCCCCTAAATATTACTACGCCACATTTATGCAGAGCTAAAAAAATATGTGCCATCACTTGTGGGGTGATTCCTTAAATAAAAATAAGATAAGTACTTCCTGTGAAAAAGTCAGCGGCGTATACATATTTTTTGTTAAAAATTATTAGAGCGCCTGATCGCACACACGTCGCTGGCAAACCTGTTCACAAATTTTTATTGCTAAGATAAGTGTTATTTTAGGTACTTTCGACAACCCAAATTTTATTGAAGTAAATATTATTATTATAGTTTACACAAATTAACTGTCGAAAAATATTGAAAATACTGAAAACGAAGTAGAAAGCAGCTATTTTATAGTGGGAATGGCACAAAATATCATATACAGGGTGAGTTCGACCACCCGTATCAGTCGTTTTTTTCGAAAACGGTTAGTCGTAGAGAGTTGTGTCAAAAATTTGTATTATAAAAGCCCTAATAAAGAATCGAATGGTGATAATTTTTTTTTCCGGGAAGGTCGGCTTCCCTATTAGTTTGCTCCAGAATGTCCAGAACTCCGGAATTATAAATGTAACGATAGGTCGAAAGTGGTATTGTTGAAAAGATCTTTAAAAAATTAGCAAGTTTTGTACGGATTTTTTTTTATTACTGCCACCCCTGTTAAGTAATATTTGTTTGAAATTACTAAATTAAAATGTCCGCATTTACCTATACCTATCTATCGATCATTAAACACTGAAGAAGTACACTCACAGGATAACCAAAAGAACTCCGTAGTATGTATTAAAGAGTAAATGGAAGACAGTTTGAACACTTGTGACAATGTCTAAGGTTGCTAGATTTTTAATGCCGACTTCGATCGTTATTATGAAATTTTGATTTAATAATTTCAAACGATTGTTACTTAACAGGGCTGGCAGCAATTAAATAATTTTTCCTACAATACTTGCATATTTTTTAAAGAGCTTTTCAACAGCACCACTTTCAACCTATCGTGCTTTCTAAAATTCCTGAGTTTTGAACATATAATAATTTATATTTATACTTATAAAAATTTACAGGGGTGGCAGTAATAAAAAAAAATTTCCTACAAAACTTGCTTATTTTTTAAAGATCTTTTCAACAATACCACTTTCAACCTATCGTTATATTTATAATTCCGGAGTTCTGGACATTCTAGAGCAAACTAATAGGGAAGCCGACCTTCCCGGAAAAAAAAATTATCACCATTCGGTTCTTTATTAGGGCTTTTATAATACAAATTTTTGACACAACTCTCTACGACTAACCGTTTTCGAAAAAAACGACTGATACGGGTGGTCGAACTCACCCTGTATATCTCGTGCGTAATGATTTTATGACTCGTATGACTGTTAAAACTCGCTGTGCTTATAGTCAGTAATAAACGCCAGTGCGCGCATCTATAGATATAGGTATAATCTACTATTCAATGTCTTCGGGCCTAATTTTTTTTAATTTCCTTGCCTCTATATTGTGGGATATGTATATATAAGCTCATTCCGCCGCGAAAGTGGAAAGGTTCAAGTTAGAATCCTGACTGTGACTATGGTTGGTAAAATGATTTTTTCCGATATGTTTATGTTGGAGAAATTTCAAATCGCCCATTAATTGTCATCACTTTACAGTTATTTATGTAATACTTTTGTCGACATTCTGTTACTTATTACTGCGTACTTTCGCACCACGAATCTCAACAGGTTATGGGCCCAGCACGCTTCCACTTTATATAATATACATAAATTAATAGATTTATACGACTGATTAGCAATTGCAAAATTTTTGTTCGAAAGCAGCCAATTATATAATTGATTCTAAACTGTTGAGATTCGTGGTGCGAAAGTACGCAGTAATCTCAACAGGTTATGGAACCAAAAATTATTTCCTACGGGTGGAAGGTATTCACCGAAGGCTAACTGTGCCTCATTCGCCGCAACAAAACGGTGTTGCGGAAAGGAATAATCGAACATTGGTAGAGATGGCAAGATGCATGATTTTGTCTTCGAGTTTGCCACCGTCTTTCTGGGCCCATAACCTGCTGAGATTACTGTGTACTTTCGCACCACGAAACTCAACAGTTTAGAATCAATTATATAATTGGCTGCTTTCCAACAAAAATTTTCAATTGCAAATCAAAATCTATTAATTTATGTATATTATATAAAGTGGTACCCCAGATAATCCTTGATTGATGATGCCACAAGGGTTTACAATCTTTGGCAATATTAATGTAAAATGTTTAACTTACTGTTTTAAGTCATTATGATTATTTGACATATCAATATATTAAGATATAAGTATATAAGAGAACATTTAATAACAACTTTAAAATTCTCTTGAGCAGAACAACTCCATTGTGATAATATCTGAATAAACTAAGATTTTATTATAATCAACCTTGTCAGCTATTAATTTCGCTGACTACGAACCATCAAGTTGTTGTACATAGTAATAGGTATGAAGCCATTACCTTTTGTGCAGACAAATAGTGACGCCCAAATTTAATACTACTCTCCGTGTTATTGCTTTGAGGTAAAAAACAGACACTGAAGTAGGTATAGAACAAACGATAGGTATATATCCGGTTGACTTTGATCTATTTGCAAGCATCCTTTAGGGATGATGAAGCAGGAATTGCTCTTAAAAGCTAATACTTTGATTGGTAAACCGCATTTTTTTGTACAAAGGTATTGGTATCCCGAATCACGTGACATACTAGTACAATGTGACATCCTGGATACAAACCAGCGATTTATGTACCTATATATTGTATAAACCTGTTTGTTCATTACACTAATATCCCGTTTACAATAACCGAAAAACGCTCAGTTGAAACTGTAATCAGTACTATTAATACAAAGTTTACCACTACAAGCTAACACTATCTAGGACTTGATATGAAAAAACTACGGAACCAATTTAAATAAAAATTATATGAGACCAATCCGTAAATATTCTGAACTCAACGGCGTTAAAATTATTCCAATAGATTATAACAATTCTCGAGAAGTGAACAAACAAAAAATAATAGGTAGGTACCTAATACAAAAAATATACATGTTGAATTAATAACCTCTGTTTTTTTAAGTCAATTAAAAAGTCAATTTATTTATTCGAAATTATAAAAAAATATGTCGTTACAGTTTGACAAGCGACAAAGAACACAGTACAGTTACTGCTTATGGCATGTTGTTAATTAATTTACGAAATAACGATTTTACATGCGAAAACTGATAATTTATAGCGTTCAAAAGTTTACAAAGCTCAATCTAAATGACAGTTATAATTTTTCAGAACGTCGCAAATGTTTTTTCCATGCTTACAGTATGTTCCCATTTCCCTAATAAATGACAAAAAATATATGATATTGAAATTAGGGCTGTCAAGGGGTAGCGGTAGGATGACCTCTGGCACCCCACGATGATAATGAGAGTACTCGTTTAAACCGACATTTTAACGTCGATTTTAGTAATCGATGGCATAAAAAGACAATTCAAAAAATGACCGGAAGTGACGCCTGTACTGTAGCAAACCCCAAGATGTTACGCCACTGCCTCCAATAGAGAAATCGAGAAGCGGTGTCTGCTTGCTGAACAACGAGTAACTGCAGGAATGTTCTAGAGAACGCTAGAGAGAATGAGCACACATCCGGGCGTAGGCAACGCAGGTATATAACCAGCGAGTGTGTCATGTTGAGTCAGTCAGTCGACGGTATCACGCAATCGGTAATCAGTGTCGTGTTGAATACGAATGAATGAATTGTGAATTATAGACGCTCGACAACAAGGGTCATTAGCGTCTGTGTTGAATACGAAGTCAAGTACTGAGCGACGGATAGTGCGTCTGATATAAATAAATCTTATATAAATTCACCTGATAATATAAATATTAGTGTATAGTTAATTGTTACGAATTATTGTAAATAAATATTTATTCCGCCAACTCAGAAAATAGTTTTGTAACAATACCTATCTCATGATATGACAGAATAAAACGGCTGCTTCATACACAATACGTCACGGGTTCGAATCCCCGTGCAGCACAATTAATTTTAATCTTTTTTTAACTATTCCATTTTCCATTTGATAATTTTATTTATACATGGCTCTAACTGTATTTTTTTCTCTATTTATTTTTCATTTTCAATATTTTTTTATATCAAATGGGCATACGATATTTGATGATTTTTTAGACGAATCCTTGCAGGGGGCAGAATTTCTCACAGGGGAAGTTTTAATGGTATACATGGGCCACGTACATCATCCCCGCCCCTCAACCAGATAATTGGTTATTGGACTTAAATGTGGTTTTACATTGTCATTTTTATGGAACTAAAATCGTCGTGGGTTATATATGAGTTTGAAGATCTACATCAGTGTAGACTGAAGCCCAGCCCTGGTCCATTAAAAAAAAATGCTGGCTACGGCCCTGCTGTCTAATAAGTATTCCTATACTCACTGTAAAAAATGTATGTAAAAATACTTTGAAAGTTAAGGTTGAATTCGCTCGATTTTCTAAGTGATTTTACATTATTATTTATTTTTACACAGAAAACTTCATAAAAACTTGGACTTCTACTGTGAAGTTAAACAAATTTGTGATTTTTACATAAAGTAAATTAAAATTACATAATTTGTGTAATATTCCAATAAAGTTTGTAAAAATTACAAAATCAAATGTATAGATACATATATAAAAAGGATGAATACAAAACAAATTAATGTAAAATTAGTAACCACGCATGCGCAATGTGTTTTTATGGAATCTAAGCGATGTGGCGATACCTGTTTGCGACGCCATTATCTCTTTGTGTGCCTATTACCAAATTAATCGCTGGCTACAAATGGACCACCGATAATCTATGTAATCGACCTTCTCATTTCTTACAGTGTAGCCGCTAGCGGCAATCCCTACCATTTTGAGTCTATTTTTATTCTCAGAACTTGTATGTCTAGTGATAAAATGCGATATCGATTTGGTGCTTTGTCAACTGTAATAGCGGATGTCGCCTTTATTGTTGATAGATGTGTTAACAGCAACAATGCCAAGAAAAATGTGACGAGAAAGGAACAGCATCGGAATTTTTATAGTTAGGAAAAATAATAATGTATCGTATTTTTCTATGTCATTTCATGGACATAAGTAATAATATCCCAGGAGGATTAGAGCTTGTCTGCTACACGTTGCAAAAACTATACATAAAAATAATAATCTTGACGTATTTTTGACAAAGTAGTTCCTCCATTTGTTATATAAATGTTAAGAACATTGATCTCTAATCTCTATGGATTGTAAATGGTTGCCATTGAGTGAAACCAATTTGTAAAGTGTCGTATTGATGGGTGGCTTTTAGAGAGGGTTGGCATTTTAATTTAATGGCGGAACATTAAATGTTGGGGAGGACAGTGTGGTGTAACGGTTAGCGTAGCGGTCTTTGGATCACACTGCCGTGGGTTCGAATCCCACCTCCGCTCATGGATGTTTTGTGATGTCATTTAGTTTTAAGAGAATTGTTATTTAATGTATTTATAAGACGCTAATGCTAAGTTGTTGACGCGTCTATAATCTACAATAAATAAAATTTAAATGCTGGCTGTTATCGGATGTTGTGATTGACGTACATTTTTAATTTGTTATAGTTATATCTATAACGTGGTTTCCGCTCTCCCGACGCTATTATAAAGCTAATGGGTTCGGGTAAACGCCAAATGAAGGACCGAGAATCACACAACAGATCTTACAGGCGAAAAACTGAAAAAAAATCCTGGAAAAACTCACAAAAAACTAAAAAAAAAGTTATAAATTACGTAATCTTTCACACGTAACCAAAACTTTTTCAAAGAATTCGTCTGTAGGATCTGTAGTGTGATTCTCGGTCCTTCATTTGGCGTTTACCCGAACCCTTTAGCTTAAAAAATAGCGTCGGGAGAGCGGGAACCGTTTTATAAGCGAGAAGAAAGAATTTGAGGTGAAGAGACTTCAGGCAATGCGTCAAATATAGGTATAGTGAAAAAGTTACAAACATAATGGTGTATAATTGAGATACAGTAGAGTCCAACTATAATGTGGTTAAGATACGTTCCCGCACACCGGCCTGTCACAAATCACTTTACATACATACATACATACATGCATGTAAAGCAGCTATTTTATAGTGAGTATGGCAAAAACATTTTTACAGAATTAAAGAACAAATATTTAAGTCGCCAACAATGTCAGAAAAAGTAAGCATCTTCAGAGTTCAGGGTCCACGAAAAATTATATTTTTGTTATCATAATGAGCCATTTTCCTGAGAGTAGTTCCTTCAATTATCCACGAGAAGCAGCACTTGTGGTAGGTACAAACATTTATTTCCCATTAGTGTCGTGTCATTTTAGTGGTATAACTTAATTATTTAATTAATTTGATAATAATAATAATTTATATTAGAAATCGTGTCCATCGTGATTATAATAAAATTAAGCAAAATCGCAGGATAGTGGACAAAATAATTTGATTTATTAAATTAAATGTACGACGTTTCGTCTATACTTTTTCAAGTACTTGAAAAAGTCTAAATCTATAGACGAAACGTCGTACATTTAATTTAATAAATCAAATTATTTTGTCCACTATCCTGCGATTTTGCTTAATTTTATAATAATAATAATTTGATAATTAAGTTATACCACTAAAATGACACGACACTAATGGGGAATAAATGTTTGTACCTACAACAAGGGCTGCCTGTCGTGGATAATCCAGAAAACTACTCTCAGGAAAATGGCTCACTGCTGAGCATGACCTTAAAAAAAGTTGAACACTGT
Source organism: Mongoloraphidia duomilia (assembly GCA_039654895.1). Classification (NCBI taxonomy): domain Eukaryota; kingdom Metazoa; phylum Arthropoda; class Insecta; order Raphidioptera; family Raphidiidae; genus Mongoloraphidia; species Mongoloraphidia duomilia. The sequence continues at coordinate 35,319,275 of CM077524.1, forward strand.
AAGCTATTTCTGTGTAAAAGTAATGAACAAGTCAATGTTTTATTCGAATTGAATTAAGTGGACGAAGTTTGAAAGTCGTGTTGTTAAAATTACCATTTGAAAAAACCCTGAGCACGTAAAATAGGAAGTTCAGACAAATGTTCTCGCACTTTTGCTGATTTACGGCCAGAGTTTCTTCGTCTGTGATGGAAATTCTCTTTTAAAGTTTATCTCGAAGCTGAGGCTATAATCAAGAAAACAACTGAGCAAATAATGATTTAGATTGATAGAACAGTTTTGTACGAACGGCCTATTAAGGAAGCCGCCTCCTGCATTTAGGACGAATCCACAATAAAATGATTATTTCGTCCTTATAAAGTTAGACTCTTAGACCAGAGGTTCCCTAACTGTGCATCGCGACGCCCTAAGGTGTCACGGCGCTATCCTATAATCGCAATTGCAGAACTTATCAGTCCTGATTTGAGAAGTTATGCTCAGAAAAGCAAGCTCATCCTGCTCATTAATTGTATTGTTTGTAGTTTTTTATGATTTCTAATTATTAGAATTAGAATCTTATAAATAATAATTAAGATTCTATATTCTGTGGAGTTTTTTTTTTGAATAATCAAACCAAAAATAAGCTAAGTTATGATATGCAAAAAAAAAGGTAAGTAATATCAATTTTACTGCAGTAATATATTTAATAAACAATCAGAAAAAAAAACGTGAGTAGAAATATATAATATACAGTACCCCAGAATAGAAACGTAAGATTAAAATGCGCTAATAACAATAACAGTAACAAATAAAATATTAACAGAATTAAAATAAAATAGACAAACACATTACCAAAAATATAACAAATTAAAAGAAAACGGATAATAAAAAGATAACAAAACAGCCAACAAAATTAAAAGTGGAAGTTATTTCCACCAATTTTGTGGTCTTTACTTCGTTCCGGACGCCAACTGAATGATCATTTTAAAATTTTTAAGAGAATATTTTGCAGATAGGGCAGACGTAACATAAGTCAAAATGGAAGGTTTAAAAAGAACATTATGTAAAAAGATAAAAACTGAAATTAAAACGATGATAAAAACGGTTGCCTATTTGCAGGTAATTAAACAGAAAACTAACAAAAAAATATGTAAACTAAAAAAATTAACTGTATAAAAAAAACTGTACAAAATGATAAGGTAAAGCATTATGTTACATCCACCCACACTACACAAAAAAAAACCTTTTTTTTTTTAAGAAAATTTTAGCAGGCGACAAATGAGATGACAAGTCATCTAGCCAGGAGGCTCGTTGTCCCGGGCATCACGCGCGTGGTAAGGCCGCAGCTGTTCGATGTGAGTCCTGTATGTACGTCGAGTGCGCTCATCACGGAGAAGAACAGAAACGGGAGAAGTGAATCGTACTATTTTTCTTGGTCCAGCCCAACGGTTGACAAGTTTTCTGCTGGGATCACCAGGTCTTGAAGGAGCTAAGATTCGTTGTAGTACAAGTTGTCCGACATGAAAATGATGACCAGTAGGACGACGCTGGTCGTAGTACCTTTTGCGACGCTCTAGACTTGTACTCAAGGCCTGGGAGACCTCTTCCGCTGTTGGAACCCTGTTGCCGGATACTAGAGTGGAAATGTCCCACAGGTTGTCCAAAGGACGATTCAGATCGCGGCCAAGAAAAATCAATGCCGGAGATGACTGCGTTGCTTCGCTTACAGCATTATTATACGAAAAACGAATCCACCCGAGAAGACCATCCCATTTCTGGTGACGTTCAGCACACTGCTTGAGCAGGATAGAGAGACTGGCGACAATGTTACGGTTGACCCTCTCAGAAGCATTGGCCGCAGGATGATATGGCGAAGTAAAGATTTGACGGATGCCAAATTTGAGACAATGACTTCTGAAGGCGTTGCTCGTAAAGCTCTTCGCATTGTCGCTGACAATTTTCTTCGGCGGGCCATACCTACACCACAGATCTTCTAGGACCTTGATGCTTGCTTCTGACGTACCTCTTGTGAGTGGAAAGATCTCTACCCACTTGCTGTAGGCATCGACGAGTACCAGGATGTATCGATTTCTGTTCGACATGGTGAGAGGACCCACATGGTCTATGTAAACCTTATCCCAGATTGCAAGAGGTACATCTGCCTGCATCGGCGCGCCGCGAGCTTGATTTGAAGCCTTGCATTTTTGGCAAAGTTCGCACGAACGTACATATTCTTTCACATCTTGATATAAGCCTGGCCACCAGAAGCGTCTTGCCAAGTCTCTGTATGTCTTAGTTATGCCGGGATGTGCGCTAAAATTCACATCGTGAAAATAAAAAAGAATCATCTTTCTTATAGTTGGCGGTACCATGATACGACACAGTCTATTTCTACCGACACGTCGAATCAAAACTCCGTCCTTCACATCAAAGTTTTCTACATTCTCTCCAGCTTGTAGACGCTGACGAATGCCTTGACAGAATAGATCGGACGCTTGATGATCTTTTATCGATATAAAAGACTGTGGTACGTTGGTCAACACATTGAGTGAGTTGTTTGGTTGATTAAATTTTATTTTGTCATAATCGGGAATATTTTCGGTGTCATCATCAGTCTCAGCAAACAGACGAGACAAGCCATCAGCTACGTTATTGACGCTTCCAGGTATGTGTGAAATTTCAAAATCAAATCTTGAGACTTCAAGAAGCCAACGACCAACGACGTTAAGTTGACTTTTATGACTGGCCAACCAGGATAAAGCGCCGTTGTCGGTCTGTAGTAGAAATTTGCGGCCCAATAAGTAGTCTTGAAATTTTCGCAGGCCGAACACCATTGCAAGACACTCACGCTGGTATGTTGTGTAGCGAGTTTCAGACGGAAGAAGTTTGCGACTAGCATACTGAATTGCGTGCAGACCGTCAGGATGTTCTTGCAGGAGTACGGCGCCGACTGCGATATTACTGGCGTCAGTTCGTAGAATGAATTTTGTCTCAAAATCTGGATACTTGAGAACTGGTGCGGTAGTGAGTTTGTCTTTTAATTTATTGAAAGCCTCATGCTGATCTTGGCCAAATTTGTATTTAATGCCCTTTTTCTTTAGGTGATTAAGCGGAGCAGCGATGGCGGCGTAATCAGGTATGAATTTCGCGAAGAAGCCGGTCATCCCCAAGAAGGATCGAAGCTGTTTCAAATTGCGTGGTGGATCGATTTGCTGGATAGCTTGAACCTTTTCAGGATCCACGTGTATGCCGTGTTGACTTATAATGTGACCCAAGAAACGAAGTCGAGCCATGGCAAATTGAGATTTTGTTGGGTTGACCGTCAATCCTGCTCTTCTTAATCTGCGCAATACGATTGAGAGATGTTCGATATGTTCTTCAAAATTAGCGCTATGTATCAGAATGTCGTCAAAATACGGCACGACAAATTTATAGCGCAAGTCACCAAACATGTTGACGATGACTCTATTCAGAGCACTAGGTGAAATAGCCAATCCAAATGGGCAGTGCGTAAATCTGTATTGGCCGTGCGGAGTGACAAAAGCTGTTATGTCACGTGACTTCTCAGTTAGTGGAATCTGATAAAATGCGCTAGTTAAATCTAGCGACGTGAAGATCGTAGATCCGCTGAGCGTCATGAACATATCTTCCATGCGAGGAGTTGGAAAAGCGTCAAAAATTACTTTTTTGTTCAAGAGCCTGTAGTCAACACATAAACGGTGAGAACCATCCTTCTTGCTTATAAGAAAAGCTGGAGATGCATACGGAGAGGTACATCTTTCGACAACTCCACTGACGGTAAGTTTCTCTATGTGTTCTTGCATAGCGATGGCCTTTTCCGGAGTAAGAGGATACGGCGCTCGTCGAACAGGTATGTTATCTTTAAGCTGTATACTCATAGTAAATTCATCAGTATGGCCAATCTCTTCTGTAAGAACATCATTAAATTGTAATTTTATTTCTTTCAGGTGTTGCTGTTGATCCGACGTCAGTTGAAGAGGACATTCCACCAAAAGCGTGAGACGATGACCATCTTGAACAGGAGGAAAGTAAAAAGGAACTTTAACTTGAGGAACGGAGAAGTATAATAAAGATTCGTTGAAGTCAATGATTGCGTTCATATGATGTAAGGAGGAATTGCCAATAATCATAGGAACACACAGGTTAGGAACCACAAGAAATTGAATTTTCCAAGTTAACGACGAAATCTTGATAATGACAGTGACTGCTTTTCTTATAGGAACAGTATGACCATTCGCCAATGTCGTCAAAGAAAATGTTTTTGATATCTGTATTTTCTTCATTTTCTGAATTTGTCGAAATACGGAACCATCAATATAATTTGCAGTGGCGCCGGTGTCCAGAAGACATTCAAATTTGACATCATTGATGGAGACTGATATGAACGGTAACGTATTTGTAGGTAAGTTCTTAATATTGTTATGTTTTGCGATCAGAAAATATGAACGATCTTCAGGAGAAAACAGCAATTTATTCCTTCTTAAGCTTTCAATTTTATTAAATTCTTGTGAATTAGGTGCAGAAATACGATTTGGCTCATGATAATCAGTGATAACAGACTGTGATGACGCTTCTTCACGTAGCTTGGCCTCTTGTAGACGACTTTGGAATTCTTCTAGTCTACGTGCAATTCTTTGAAGATCTTCAATAGAGTCTGGTATAGGCGAATCTTTTAAATTTAGTAAGGTATGATAATTAATGTTTGACCAAATTTGTAAAATCAAATCTTCTTTAGTCATGTTAACAGCAAGAGCTTTCGATTTTGTCAATATATCGTTGATGAAATTTTTGAATGATTCATCTGGTTTTTGTGATCTGCGAACAAGTTGATTTATCAGTTGGTTCTTTGCGACAGGCGAGATAAATTCGTATAATAGAGACGTCTTCAGTGCGTTCCATGTCTCAAAACGAAGGACTGCAGCTGCCCACCATGTTCTTAAGTCGTCTTGAACTTTATTCAGTAAAGATCTTAATAGTGTAGACTCAAGTGCCAGTTGAAGATCGACGACTGATTGAACCTCTTCAATGAAATAAATCAATTGACGGGGATCGTCGCCAGAACAGCATGGAATATTCGAAGTTATCTCTTTAGCATCAATGTTAAATTCGCAGATCGGTGATGAAATCTTAGTCGAAAAGTAATTTTATTGTCTGCTAGAGCTACACACAGGTATCTTCTTTTAGAAGGACGTCGCAAACAATTGCAACTTGTAAAGGGAGTCACAGTAAAGAAAAGATTGGGAACCCCTGTATTAGACAATATTATTATAAAAAGTCTTAGTTTACTAGTTTAATTAGACTCTGTTGTCGAGCGTCTATAATCTACAGTTTAATTAGAAATAATTTTACAACGTTAAAATGTATACCATCTCTATAAAAAATTGTCGGGATCATTAAAAAAACTAATTAGTTTTTAAGAAAAGATTTCTATAAATGACTACAAAAGGAACAGACTGGTTTAAAAAAAATAAAACAAAATTTTTATTTTTCACTTGTATCTACCGCATTAAGATGGATCTAGCCACCTCCCTCCCATCTATAATTTTAGTACACGCTCTCAATTGTATTTTTCATCAAATTGAAGGTACCAAGGCACTTTAAAAAATATATAAAAAGTTTTCTCAGTAAAGCTGATGTAAAATATTCAGAAGGGGGTTGTGTAACTTGGACACACAATTTTAAAAATTACCTTTAATTTATCCAAGTGTGCAAGCTTTCACGGCCGGCATTGTTCCAAGTCTTCATGGTCTCCGGGCTTGTAGGCCGTGGTCCGGTGGTATTTCTACCTGACGTTTCGTCTACAACTGCGGTAGACATTCTCAAAGGCGATGTGGCAACGGTCGAAGTGTCCTCCTTGGCGGCTCACAGGTCAGTCACAGTCACTGAATGTCTACCGCAGTTGTAGACGAAACGTCAGGTAGAAATACCACCCGACCACGGCCTACAAGCCCGGAACCATGATGACTTGGAACAATGCCGGCCGTGAAAGCTTGCACACTTGGATAAATTAAAGGTAATTTTTAAAATTGTGTGTCCAAGTTACACAACCCCCTTCTGAATATTTTACATCAGCTTTACTGAGAAAACTTTTTATATTTTTTTTTAAAGTGCCCTCTAGCGTGCCTTTATCTTTATCTTTTAAGATCAAAACGTACCTTCTAAGTTCAAAAATAAGGTCGGGAGAGTGTAAATAGTGAATTTATGTTTTTTACTTTTTTAACACGCTTATATTAGCTTCACCTGTATGCGAGTTATGGGTACTGGTTAAGGTACCGGTTAAATCAATTGAATTGTTTAAGTTTAAAAACATAAGTTTTATTTTATTTTCAATTTATAAGTTGACAATATTTGTTTACAATAATAGTTATTTAGTTGATGTATTAATTCCGATCCATTTGCATTGGAAGTCGTATTAATAATAATCTCTTATTCTAAAGTTAATCCTGTTGTAAGTTTGTTTATATAAAATACATAATTAAAGTATATAAGACACATGTAAGCATGAATCTGCTTACTAAGTATAGACTATGAAATAGGATAATATGTTATCTCTAATTCTAAGTACAGTTGCAAATGTGTGTGACTGTAAATGCATTTAACACCTCCATCGTTAAGATGAAGACGTCCTCGGATTCAATGTAGGTTGAAAATTACTTCCAGGAATGCTTATTTCTTCTGCCATGCCATTATCATTTGAATTTGAAAAACTAAATTTGTTTCGAATTTGTACTTTGTATTTCCATAAATAACAAATGCAAATAAAGACAAGAATGATATACAAAGGTGACCAGCTATATTTTATAATAATATCTGGTATTGTATCAATTTGATGTGGTACTTTTGATTGCTTAGCAAGTTCATAAATATCTTTTAGTGGAACCTCTTCGATTTTAATTTTAAAATTGTTACTGTTTCTTTTTATTTGTTCATTTATAACTAAATTAGGAAGTACAATTTCTTCTTTTTGTTTACTTAATATGTTATTTTCAAATGTTTGATGATTTATTGTAAAATGGCAGTTTTTCGGCATTTCAAGTAAATTTACACCATGAATGATTGGTTTCGTTTTACAATTGCTATTCACCTTTATAGGCTTATCAGAAATTATAACATAATGTGCACGATCAACTTGTTCTATAAGGACCGTGGACAAGGGTTCAATTTCGTGCATAGTACAATTGATTTTATCTTGTTTTGCTAAAATTCGCTGGATACAATCGAATTTTGGCTTGTAGATTTTTGGATGGTCGAACTTGCAAAGAGCGATGTTTCCAAATTTGGTACATGCTTCTTTTCCATACCAATAATATTCTTCATTCAAAGTAATATATGGATATGGTGGGATCATAATAAGGTTATTTTTTGTCGGAATAGGTATAAGTTCGTACTGTTCATATATTTCAGGATATGTTATTGGAATTTCAAGTATAAAATTGACTGTATAATCATTATTTATATATGTTTTTACATTTATGATAGAATAATAAGAATTTAGGTCTATTATGTCGAATGGTAGTTCATTTTTTGTATACATTTTTATTAAATTAATCAAAATTGAAATTAATTCGTCCGGTTTCAAAATGGATGTATGTAGTTTTCCGTTTCTAGCAAATGTAAGTGCTATTTCTAAATCAGAAAGAAATTTTGAAATAAAATTAACATTTATCAAGATATTATTTAAAACACTTCGTACTTGTAAATAAGTTGTATCGTTTGAAAGTTTTTGTTGAATATTATTTATAGAAAATTCAAATTGTTTTTGATTGTGTGTAAGTATGTTAATTGTTTTATTGTAGTTTTCTATCAGTCTATTATTTAAAGACATATGCCTATTCGTATTGCGGTCAATATTATGTTGGTTTTGTGTGAGTACTTTAATTTCATGATCGTATTTCTCTGCGTCTGCATGATCTAAATTTCCAGAGATAGCTTTTATTATAGTGCCTAGACCATCAATCAGTCCCCGTTTTTGTCTATTTTTTATTGGTTTACCCTTTAAAAGTATGCAATCTATTTTTTCTAAATTTTTATCCAATGTGTAGTTAACTATTTTTAATAAGTTATCGATATCAGTTAGCAATATATTTTGGAAATTTTTTGAAGCTATATTTTCTGTAATAATGTCAATATTTTTACTAAAAATGTACAGTTTTGTTTGTATGAATTGTAAGTTATAGAAATGAATAAAAGAATGGTGTTTTTGTTCAATTTTAACTTTATGAAGGAAAAAGGGAAGGATTCCAGGATTATCTGTAATGTCAGTTATCCTGATTTCGTCTGTTTGCTGGCATGATGTTCGTGTGAGAATTGTCAGAATTCTGAAATTTCAATGGTCTTTTTAATTGTTGTTTGTGGAATGTTTCTTTATGTGTTTGAACTTTATTTTCAAGATCGGTTGTGACAGTTTCTTTTCGGTGTCTCTGTTTTGATTTTACACGAGGTTTTGTTTTTACATAGGCGTTAGTTCGTGGTGTGTACAAAGGTGGTTTTTGTTTTGAAGTATTGGCTTTTTCTATAGACGAGATTTTGATATTTTGACTATTTTCGTGTACTTTTTTATATAATTCTTTGGTAATTTCACGATGTTTTTGTATGTAATCGGATAAGTATTTTTCCTGTAAATCTATTTCTAAAAGGTCATTGTTGTTGATATGCCCTTGTATAATTTCTATAGGTTTATGTTTTGTTGTGTTATGTATCGAGTTGTTGTAACCTAGTATGGCGTAAACCATTTCTAGTTTTGTCGAAATATTCGGGTGTTTTTTGTTTACAATTCGTAGATGTTCTAAGAGAGTTGAATGAAAACGTTCGATTGTTCCGTTTGATTGTGAATGTAGTCTAGTAGTGTAATGTAGTTTTATATTATGCGTTTTGCAAAATTCTTTCAATATTGAATTGTTAAATTCTGGACCGTTATCTGCTTTAAGTGATAAAGGCAAGCCATGATGTGAGAAGTGAGAAACTAGATTCTCTACAATAGGTATTACATTACAACCGGAGGTCGGGTATGCTTGTGCAAATTTGCTAAAGTCATCTATAACTGTGAGAAACTTTTCTCCTTTATACTGAAACATGTCTATGCTTATCATTTCCAGTGGTTTATTAGGCGTGGGTGTAATTTCTAAAAGAGGATTGTTGGGAATTCTTTCATATTTATTAAGTTGGCAAATTTCACAATTATTTATGAATCGTGTAATATCATTTTTTAGGTTTGGCCAATAATAGATGCGTTGTATTCGAACTAAAGTTTCGTTTATCCCTCTATGATTTGTTTTACCTAGGTGACAGTTTTCTACAATATGTTCTTGTTCGAGTTGATTTTCCTCATCTTTAAGAAAAATAGTAGCTTGTACTATCTGATATGTATTATTTTTGAATGTGTTCTGTAGAGTGGTGATAAATTTGTCATAGTGTGAGATATTTTCAAAATAGATACCATATTTAAATTTTGGGTCTATGTATTCTTTAAAAAGTTCTATAACGTCTTTTTCTAAATTTTCGAGAGATATGTGGGCGTATATACGTTCTTTTGTATCACTGTGTAATTTCTTTTGTATAGGTTTGTGTGTAGCGGTATTTACAAATTTAATTACAATCTGTTTAGCAAAATAGTTCAGAGGTCTTTCGGTTATTGGAATTTCAAAAATTGGGTTTTCGTCGGCGTTAGTGTGTATAGTCTCATTATCGCTTTCGTTATTTTCAATGCCTGGATTAAAGTTAGATGTAGAAGGTCTTGTAATTAGATCTTCAAAATCTTGTAAATCGGGTGCGTTTTCTAGATTTGGGATTAGTGAAACATTATCAGCTAGATCTTCGATTTCTTTTGTATGTATTTCTATACGTGAAAGAGCATCAGCGTTGGCATTTTTTATACCCTTTTTATAGACAATGTTATAGTCGTACTCTAATAATTTTAGTCTCCAACGTACTAATTTTGAATTAGGCTCTTTCAAATTAAACAGCCATTGTAAAGGTTTGTGGTCCGTGATTATTGTAAATTTAGTTCCGAAAACATAGGGTCTAAATTGTTTTACAGCGTATATTATCGCCAAAAGCTCTTTTTCAATCGTCGAGTAATTTTTTTCATGTTCATTTAAGGTACGTGAAGCGTATGCTACTGGTTTATCTTTTCCAATCGGCCCTTGACTTAGAATAGCACCGATTGCCAAATTTGAGGCGTCAGATGTAACATTAAATGGTTTCGAAAAATCAGGGTATATTAATACCGGTTCATTTGATAGTAAATTTTTACAGAGTTTGAAACAGTCTAAAAATTCTTTATCGTGAATAATTTTGGCATTTTTACGTAAACACTTAGTTAAAGGGGTTGTAATTTTAGCGAAATCTTTAATAAATTTACGATAATAACCTAAGAGGCCTAAAAATGATTTGATTTCTTTTTGTGTTTTTGGTAATGGGAATTTTTGTATACATGCGATTTTATCAGGGTTGGGTTTTATACCGTCTGAAGTAATTATGTGTCCGAGAAATTTAGTCTCTTTTAATAAAAAGTCACATTTGTCGAGTTGAATTTTAAGTTGTGATTCACGTAATTTTTTGAATATTAGTTTTAAATTTTGGATATGCTCGTCTAACGACGTAGAGAATATTATTATATCATCCATATAAATTAAGCAGATTTTATTCATTAACTCACTAAAAACTTCGGTCATAGCCCTTTGAAAGGTTGAAGGTGCATTTTTTAGCCCAAACGGCATCCTAAGAAACTCAAAATGTCCGTTTTCGGTTGTGAAAGCGGTTTTTTCTATATCACTAGGATCCATTTGAATTTGGTGGAATCCTGAGGCAAGGTCAAGTGTGCTAAAATAGGTAGCTCGTCCCAATTTGTCGAGTAGGTCTGTGATGTTTGGAATAGGGAATTTGTCATCGATAGTTTTGTCATTTAGTTTTCGGTAGTCAATTACCATTCGCCATTTTGTTTTGCCTGAGGCGTCTGGTTTTTTCGGGACTATCCAGACTGGACTGGACCAGGGAGAGTAACTAGGTCGAATTATATTTTGCATTAACATTTTTTCAGTTTGTTGTTTAACTTCCGCTTTGTGTATGTGTGGGTATCTGTATGATTTTGTGTATATTGGTAATTCATCGGATGTTCTAATTTTGTGTTTTGTATTACTGGTAAACGTTAAAGGTTGTCCCTCAATATGAAATATATCAGGAAATTCTTTACAGATATTTAATATTTTTAATTTTTCTTCAGGGTTCATGTGATTTGTTCGTATCAGAGATTCTATATTGGGTGTTTCATAATGTGTCTCAGAATGAAAAAGTTGAAAAGAATTTGTATCGTAAGCAATAACATTGATCGGGTGTGTTAAAGCTAGCACTTTTTCGTTTTTTGTATCATTGGACAATTGTATTGTAGCTAAAAAGTTGTTTGAACAAGCTAAGATTTCTGGTATTTGAACAAAATTAATTTTTTGTTCTGGTATTAAAATTGTTCCGTTTTTATCTACAGGTATTTTTGTTGTTATCGAAGAACAGGGGGGTATTTTTGCTTCAAATATAATTTGATTTCCACTTTCTAAATAATTGAAGGGTATTTTAACATTTGGAGTGTCGATTTCTTGTTTTCTGAAATTTATTTGTGCTTCTAATAAGGATAAATTGTCTATACCTATTAGACCGTCGTAGATATTATGAAATTTAAACAAGTAAAATTTGATTTTCGTGTCGGTTTTGAATTCTTGAAAAGATTTAATGTTGATAACACCGTTGCAATTGTGAGAATTAAATACAGTTGAAACAGTAAACGTTTCTGGATCTATAAATTTTGAAAAATATTTTTGTGCTATATTAGGATTAATAAAAGATTTGGTAGACCCTGTGTCAATCAGGAGTTTCAGGGGTGGATTCGCGATTTGTATGTATGGTAAACGACTTTTATTACAAATGTTGTAGCTTTCTATGTGTGTTCGTCCAAAAACATGCTTGGTTGAAAATTTTGATCTTCAAATTCGTTTTCGGTACTTTCGGGTGATTCAGTATTTTCTATATTATCAGCATTAGATTCAAATTCTGTTTGTTCGTACTGATAAAGTAAATTGTAATCAGTGTTCGGATCGTATTGTGTTTCTTCTTCGGTATTGAAGAGTTCTTCCGATATAATATTCGGTTGTTGCCCGTTATTTGAAAAATTGAAATTTTGTCTGTATTGTTGGTATTGTGGTTTACTGAAACCTTGAGTTGTGTATCTACTTGTTGTACTCATTGGTGTAGGTTGATATGTGTTTCGCGTTTGATTTGGTCTAAATACATTTACATTTTGTTTTTGTTTTCCAAAAACTTGTTGATTGGTTGGGAATTTTTGTTTGAAATTCGGTTGTGGATTTATATTAGAAATAGGTTTGGATGGAAATTGTTGTGTATTTTCAATAGAAGGTCTTGTATTTGTAGATTGTATCGGTTGGAATTTGGGAAATTTCGGTGTATTATATCGAGGTTGGAAGTTCATATAGCGTGGTTGATAAATAGGTTTGGAATTTGCCTGTGTTTTTTGTGTTGTTTTGACATTTATAGGGAATTGTCCTATAACTTTACTTTCGTCAATCAACATATTTTTTGCGTGTTCTAGGGAAGTTGGCCCTTTCGTTCTTAGAAATGTAGACATTGGTTCTCGTGTATGTTTTAATAAAACTTTCATTGCGAGATTTGAATATTGCCGATGTTTTATTTGTTTTTCGGCTTCGCTATCATTAATTTCACTGTATGTTATTAAACAACTCAAAAGACTCGTGATCTCGTCATAAAAGTTTATATAAGATTGTGTTGGTTTTTGCCTTAAGCTGAGTAAATCAAAGAGAAGGTCATCTTCTTCTCGTGGGTCGCCGTAATTTCGCAAGAGTGTTTCCCTAATGGTTGCCCAAGTTTTTGCACGACAATTTATAATACAGATTTTTGCTTTTCCCGTAATTTTTGAGATTATACCATTATACAAACGAGTGTTTTGATAATTATTGGGATTATGTCTGTCATGGAAGTATGTCAGTAAGTTATCTATAGTTGTTATAAAGTCCTGTAGTAATTCTGGGCTTTCCCCATTAAATTCCTGTATGTATTGAAAATCCCTGATATCTAAAGTAGGTGGTGGTGTATACGATTGTGTTTGTGTGGTTGTTTGGTTTGGCATATTGTTTTCGTTAGTATTATCTGAATTATTTAAATGGAAAGAATTTAATAGATCGTTTAGTGAATCTATATCAGACATAAAATGTTTTATATTTAAATAATTATATGGTCAAAAATTTGCTTGATAATAAGGATAGGATTATTTCAAGGAATTACTAAGAATGCTTGAATATTTGGTACTTACAGAAGTTCTGCAACTATGATTGATTTCATTATAGATAGGTGCTGCGGTACTGATGTCTTCTTGTATTCTTCTCCTGGATCGTAGGTGGAAAATTATAATTTTTGGTACTGCCTTGTCCTGCTGTTGGTTACTTTCGAACCACTACAGATGTTTTCTTGATTAATTGTGTTCACTTTACTTTTTATTTTAATATTTAGTTTGTTTTAATATTTAGTTTGTTTTATTATTTAGTTTGTTTTAATATTTCTTTTTGGATTCGTAGATTCGTTTTTAAGGTTCACAAGATTTGCACTCAAGTGAAGTTTATTATACGGTTGGGATATGCATTCCCTTTCCGCCCTTAAAACTTTCGACTGCGCCAGTTATGGGTACTGGTTAAGGTACCGGTTAAATCAATTGAATTGTTTAAGTTTAAAAACATAAGTTTTATTTTATTTTCAATTTATAAGTTGACAATATTTGTTTACAATAATAGTTATTTAGTTGATGTATTAATTCCGATCCATTTGCATTGGAAGTCGTATTAATAATAATCTCTTATTCTAAAGTTAATCCTGTTGTAAGTTTGTTTATATAAAATACATAATTAAAGTATATAAGACACATGTAAGCATGAATCTGCTTACTAAGTATAGACTATGAAATAGGATAATATGTTATCTCTAATTCTAAGTACAGTTGCAAATGTGTGTGACTGTAAATGCATTTAACATGCGGGCTTGCTTGCTTGTTTGTCAGTTTGTAACCGACTTCTTTGAACTTGATTTTGACCAACTTTGAACGGTCAGATTTAGTTTAAACTTTGTCGACTTATCAAGGATCGACGACAATACAATAATTCAATAAGTTTGTCCCATTATCCTGACCAGGATCTCCAGGACTAAAAAAAAAAAGCAAAAAATTTCAGATTGAACTGAAACTTTGCACACTTATCAAGGACCGATGACAATACAATAATTCAATAAGTTTGTCCCATTATCCTGACCAGGATCTCCAGGACTAAAAAAAAAAATAAATTATAATTTAAAAAACTAAAAAACACGCTTTAATGAACTAAAAAGTAAAAAATAATTAATTTTATTGTAAAAAAGCGTGGGGTAGTATGAAAATATGATACAAAGCACCCCACGCTTTTTTACAATAAAATTAATTATTTTTACTTTTTAGTTCATTAAAGCGTGTTTTTTAGTTTTTTTAAATTATAATTTATTGTGTTACAGTATAATAATTTGTTAGTTCTTGTCGGCTGCAAAAAGTATATTTTACGAGTCATTACATAATCGGTATTTTGTGTGCAGTGTTAATCGAATGGCCTTCAGTGGAATAGCCCAACACATAAATAGGTTTATTACATAATTTGGTATTAAAATCAAATTCAATGTCATTTTTAAAATTAGTTTATCGTCGAGTGCCGTGTTGAAAAATAAATTAAAAAATTCATTTTATAGACACCTTAGCTTATCACATATCAAAAAATGTTTTCTGAAGAGACATTTTGTGTTAAATGAATATTTTTCGTCAAATATGAATTGACTGGACCTTATGGTTTTATGTGTGAGATTATAAACGTTCGACAACTGAGGTCTGAGGGCATTAGCGTTATGTGTGTTTAATAAATTAAAGTGAGTGAGTGGCATGAATGATGGACTAACGGGAGAGAGATAAAGAGATTTTAAATTATAGAATATAGATGCTCGTAAGGACTAGAGAGGTGTTTTTTAAACGTGTTTCAGATTATATAATATTATGCTAGACAAAACCCAATAATTTTAGTAGTGTTCATTACTCATCAAGCATATTGCAGGCAATCACGTAAGTCTTTGTTATATCTTTAAATATTATAGTTTACATTTTGTAGTGAGAAAAACTTATATTTACGTAATAGAAGTTTTGAATAATTGAGATTCGTATTTAAAATATTTATAACAAGCCGTGAGGTGGGTCGTTTATTAGGACTAAAGTGCGACCCTTGAGGTCCACACGACGAACTTCCCAGTTTGATAAATATTTAATAATAATAATTAAATTAGATTTTACACAGAAAAGTAATCATTTTAATCATTAAAACATATTTATTATTTATTTTTAACAATAATTAAAAAAAAAAACGGCTGAACCGATTTTTATAAAATTTATGTCGGATCAAAATGACGTTAACACGCCTCGATTGACACCCTTACGAAGTCGATATAATTTTTTATTCGCCAGATATTGTATAAAATCTACTTTTTTGGAGGTTATTTGGTTAAGAAAAAAGAACGGCTGAACCGATTTTGAAAACATTTCTTTCAGATCATATTTACGTTAATATGCGTCGATTGGCACCCCAACGTAGTCGATATCATTTTTCATTCTCGAGATTTCGTCTTAGAAAGAAATGGACACATACATACGTACGTACGTACGTACGTACACACACACACATACACACACAGACATCTTTCTAAAAGTAGTGTAAAAATAGTGTAGTGACCTTGAAATATAAAATTTTTTTTTCCTTTTTAACTTCCCATTGGAAGTTATTGTAATGGGTCCGAAAATCGAAATCAAAAAGGAAAAAAAATTTTTATGTTTCAAGGTCACTACACTATTTTTACACTACTTTTAGAAAGATGTCTGTGTGTGTGTGTGTACGTATGTACGTACGTACGTACGTACGTACGTATGTATGTGTCCATTTCTTTCTAAGACGAAATCTCGAGAACGAAAAATGATATCGACTACGTTGGGATGATCTGAAAGGAATTTTTTTAAAATCGGTTCAGCCGTTCTTTTTTCTTAACCAAATAACCTCCAAAAAAGTAGATTTTACACAATATCTCGCGAATAAAAAATTATATCGACTTCGTAAGGGTGTCAATCGAGGCGTGTTAACGTCATTTTGATCCGACATAAATTTTATAAAAATCGGTTCAGCCGTTTTTTTTTTTTTTTTTTTTTTAATTATTGATGTTTTAATGATTAAAATGATTACTTTTCTGTGTAATATCTAATTTAATTATTATTATTAAATATTTATCAAACTGGGAAGTTCGTCGTGTGGACCTCAAGGGTCGCACTTTAGTCCTAATAAACGACCCACCTCACGGCTTGTTGATTTGGATTTTCGGACCCATTACAATAACTTCCAATGGGAAGTTAATAAATTTCTAGACTTTCGAGGAACTTCTGGTCGAGTACGATAAGCGGCAACTCTGAAAGGCTTACAGTTTTTTTCTGTAGTAGACAAAATCAAAATAAAATATGTGCATTTTATTATAAATTTTCAAAGAAAAAAATAAATAAGAATAGAACTATTTTGCATCGCACAGTTTATTTAGTTATCATTTTTATCAGTCAGCCTATCAGAAAACAAAACCGAAATGTAATTTTACGAGAATATTAACCAAAAATTTTGGAAATTATTGTTAGAAATTTATTAATTTATTATAGTAAAAAATGATTTTAGTTACAACTTTTTACACCTTGTTATAATTATTGATAAATTATTTCTCCGGGATACAAGGCCATAATTTAATCGTCGATTAAATAATTGTAGCAAGTGATTTGTTGTTTAGTTCTGGCCTTGTATCCCGGAGAAATAGTTCAAAAATAATTTTGTTAAGATTTTTAGCAGGTCCTGTTCACAAATGAATAGGTTCCAATTTTAACAATTTTTTTCAGATAGAAAATGCCAAAGATTAAAAGCGATGAAGTTAAATTCTGAAGTTTTTAGATTGTAGATTATAGACGGCCGACAACTGAGGTCAATATCGTTTCTAAAATTTGTGCTATAAAATTTACAAGAAAAATAGTTGAAATTTCGAGGGTAAAAAACGTATTTTAAAGATAACCTAGAGATTAGAGATTATGGTAGGGTGGCCCAAGATAGTTTAAGGTGGGTCATGAATTACCCGGCCCACCCTCTGGCGCCGCCACTGTATATATAAACTTATAGATTCACAAATTTTATTTACACATTAATAATATATCGACTAGTATTGTAATGTTACAAATATCTGTAATAGGTAATGCTTTATGAACACAATAACTCATCAAATAACTTCATTCTAATAATAATAATAATAATAATAATGCGTTCAGCTATAGCCTGTAGGATACAATCTATTGTCATTAGATTGGTAGCTTTGATGTTTACCCCTTCTTATTAAGGAAGGACAGCTGAAGCAAAGGCCGTCAACTTGTAATCTACTCTGCTTGTAATCATGCCCCAATATCTATAGCCACAAGGCAAAAGGACTTGTGTTGAATCTTTGGTAATTTTTAGGATTTCATACCTCAGAATGAAAAAAAAATCGAAACCTTATAGGATCACGTTATCCGTCTGTTTGTTCGTCAAGACCTTTTTTCTCAAGAATGACTAGAGATATCAAGTTGAATTTAAGAAAAAATACTAAGGTCTACAACCCCATAATCCTGTAAAAAATTCAATTTTCTAACTTAATACAATAGTAAAACCCAAAAACGGCTATGGGTAGCGTCTGAGGATAGCAGCGTTTCGAATTAATTTAGATTTAAATACGTAGATGTTGGTATAAATTAAATCCGTTATCTCGACGTCAGTACCTGCTATGTTCGTCAAGTAAGAAAGTATTTTAAGATATGTGACCGGTACATGCGATGTCTTTTCATTGCAGCTAAAATGGACATAGTGGATTACTACCGCAATCTACGCGCAGTCACTGAAGGGATAAAATTACATTAATCTAAACGTGTCTGTTTCATGTAAAAGTATGTTGCTATAGTAGTATTTCTTGTGACACTGCGCATGCCGTATTATTACCCTTATTGTCTTTAGGTGATGTTTCATGCTTATCTATATAACATGTTTTAGGGCCTTTAAAGAAACGTCAAACTGCGATAACTATTTAAACTTTATTTTTACTTCCCACCTCTACTATGGTAGGGAAGTAATGGATCTAGTCCGAAAAAAATATTTCGAGATTTTAACAGATTTTCACGTTTTGAGACCCTAAGATCATTTTCTGACTGATGTCTGTATGTGTGTGTGTGTGTGGTCAATTTTTCGCCTTCGATATCGTAAAAACGGAACAACATACGACCATGCCGATTATTCTATTGTGTTTATCAGCCTTTAACTTAGATCTGATTAGATTTTGAATCAAATCGGTTCAGTGGATCCTAAGATATTCAAAAGAACGTTCTCAATGTCACGTATTAACATAGGTAAAAAAAAATATAAATGAATTTTAGATGTTATAATATGAAAAAAATGTAAATATTTTTTTTCTCTAAAATGTATAGTTTTCGAGAAAAAAAATATTTTACTAAAAAAAGAAAATTGTACGTAAATCAAGGTAACCGTGTTTTTTGCTATATTAAGCTAGCCATCAGTAGATCACCAAACAAAAAAAAAAGGCAATGCTTTTTTCAAAGAATAAAAATTAAATTGTCTTTTAAAGACCACCAACAGCTAAGGTTATTTGGGCCTAGTCAAAGAATAAAAAAAAAAAAGAGTTTATTTTTTGCAAATATTTACTAGGTGGGAAGTATAGGACTGGTCATCAGTCGAATTTTTATATAACCAACGTACTGCAATTTTCTAATTACACTTTTTGTTAACGGTTTCAGAAAAGAAATATCTTAACCTAATTAGCCAGTTAAACATGCTTTAAATTTGATTACCAAGTTCAACCGTTCTCGAGTAGGTACCTACTAAACAGAATTTTGGACCATATTTTTACTAGTGCAGTATGGCGGATTTAAGGGAAAATGACCAGCTAGCAAACGTTCCAAGGCGCCCATTTTTATAAATGAGACTTGAAAGCCTATATTACCCAAAATCACTTTAAATATTATAAATTTTTCACAAGGATATATATTTATCTCAATTATTTTTTCCGCAAATTTTTCCAAACTAAAAATTATATAATAACTTATTCTATGATTTTTATTTTAGCTGCTTCCCTGGACATTTCTTGATTCGCCTTTTCCTTGTAACTGAAAAATCAGCGTATTTCCAGCCTATTGCTTCCCAATTGGTTATGGCTTTTGTCATGAAATTATTCTGTTTTTACTTTTAAAATCTTTCAATTTATGCAACGCTGATAAAATACAATTTTGGGGTGTTATCAGACAACAAGAGAACAACAAAACATTGGTCCGGGAGTCCGTATACTGACATTCTATCTAATAAAATAGATTGGAAGGTTGTCGCCGCGATGCTTGACTTGGTCGCTGCGATTCGGCACGTAATCCTATATTATTATAGAATTACGTGCCGAGTCGCAGCGACCAAGTCGACAGGAATGGCTCCGTCTATTTTTGCCTTTATTTTCCCAAAATTACTGCACGTAACCCGCTTTGCTTTGCGACCGTTGATATTATTGATTGTTATGCAAACTACTCAAAAGAAAGTTCGCAATCAAAGTGTTCTTTGATTAAAACTTTACGTCTATGTTTCAGGAATTCATTTGAAAAACGAAGTGGCGCGTTTGTATAAAAAAAGTGTCACGTTTTATACTCCTTATTTGATGTTCCATATAATTCACAAAATATACCAGTCTTACTTGTTAATTAAATTTTTACTCCGAGCGCCGTAAAGAACACAAAATTAAATTACAGTAAATTGTACTAACGTTACGTTTAACTACTACAGCTTTTGACGGAAGATAAAATAGAAAAATAAACTTGAAAGAGATAAATAATTTCCCATTGGTTAAAAATTTCCAGTGCATTTCTAGTCAATAATAATTTCTATTTTTTTATTTATTGTAGATTATAGACGCGTCGACATCTAAGGTCATTAGCAGGTGGGATTCGAACCCACGGCAGTCCAGTCTAGAGGTTGCGGCGCCAAGCATGCTAACCACTAGGCTATACTGCCCTCATAATAATTTCTATATATACTTCATAATATAGCAACTAAAAGTTTTTATTCTTATTTTTCCACAGCTATTAAATTTACTATAATGATAATTAATTCGGGACATGCATTGCATGGGAAAATTATATTAAATATAAATCCTAAAAATATACTTAATAATAGGTAGATTCGTCCTTAACGCAACGTATAGTGCGTAATACTGGTCGATATGTTAAACGAACATGACGTAATAACATCTTGAGCGTTTTGCGGTATCCAAGCGCTTCGTGTTTGGTATTAAGAAATAAATTTAAGAATGTAAAATGTTTTCCGAGGCCGTTTAATAGAACTACCTACCGCTAAATAATG
The DNA here is from genome assembly GCA_039654895.1 of Mongoloraphidia duomilia. Classification (NCBI taxonomy): domain Eukaryota; kingdom Metazoa; phylum Arthropoda; class Insecta; order Raphidioptera; family Raphidiidae; genus Mongoloraphidia; species Mongoloraphidia duomilia. The sequence goes on from CM077524.1 coordinate 35,339,800, forward strand.
AACGCTATATTGTGGTTAACTACCTAATCCAGATTATATATACAGTTTCTGAACAATGTTTACATACAGTATTTATTCAGTTCTGATACAGTTGGTATACTGTTCCTAGACTGTTCAAATTTGTATATACAGTGTCCGCCAAAAAGTTCGCACCATATGGGAAAATTTTTTGTTTTTAATTTTTTTTGAAATTTTTTTTGGTAAAAAGTTTGTGCTTTTAAAACGATTAAATTTGAGCACACTAGATCCATTGTGTGAATTTTTGTTCCGGAGAAAATGGCGTAGGTACTTTTGTTACGTATTTTAAGGGCGTTAATTCGAAGTAAACAATTTTTGTGACTTAGTTGAATTTAAAAGTTAATTTATGTTTATTTATCATGAAATAGAAAATAAATTTGGACTTAAAAGATGAGTTTTTCGTGTCGAAAATGCTTTGCACCAAAAACAGAAAAATGTGTTAGAAATCATATTGAATTCGAAAATTTCGCTGTTGTTATTGTTTTATGTTATTCTTGTTTATTTTTCCAATTAATATAAATGACATAAGCTAATATTGCAGTCAAAGTATTTGAAATTCAAAATTTCACTCAGAAAAATGACCAAAAAGTTGAAATTTCAAAAGTTGACTTTTTTTGGCCACCTGTATAAAAAATACTTTTTCTTTCATAACTGACATTACACATGGCGAATATCGAACGAATGCTACAAAAATTTCCGGCAAAACACTTCTAATTTTCGAAATATTGGATTTTTTGTAATTTTGAAGTTTAGATAAACGCCATTTTCTCCGGAACAAAAATTCACACAATGGATCTAGTGTGCTCAAATTTAATCTTTTTAAAAGCACAAACTTTTTATCAAAAAAAAATTTCAAAAAAAATTAAAAACAAAAATTTTTTCTATATGGTGCGAACTTTTTGGCGGACACTGTACCTATGTATGTTACGCTCAATACTCGAATTCGGACAATGCCTGAAAGAAATGAGTAAAACTAGTTTTGACCAACGAATATTTCCCCAACCCGAAATCACAATTTTAAAATTTTAAAATGACGACTGAAAACACTGAAATTGCGTCTGTAGTGTGGACACGAAACTATGTTTACTGCAAACTGCAGTAGGTACACACACTGGCTCCATACAATGTTTCGACACTGTATACCAGGGATGGCGAACCTATGGCACGCGTGCAACAGAATATTTTCGGCACGCCAATTAATGAGGTACACAATCGAAATGATTAAAAAATATATTAGATGCTGTCGAAAAAATTTGACTATCATTCAAATAACATAATTTATTATGATATCGACGCAAATCAAGTCAATGTGTTACCGAAATAATTTATTCTTTTCATCAACGTTTAAATAATTTTTTTGTCCACTGTAAATTTCTTTAGGTGGTTGTTGGTACGTCATGGCCACCTTAAACATTTTTTGAAAAAAATTGGCGATTAGATGTGAAAAAGTTCGTCATACCTTTCATATACTCTTCAAATACATTGTTCAGAAACATTGTATTTTATAATTAATACAAACGTTTCATATTTTAACTCAAAATTTATTCTCTGTCGAAAAATCAAAATTATTCATTTTTATACAAAGTCACATACAAAATGTCTTATGCAACTATTAACAGTTTTACCTAATATATATATATACAGATTGTATCAAATTAAACCTGTGCATAGGGCATTCTGTGTGTAAGACGGAGATTGATACATAAAGCAATAAGTAAGAATGAGATAAATGATCGCTAATAAGATGTTACGTGGTTACTGTTAATAAATATGTACTACCGAACAACTGTCATCTTTGTTTTCTACAGTAAAAATAGTCACTACTCACTACTGAAATTATTGATAAAATGGCAATTTATACTGTTCGGGAAAAAATTCAAATAATTAAATGGTTTTATGGTGGTAATTCCACCGCCGACATAATAAAATTATTTGTAGCTGCTTTTGAAAATAGCATAGAAGGAGCGAAAAAACAAAGATGACGCTATTAGGTTGTATAAATATTATTTATTTACAGTAACCACGTAACATCCTATTAGCGATCATTTATCTCATTCTTACTTATTGCTTTATGTATCAATCTCTGTCTTACACACAGAATGCCCTATGCACAGGTTTAATTTGATACAATCTGTATCTCGATCTGTATATATAAAATATTTATTGTCATCAAATAAAAAACAATACAATACATAATCTTTTTTACATGGCGGTTCCAGTTGTAACATTAACCCGCGCTCTTCTCTTTTTTTTTGACAATAACGGGTGTCATGCATAGCGACTTTATTATTTATTTTTACCTAATAGATAATTATTATGATAAAGCCCGAAACACAATTTAATTTAAACTCTATATTATTGAAAAATATTAAATACATAACAGTATGTTGAGCTAAAAGAAGGACAATTTTTAAAATTACTATTGACACGAATCTTAAAAGCAATAGCTTCCAATGAAGAAGCCTAAATAAACCATCATTATTAAATTTCCTCATTTAATATTCCAACACTGAAATAATATTTTCCAGCACCGCTTTTGAATTGATTATGGTAATTACTAAATGTTCTTTTTTAATTTCCTAAGTAATGTCCCATTTCATTAATTATTGTTTATTGTGTTTAATAGCACGTTACATTCGCAATCTATTTACGGTGTAATTATTGTCTTGACAGTTGAGTTTCATTAGCCATTATTAAATGACTCTCTAAATATTATCACAGAGGTAGGAGTATTGGTGTAATGATTACCAACCATACACGTTTCAGTTGTAGGCCTGAACAACCTTCTGTATAGCGAAAATAGTAGATTGTATATCTAGTTGCGTAATGAGGCATATTACTGACGAGTAGTGCCAGTATGTTAAAACGAATGATCGAATTTTAACAGCCACACGAGTCACAATATCATTATACGCACGAGATATATGGTATTTTTTGCCAGACCTACTATAAAATAACTTCTTTTCACTTTTTCAGTATTTTCAAAAAAAATTTACAGGACGTTTGTGTCACAAACTTTACTGTAATATTCTCCCGTGCAGGGAAGGCATGCTTTCATTGGAAATCATGTGTGTATGTTAACTTTATTTTACCTGCCTTAACGGCAACATACACAGATGATTGTTTTGTGCACATCTGTGGCACAGTACCTTTCGAATGATATAAGTTTCGTTCGCCTCCTTTTATAATAAATAGTAAAAAAAAGGTACGACAATTTTCGATGTTTACGTATTAATATAATATAGATAGTTGATAAGGATCTGTTTTAAATTAATAAATTATAATTTAAAAAAACTAAAAAACACGCTTTAATGAACTAAAAAGTAAAAAAATAATTAATTTTATTGTAAAAAAGCGTGGGGTAGTATGAAAATATGATCCAAAGCACCCCACACTTTTTTACAATAAAATTAATTATTTTTTTACTTTTTAGTTCATTAAAGCGTGTTTTTTAGTTTTTTTTAATTATAATTTATTTTTGCTTTTTAGTCCTGGAGATCCTGGTCAGGATAATGGGACAAACTTATGGAATTATTGTATTGTAATCGGTCCTTGATAAGTGTGCAAAGTTTCAGTTCAATCTGAAGTTTTTTGCTATTTTTAGTCCTGGAGATTCTGGTCAGGATAATGGATCCGGTCAGACACGGCACGGGAACGTGGCGTTTCCGGCAAGACAAACATTTTAAGATACAAAAATTAATAAACGAACACTTGAAAAATTCTACATATTTATTCATCTCAACGATCGTTTCGGGTTTCAAACCCATTTAAACTCCTGAAGATGGGTTAGAAACACGTTTGTTTATTAATTTTTATTCAATCATATTCTACCAAGTGCGTAGCGATAATTCTATGGAATTTATTTTTTACATACATTTCAAATACGAGTATTGATACGTGTCTGAACGGACGGGATCCGCTAAGTATAAATATTCGTATTTGAAATGCATATAAAAAGGTTTGTCTTGCCGGAAACGCTACGCTCCCGCGCCGTGTCTGCCCGGATAATAAAAATCGACCTTTATGCGCAAAGTGCTCGGTATATGTGAGTTGTTCACGGCTAGTATTCATCCATTCCATCATCACATACATAAACGCTGCACTGAGTCTGTATGAAAACAGAACGGTGAACTAAACTGTCATCCTAAACGGGTTTGTGTGTCATTTGTGTTGACAACGCAAAACGCTAATGCATCATTTTGCTTCGTGTAAATTGTCCGATGCACAAAATGGCGACACGGTCCAGAAATGTACCAAATTCTAAAACAAAATACAAAGTACATAAAAATACAAAATACATACTTTTGGGAATTTTTTTCTCGTAGAAAAAGCTTCCCAAAATTTCTCAAAAAACTGTTATATTATCTATATTTGTATTAACGTAGATTCCAATTCTAAAAAAAAAAATTAACGACCCCATTTGACATCTTATATTAGTTATCAAAATAAACTATTATTTTATCCAGAATCGTAAATTAATTTCAGGTTTTATAAGAGTGTTCGATAGCGGAAGTTACCCCCTGCACCCTTCATCTCAAATCTTTTCCCCTCGTCTATAAAACGCTTCCCGCTCCCCCGACTTTAAAACTGAAGGGTTCCGGTAAACGCCAAATGAAAAACCTGAGACTCACATACTTACTACAAAAATTTTTTGGATACGTGTGAAAGATTACGTAATTTTTTAAAAAGTTGTAATTTTTTTTCAGGAAATTTTTTTCTTTTCAATTTTTCGCCTGTAGGTTCTATAGAGTGATTTTTCGTCCTTAATTTGGCGTTTAAAAATAGCGTCGGGAGAGTGAGAACCGTTTTGTAGGCGAGGGGAAAGGATTTGAGTTCAAGAGTGCAGAGAGTAACTTCCGCTATCGAATAAGTACTCTTAATTACAAAGATACAAATGAGTCTTAATTTCATGTTTTCTTCCTAGTTCTTTAAGACAAATGTCAATTAACTAAAAAACAAAATAGTACCTCCGTTATATCAAAGTGAAGCTTAATTATTAAAATGTTCATCTACCTAATATGTTGGGTAGACAGGAGGCAATTTATTACTAGGTTTAAAGAGCACTTTAAAAACATAAAATATGTAGTATACCTATACGTATCTTAAGAAAAATTTTAAATGGAGCTTTGCAAAATGCGTTTAAAGTACTTTGTACTTTCGAACATTATTTTAATATAATTTTCATTTTTTAAACTTGCAGTAGAAGAGAGTCCAATATTATAAAAATTTATTCAATAGCACCGGTTATATCGTATTTATCCGGGTGCGACAAGTGTCATCATTTTGGATAATAGGTATATGAAACTTTACATATTGTTACAAAACTGGTTTCTGAGTTGGCGGAATAAATATTTATTTACAATAATTAAAAACACAATAATAATGAATGCAACAACGAAAAGTCAATTCTAACAATCAACACAAGTAAACAATAACTAAACAGTAATTATTAAACAAAGCAAAACAAAACAATAAATAGCACTTAACTATATATACAATAACTCGTAATTATTACCACTACATTAGTATTTATTTTATCGATTTATTTATTTATATCACGGCACTATTTATATTATTGATCCACCGTTGACTTGAATGCGTGACTCACCGTTGACTGATTGATTCACTCACTCGCACTGGCTGTTTATATATATGTTGCGTGGCCTAAGCCTAATGCGTTCTCGCTTACTCTAGAACTTTGGCGCAGGTACTAGTTGTTACAATAAGCAGACACCGTTTCTCAGAACTCTTGCCTGCCGTTTATATACAGGGTGATCCGTAACAATATACTTACGCCATAAATTTGGAATTTCTCAACAAGAGAAAATGAGAACAAGAAATCCTTTCCAAAATCATTTAAATCAATTTTATTGAGTGCTTTCGGATTATAACCATTCCATCTTCAGAATAATCAGTTTTGTAAATTATGGATAAACCACTAATTAAAACTAATTAAAAACATCTTATACACAAGAATTGTCCACTTTCTAATACGTTCAACATTCTACGTACGAATACTCGCCAAACGAAAAAAATTTGAAAAATGTTCATTGAATATTATATTTTGACCTCTATTGTCAATTGAAAGTTAAAAGTTATAAGGTTGATTGTTGAATGATTTCCAGATAAAATTTATTATTAAATACATCACCCAATATTACATTAAGATTTTTAAATGGTTCTAATTTCAAATTATCAAATATAATGTGGTTTTTTTCTAACTCATTAAGAAGAGATGATTTCTGTTTAATTTCCAAAATTTCGAAATAATTATCTGGATTATAATTATGATTTTCATTACTTAAATGAGAAGCAAAATCCGAAAGCGCTCAATAAAATTGATTTAAATGATTTTGGAAAGGATTTTTTGTTCTCATTTTCTCCAATAGGTATATGATTTTAAAATTAAAAAAAATAATTTTTCTGCTTAATTATGTTTTTTAAAGTTCATAATTTAATTTTAATATTTCGATAAATATTGCTCTTTTTATCACATTTTCCATAACTTCGTTTAACATTTTCGGCGACATTGCTTCGATTTCGTTACGAACTGTTGTTGGACGGCGTCCTAACCGATTCAGCTACTCAGCAAGGTTGAGTATCTGTCCATAAAACTGCAGTGTACAAAATAAAGTTTGTTTCCACTTCATAATAAATTTTTTAACCTCTTGGTTTAATTCCTAGACTCTTGTCATATTTTTCTTCAAATACCCCGATAAAAAAGTCCGGTGCAATTAGATCAGGAGATAATAATAATAACTTATATTAGAAATCGTGTCCATCGTGATAAAATTTGATTTATTAAATTAAATGTACGACGTTTCGTCTATAGATTTAGACTTTTTCAAGTACATACATAAAAAGTCTAAATCTATAGACGAAACGTCGTACATTTAATTTAATAAATCAAATTATTTTGTCCACTATCCTGCGATTTTGCTTAATTTTATAATAATAATAACAATAATTTATTTCATGGACTTGGTGGCCATGAGTTGAAATCACCAAAACATGAAATTATTATCGCTATAAACATTAAAACAATGTCAGCACTTTCTCTTGGTGTATATTTAATCATAACTAAAATTTAAAGTGTGCTCTACACAACCATCAAAATCGAATTGGCATTAACCTCAAAATAAGAGATGGCGACAAAACAAAATAGTACAGAGTGACTCTTGCGACACCCTGTACATTTTCGTTGTTTATTTATACAAAACGATTGTTGAAAATAATTATTTTTAGACCTAAATAGTTCTACACCAAATAATATGTAGGTTCACTGTGAAACGCACTATTTGCCTGAAAGCTTTTGTTAGTACATAAAAATATATAAAGCCCAATTGGCATACAGTAGCTATGCTTGCAGCATTTCGAAACAATCCGTAAACAGCCCAATTAGTTATTTGTTTTATGTAGGTACGTCAATTGCCAACTGAAAATGCATTTTATTTATTCATGGCTGTTTGTGTAAAACACTTGACATTATTGATTAGAAGGTAACACTAGGTACTACCTTATAAAAATACAAAAACCATATTTGGATCTAAATAATTTAGTAATAACAAATATTATGATTTTACTTATAATATTTTTTTAAATATGGTATCATAAAGAAACGTTTACGAAAATGGAGTGTTCAAAATTACGATTTTACAATACTCTCCTAAGGTTATATTGCATTTATACCGGAACTCGTGTGATTACTACGCTAGTGTTTTAAAATAAAACAAAACAGTATTACTTTGTATCACGGAGTACCTACGTAAAATTTTACTTAACGAACTACAGCAGAAGCTTCCATAAAGGATCACTTAACAAACGGTGAAAAATAAATAAATTATAATGATTTTTTAGTATTAAGATGCATTTTAAATGATTTGAAACAATTCCAAAGTAAAATAAATTATATTTGATTGTATATTAATTTTTCTGCAAGCTTAAAGTGATTATAAAACCAAAAAAACTCGGGTCGCAGTGCCAAAACCCTGCCGACAATATAGTGTATTTGCTAATACAGGCCTTGTGGCTTTATTATGTAAACTTAAGTTTGTTTTTGGACAAAATGAAAAATTTAACCCCTTAATACATCCCTTAAAATAATATTTTTTTTTCCTAATTTCAATATTATTACCAATGCAACCTCTGTACCAAATTAAATACACCCGTCAGCAAATAAATCACTATCCGTAAACTAGTGTTTTCATAAAATTTGTAAGTCCGGTCCTGTCGTGCCGATTTTGTTAAAATTTTAGCAACACATTTTAATATCTACTAAAGGGTTAAATTCCACTTTTGAAACAATTCTGAGATTTTTTCGGTATTTTTGGGCCCAAAAATTTTTTTCAACCCCTAAAAACTACCCTTAAAATGGTCCGATTGGGTCCATTTTAAATAGGTTCTGTGCGGTGATGGATTCCAACGTGTCTACCAAATTTCGTTCAAATCAATTAAGTCTTTCGAGAGTTATGCCGCGAACACACACACACACATATATATATATACATTTCCAAAAATGGTGCCAAATTGTTCAGGAGGCTATGAAACGTCGAGAAATTTTGGTCCGACCCCTAGGTCCCGCCATCCGACCGACGCCAATAGTGTATGTGCCATATGGCAAATACACTAATAATATTAATAATTCAAGATATAAGAAATAAATTTTAGTATAATTTAAAAACATATTATAACAGTTCAAAAGTTATGTGTAAAGCTCCATTAGGTACAAAGTGAAAAGAAAAAAGGAAGAAATTCATTTTCCGTCATTTATTCTCGATAAATGTTTCGCGGAAAATATTCACTGCTTAGCAATTTAAATTTTTATTTGGTTATAAAATGAATTGATTAAAAATGAACACCTCGCGTTCTAATAAATTGCCATAATATTTCTTAGTCGTTGAAGGGTAATGTTTTACAATTTCACTGGAGAACTTAATTAAATTTGAAATGGGAAATACACTCGAAATATAATTTAAATGTCTACAATCATTATTTCTGCTGTATAGATATACGTATAAAATTTGTGGTTAACGAGACGAGCACAAATTAATAGTTTCAAGTTAGGGATCAATGCGTTTAAATTACTATCATTCACCCGCGACTTCACTCGCGTGAATTCCGGCACTGACAGAAACCTTTCTTACCTGATCGTAGCAATGACATATATGATCGACGTCAGTTAAAGTGGTGTACAATTAAAAGGGGCCTGCACTTCACCAATTTCAAAAGATGGCACCACCATATGTAATTTAACCCAATCTTTCTCACAACATAGCAGCTTTTATATTGAAATTACAGTCAAAATTGTGTTTTAAAGACCACCAACAGCTAAGGTTATTTGGGACTAGCACCAATTCATATTTTCAATTCAGTATTGTTGTTATTTTAATCATAAATTGAAAATCCAATTGACACTTTTACCAGCTCTCAGGCTAGAACCCGGAAACTGGGGACTTGTAATAGAGGAACCATATAGCAACGTCATGTAAACAACAGCATTGCTACACGCTCGGCTATTCTCAAGCCCTGAAATTACAGTCAATTTGTGTGATCAGTAAGATTCTATAGATGATATTCTTGATATTAAACATTTTTGGGTTCATGTAATGAAATTAATAAAAGCAGTCGAACTATTCAAAATATTTAAAAAAATTGAACTGTTAAAAATAATATTACTTACATTTATAACTATGACAGCGCCTCTAAAGATTTTTAACAGCCAATTGAAGTACAGGCTCCTTTTAACCTTAAATTATGTTATTATTATGTTCTCTCTTACATCTAGCAGCCATTCAATCAATGGCTGCAAGATGTTAGAGATAACTTTTCCGCAGCATTGATTACGTTAATGTCTACTTTGACGGAAACTTTATCGTAACCCAATCGTATTCGGAATAAAAAGTAACGTATACTTTAAGTTGATTTGGATATTATAATTACTGGTAATTAAAATATGTAAAGCGCAGATTTCTGATTTACAACACGAGATCAGGATTTAGCATATTATATAAATGTACATAGGCAAAGTTATGCGATATTGTGGTCATCAATTATTGGTCACCAGATGGTCTGGACAATCCGATTATATATACAGAGGCTGTATTTCACCCATATACTTATACATAGCAATTAATATATACATACGTATGTAATATAGACCTATACATAATAATAATACATAAGCGCTTATAACATTACCCTTTAAGGATGTCCAGACGCATACAGCTTTTTATATTTTACAGAAAAATTTTCGAAATATAAAAATACACTTTTAAAATTTGCTGAACAATATGCAATTAATAAATACTACTTATATAAGAGATTAACGGGAACTTGGACCGTGGGTTGATTGAAACTCAGTTAAAGTTTTAATTCGCAAAGTTTCGTCTATATTTTAGACTTCTTCAGGCTCTGTGAATAACCACATACATTACTTAATGATTTTAATAGTTGGATTTTGTATTAAATAGCCATGTTGTTTTAAAAAATCGTGTCTGTTGAACAAATGAATTTTAATGAAATTAGTATGATCAATTATTTTAAAAAGTTTATTGAATATTATATTATCGCTGTAAATGAATGATGACTACAGATTATTACTGACATACTCGTGTTATGTTTTAAGGTTTGTAATAAGATATATTATAAGTTTGTATGAGTTGTACAAGTTATGTGGTTATTATTCACAGAGCCTGAAGAAGTCTAAAATATAGACGAAATGTTGCGAATTAAAACTTTAACTGAGTTTCAATCAACCCACGGTCCAAGTTCCCGTTAATCTCTTATATATAGTTACGATGGACATGACAACTAAAAACATAAATACTACTATCATATAGGCACTAATTTTCAAATGTCGTCGTGAAAGCTCTCACAATATTCAATAAGTATGAGGAAAACGCGTTTCCAGATTTTTTATCAACAAATTGAATTTAGGTGGCTATCTTTTGACCAATTCGATGCGTGTGACAGTTCTTACAAATAACTCCATATAGCATTTTTTGCTCATAATAGTACTATATTCGGTAGTCAGCCCTGTTTATTCTACAATACTCTTAACGAAAGTACATACGTAATATACGCTTAAAATGCGGCTCATAGTTAATGTTTCAATTAGCTTTTCTAATGACGGTAATCGTAATCCTCGTAATTACATTATAATTCTACTTTGTATAACAATACAGACTGTCGGAAATGATGTAGCCAATACGAATGTTTGTTTACACTGTTGCCATAGCTACTAATATTACCAGCTCAAAATATTCCTAAAATAAAAGTTAGATATAGGAAACAGAAGCTTAATGGGACGTTTTACTGTACTAGAGATTTCATATTGAATTATAGAAACGAGATTTTTCCAGAACTCGTGCTATCAAAGCAAAAAAAAAAATACCTCCAACAAAATAAGGAGACGAAGGATCCTTCGGCTGGGCATGTGGGGTCTTTCGCGACCGCACAACTTTACTTCTGCATTTAACTTTAAATTTGCAAGCGATTTCTGCCAGATATCCATAATGTCTCGAACGATTACCTATAAAATATAATTATTTCATTTAGGTAAGTCTCTTAAAAGCAAATAGAAACAATAAAAAAAGAAAAAGAAGGTTATACAACGTCGGATGAGTCCTTGGGGTCTTATATGACCCCAGCTCTCTAAACTGACTTATTATAGTGTGGTAGCGATCATTGCTACGTACGCCAAATCAAAAATATTAATCCGACTTTGCAGTGTGCAGTAATTATTTCCTTCATGTACCTACATACGAACCCCTATTTTATAACCCTTGGATATTCCCATATTATGTATAAGCAATTTGCACGTTAAATTTATTACACGGTTAGACACGTGAGGTCTTTTGAAACCCCGGTGTTTTTATGGATTATATACATTATCGAACAGATAAAAGTCCCATAGGGTTTTCGATTCTTTAATACTAAAGAAATTGTACTACAAATTTTGCCAAAAAAATTAGAAATTACAACAAAAGTGAATGTTCGTTAATGTATATAATCCATTAAAACACTGGTGTCTCAAAAGACCCCACGTGTCTAAGAGCCATGACACACACAGCGGTTTGTGCCGACTCGGTATAGCCGAGGCGGTTGCCGACTCGACGATGACACACACAGCGGTGTCAACTCGGCACTAAGGCGTTTTTTGTGGAGAACAAAGTGTCGAGGCGGTTGAGAGTCGGCTTCCAGTCGGCAGGCAATTCTCGCCGCGGTGTGTGTTTTGTATCATTGAAAAACATTAATCTAACCGTGTAATAAATTTAACGTGCCTAGTCGAAGGTTAAAAAGACAATTACAATCAAATTTATTCGATAATTTTTTGAAAATAATAGAATACCTAAAATTAATTCCATTAATTCAAAACTACTACCAACAAGTAGGTACCTATATAAAATACTGTTTCAAATTATTTAATAATCTATTATAATTATTTGTTAATTTATTCACTATCAAGCCCATCATTACAGTATTAATGTATTTATTAAATAGTTTTGCTGTGTGGTCGCTCAACACATAAATAAAGTAAATTAACTTAATGAATTCAAATAAATACATACATCCTGCTTATACGCAATTTATACAGTTACATTATGTCGTTTTATACAAATTTAACGCAAATGACCTCAGTTGTCGAGCGTTTACATTACACTAATATACAAAATAATTAATTATGTTTTTCACACCGATCTTATTTTTTCTCCATTTGTTAATTCCATTACATATTATTATATACGCATAGGATAACTATACAGAGTCTTCAAATTTAAGTCGGCACTATTGCTAACTTCGTTATTTTTGGATCTACAAAATCGGTTAAATTAGCAAACTAGAAGTATTTTTTCCGCTGAATAAAACGATGAAAACAGAAAAATACTATCGAAAATATTGATGGTAGAATGATTGCCAGAGTCACTAGGAGTGTTTGCAAGCGGGCTACAAAATGCTTGGACCAAGAGGGTGACGTTTTTGAGAATCTTATTTGAATTTTGTTTTCTTCCAAGTTATAGAATAATATGAAATAAGCGATATTTTTCACCTCATGGATATTCTTGTCACTTTGTATTTTATGGTGAGGCAAAGTTGCCACTAACACAGCTACCTTTAATTTGAATTTGAAAAATCATTATTAACTTAGTCATTATTGACATAAGGATAGAAGACTATGGGACACTTTTTGTTCAGAATTCAACTGTCTATCGATTGTGAATATTGTTTACCGGGTGTTTCATTTAAAAAATAGAAATTTTTGACATAACTCGAAAACGCGAGGTTCAATTGTTTTTCTGTTTTCATCGTTTTATTCAGCGGAAAAAATACTTCTAGTTCGCTAATTTAACCGATTTTGTAGATCCAAAAATAACGAAGTTAGCAATAGTGCCGACTTAACTTTGAAGACCCTGTATACAATTTATTGATCTCTTTTTTGAAGTCTGTTAAAAATATTATAATAAATAACAATGAAGCTGTTTAATTTTGCTGACATTACTGCTAGATTATAAATTGAACTAATCCACGTCAGGCGTTCATTAAATTATTCGTTGATTCCAGAAATAATTAGTTGTGTAACCAAAGTCAATGCGTCATCGAGAGAGCGTAAAAAACAAACATTAAAACTAAATTATTTTCACACTGCATATATAGAAAAATGAGTTCATTAGTTGGGACAAAATTTACAATCTGTCACTGTTAAGCCAGGAGTGTCAAACTCGTTTGAGCCGCGGGGCTATTTCCCACATCAGTGTATCGCCTATCAGGTACATATTTGAAAACTCGAAATCAAATTATTAGTTTAAGGACAAAAAACTCGGGTCGCAGTGCCAAAACCCTGCCGACAATATAGTGTATTTGCTAATACAGGCCTAGTGGCTTTATTATGCGAACTTAAGTTTGTTTTTGGACAAAATGAAAAATTTAACCCCTTAATACATCCCTTAAAATAATATTTTTTTTCCTAATTTCAATATTATTATCTATGCAACCTCTGTACCAAATTAAATACACCCGTCAGCAAATAAATCACTATCCGTAAACTAGTGTTTTCATAAAATGTGTAAGTCCGGTCCTGTCGTGCCGATTTTGTTAAAATTTTAGCAACACATTTTAATCTCTACTAAAGGGTTAAATTCCTATTTTGAAACAATTCTGAGATTTTTTTCGGTATTTTTGGGCCCAAAAACTTTTTTCAACCCCTAAAAACTACCCTTAAAATGGTCCGATTGGGCCCATTTTAAATAGGTTCCGTGCGGTGATGGATTCCAACGTGTATACCAAATTTCGTTCAAATCAATTAAGTCTTTCGAGAGTTATGCCGCGAACACACACACACGCACACACACGCACACACACACATATATATATAAATATAATAACATATATACCTATATAAACATTTCCAAAAATGGTGCCAAAGTGTTCAGGAGGCTATGAAACGTCGAGAAATTTTGGTCCGACCCCTAGGTCCCGCCATCCGACCGACGCCAATAGTGTATGTGCCATATGGCAAATACACTAAAAAGGTCATTATTAATCTGAAAGCTGATAAAATTTCGAACAAAATTAATGTTTTAAAATTGTCTAATCGCTGCTGAGTAAATTTTCACTTAGGGTAAATTCAGTGATGATTTCCACTTTGAATGCCTCTAACTTCTAAAGTTTTAAAAATATCGGTACGGGATAAAAAAGCAATGTTTAGATTTTAGAGCGTTCTTTGCTTTATGAAAGTATTTACATAATAAATACAACTGTTGAAGAGTACATGTTTTCGGGTTCTTTAGTTCAGTAACGATTAAAAAATTTTAAAGACGCCATTTTGTTTGAAATTTTAATAGATTTAATATTGACAGTGACCTTTTTAGCACGCTTATATTAGCTTCACCTGTATGCTTGCTTGCGGGCTTGCGTGCGTGCTTGTTTGTCAGTTTGTAACCGACTTCTTTGAACTTGATTTTGACCAACTTTGAACGGTCAGATTTAGTTTAAACTTTGCACACTTATCAAGGACCGACGACAATACAATAATTCCATAAGTTTGTCCCATTATCCTGACCAGGATCTCCAGGACTAAAAAAAAGCAAAAAACTTCAGATTGAACTGAAACTTTGCACACTTATCAAGGACCAATGACAATACAATAATTCCATAAGTTTGTGCCATTATCCTGACCAGGATCTCCAGGACTAAAAAGCAAAAATAAATTATAATTTAAAAAAAACTAAAAAACACGCTTTAATGAACTAAAAAGTAAAAAATAATTAATATTATTGTAAAAAAGCGTGGGGTAGTATGAAAATATGATACAAAGCACCCCACGCTTTTTTACAATAAAATTAATTATTTTTTACTTTTTAGTTCATTAAAGCGTGTTTTTTAGTTTTTTTAAATTATAATTTTTTGTCCTAAAATTAATTGTTTCGAACTATTTCAAATAACTATTTTTGGACACTTTCGAAGGGGAAATAAGTTACGCGGTCTTGTTTTTGAATTATCTGCAAGTTACAACTCTCGCAAAAAAATGTGGTTCAACTTTTTTTTTCACTAGAAAAGCTATTTTACCCCTGATGACTGGACTTCTATTATTTGTGAATAATACCTCTGGGCTAAATATCTGTCATTATTGTCATGTTTTGTTGTCACAGTAAAATTAAATTTAAAATTAAATTTTTTTCTTGAGGCCACAACGTTTTATTTTGCCTTGGAGCCCCTGCATTTTATTTTGCATTTGGACTAGGGATGTACCGGATATATAATTTTATCGGATACAAATAATTCAAATTAAATTTAAATACCTAATTTAAATTTAATTTGTATTATTTGTATCCGACAAAATTATTCACTGCAAATTTAGACCAGGGTCGATAATTTTTTAAACCAAAAAAAATTATAGTAGGATGAAACCCATTGGAAAAGGAAGAGAATAGAACAAAAATGAAAGGAAAAATAATTTACGGGCGATCTGAGGCCGGGAAGTGGTAGGGGGTGGGTTTTTAAGGGTAAAAAACGGTTTATCTCGATTTCCGGCAAAACTACAACTCCTATGGAAAAAAGTTTAATCGCAAAGTTGTAGGTAATAAAAAGATCTACAACTTTTGTATCACACTTTTTTCACATAACCTCAAAATTTATGTAAAAATTCAAATAACCAAGTTTTTGGTTTTTTATTTTTATCTTTTACAAAAAACATTTTTTTTTCACGAAATTTGGTGAAAACTTACCTTTTTATGTCTTAAACACACTGTAATTTTTTTGATTTAAAATATTTATTTTTTCACCTTATTTTGACTTAATATCGAAAAAGCACCCTAATTTTCAATCGAAAATTCTCACGTCAAAATATCTGCTTTTTTAAAAAAGTCGGTGAGCTTTTTGTTCGTTGAAATATCTACTTTATGATGGTGTAAAAAAAATATACATTACTACGGTAAATGTTCTCAGAAAATGCAAATAAACGAGTAATTAAAGTGTAAATTTTAATAAATACCTCAAAATTGTACATAATGATTAAAAAAAAAATTTCGGATACGAGTTTTTTTCTCGTTTCTTTGCATTTTCTGAGAACATTTACCGTAGTAATGTATATTTTTTTTACACCATCATAAAGTAGATATTTCAACGAACAAAAAGCCCACCGACTTTTTTAAAAAAGCAGATATTTTGACGTGAGAATTTTCGAGCGAAAATTAGGGTGCTTTTTCGATATTAAGTCAAAATAAGGTGAAAAAATAAATATTTTAAATCAAAAAAATTACAGTGTGTTTAAGACATAAAAAGGTAAGTTTTCACCAAATTTCGTGAAAAAAAAATGTTTTTTGTAAAAGATAAAAATAAAAAACCAAAAACTTGGTTATTTAAATTTTTTACATAAATTTTGAGGTTATGTGAAAAAAGTGTGGTACAAAAGTTGTAGATCTTTTTATTACCTACAACTTTGCGATTAAACTTTTTTCCATAGGAGTTGTAGTTTTGCCGGAAATCGAGATAAACCGTTTTTTACCCTTAAAAACCCACCCCCTACCACTTCCCGGCCTCAGATCGCCCGTAAATTATTTTTCCTTTCATTTTTATTCTATTCTCTTCCTTTTCCAATGGGTTTCATCCTACTATAATTTTTTTTCAATTTTTACCATTTTCAAAGGCTTCAGCTCTAGTCTAATTACGTTTAAATACGGTTAAAAAATGATTTTTACACTTTACATGTAATTTTGCATTGAAAAAATCTCGTATTGATATATGAATTTTTAAAACTTAGAAAAAAAATTTTAAATTTTAAAAAATAATCTAAAGAACTTATAAAAATTTTAAACATCTTAAAAATTTTAAAGATTTGTTTCGGGTTTCAGAGCCCTGACCTACTGAAGCGAATTCTATTTGCAGATGTTCCGAAGAGTGTTTTCTAATACAAACTTTGCTCTTCGACAACGTCCGTCGCACCAATGCAGATCCTTGCCGCAGCAGCAAGCGAAACGTCTGCAAAAATGAATCGCTCATGTAGATCACGGCTCAGAAACCCGCAACAAACCATCGCAATTATAGATGTAACGATAGCATCCAGCATCGTCATTAGTGTGGACGGTTTTGAGTGAACACGGTACCACTATGTGTTATTTGTGTATAGTGCGTAGCCAGTCTTGTATCGTTTAGTTATTCGCGAAGAGACGCGATTTAATATAATGTGCTACGCATCTATGATAAAATGTGTTCTGTGAACAGTTTTTACCGAGTGAAAACAGTAATCTTAGAAGCTACTGAACCGATTCTAAAAATTCTTTCACTAATAGAAAGCTACACTATCCCTGAGTGATGTAGGCTATATTTTATTTTGATTCTCGCGGGGGGGGGGGGGTAATAAACATAAATTCTTTTCTCTGGAACTACTGAAGCGATTCTAAAAATTCTTTCATTAATTATCTTCGCAGAGGGAGAATTTTTCGCGGAGGGGATAATAAATCACAAATTCTTATCTCTGGAACTACTGAACCGATTATTATTATTATTTTGTGCCCAATGAATTTTTTTATGAAATACAAAATCGTTTTTTCGATTATAGTTTTTTTAGTTTCTTTTTAAATATTTCACAACTAAAATTGTAAGTTTTAAGAGGAGCGATTTCGTCGAGCTTTCCTTCATAAAATTTCTTGACGTGTTTCCGCAAATCATACAAACGTTTAAATATAACATTACATTCACTACATTTGTTTTTATCACTACGATTCATTGTAAAAAAAATATGTTTAAATACAATGGACGGAATTATATCAACAACAATGACGTCTAACAGATAATATTAACTACTATGTGTTACGTTTGTGTGTGTGAACTGTGAGTCCAAGTCACGCTCGCGCAGGCACAGTTATCGCGAGTCACCCCCCAGACGCTTGTGTTTACGTAGTCCTACTCTAACCGCCCTTCCTCCGCCGGTATTGGAAGTCGATTGACTTCCGGCTTGTCCAAAGCTACCGGTATCTATCCTGAAAAGCGTCGACAGCTCGCGCGTCATTTGAACCCTAGTGTTGCACAGTGCACACGCGCACTGTCTGGGGTTTTAAACGTGAGTTAAGTTCTTAAATACATGTCTGACGTCTGTCAGTATAATGTTACAACTTACAAGTCAAATATTATTATTGTTGGATTGTCCTATCCTGCAGTCAGTCGATGTTGGGGATTGATTAACCCCCGGCCTGTTTAGGGTCACCGACTGAGTCCGTCACTACCTGACCAACCGTTCCCCTACGACCCGCGCCCCCTGGCGACCGTTGCGGCACCAGTACGTTGTGCCCTCGCCAGGTGTCCTACCATTATTTCCCCCACCGTTTTAGACAAGGGGCACGCCCCTCCGATATAGTACCGTTGTATATATTTTTCTTGTTTTGGAAACCAAGGCTTTTGATTTATATCGAGTCATACCATTGCTCCGTAAAGTAGGGATTTATTTTATATAGTCATTTAGATACTACGGTATCATTTAACACATATGTACATATTCTGTCTTTCTTTTTGTAAAGGGTACTTTTATTTTTGTTATCTTTGTTTCTAAATAAATATTATTATAGAAAATACGCTGGTTATTCATTTCAAAGACAGGATTCCGTCTCCACTGGCTTCGTACCCTGGATTCCGGCGAGCCACGACGTTGTATAGAAGCCGGCCGTGAAAGCTTACATTCTTATATCCAGTACCTATATGCCTACAAAAATTATTCGAAATCCAGCTATCCAGAAAATTTGCTGTCTTGTACATCTAAATTCTAGGACATCCAAATTTAATTTTGCCTTGGAACCGCAAATTCTGTTTTACTATGAGCTCAATAAAATTATACCGCGCCACTGTCAAGAATGGTATAATAATTATTATTGCAATTATTATTACACAATAAACTGTTTGTTTATGATCTTTTGCGGTTGTGCTTTAATTAAAATAGCCTTAATGCGGTCCTGGCCATTCAAATAATATTGTCAATTCAAGCGTGCATTGTTTCACAAACAATAATAGAGTTTGTACTATACTATCATCCCCATCAAATCAAAAATGTATGGTCAGTAAACGTTCAGGCCACGTCCGATTGTGTAAATACAATACATGACTATAAATTGTAGGTACCTATACTGCCACGTCGCGTTCGCGCCGATGCAATGATGCGTTTAATTTATTGAACAAACAGATAAAAATCACTTCAAACAGTTTATATAAAATTTCAATTTATTATTGAAAACAGTCAACAGATCGAATCTTATATATATATATATATATATATATATATATATATATATATATATATATACATACTAGCCTTCACCCGCGGGTTCCTTCGCGTTATTGTCGGTTTTGACTAACTTTGTTTTCGATTTTTTGCTTAAAAAAATGAATCATGATTCATATACCTATTACCTACAAATGAATATCGTATTAACATAAGTTGAAACAGTCAAGTGGATCGATGAAACGTACATACGAAAAGATACATTGGTTCACAAACTTTATTTGTTCTGAAACGTAACAAATTGCTTTAAACATTTCACTTCTGTTTACTTTTAAAGTTTCGAAACCCATTTTAGGAAACTTTAGGTATTGTGCTGTCAGTTGGATATTCACTACGCTGCCGCTGATTTTAGTTTTCCTCTATATATAACGTCACAATCAAGCTTTGCATTCGTATATCGTTGGCTTTCTCACTAAGTGTCGTATCAAAAAAAAGTCAAGAGGTGTCATGGGACACCCGACAGAAGCTATGCTTTTTACGCATTGTAAGTATATAAAACCGAATTTATCAAAGCTGTAGACAATACAATTGAAAAGTTATTATTTGACCGCCATTTTGAAATCTGATGCCATTTTATTTTTTTATGTCCTATAAAACTCCTAAATATCAATTTTCAAAAAGATCGAATAATTTTTACAGAAGTACATATGGCCATCATTTAGAAATCTGACGCCATTTTATTTTTTTATGTCCTATAAAACTCTTAAATATCAATTTTCAAAAAGATCAAATAATTTTTACAGAAGTACATATGGCCACCATTTTGAAATCTGACGCCATTTTATTTTTTTATGTCCTATAAAACTCTTAAATATCAATTTTCAAAAAGATCGAATAATTTTTACAGAAGTACATATGGCCACCATTTTGAAATCTGACGCCATTTTATTTTTTTGTGTCCTATGAAACTCTTAAATATCAATTTTCAAAAAGATCGGATAATTTTTACAAAAGTGCATATGGCCGCCATTTTGAAATCTGACGCCATTTTATTTTTTTTTGTGTCCTATAAAACTATTAAATATCAATTTTCAAAATGATCGAATAATTTTTACAGAAGAACATATGGCCACCATTTTGAAATCTGACGCCATTTTATTTTTTTGTGTCCTATGAAACTCTTAAATATCAATTTTCAAAAAGATCGGATAATTTTTACAAAAGTACATATGGCCGCCATTTTGAAATCGGACGCCATTTTATTTTTTTGTGTCTTATAAAACTCTCAGATATTAATTTTACATAGGCCACTGCGCGTGCGCCAGTATATTACTTTCACCGCTGGCCATAGCTATAGATATACTTTTAATAACATGAACGTGACGGTTTTACCGTGACGCGAACCTATAAGTTGTCCCCCTGCCAGAAATCGTCTAACGCGCCTATGAAGCGCCTATAGCTTCAAAAGAAATCTAAATTTTAAACCATGCCAGAATTATGTTTAATATAGTAATACTGCTCATAAATATATCGATGGCTCAGTTCCACAGGGACTCAACTAAGAATTTATAAATTTATTGTTTTAGACAAGATGCATGGTAGAATAATGTATCCTGGCTTAACTGATTAGCAAACATGTGATATTAAATTGTACTTTTCTGGTTTCACGTCCATTATTGATATAATATAGCAATTGTTAACGGGAATGTGGACAGGTACACAAATCAAACACCTTATTACACTGTGTATAACGTTTCGCCGTTAATTCCAGCTTCTTCAGATACTAATTTTTAAGTATCTGAAAATTGCTATATTAAATTGTACTTTTGTTTCTTTGAGTACCTACAGATATTCTAACTTAATGCCTATCTCATTTCCAAACTGAAAATGTGTTAGTTGTTTCCACCCAGTCAACACTTAAATCCTGTTATACCTCCTGTCCTGTATTTGAGGAGACAAAAAAGAATTCGATCCAAAGGAAAAAGTTGTTTTATTTTGTATGATAATTATCTGGGTGACATTAATTTTCCGATGACTGACCGGAAAAGCGAGATATATCCTGACTTTTTCTTTGAAAACACTGTACATTTTTTACACCGATGTTCATTATTTCATTTGGAGTCAAAATCCTTTGGGTACCAAGTTCCTTAAGTCAAAGGAATACGAAAAGAACTCCATAATTCAAAATATAAACTGCCTCGATTTTATTACTTCTGATCAGGGATGTTACAGAGCTTCGTAATCGTAAACGAAACTATCGGACATCCGAAATAATTTCATATCCGTATCCATAACCGAAACCGATAAAATACTCCTATAATATATTCATATCCAGATCCGATATCTCATATCTCTAACAACACTATGACCGCCATTAATGACCATGCACGTCTGATTCACCAAATTAGTTAAAACCGTCAATCCAATACCTTCTTGGATTCGTGCAATAATTTCATTATTATTGTGTAAAAACAAATGATTGGCCCCAAACCTTCGTTCTAAAAGTTGACTATATATAACTCTCTAACAGCAGTCACAATAATATTATGATGTAGGTATAGTTGGTGACATCGTCTCTCCCACTGAATCCTGACCACACAAACAGGACCAGTGAACCGAACACGTGACGCCATTGACTATCTTCTGTTTCTGCATTGCACTGTCTTTTACTGTACTGTAACCAGCTGCATCATCTGTTTAGTCCTCACAGCGATTGTTTCACTACAAACATCCCCAGACATAATATATAGGTACCTACATTTATACGCCTAACGTATCTATGTACAGTGTGTCCATTTTAGTTACATTTGAGGACAGCTCTTGGTGTAACGGTTAGTGTGCTGACTTTGGATCAGCCTGTCTTGGAAGCAAATCCCACCTCCACTCATGGATGTTTTGTGATGTCGTTTAATTTAATTTGATGAAATTAGACGCTAATGACTTGGTTATCGATCGTCTATAATCTACAATAAATAAATTTACAGCATCTCCGTAATTATTAAGGTGAGATAAATATTATCGTCTTTTGATTGAATTGCTACAATTTAATATAGACACGTAGTGATCCTAGAAGGAGTTTTATAATGGTCGTCTGCTAGATTAGCGTTTCTCAACTTGCGGGTTGCAACCCAATATTGGGTCGCGTTAAATTTTTAATGGGTCGTAAAGGAACTGACAAAATACCAAAGAAAAAATATAATAATATTTTCTTATTTGAAAAGAAAACACTTCGGAAATTAACAAAAGAGGTTAAATTTAAAAAAATTACTATTAAATTATAAGTTGATCCGAGTATACATGCTGACGATATACTACCTTTTTTTAATTTTATATTATAAAATAAACAATTAGATCGCAGTACGACTTCAAAAAAATATGTTGGGTCGCGCGTCAATAAGGTTGAGAAACGCTATTCTATAGTTGCCATCTACGATCAGGTGAGATAAGGAAACTGTCAAAGAGCGAAGCCGCGGGTAAAGGCTAGTCGAAATATAAAAAGAAACAGAATGCAGAAAACCAATTTAATATAATTTCACACACAAAGCCGTATTTAGAAGAAGAATACGTTTTTAGTGTTGTATAGCGTCATTGTAGAGCGATGCAGATAAAGGGTCCAGTTTTGCAATAAAACAGTGAAAGCGTCTATAAGAGGATTGTAAAATGGTTGTAAAATGTCGTCACAGTAATGTTATAGTTTTCGGTAGTCAGTAGATTGTTTTCGTAAATTTGTACGTAACACAGTCAACTGTTTCTAGAACAAAATATAGAAACACTATAGGCTTTAATTGCGTTAATGTCGATTGTGGCAGAAATCTGTCAATTACCTGATTGTAACGATGATATCTTGCAGACGAACGTTAGAGTAGTTGGGTCGCCAATTGTAACGTTTCTCCATCATCAGATCGGAGACATGAAAATATTGTTTTGTCATCGGAACTATGTATGTGTGCAAAGTTTCAAGTCGATCGGTAGATCTACTGTTCACCAACGAAAGATGTCCTGTCACGGTCGCCAATTGTAACGTTTCTTCATCATCAGAACGGAGACATGAAAATATTGTTTTGTCATCGGAACTATGTATGTGTGCAAAGTTTCAAGTCGATCGGTAGATCTACTGTTCACCAACGAAAGATGTCCTGTCACGGTCGCCAGTTGTAACGTTTCTTCATCATCAGAACGGATACATGAAAATATTGTTTTGTCATCGGAACTATGTATGTGTGCAAAGTTTCAAGTCGATCGGTAGATCTACTGTTCACCAACGAAAGATGTCCTGTCACGGTCGCCAGTTGTAACGTTTCTTCATCATCAGAACGGAGACATGAAAATATTGTTTTGTCATCGGAACTATGTATGTGTGCAAAGTTTCAAGTCGATCGGTAGATCAACTGTTCACCAACGAAAGATGTCCTGTCACGGTCGCCAATTGTAACGTTTCTTCATCATCAGATCGGAGAGATGAAAATATTGTTTTGTCATCGGAACTATGTATGTGTGCAAAGTTTCAAGTCGATCGGTAGATCTACTGTTCACCAACGAAAGATGTCCTGTCACGGTCGCCAGTTGTAACGTTTCTTCATCATCAGAACGGAGACATGAAAATATCGTATTGTCTTCGGAACTACGTATGTGTGCAAAGTGTCAATTAAATCGAATATGTGGACGTGAGTTAAAATTGGATTACGAGATTTGACATTTACACACACGTGAAGTCAAATAAAAGTTTGTAAAATTGATCGCAAACGCCAGCCGTTGAAAATGATGTTTCTATATTTATGTCGTTCACAACAGTGTGGCAGCACTATAGCCTGCCATAGTATAGCAGTATTTACTTTGTTGGTGGACCGAACTCTGGATACACGGAACGTCTTGTTTATTTATACATTCGTGCGGCCTGGCGTCGTTGTGCTGCGTCGTCGTGCTTTACTGACGGCCGTCCACTGCTGTTGCTGATGCTGAATCAGATACACACACACACACTGTATAGGAAAGCTAACACAGCTGATTTAATGTGGGAACACTTAACAACAGAAATAGGTAGTCCATCAACTAACTAATTCGAATGACCTATTCTTGAGGTATTGTGATGGAACTTAGTCTGCAGTTTCGTTTACTTGAGGGTTTTAAGGGTTCCATACCTCCGAACGAAACCCTATTACTGAGTCTACGATTCCGTCCGTCACAAGGCTCTATCTCATAAATGGTAAGAGGTAGCTATAGTTGAAATTTTCACAGATTGTGTGTTGTGGCATGAATCCTGGCAAATAATAATTAGAATTAAATAATCAATTAATTTTAATAAATTATTATTTTTTACTTTACTACGACGCTGACTCCATTCGTACGTAAACCTATTGCACTTATACCCTGTTGACATTATGCTAGTTGACTAGCGCTAGTCGACTAGCATGTTACTAGTATAATGTAAACAGTTTACTAGCACTAGTACCGTGCTAGTGCGACTAGTACCAGTAAAGTTAAAAGCATTTCTACTTTTGCTGCTAGTCGTGCGATTTCAAAATGGCGCCAACTAACAGATGGACTGAACGTGATACCTTAAAATTTGTTACTTTGTATAATGAGTGCGAAATTTTGTGGAATGTTCGCGATGGAAATTACAAAAATCGTGTTAAGCGGAATAGTGCATTCGAATACATACAACGTGAAATGAAAATGAAAAATTTGACAGTAAATATGGTAAAGAAAAAAAATGAATCTAAAAAGACACATACAGTTTGAAGAAAAGTAAAATTAAAAAAAATAACAAATCCGGTACATTACTTATTTTCACTAAACTTCCAAATTAACAGTAAAATGTATTAATTTGCTGGTACCAATATGTAAACAGCGCTAGTAGTGCTAGTCGACTAGCGCTAGTCAGCTGGTGCTAGTCAACTAGCATAGTGTCAACAGGCCTTTAGAGCGTCTATAACATCATCGTTAGACTGGCTCAATTGCTAGAGCATTCGACTGAAGATCTAAAAGTCTCTGGTTCGATTCCGGGTTTCGGATCGCAATATTTTGTTTCTTTTTATTCATCAAATATTCTGTTAATATATTGTTTTGCTTTAAAAATTAATTTCAATAAATTTGATACGTAAAAATTTTAAAGCACTGAACTATATCATAAGTACATACGTTTTTGTCAAAATCGATGTTAACGCGAACGAAGCCGGAGATAGAGACTATTACTATTATAATATTGTTTCATAAAAAATCCGAGCAAATTTTATTTATTTATTTTTTATTTTGGGACACTGGATTAGTTTGTACGAAATAGCTTAAGCAACGAATAATTTGTGGATGGAAAAGTCGAAAGCAGAACGTTTGACTTAGGAACTTTGTTTGGACTAGTTAGGAGATAAACATACTAAAAGTCCTTACCCCTCCGAGGTACGCCCGAGGGGGAGGGGCACAAAGAAGGTCCCGTTTTTTGGTTTTTTGCTTTTATCTCGAAAACGGTGCGTCGTACGAAATTTTGTTGTACTACATAATGAAAACTGATAAAATTCTCTACAGCTTTAACTTTCACACTTTTTATCTATCTCCATTCTTTGCCTAGCTATGAGCTTCGAAAAACGGCCGATTTTCAAAAATGTGTTAAATTCTCTGTAGCACATTGTAACAATACGAATTTGCCAAAATCATTTCTTATTGCTCATCCACACTATTAAAAACACCCACACACTATTAAAAAATAACAAGCTGGGAGTACCTCCACGCGGTGAAGGCGGAAACAGTTTACTTTTAAACTGGATAAAACTCCCAATAATATCAATGAATAAAATTCTCGACCAATTTTTCAGACAATGTATTAACAAAAAATTACAACAAATAATTCAAATAATTGACGTTTCGATCCGGATTTGGATTTTCTTCAGAATCGAGCTAAAAAAATAAAAATATAAAAATTAATTATTAATTAGTTTATATCTAAGAAATTAAGCCGTAGATTCGACAGATGAGTAGAAAGAAGAAGAGGCAAACGCTGAGGAACCACAACCAGGCCCGTCACGCCCAAATAGGCGGCGAATTAAATAATTAATTTTTAATAAGGTGGATGAGCAATAAGAAATGATTTTGAAAAATTCGTATTGTTACAGTGTGCTACAGAGAATTTAACACATTTTTGAAAATCGGTCGTTTTTCGAAGCTCATAGCTAGGCAAAGAATGGAGATAGATAAAAAGTGTGAAAGTTAAAGCTGTAGAGAATTTTATCAACTTTCATTATGTAGTACAACAAAATTTCGTACGACGCACCGTTTTCGAGATAAAAACAAAAAACCAAAAAACGGGACCTTCTTTGTGCCCGCCCCCCTCGGGCGTACTTCGGAGGGGTAAGGACTTTTAGTATGTTTATCTCCTAACTAGTCCAAACAAAGTTCCTAAGTCAAATTTTCTGCTTTCGACTTTTCCATCCACATTCCCCTTGTGAGCACTCCTTGACTAAACTAAAAGTCTAGAATCGTCTGTTCTGGACTAATCTACAAACCTCTGTTCAGAAACAGCCAGTACAAAAATCGTGAAGTGTCCCCCCTTCATCGGCCTATCGTATATGAGCTTCTGTTGTGTGTTGGCCGCAGCTATCGGACCAACTGCATGCAGATCCATGCTGCGCTAAACGCAGATGCTACACCTAAATAATGTTAAATCCACAGGACTCTGTTTCGATATCTCCCGCATTAAATCTCTACTCGTCGATCATTCTTGCTTATTTACCATTCAGCATAACTTGTCGCTCGATAAGCTTTTCTTTGTAGCAGTGATGGGAAAAACTGTTATCTATTTTTTTGATAACTGATGTTACTGTTATCTGAAAATAACCTGCTATATATAACTGTTAAAATATTACAGCCTGTTGCTAGTTAACATTATCTTTTGCAGTAAAGATAAAAAAAACTTCAAAAAAAAACCGGTTACAGGTTTTTTATAAACGACTTTTTATAAGGGACCGTTCAAATATTACGTAAAATTTCTCATTTCTCATCAGCGAGATAGTAAGATATTGAAATTATCTTACGGAATTAAAAAAATTAAACAAGTGTAACCATTTTTAAAACGACATTATAATGTTACGTAACACAAGTAAAGGGAAAAAAGAGCGGAAAAAATACGTTACGTAATAATTGACGTTCCGTAACAATTATTTAATAATCAGTAATTTAATACCAGGAGGGGTGCAGCTGCAAGGATATATTTGCAAAATACCAGTAACCTTCCATTCTATATAATTTTATTGATGTGGCCTTGTTTAAACTTTTTGTATTAAAGGACACTCTTTTTGGCCTTTTAATTTCTTCTTGGGCGAGAAAGATTTTTGCCGTTTTCCTCAACAGTAGATAGCTATTGCCATTTTGAATTTTTAACCGATTTACTTTTTTTATGTTTGTTACCTCAGAACTCCGTCATTTATAAACCGATTTGGAATTTTTTTTTTTTTTTGAAAGGATATACTTTCATATTGGTTCCATAGAAATTTCATCAAAATCGGTTCAGTAGTTCGGCTGATTTTAATAAAAGTGAGTAACGGCGTGTGATTCCTTAAGGTAAATGTCATTTTTTGACACATCAGACAGAATAAGAAAGTCGGTTTAATAAAAGTGAGTAACGGTGTGTGATACCTTCAAGGTAAATGTCGCTTTTTGACACTAAAAAAAAAAAATTAAAAAAAATTTAACAGAAAAAAACCTTCTTCAAAAAGCCACTAAAAAGAGGAAAATAATGAAATTTTGAGGCCTGCGCCAATTTAATAAAATATGAAGTCGGTTAAAAAGAAGATAATAATCACTATATTTTTTAACCGACTTCATATTTTATTAAATTGGAGCAGACCTCAAACTTTCATTATTTTCCTCTTTTTAGTGGCTTTTTGAAGGAGGTTTTTTTTTGTTAAAAAGTTTTTAAATCATCAATAAAAACATTTTCATTTTTATAAAGACGCTGATTACCAAAATGTAACACCCTAGGCGCAAGTTCGCGACTTCCCATAACTAACCGTTTAGGAATCACTGATTTGTCTAATTATAATTTTAATATGAACTGCACTTATCCATTACAATCGATATTTTGTGGTGCTAGCCCAAAAGTTGAAGTACAATGTGTTATTTTTTTGTAACATAAAAAATGAAATGGTGGAAATACGGGTATGCACCCGTCCTTCCACCATATATAACAACAAAAATAAATGCTATTTACAAGATAAAGTAATGTAAACAAATACATACGAATAGCACGTGATCGCTGCACAGGGTCGGCACTAGATGTTGAATTTTTCACTTAATTTATTAATAATATTACATTTAATGATTATAAATTAATTTGACATTAATTGTTAGATAGTATGTTAATATTTTCACACTGTTTATTTAATGATGCGTTGTTACGAAAACGTAGAACTCATAAACTAATTTTTTTCCAACAGTGTCACTTACATACAGCTTACAATATTTTAAATAAATACGGTCCAGTACATTTGCAAAATTTGAAATCTTCCCGACCGACCAATGACAACTCAAGAAACAAAGAAGAGAACAGTGTAGTCCAGTTAGCATCGCGGCCTCAGGATCAGACTATCGTGGGTTCGAATCCCGCCTCCGCTCATGGATGTTTTGTGATTGTCATTTAGTTTTAAGTGAGTTATTATTTAATCCAATGACCAAAGTAAATAAATAAAAGAAACAAAGGGACACATGCTGATCACGCACATATATTACTTTATCTTGAAAATGAATAGACCATAGTGTCTAAATGCAACATACGAAAAACCTAATAAGCCGTTCAAGTATTACGTAATGCGATTTTTGACCTTCCTTCCCCCCTACAACGCCCGTAACGTTTCGCTTTCCCCTCCCCTAACCGTTTCGCAACATTTTTACCCAAAAATGTTAACTATGTCGCGTAAAATACCGGAAAATCACTGAAACAAAAAAAATAATGATACGTAACGGATTGCTTGATCCATCAACCCCCTTTTACAAGACCCCCCTTCGTTACGTAATACTTGAACGGCCCCTTATGCTAGCGAGAGAAAGGTGCAGATGTATGGCACAGCCTAAATATTTAGAGTACAAAGAAAATCTCAATCGCTTATGATGAGATATACTGATCTATTTTTATATAAATATTATACAAAAAGTGTGTATCCTTTTATATAAAACAGGAAAAAACTTACATTTTTCAGTGAAGTGGATTTTTCACTCGCTTAAGCCAATCTGATTTACCCATTCAGAACCTTTCAGTGAAAGCACACCTGTCGCGAAATATTGTTAACGCATGGCTGATGACTTTGTATGTATGCAATGGTGGAACTTTGCCATTCTCCAAACACCTACAGTTTACAACTCATCTCAGAAAAATTCATATTCACGTCATTATAATGTGGAGAAATATTTTTGACAAATCCCCTTTACTCTTATAGAGGGACTACTGAACTGTTAACAGTTTTGTTTGCAAAATATTGATATTTCTACAAAACTGTCAATGGGGACTTTTTATACGTTTCTTAGAACGCCATAACAAAGGTTCATACAAAAATTTAGCTAACTGGGAATTTTTAAGCTGGTTAAACCTATTATTATTACTACATCTAGTCAGAATAATTACCTTATCTGAGATACGATGTTTCGTTCCTATCACCATAAGTACTTTCATTTCCTTACTGAACAAGTAAAATAGTGATGTCCTCTCAAAAGCCTCTAGAGAACACCGTATAACAAATTATTTGAAGTGGAGGGGAGGCCTATAGCAGCAGGAGCCGGTAAATACAGAAATCGACCCTGGTCAATACGCATCATACCGTATAAACAGCTCTAAATCAAGCAGCTTCGATAGCCGATCTTGTCGCATGTCTACAGAAGGTTGGTGGTTTGATTCCGGTCAGAACCATTAATGGTTTTTTGTTTTTTTACAACTATTCCATATTCCACTCGATATTTTTTTCTATTTTTTTATATTATTGTCTCTATTATTTTTTATCAAATAATCAAACTTAGCGTACTTTTGGCTTTGCAACAATTGCAAGGGGAAAGTTTCCTGCGGGGGCGTTTTTCGCGGGGTAAAGATTCAGACAATAAATTGTTATACGATGTTCTCTAGACGCTAGTCCCCTTGAGCGTAACTCTATTTTCTGATATTTTTTGGAAGAACGTTTTACTTCTACACAAATTCTTGTAATATGTTAAATACATACATTTCAAAACAGCGTATTGAATTTCCAGTAGATTCGTACTGTAATTTTTCAGTGCAATAAGAAGAGACAGGAGGACAGTGTGGTCCAGTGATTAGCGACAGGCCTCTTGATCAGACTGTCGCGGGTTTGAATCCCGCCTTCGCTCATGGATGTTTTGTGATGTCATTTAGTTTTAAGTGAGTTGCTATTTAATGTAATCAAGAGGCTAATTACCTAAGTTGTCGGCGCGTCTATAATTTACAATAAATAAATAAATAAGAAGAGACGGCATGACTTGAAGTACCGAGTATACGAATATCGCATTTGATAAATCTGATGAAATTCTACCGGAAAAATATTTTAAATCCAAATAAACTTGAAACGATGCAGTTCGTTCGGGATAAAAATGTCCTGTGTCTATATACTATAGTTAAATATAAATTATATTTGTTCATAGATGAAACTTGAATTGTCTGTTTGTGAACATTTTTGAAGATGAATTTATAGCGGTTCCCAACGAAATTTGAGCTTTATAATAAATGCTGTTTTTATAAGGTTCCCATGGCTCGTCTGTTACAAACCCCCAGGTTCTAATCTGAGAACTGATAAAAGTATCAAATAGATTTTCCTTTTATTAGATATTAAAAAAAAAATAAAAAAAATAATAGAGATAAACCTGACAGTAGGTGCCCTTACAATTGTAAAATAAATTTAAAAAATAATAAATAAAACCTATTTACTTTTTCATTTCAATGAAATTCTATTTCTAATCGGTTTTAAAACCTCAGCTTGACAGATTTCAATTTACGAAGGAAATTTTCAATTTTGAAAGAAAAAATCACATTATTTTTTGCATACATTCTCCTGCTCTAGCATGGTTTCCGAATTGAGACAGTAAACCTTTATTAGTGTATTTGCCATATGGCACATACACTATTGGCGTCGGTCGGATGGCGGGACCTAGGGCTCGGACCAAAATTTCTCGACGTTTCATAACCTCCTGAACACTTTGGCACCATTTTTGGAAATGTCTATTTATATATGTATATATATATATATATATTTATATATATATATATATGTGTACGGGCTATAACTTTCGAAAGAGTTAATTGATTTTGACGAAATTTGGTAGGCACCTTGGAATCCATCACCGCACGAAGCCTATTTAAAATGGGCCCGATCGGACAATTTTAAGGGTGGTTTTTAGGGGTTGAAAAATGTTTTTGGGCCCAAAAATACCAAAAAAATTTTCCGAATCGTTTCAAAATTGAAATTTAACCCTTTAGTAAAGATTAAAATGTGGTGCTAAAATTTAAATAAAATCGGCCCGATAGAACCGGACTTACAAATTTTATGAAAACACTAGTTTGCGGATAGTGATTTACTTACTAAAGAGTGTATTTAATTTGGTAAAGAGGTTGCATTGATAATAATATTGAAACGAGTATTGAAATTAAGAAAAAAAATTTAATTTTAAGGGATGTATTAAGGGGTTAAATTTTTTATTTTGTCCAAAAACAAACTTATGTTCACATAATAACAGCACAAAGTCTGTATTAGCAAATACACTATATTGTCGGCAGGGTTTTGGCACTGCGACCCGAGTTTTTTATTATCTATTTTTATTTTCGAGGACAGTGTGATCCAGTGTTCAGCGTCGCGGCTTCTGGATCAGACTGTCGTGGGTTCGAATTTCGCCTCCGCTCATGGATGTTTTGTGATGTTATTTAGTTTTATGTTAATTGTTATTTAATGTAATCAAGACGCTAATGACCTAAGCTGTCGACGCGTGTATAATTTACAATAAATAAAAAATATTTTTACATTCGAACGACCATAGGGGTGAAGAAAACTTGTCATTGCGAAAAAATCAAATTGGAAATTTCGACTGATTTAGACGAATGGTCCCTACAGGCAACATTTCAAGGACCACAAAATACTAACTATTTATGGCTACGAACTGGTAGTATACATCAAACAAAACATGAACAAAGTTAGTTTCAACAATGATATACATAATTATGATACACGGAATAATAACAATATACATATTAATCAATATAATAGTACAAAATATAGTAACAGTCCGTTGTGTAAAGGGAGCCACTATTACAATATGCTACCCGAAAATTTAAAAAGTATACCTAACTTAAATAGTTTTAAAAGACAAGTAAGGGAGTATTTTGCTGGGCTGTGCCTATACAACAAGCTGGAATATAGTAACAGTTCATAAAAAAAATTTCATTGTAAAGATTTAATTCTATGTTGTTTCAAAGTACTGTCATTTTTAATGTAATTTTTATCGATAATTGACGTATTTATAGCATAACTACATGCTCTTAAATTAAATAAATATCTATCTATCTATCTATCTACCGAAAAAACGAAATTTGGATGTCTGTCTCTTCGTCCGTTCGTTCGTCCGTTGCAATGAAAATTACAATTGATAGACGATGATTTTATATGCAACGTAAAACTTGTTGCAAAATATTTTATTAATATTTCGCCCTATCGAAGTTGACCTTCAAGTTTTTTCATACTTTGTCTACATTACTCTCCATATTAGATAATTGGAGAAGTTAACAGATCTAGGATTAAATTCTAATTGACTTGTTAATTAATGTTGGTGCAAGTGGGCTATTAGAGACGTGTTGAACGAGAAGTTAATTGTGTAAATACAGATCTTTAGTGCCTTCGAACATGTAATAGATATGGTATGGACATAATATACAGAATATATACGCTGTCTCAGAAGTAACGTCTAGGATTTTCAAATTCATAGAAAATTTATGAGTACTAAAAGGACGACGATTTTCACTACAGTGTTTTCTCTATGTTCTCAGTCCTGTGATGAACCCTGCAGAGACTACATATTATTTTTTTAAACTCCTGTCAGACAGTATTACAATGATACGCATAAGTATTGCACAATTGGTGTATATAATTTTGCACAACTAGGAAGTGTTAACGAACTCATTATAAATGTTTGGGTAATGCAAAGTCAGCATAGTTATTGAACAATAAGTACTTAAAACTGTGCTGGCTTGAGAACGCAAGCTAATCAAATATATTAATATACATAACAATGACATTTGGTCATAGAGATTAGAGAGGATAGATGTAAGTAAGACGTCACTATGTCCGTCAACGTAATAAATTGTAACTAATAATTTATATCTAAGATTAATAAAATAAAACTAGCTATAATGAATAAATTGATAAAGTTATTTATTTTCTAAATTATATAAAAGAACCTATATAAAACCAAAACTATTACAGGGTGCTAGTAAGTTGTGGTCTGACATAAGTAATCTATTTTTTCAAATCAGATAAATTCAATTATGCAATTGAACAATGAGGATGTTTGTCACTTATAAATACCGCAGCCAAAAGTCAGAGACCTTCCGTCCGTAATTCGTTCAATTACTTTTTGTTTCTTTTGAAATCTCATGAATCATTGCCTTTTTTTCTATATATATTATATAAAATTCAAAGAGTGTGTGTGTGTTGTTTATGGACTCCTAAACTGTTCAACCGATTGCGATGAAACTTTGGTGAGTTGTTATGCAAGGTGGAAGAACGTGTATATATGGCGGAGGAGCAGGTTTTTAATCTTTTCCTATTAATATGACCGCTATTAAATTATAATTTCGTACCACCCGGGCGAAACCGGGACGGGCCGCTAGTCTCTTATAAAATCAAATCTCATTTTTTGAGCCTTAAAAATTTCTCTGGAATTTCTTTCCGAAGTTTTAAAACACATCTGTTTTTAATTTTAAAAGTAATAACTTGATAGTTACACGGAAACAAAAACGATAAAGGGCTTTTCAATTCGTAGTTTCACAAGTAATGTCTTTAATATCTTCGACGTTATTTCGGGAACAACCTGTACAATGGTTATATCTAAATGTAGATATGCAGTATGTTTGTAGGTATAATGTGGGTTAGAGTGGTGTGCGAGAACCGTGATTGATTTACGGTCGGGTGTTCTGCCCCCGTGTGTTCAGGTTGAAATACCGCCGGATACTGGGTACTGGTACAGTGTAAAATGCAGTCAGTGCCGTACCTTATTTAGGTAACTCATTGTATGCTGGATATCTAGAAGAAACGTACTGATACAGAGGACTAAATCGAAAAAAATCGAAGGGATTCAACTCTTATTGTACCGCAGTGTTTTCTGTAGGAGATTAATCAATTAATTAATTGTAGATTATAGACGCGTCGACAGCTCAGGTCATTAGCGTCTTCAACACAATAAATAATCCTCTTGTGTCTTAGAATCCGCCAGCCGGCATACACAAACCGACTGGTACGAGCTAGGGTCCCTGGGAGCGCTAATTCCCAAAGAACATTGGAATGCAATTAGCGATAGCAACCGCATTCCAATGTCTCCCCTGAGGGGTTCTGTAGGAGAGCCGAAGGCTAGACGGTAATAAGGTGGAGCCGAAGCTTCCTCCGAGGACCGAAGTTTTGGGCCGCTCGTAGCCAGAACTTGTTTTCAATTAAATGGAGATCACCATTAGTTGAAAACCCAGCATGTCTTTTTTTTTTCGATGTTTTTTAAAATTCACTTTTGGGACACTTTAATGCTAAAATAGATGGTGTTGATTTAATTTTGCATTAATAAATTACTTTTTGTAAAGCGTATTAATTACCAAAATGGAATGCCAGTTTGTGTGACATATTGGTAAGTAAATCTACGAAATTTCGTTACATTTAAATTATTTTGAAAACATGGAGAAGATCTACTACTCACAAAACTACTACTGGCTGAAATGAAACAATTTCATATAATCACGATGGACACGATTTCTAATATAAATTTCATATACCTAATATTACACAAAATGAATTGAAAAAAATAGATTTGAAGATTTAGAAGCCATTTTGAATTATTCAAAACAACCAGTTTTATCAGATGGCCACAGATATTTTGACTGTATTTTTTTGTGTCGATCTCTGAATTTTTTAGTCTACTCTGTGGTTTGTCTGATGCACCGTGTTTTGTTCCCGTATTCCTGTACACATAAAATACGTACTACATACAGGTAGCTCTATATTACATAGAATTATATTTTACGCGCATCACAATGGCGCTGCTTGCTGTCATAACACCGCATTGCGTCCAACACTTAAATATACAGGGTAGATTTCAACCAACATATTGACTTTACATGTTAATTAAACTTCATTTGAGACTTCAAGTTATATCAAATAGTAGGCTCAGCTCATAAAAACCATGGAAACGATATTTTTGCCGTACTTTTAGATACAGACTGATTCCAAAGTTGACGTTATCCTTTCACCAGCGAATAGGGCTTCAACTAATAAGATTTTTTTTCTTTCGGCGCTTTTTCGAAATATCAACATCAACGGAGATACAGGGTGTCAAAGTTTTATTTAAAAAATTAAAATTTATTAATAACTGCCAAATCACTTGAGAATTTTAAGAAAAATTTTGTAGGTGTCAATAGCTACGTGGAAGGGAAATTCTTCAATAAATAAAATATTTTTGGGTTGACCAGAAAAAAGTTGTTTAATGTTTTTGAGAAGAAAATGGCACGCCACTGATTTTTCTAAAAATAAAAATTATTACTGAATTCCTTGTTTTCGAGTAAAAAAATAAAAACCATTTTAATGGGCACCTAAAATTAAGTTTTGAATACATACATAGGTATTTTATTTTTTTACAAAATTTTTCTTAAATATCTCAAGTGGTTTGGCAGTTATTAATAAATTTTATTTTTTTAAATAAAACTTTGACACCCTGTATCTCCGTTGATGTTGATATTTCGAAAAAGCGCCAAAGGAAAAAAAAATCTTATTTGTTGAAGCCCTATTCGCTGGTGAAAGGATAACGTCAACTTTGGAATCACCCTGTATATTTCAGAGTTAGCCCAATTTGATATAACTTGAATTCAATGTAATTCAAATGGAGAAATTTAACATGTAAAGTCAATATGTTGCTTCAAATCAAACGCACTGTATTGTGTACTTGTATACATTGGATTTTCTATGTATGTAACAATAGAATGATCTTTGGTTATAGAATCTGCAGAAAACCTTATAGACCTATCTGCCAGAGATGGAGAAGTTCTCTTTTAAGCTGGGCTACCGAACTAGATCCAGTTTCGGGACAAATTTTGTACCGGACTGGATCTTACCTTAAAATCTTACTCGTTTGTTTTTCTTTAAATTTTGTTCCTTCATCCATGCATTTAAGTTTAATTTTTAAATTTTATTTCCATTTTCTTTTATAAAGAACAATCGTTACGTATAGGTACTATAATAGTATGTACCTTGCATTTTATTTTATGTCGACGTTCGCTAATGACCTCAGTTGTCGAGCGTTTGTAATCTACAATACTATGTTCGACGTTTTCATTAATTAACTTATTATAGTATCATGATATCTATTTTATTTTACATAGCAAATAGAACTTGTTTCTGGAAGCAATCCAACTGAATCAAAATTAAAATTCAACCGAATACCGGATCCAGATCTCGTTCCGGAAAAATAAATATATACTACAGGGTGTGTTACTTAATTTTTTTTTAAGTAGCACAGCCTGTATATCTTTAGGTAGTATAAAATGTGTAGAGAAAAGCGAGCCCTATTCATATACTTAAAGATACACAGGGTGTACTGTTTAAAAAAATTGAGCATTCAGAGTGCACCATGCGGTACACAAAAATATACAAGAACTTGCCAACAATTGGCAAATTGTAATATGACTAACGATTTATTAATGCAGTTCACGTGAAAAGTGTAAGAAATAAAGTTAGGTTCTAAAATTTTCATTTAAATGACACAAGTGTACAAATTAAAATATCATAGCAAATATATCTGACCGTCTGACAGTATTATTCTATATCCAATATAATCGCCAGCTTTTTCCGAATTTTGCGGAACTCTGAAACGACAATTTTATGCTACGTTTTCTAATTTTAGTAACTTTAATTTTTTATAAGGAAAAAAAAATGTTTTGTACGTTATATCTACAGCTGGTAGATTTTTATTTATGCGGTTTTATATAATTACTATCCGACCCGTCCCGGATTCGCTCGGGTGGTATGAAATTATGATTTAATAGCGGTTATGCATTACTCCGCTCACGTATATTTAGTATAGCTGATCCGGCAAACGTTGTTAATAATTTCTAGGAATAATAATTTACATTAGTCACTCGCTTCGCTCGTTCGTTTGAATTTTATTAATACAGTACTCACTCGCTTCGCTCGTTCGCTTGAATATTATAAATACACTACTCACTCGCTTCGCTCGTTCGCTTGATTATTATAATTACATTACTCACTCGCTTCGCTCGTTCGTTTGAATTTTATTAATACACTACTCACTCGCTTCGCTCGTTCGCTTGAATATTTTCGCCTACTCACTCGCTTCGCTCGTTCGCTTGAATATTTTCGCCTACTCACTCGCTTCGCTCGTTCGCTTGAATATTATAAATACACTACTCACTCGCTTCGCTCGTTCGCCATATATGTATTTTTTAAAGCTTAATATAAAAATCGCGATTAAAAATCAGGGGTTGATCGTATAAGGGTGAAAATTTAGAGTTATATGTATTTTTCAATGCTGAATCATGAAAAAATTAAAACAAAAAATTTTGTCAAAAAAATAAAAAAAAATTTTTTAGGGTGGACCACCCTTAACATTTAGGGGGATGAAAAATAGATGTTGTCCGATTCTCCACCCTACCCGATAAGCACACAACATTTCATCAAAATCGGTCCAGCCGTTTCGGAGGAGTTCAATAACGTACACCGCGACACGAGAATTTTATATATAAGATATATATATATAAGTTTGAATAACCGACTAAAGTTCTATATAAATTGGAAAATAACGATTATGGAAAACAGTTTTATCTAACTGAAATAATATAAAAATGCCTTTCATTATAAAAAATTTATGAACTTACAACTTTTATGGAACGAACTGAACTAATAAAGTATAGAAACTTTTTACAACTTTGCTTGTTGCTCACATTGTTATAAAAGTTCTGATTGTGAAACTAAATTGAGACATTTTATATATTTTAAAACTACCTTAAAAAAATTTTCTTCCCGAATATATAGCATTACCTGCACCAACATTTAACCCGTTATGTGCCACTGATCGATCTTTAGAACTGTCTGGAAATATGGAAATAGAAAAAGTAGAGTTTTTTAACATAATTAACTTCCCATTGGAAGTTATTGTAATGGGTCCGAAAATCGAAATCAAAAAGGAAAAAAAATTTTTATGTTTCAAGGTCACTACACTATTTTTACACTACTTTTAGAAAGATGTCTGTGTGTGTGTGTGTGTGTACGTACGTATGTATGTGTCCATTTCTTTCTAAGACGAAATCTCGAGAATGAAAAATGATATCGACTACGTTAGGGTGCCAATCGACGTGTATTAACGTAAATATGATCTAAAAGAAATTTTTTCAAAATCGGTTCAGCCGTTCTTTTTTCTTAACCAAATAACCTCCAAAAAAGTAGATTTTACACAATATCTCGCGAATAAAAAATTATATTGACTTCGTAAGGGTGTCAATCGAGGCGTGTTAACGTCATTTTGATCCGACATAAATTTTATAAAAATCGGTTCAGCCGTTTTTTTTTTTTAATTATTGTTAAAAATAAATAATAATTATGTTTTAATGATTAAAATGATTACTTTTCTGTGTAATATCTAATTTAATTATTATTATTAAATATTTATCAAACTGGGAAGTTCATCGTGTGGACCTCAAGGGTCGCACTTTAGTCCTAACAAACGACCCACCTCACGGCTTGTTTTATTTATTTATTTATTTATTTATAATAATACTCAACAGGACAAAATAGAAGATAAGAAGACCAGGATCGGCTCAAGGCAACAGCAGAGCAAACACATGATTGGGACAACACATTTCCAGAGACGGAATTCAAACACCATTAAATCTAGTAGCTTAGAAATGTTATTTTGGTCATTTCAATAAACCAGTTTACATATTTGATCAAATCACTTGATTTGTTCAGGAAAATGACCATAATGACTTGTCATTTTAACATCTCCCGTGAATTGTTCAATTCTCTTGGGGTTTTGATCAAATCCCTGCGACATATATACACAGAGTAGACAAGCGTTACAGCGAATGGATTAAAATATTTCAATATTAGGACACAGTGGGGACACGCTGTATATATGTGTTAGCATCTGGTTTTATGTATTAATTAATTTTTGCAACAAAATAAAAAAATATTCCCCGTGTTTAATCATACAAATTATAAATAATTGAAACAGGTGCCAGTAATTAATTATTTCACGCTAATTAGCAATATTTTAATGAAATAGTACAACGGTTTCTGCAAACGTGAATGTATTGACAATCCCTTCGCTATAACGAACTAGGTCCCAAATGAAATTAACGCCTTAGTTTAGCAACAGCATGCTAATTAAGCCGACATATTATCAGTTAAACACGCAACCTGAATAAACTACAGTATCTAATAGGTGTTAGAACCTAAATGTCTACGGCCGCCGGACCAAATTCGGTCCTCGAACACTTTTAATCCAGCCACCAAGTTAATGGTAGATAAATTTATAATATAGACACCGACTTTTGGAAATCGTCGCTGGTGTTCTCACAATTATTAATAATTAATGGCCTTTTCAACAACTCATAAATTTTGTCGAAATATTGATTGTAAAGCGAATACATACAAAATTTTGCTCGAGCACCGAAACATTCATGAAAGTCGGCTCCTTTAAAAGAGATACCCCTATCTCTTACCACGCTTATAACCTCTGTTGTCGAGCGTCTATAATCTACAATATCTACATTCTGCCTTACTCTTAGCCGCGAGAATGAAAGGAACCCCTGTGATATTATGTATATTATTAATAAACAGAGCGTTCATTTTTCGTTCTACCGGGAAAGATTGTGTTCCGCTATGCTATTTAATTCAAAAACTACTTAACCAAATGTTGATCGAACTTTCAATATAGCAAACACTATTGCTATACATCAGGGAGTAGGATAGTCATAGGCTATATATATCATAGCGATTCTACCAAAGAGGGTTGAGTTTTAGCCAAAAAGTAAAAACCGATATTAACCCAAGCTAGTAATATCCTTTATAATAATTTTAATTTATCCTATATTATTAAACGAGCTAATCTTGTATGGATAGGTATATATGTATGTATATATAATTGTAAATTTTTTTTCAAAAACGGCACTAACGATTTTGACCAAATTTACCGAAAAGGGGTTTCGGGGGGCAAAAAATCGATCTAGCTAGGTCTCATTCCTGGAAAAATTCGTTTTCCTATCGATTTTAACATTTTTAAAAACGGTTTTTTTACCTTTCAAAACATTGTAATATGATGAGTAGGTTTGGAGAAAACAAACTACTTTAATTATTTATATCAAAATACACTGACAGTGAAACTTTAACTTTTTATGTTATTTTTATATTAGGTATATAAAATATGTATAAGTACGTTAAAATATGTAGTAAGTATGACCTAGACCTTTTTTTCTCAAAAACGAATAACGATTTTGATGAAATTTACAGAATGAGAAAATAATACAATATCAATATCTCACAGCATATTAAGTTACTATTTTTATTGAACTCATCCGAGCAAAGCTCGGTCACCCAGATATTATCGATTTATATGCGAGAAAAATGAGAAAAACTGGCAATGTAAATCTTATTAATTGATACATTAAAATTATAATAATTTTTTAGCAGTGCAAATTGTTATGTAAATGGATATGTAATCAAAATAATTGAAGGATAATTATATAAGACTGAATTCTTATTGTAATGTTGTGAATAGATAAAAGGTCAGTATAACTTGAAGAATAAAAATGTACAGTGTACACATATAAAATATTAACGCGTCACATTATTTAAAATAGTTTAATTCTAACAAAATGTTAATTGTATCTTTTCTATTTCCAGGTTGTGACATAATTTGTACCAGCCATCTAACTGTAAGTAATTTTATTTTACTTTTTTTTACAATATTTTCTGAGTTCATGCTCATGTAACAAATAGGACAGTATGTGGTGTAACGGTTAGTGTAGCGACCTTTGGATCACACTGTCGTAGGTTCGAATCCCACCTGCGCTCATTGATGTTTTGTGATGTCATTTAATTTTAAGAGAATTGTTATTTAATGTATTTAAGACGCTAATGACCTAAGTTGTCGACACGTCTATAATCTACAATAAATAAATTCATGTAACAAGTCCATGTAGCTATTTTGCATCTACAGGGTGTCCAAGACTTGTGTTGTCGGTCGATATATTGATTTTGGGTGAAGATAGAAAAAAAGTTTAAATGCAAAAGTTGTATAAATTTTAATGCTGTATAACCTAAAAATATTTTCAATTATACAGCCTGTCCCATTTAAGCGTGGCAGATCAAAGCTATGTTTTTTTTTAACCTAGCACCCTGTTTTTATTTGTTTTTTCAATTCTGCATCTAAATGTGAATAGAAATTGTAAGGGAAGCCATGCTCGAAAATTCAGTAATTTTTGAGTTATTTAAGTTTTTTAGAAATTTTTAACATGTGCAGACCTTTACTTAAAATTTGACATAGCCAAAACCAAAACCTTTATCAAACTGAAATTTTGAGGATCACTAGATAATGGACGAACAAATCAATGTCTGTCCTAAAAAAATGAATTTATTATACAGGGTGTTCAAAATAATGTACTTCTTTTACCTAACTTCAATCACGTGTAACTTTGGATTGTTAAATACAACGAGGTTATTTTTTTGCTGGAATTGTATTCTTTAGGATATTTACCAACACTTTTATTAAGGGTTGTCCAAACCTAAACCTATTATTTTAATACAAAAAAATTAGGTTTAGGTTTGGACAACCCTTAATAAAAGTGTTAGTAAATATCCTAAAGAATACAATTCCAGCAAAAAAATAACCTCGTTGTATTTAACAATCCAAAGTTACACGTGATTGAAGTTAGGTAAAAGAAGTACATTATTTTGAACACCCATAAAACATATCTATTGAAGAACACACTTTCAGCGATTCAGTAATGTCTTGAGCCGGCTCGTTTACGGGTTTCAGGATTTGAGATTTTTAATTTGTATAAAGGCCGATCCAGACACGACGACTTATTCAGCGACTTGTCGCATCAGATAAATCGTATCAAGTAAAATGGAATGTGTGAACCGCAAAACGTCGTTAGATAAGTCGTTGTGTCAGGACCGGCCTTAAGACCGTATAACGCTACTTTTCTGAAAAGCTTTAATAATCAAAATCACTCTTTCGGTTTGTGTGTGTCGCGTTTATTTTTGAGATTTAGATTAAATATAAAAAATGTTTTTTTTTTGTTTTAAGTCACTGATTTAGTAAACACAAAAAAAACTAATAGCAGTGCCTAGCCTTACAGAAGATATAATGAATTTGATAATACATTACAGTGAACTCCATAGTACTTATGCATTACCTACTTGAACTTAAATTTGTGTTCGGACAGCAAGAAATTCTAATA
The DNA here is from genome assembly GCA_039654895.1 of Mongoloraphidia duomilia. Lineage (NCBI taxonomy): Eukaryota > Metazoa > Arthropoda > Insecta > Raphidioptera > Raphidiidae > Mongoloraphidia > Mongoloraphidia duomilia. The sequence goes on from CM077524.1 coordinate 35,383,224, forward strand.
AATACATATCAATAATATAATAATTATAACGAAACAGGATTTCCTGCCCAACGGGAATAAAACATTTTTTAAAAGAACTGAATTTTTTTCTCTTTCGATTTTCGACAAGCATTTTATTAATCCAGCGTCTCCATCAAATTATAAACACACACAGTAAGTAAGCTAATCGCGAGCTAGTGTTTCTATAAATTATTAAGCCCTGCGCTGTCTGACCTATTTTGTTTTTTTTCAATTTTAGAAGTACGAATATATATGTAACATAGATATCTTGTATTAGATGTAACTAGAACTGCAGATATTAACTAAGTGTTCTTAATAGTAAATTTGCAGTCACTATAATAATATGTAAGCTGCGATTTTGCGTACTTTTTTGTAGATATAAAGATATTTTTTTATCATTTAAAGAGAAAATACTACGGGAAGAATAACACATACATATTTTCATTGAGAGCAATATTAATTTTATTTTCATTGGAAAAAATATCAAAACATATACCTACACATATATTTTCAAAAGAGCAACAGAAATTCTTTCTTTATCTACAAAAGAATATATAATATAGCAATCACGAATCACGAGGGTCACAAAATATTTTTATTGTCAAAAAAATTGTTAACTTATTAAAATAAAGTATTTTTCTATTCATATTGAAGTAAAATACGATTAAATGTTTTGGAAAGGATTCTCCGTATTGATTGATTTATATTAAACTAGCGGCCCGATCCAGCTTCGCCCGGACTACATTACACTACTCACTCGCTTCACTCATTCGCTTGAATATTATAATTACATTACTCACTCGCTCCGCTCGTTCGCTCCCGAGTGGTACATTACTCACTCGCTTCGCTCGTTCGCTTGAATATTATAATTACATTACTCACTCGCTTCGCTCGTTTGCTCCCGGGTGGTACATTACTCATTCGCTTCGCTCGTTCGTTCCCGGGTGGTACATTACCCACTCGCTTCGCTCGTTCGCTTAAATATTATAATTACATTACTCACTCGCTTCGCTCGTTCCCTTGAATATTATAATTACTCACTCACTCGCTTCGTTCGTTCGCTCCCGGGTGGTACATTATTCGCTCGCTTCGCTCGTTCGCTTGAATATTATAATTACATTACGCACTCGCTTCGCTCGTTCGCTCTCGGGTGGTATGATTTATATACAAAATCTTTGTTTTATATAATATACAGAATAATAATCTTTGTTTTATATATTATACAAAATAATGCATTACCACTCGGTTCGCTCGTTCGCTCCCGGGTGAATTTTTCCGATGTTTTAATAGTTATTCTGTTAACCAGGGCGGAGACAAATCCAAAAAATCAAATATCACGAAAATCGGTCCAGCCGTTATCAAGTTATAAATGGTGTAACTAACTAACTAACACGACTTTCTTTTATATATATAGAAATTTTCAAATTTCTTGCGTATAATATATATATATAAAATAAAAATGTTTGTGATCACAAAAATATGTTCTAAGTTAAACAAAACATGTTATTTTCGAAAAGGTATATCACACAGTACCTACCGAAATAACGTACTACTTTATGAATAAGTGATATGAATCGATGTTCAGTTAGTTCTGATAATAGCTATTGTTAAAAATAAAAATGTATTGTTTATGAAAAAATACATTTCAAGTTACAGCACATCAATCTAGACCTGTACAATATTTCATTGTACATTTAACATTCCATAGAGATTCGTATGCGTATGTTTAATATACCTACTGAGTGTTCTGAAAAAAATTCTCCTATTGTTTTTTCACAAAATTAGTTTTATAATTAAGTTATAATTTTTTTCCTCCTCGGTACAGGGTCTTTAACCCTAGTGAGGAGAAAAATATTTCTAAAAATTTTATTGTACCTAAACACTAGTTTGCGGATAGTGATTTACTTACTGAAGGGTGTATTTAATTTGGTACCGAGGTTGCATTGATAAAAATATTGAAATTAAGAAAAAAATATTATTTTAAGGGATGTATTAAGGGGTTAAATTTTTTATTTAATCCAAAAACAAACTTAAGTTCACATAATAAAGCCACAATGCCAGTATTTGCAAATACACTATATTGTCGGCAGGGTTTTGGCACTGCGACCCGAGTTTTTGTAAATTGCTGCTGATGAAATAAATTTATTATTATTATTATAATATGCTTGAATATAAATACAATCAAAATTTAATTAAACGGCCAAAGAGTAGGGTTCCGTACTATATAAGTTATGCTAAACCTACAATTTTGATAAAATAAATAAAATTAAAACACATTCATAATCTACTCAAAAGATCCTTTTCAACGATACCCCACAAAAATAGGTACAAAAAAATTTTGTTTGCCCCACGTTTGTATATATGGGCGCTTTCTTTTTTTCTGATTTTAGTATTTGTTGATTAACTAAAGAATATGATCATATGAGTGATACTTGACGTGAATTACAGCTTTATAGGTAATGTCGTTATTAAGATAGCCCTGGTAACAAAATAGGTCTAAAAATTCCAACTTTCACGGTCTCTAAAATCTACAATTTTGATAAAATAAATAAAAATAAATACACATTCATAATCTACTTAAAAGGCCCTTTTAAACAATACTCCACAAAAATAGGTACAAAAAAAATTTTTTTTGACCCCCGTTTGAATATATGGGCGCCCATCTTAGATAGATAATATACTAGTAATACATATAATATTATGTGTGAATTTCAAATCCCTATCTCATTCCGTTTAAAAATTAGAGGCCGGTAACAGACGGACAGATAGACAGACATCATTAGCACAACAACAGGGTTTCTTTCTGGTACGGAACCCTAAAAATGAGACTGTTTGTACGGTAAATTCACCTATATTAAACCGGCTTCTAAATTGGACACCCTATATAACAATACTGTATATTTTCGATAGCACTAGACACCAGGTAAAATGAAAAACGACAAAATGTTCCCCTCAGTGGAAATTTAGCAATTAGGGAACAGCTGCAATGCATTTAATATTGAAATATCTTCTGTGGTATAATTTATTAAGCGTTTCATATATATTGACGTGCCGTCTGTTTTTTCCGTAATATATTGCGTCAATTTAGTACGAGGTTGTTTTATAATACTGCATACAACACACCCTAAAAATATATGCTGCGTCTACGAAATTAAACCGTGTGTCCCAGGAATTGCTTGACATAGCGTTTTCCTAAGTATGAAAATTAATGAGAGGAAATAAATATCTAAAAGTAAAGAATATCAAACAATTTTTGTTGCCCCCATGTATCAGCTAACTTATTTATAATAGAGTTCAGAATTTGGAACTAAAAATCATGCAATATTCCAGATAGCTTAAAGCCTAAAAGGACCCCGCATACACCATATCATGGAAAAGTGGTCCCGCTCAAATTTGCTAAAAATTTAGTATGTCGTTGTTCTGATGGTCCTGATCAAAAGTCCTAATGGGCAAAACTCGCGAAAATCTATGTAGGTTCTGAAATATTTTGATCTAAAGATATCATTTTCTTCAAAGTAAGGAGAGGCTGTAAGGACTTCGGGAAGTTTAAGGTATGTTTTATACAATACCTATATTATATTCTATGTATGCTACGGCCCCCCAGGGGGGACATTGGAATGTGGTTGCTATCGCAAATTGCATTTCAATGTTCTTTGGGAATTAGCGCTCCCAGGGACCCGAGCTCGCACCAGTCGGTTTGTGTATGCCGGGTGGCGGATTCTAATACGCAAATGGATTATTTGTTGTGTTGAAGACGCTAATGACCTGAGTTGTCGACGCGTCTATAATCTACAATTAATTTAAATTTTAATTGTATGCTACGGGCGTACACACACACATAAAGTGTGAATATTTTTCGGCTCTGCAAAAATATTTACTTATAGCAAGAATATCGCGTACGCCTTGACTACAGCAATCCTTATTCTATATTCAATGTTTCCAATATCAAAATTGATTGAACTTCTTTCTGAAAATAGACTCACATATAAAGGCACTTTTCCATGAATATTTAATTTTTTCTAGCTAAGTACATCTAGATTCTAGACACTAATTAACAAAAGTATTATTATGTTAGCATAATGAACGCGTACATGTTTGTCACCTTTTTGTGTTCATTAGTAGAATAAATGACCTATTAGCCTAATTAGTGTTTTGTACACTTTCATAATTATTCGGATTAACGTTTATAGAAAACTTATTCAATTAAATGTTTGTATCTCATTCGCACAGCACTCCCAGCCTGTTATTGTCGGAGAAAAATAAACCAAAAGAAAACAACTAATGCAATTACCTATATCTGCAAAGCTGTGAATTTTGTTAGATTCCACATTGGTACGTATAATGAAAATCTTAATGTGCGATTAAAATACATAATATCTACTTAATGTTAACAGTGGATAAGAGAGCCAACTTCTAATTTTTATTTTATTTATTGTAGATTATAGACGCGTCGACATCTCAGGTTATTAGCGTATTTCAGCTACACTAAATAACATTACAAAACATCCATGAGCGCAGGTGGGATTCGAACCCACGGCAGTCCAGTCTAGAGGTTGCGGCACTAAGCACTAAGCACTCTTCTAATTTTTAAATTATTTATTTAAATTACGACGTTTCGATTACATTGTAGCTCATGTCGCGCAGTACAATTTCCTTGCCACAGTAGAGTCGCGATTATCTAGCCCTCTGTTATCTATCATACTGTGTTTTAGTAAAAAACACTGGTTAAGCATTAACGTAATTCCCTTTCCAACAACGTGCCAAAATAAAGTTTGAAAAATTGATTTTTATACTTTATCGGCCGCAGAAGACGTAATTTTTTTATAAAACGAACCCTGGAATATCTGCAGACTGCGATAGCTTAAGTTCAACCGCTTAGCAGGTCTGATTAAGTGCAACCGCTTAGGAGGTCTGAAGTTATCACAGACGTGCGGACAATGCAACGTATAGTGAGAAGTCTCACAATAAGGGTTCCGGTTTTTATCATTTTGGTACGTATGACTGAGAAAAATGGGGGAAACGGCTCTTTTTATTGAACAAAAACTTGGAAGTGTCCTCAGCACAAATCAATAAATCGCTTCGTCTGTACCACACCTCTGCAAAAAATGTTTCGTGGACTTTTTTTTCTAAATAAATTCTTTTTTACATTTGTTTAAAACTTAAAAAATCTCTTGAATAAATTCTGAAAAATGGAGATAAATAGAGTCCACTGAAGGTTGAATTTTGCAATAATATGAACTGTAATGTTTGAGAATTTAAGTCAGTAATGCTGGTACAATTTTATTTTTTAATCACGCTGTTATATGACGGTGGATATTGTAACGATCAACAATTTGCCAAAATGTAAACGCAGCAACCATTGAACACGTAGCAATCAAAATTTAACAGCGTGATTAAAAAACAACCTATTAAAATTATACGATAAACCCAGGATAAGCGTCTAAGAGAAGAGGGCAACTTAAAGTTTGTATACCACTAGATTATATACAGTGATTTTCTATATTTTATTAAATAACAATATGCCATCATATTATAATTATAGGATTCATTTCAAGCACTTATGAATCTTAGAACATTTAATGTCCATATAAATAACGCTAAATCAGACAAGAAAAATATTAATGCCGGTGTCCCTCAAGGAGCCGTGTTAGCTCCACTTCTTTTTAATATATACATGAGCGATTTGCCCAAATTATCAGGTGTAAATTTATCGCAGTACGCTGATGACACGGCCCTTTTTTGTCAATCCTGGCGAGTTGACACCATAGCAAATAAATTGAATAAATCCCTAATCCAATTGGTAAAATATTTTAGTAAATGGCGCATCAAAATTAACAGCCTTAAAACGGAAGCAATAATTTTTACAAGAAGGAGACCTACCGTGGCCCCAAACATTATATGCGACGGAAATATAATAAAATGGAACAAACAGGTGAAATATCTTGGAATATTATTAGACAGCAGACTTACCTTTACAAAGCATATAAAGAACATATCAAACAAAGCCACTATGGTCTTCTATGTCAATTATTTCCTCTATTTTCAAAAACTTCCAATATATCGCAAAAAAATAAATTAACAATCTACAAACTAATTATTCGCTCTCTCCTTACATATGCCGCTCCAGTGTGGAGCAACACATGCACATCAAATTATAAAACACTACAGATAGTACAGAACAAATGTATCAGGACTATTGGTAATTTCAAAAGAGCTACTAAAATTGCACATATACATAAAGAAAATAATATAGAACGTATAAATGATTTCATCAATAAAATCACGGTAAATTTTTTTAATAGGTGCGCACAAAGTACAAACCCAATAATCAAAAACATTGGCAATTACGATATCTCTCTATTGAAATCAAAATACAAAAAATATAGTCATAAAAGAACCAAGCACACTCTATTATAGTTCTCTATAATTTTTCTGTACTATAATGTGGTGTTTTTTTTTGGTTTTTTTACACTACACTTACATACAGTGTATATAACATAGATAAAATTATGACGCATGTAGGTACTAGAATATTTTACAATTGGTGACAGGAACAATTATATATAAGCAAATTGTAAATAAAAATTGTAAATAATTTAAATCAATAAATATTTTTATAAAAAAAAAAAAAAAGCACTTATGAAAATTATAAAATGCGTTCAAAAAGTTAATCTACGAAATTGTTTGCTAGTACAATTTTCGTAAATGTCAACTGTCACATTGACGAATCTATTATGTACGACAAAGACAAAGTTTAATACGCATATTCTTCGTAAATTAGGTATATAAGACAAGGAAGGACACTGAAGAAACAAACCAGGAGGAACACATATAGGACATATTACTATATGGTGTCGTATAGGTGTATAGAAAATCACTGATTATATTATGTCTATAAGTGTATCAATTCATGTTTCACGTTATGAAACTAAGATATTAGTTATGTAGGTTCCTAATACATTGAGACACGGTGTAGATCTAATGTTACAAGTTTTGTAACTACTTACTACGCCCATCTAACAGGCGAGGTACAAGTGTAAACCCTAGATGTCTTAAAACTACTTAGATAGAATAGAGTTTTACCTTTACGGGTTACGCGCAATATTAATCCCACTTCTGTTCTAGCACTGACTGCACAAGCCAAGTTGAGCAGGAAGTTATTTATATTATTTAGAATTTGTTTTAGTTTTTAATTTTTTTAAATTTTTTTTAAGTTATACTCTTTAGCGAGGGTAGTGAATCTAAAAGACAAAACATAAACTGACATATAATAATAAATTGACTCAAAAATTAATGAAACGCCGACAGGGATAAAACGACTCTAACGATGTGGATGAAATTTACTGAAAAGGGGTTTTGGGGGGCAAAAAATCGATCTAGCTGGGTCTCATCTCAGAAAAAATACATTCTCTTTTAGATTTATTAATTTTAAAAATCAATTTTTTGACGTTTCAAAATAGTATAATATTGTAAGCAGGCTTTGGATACTTATGTATTTTTTTTAACTTCCCATTGGAAGTTATTGTAATGGGTCCGAAAATCGAAATCAAAATGTATAACAAATTTTTATGTTTCAAGGTCACTACACTATTTTTACACTATTTTTAGAAAGATGGCTGTGTGTATATGTATGTGTGTGTGTGTACGTATGTACGTACGTACATATGTGACCATTTCTTTCTAATACGAAATCTCGAGAATGAAAAATGATATCGACTACGTTAGGATGCCAATCGACGCGTATTAACGTAAATATGATCTGAAAGAAATTTTTTCAAAATCGGTTCAACCGTTCTTTTTTCTTAACCAAATAGACTCCAAAAAAGTAGATTTTACACAATATCTCGGGAATAAAAATTATATCGACTTCGTAAGGATGTCAGTCGAGGCGTGTTAACGTCATTTTGATCCGACATAAATTTTATAAAAATCGGTTCAGCCGTTTTTTTTTTAATTATTGTTAAAAATAAATAATAATTATGTTTTAATGATTAAAATGATTACTTTTCTGTGTAATATCTATAATTTAATTATTATTATTAAATATTTATCAAACTGGGAAGTTCGTCGTGTGGACCTCAACACTTTAGTCCTAATAAACGACCCACCTCACGGCTTGTTTTTTTTTATTTATTGGTTTTTTATTATTACAAATAATGAACTGAGAAAATGATATGTCATAAAAATAGTTATAATTAAAAATGCCAAAAACACAATTTACTCTATGATTTTGTTATCCATCTTACACTAAAAAGAGGTTATATTCTGTCTATTTACTAGCATTTTCTTAGGTGCAAACATGAGCTTGTGTGTCGCCATTACACGGGCTTAAGTTTTAGTAATATGTGACACACATACTGTGAGTTGCGCTTTAATTTAAAACGAAATTAATTTTAACTGCTGGAGTTCGTCGAGCATTAATATTTTCAACTTGAGCCCTAAACTGTTATGAATATTAAACGAGATGAACAAACAAAAAAGTCTTCAATGACACGATAAAACATATTAAATGTTGGTGCTTTTCTGTTTCATAATTAAAATTATGAAAAAAATAGCTATACATTCAAGAACATAGTAGTATATTGTGTGACAAGTGTGCTAAATACATCTTTATGCGTCAGGAGCAATGTTTTCAGCACGAGTAGTAGGAGAGCGCTCACGAGCCTTGGCGAGTGAGCATCGCGAGCCTGACGCATAAATATTTAGCACACGTGTTGCACACTATACTTTATATAACACATGCATGGTTTTAGACTTTAATTGAATAATTTAATGTCACTAACAGAAGTACATCTCATAATAAAAACATTGGGTTCGATACAATATTTATTCACTTTGTTGCCGTAGTAACCATATTTCATTTATAGCACCGAAAAGAGGTACATAATGTTCATTAGATAACGGGTTTTTTAAATGTTTTTCCATTATTCATCGAAAAGCGTTTCATAATGGATTATGACGTCACTCGTCAATAAACGGTCATTTAAGGTCCGCAAAACTGATACGAAAAAACACTAAAAACGTGCATGTGTTATATAAACATTTTAACAATTAGTTTTAAATTACCTACGTCATTATTCAGTGGAAGAAATTGATTTTAAGTAAAATATTTAACCTTTGCCGGGGAAGCCTTAAAAATTGGAAGTCCCAAAAGGAAATCAACCTCAAAAGGGAAGCAGGCCCCGAAAGGAGTGAAACATCAATGTGAAAAATCTCAGGGGGTACAAACGATGAATCATAGGATTTCACTATTTGTTGTTTTATTTCTTTTGAAATAATTTAATTTTATTTATATTTCTATTGTCAATTTATGTGTTCAGCGTTTGAAAGTTTGAATTTAAAAAAAATTTTCATCATTTTAATAGTTTAATTTTTCTACAAGCGTTTTCTTCGTTTTCGGAGGAGCGCGAATTTTAAAGTCATTCTAACAGCGCGACTAGTCAAAACTAAAAAATGATGCGACAAAAAAATTTTGCGCACCATTATCCTAAACAACTGCCTAGATTATCACATTTTGAGGTCGACATCGAAATTTTGAAACCGACAAATTCCAAATATTATTGCAATAAAATGACCATACAGTATATAATTAAAAGCACAAAAGTTCTTTAACCTTTCGAGCGTCTATAATCCACAATTCATGCATTCATTCTTTAACCTTGACAGCTGGTATAAGATAAAAGAATTAATGTATCATAAATATAGTCACTTTAAAATAATTATTCGAATCATTATAAATTACAAATGTAATTTGTTATGTCTAACTTGTTTATAAGCTTTACTGAATTTGAAAAGCTTTCGCTAGAATTCGAAAGCTTTACATCCAGCGTTATAGAACTTTGAATATAATATATTACACAGGAATGAATCAATTAGGTACACTTTGTCACCATTATAGAATCTCGAAAACGGTAAGAGATATTATGAAGCTTGAGTTGTTTATACTGTTAATAACACTATAACTATATTTATGTTGACAATGACATAGAAAAAACACTACAAATGTGCAATTTGTTTGTTCGTTCAGTTGTAGAACTACAAAATCAAATAAATCACATTATTTAAGTCTGCATTTAGAACAAAACTACACGGGCGGTTTTTCCGCGGCGTTTTTAACGCGGCGAATTGCACATTCAAATCGAAACCATATACAAACGAGTGAAACTAGACGAACGGAATATACGTTGCGTTTTTTTTTAATTTCGTCGGCGTGAGCGAGTTCAATGCTTCTGATTGCGTTGATATCGTTACCGTCACAAAACGCTAGAAACTAAAAAATTGTTTAGTGCGGGGCAAACTAGACGAGGCGACAGTTCAACGACGGATGTATAGTCTGGGTAAAAAATGAGTGTGGAAATATCCTGTTGATAGTCTGTCTATCTAACCCACCAACGCCGTTTTTTCCTTCTGTTCTTTTGTACAGTGGGGTCCATTTTGTAACTAGCAAAAAGTTGTATTGTTTTGCGTGAATGTACTCGACGGGAAAAACGCTTTACGTAAAATTCAGCGGAAGTCTAGTCGCGAGAAACACGCCGCCTAAAATCCGCCCGTGTGGTTTCGCTCTTAGTTAGCTGCTTAGAAAAAAGGTCATCCGTTATATGAATATTGTAAGAACAACTACGGTAATTTTCACAAGTCAGGGGTTAAAATTGTACCATATTATGTAAATTATTTTTGAACACACTGTATATCGTTTAGATGTAAAGATGTGTGGGTATCGTAGATATAATATACGTGTGCGTTAAAAATTGTATCGAATAAAAACATAACGACGTCATTCAGTTATAGTGAAGCTATATATATACGTACTTGTTATGTGTATGTCTCCATTTTATAAAAACTACCTTAGAGTGGATTGGCCACTTTACTAAAATACTCTGTAAATAACCGACGGATTTTCATAAGAAAGTCCATGTAATGGAATCAAATAATTTTGTTTATAAAATTTCTATATACGGTCGTTCCAAAAGTACGATCTATGAATAAAAAATTAATTAAAATGTTCAAAGTCGAAGCTCGCTAGTGACCTTAGTTAAAAATGAGTTTATAATCAAATATATCAAAATACCTTGTCTTATCAGTGTTTATTCATAACGTCGTTAATGACTTCTGTTTGTTATAAGACATAGACAAAGGTTTGAAGAATAGTGAAAATTACTTCAAAATGAATAATATTTCTAATTAGTATAAAAACTGCAAAATTAGGTACAAGCAGAACTAATTTTCAGTCATGGAAAAAATCGAAAATTTGCGCCAAAAAAAATTACTTGCTTTGATTTTTCACCCCGACCAGTGGCGAGCGGCACCAGACTCGCTCGGCACATGGGGCAACGCCAAAACCCATTTTTTAATTGCTATCAACTATCTATATTAGAATACAAAGTTCATTAGTTTAAGTGTGTCTGTGTGTGTCAAACTACATCAAGATAGGGAATTCGACCAATCAGAATGGACCCTGACTACACGGCCTAATCGCTTGTATAATTTTTTGGTAACTCTTTTGATCCACCTTCTTTTAAATTCAGACAAAAATCAGTTACCTATATAAACACATCGTGGTTACCACATCAGATTTTATACTGCGGAATCCTATAATATTTTATGGAGATTCTGGATAAAATATTATAACGATCCGCAGTATAAATTCTATAATATCGATCCTGAAAGTACGTAGATGTACGTCGCACGTTGTGCAGGAAGCACATGAAATGGTAAACTGCATATAGTATAGTCATTAACCGGATGCTTTGACCACCGCCACAGGACATACAAGCAACGAGTGTGTCTGTGTGTGTGTACGTATTGTAACATCGGCCACGTGGATTGTTTTAAAATGAACTGGAACGGTTGCAGACGCCGACGCCATGCCGTACAGAGAATGGATTTTGTTTGGTTTTACACTATTTTTTATTTCGGTGTGTAATCAGTGGCAGAGTAATCTAGTGAACAAGAGTTTGATATATGCGCACAAATACGTCGCGTTAGGGCTGAATAACATTTTAGTAGATAGTATATCTAGATGCGTAATGAGACATATTACTGACGAGTAGTGACAGTAGATATGCTAAAACGAGCGCTAGCGAGTTTTAACAGTCACACGAGTTATAATATTATCTTTACGCGCGAAATAAATATGGTATTTTTTGCCGTACCCACCATAAAATAGCTGTTTTTCACTTCATTTTCAGTATTTTCAAAAAATTTGAGAGTTCATTTGCGTCGCCAACTTCACATTTATAGCAGGCCGTGAGTAGGTAATAGCGAATAAACATAAATCACTATGGAAACTGTTTACTTACCACACTTTTGTGTTTTGAAAACACTTTCAACACACCTACCTGTTAACTGACCCATTCCATGTATATATACACGCATGTAACGTAGCTATTTTATAGTGGGTTTGGAAAAAAAATTACTATAATAATGCGAAATTCGCAATAAGAAGCTAGCGATAGGCAAACTGTTATTTTTTATGACGTGTTACTGTTATTTGAAAAGTAATCGTTATAAATAACAGACTTATCCAGGTGTGCAAGCTTTCACGGCCTGCTTTGTTCCAAGTTTTCATGGTTTCCGGGCTTGTAGGCCGTGGTCAGGTGGTAGAAATACCACCGGACCACGGCCTACAAGCCTGGAAACCATGAAGACTTGAAATAACAGACTGTTAAAAATAGTAGTCTCTTTTTTGTTAACACGGCCTTAAATAACAGGTTATTTAGTAACCTAGGATTTAAATAACCGATTATTTAGTACTCGTTCTAATATTGTCCATTACACATCTAGATGTAACAATCTATTAAAAAATATTTGATCTGATGTATTGTTATTTTAGTTTGAAGCAAGTATTGAAGCAGTTGTTGATAAACACTATTTTTTGTTGATTTAATTTTTTCGTTATTAAACTCTTCCGTTACGAGTTATATAATATGACAACTCTTAAAATAAAGTATTTGACGTCACAAACTTTCCTTTCAAAATTCTTGCTATACACAAGCATGTCAGTAACAAACTATTAACAAAATTAATTACTTGGATGAAAATCTATTGAAGCTACTTTCATTTGTTATAACTAGGTACAACGTTTTTCTTTTCTTGCAATTGTTTGAAATAGTCCCATTATTTATGTCTTGTTTCCTTCATATACACTTTCCACCATTAGGATAACAAAACTCTTCACAACTTACAGTTCTGTCTTCTCGTGTTGTGTGTGTGTGTGTGTGTGTGGTTTTTTGTCGTCCGACACATGTTACATAATGTACAGTCCATCCTTCCGCCATTTATAACCAACATTGAGATGTTGTGTTCATAAAAGGTCTACGTAGTTTATTAAAAAAAAAAACAATTTAACTTATAACTAACTGTTAATAAAATGGGAACATCAGTTTTTAATTTATTTACAAAATAGGGCTTTTAAAAGAAACAGTAGCTCGATTCCTTCAATCATGTTTTTAAGTTAATTTATTATCAGAGAGCTCATTATCTAATGTAGAATATAAAAGTTTGATACGGACATAATAGTTATTTTCTATACGTGTGCGTAAAGTGAGGTATTCTAGTAGGCTTAAATTGAGACACGAGCATACCACAACCAGATCGAGTGCGCTGTATACCCCCACGAGCCGTTAGGCGAGTGGAGGTAAGCGCACGAGATCTCGTTGTGTATGCGTCTGTCCCTTTAGCGAGTGCCTCAATTTAAGCCTACTAGAATACCTCACTTTTTAAAAATATTATATGAATTAAATAATCGATAATTATATTATGTAAAAAAATTGCATAAATGTAGCTTTATTTAATTTTTTTTTTCAATTTGAAAATGGTGTCTCGACATTTACTATGACACCTATAGACTATAGAAGCACGATTTCTTCGAACTCTATAAATTCAAGGACTCGTAAATGCGAAATACATATTATAAACAATAATATGTATTTCGCACTTACGAGTCCTTGAATTTATAGAATTCGAAGATATCGTGCTTCTATAGGTACCTAGTGTTGCCGTCTAGACAAGACAAGACTTCACTAAGTCTAAGTCTAGATAGGTTAACGGAACACTATACTCAAATTGTAAACAATTTACTTCGTGGCAATTCTCTTATTATAGTGTTACAAAACTGTTTTCTGAGTTGGCGAAATAAATATTTGTTTACAATAATTAAAAATACAATAACAATAAATGCAACAACGAAAAGTCAATTCTAACAATAAAAAAAACTTAAACGGTAATTATTGAACTAAATGAGCCACTTAAATAACACTTAAAAAATAACTATATATATGTACAAGGATTATTTATTTGTAATTATTTATGTCACTGTATTTATATCAGATTTATTTCGCTGTTCAACACTGTCACAGTACAATCTACACTGACTGATTCCCGTTGACTGATCAATATTTATATCACTGATCCACTTGGTGGCACGACTCACCATTCACTGATTGCCGATTGCGTGACACCGTTCACTGACCCTTGATCGCTTCACTCACTCGTTTATATACCTGCGCTGCCTAATGTGCTCGTATTCTCTAGCGTTGTCTCGAATCTTCGCGTAGACACCAGTGTGTTCAACGTCAGACACCGCTTCTCAGAATTGTTGCCCGCCGTTCATATACAGGGTGATCCGCAACGATAGTAATAATCCTACTGGTTATAGAACTAATAATATTTCCACAGCCCTTACAAGCTTTAATACAAAGCTGGTAGAAAAAGACCAACGTACATTTCTCCTAACTAATTACATGACGCGTGTTAGTGAACCAGGAAATGAGAAAAATATAGACATTACATACACACTAGGTACTATATTAGAGTTGGCGTTAAATAAAAGAAAACAAGACTGGTAAGTTCATGATAAGTTCTCGCAGCTAAGCAAGTCTATAAACTATAGTCTATTCATTTTCAAGATAGAGTGTCCTGTGTGCGTGATCAGCTCGTGTACCTTTGATTCTTAAGTTGTGAATGGTTGGTCGGAAGAATTTCAAATTTTGTAAATGTACTGGACCGTATTTACTTAAGTATTTATTTTGTTGTAAGCTGTAGGTAAGTGACGCTGTTGGAATGTATGTTTTCAAATTACTCTATCTTAGAAATGAATAGACTATATATGTATACTCATAGGGGTAACTACTTACTAATAATAAGAATATAAGTTACGCTGCAACTGGTGGAAATATCCTCTCGATTCATTACAGAGTACTGCACTCATCGTACAGTGGCGGCTTTAGGGCTGTGGAGGTCCCTGGGCAGCCAACTCGGTTGAGACCCTTTTTACGTGTTAATTTTTAGAAAAGTTCATTATAAACATTTTTATGGAGGCCTCTGAACAGTAGTTCTAAATCTGACACTGGTTTTGTAAGAAAACATGTATACAGTAGATTTTCGTTAAGTCCTATGGGTCTGTTTGAGGGAAAAATGCTGACATAACGAGATCCCCTTTTCTGATTTCAAAATTAAGCTCAAAACTGTATGTTATTTCTTTATACAAATGTTTGTATTTTCATTATAGTAATAAAAATGTTTTAATACCGCATTTGAAAAAAAGTTAGATCTGAAGATATTGGATACTACATATTTACATTCGCCAGAATTCGAATCCAATACGAATATCTACCTAACCCAAAACCCAAAAAAGTGGATTTTAAAAGTGTACCTCTATTAGTAAACAGTACTACTATAGAAAAATAATATTATTATTTTTATAGGACTATTTTATTAGTTTTTTGCCATACCCACTACAAAATAGCTACTTTGATGTACATATGTATGGTGGCCTTTAATGAGTCATTTTATAGGCAGGCGTGAGGAAAGTGTTAGGGCGGTAAGTAAACGGTTGCCATAGCAAATTCTGTTTGCTCTATACGCCTGCGTGCGCCTGCCATTACTTACTCACGACCTTCACGGCATACTGTAGAAGGAAAGATGGTGACGCAAATGAACTGTCAAAATGTTTTGAAAATGAAGTGAAAAGTAGGTATTTTGTAGTGGGTGTGGCAAAAAATACCATATATATATATCGTGCGTAATGGTATTACGACTTGTTTAACTGTAAAAACTCGCTATCGCTCATTTTGACATAGGTACTGTCATTACTCGTCGTATTATAGTCCATTACACATCTAGATATACAATCTACTACTAGCTATAGTAGTACTATTTACTACTAGAGGTAAATTCACAAAAAAAACTCATGACCGAATTTTTTCACGATCACTCCGTATATGGGAAAGTAATAAGGCAGGTGTGAAACATAATATTATATTTTTGCAAGAAAAACTTACAAAGTTGGAATCAAGAAAAGAAGGTAGGCTAAACAACTTTAAAATGGCTGATTGAATAAAATTGGCAAATGTCTGGCCGTTTATATTAAAATTAAATATTGAGTTTCTAGGCAGCTCGGCAGCGCGTTCCAAAAGCGCTACCGAATGGCTATTGGCTTTGAATAAAGAAACTCTCAGTTGAGTCGAGTTGGACTTTGATCATTGTTTACAAAATTCGATTTTAGTAGCCTAATTATAAATATTAATTAGAATTAGTGATGTGACGTTGCACCTGTCTACATCGATAATTGCGAATATATGTTATGTGGTTACAGTAGCACAAGTGAACAAAATAGCGATGTAAATGGTAAATTCTATGTATAATTGAGTGATCACGAATTAAAGTGGATTATGTCGAATTTTTCCCGTAATTTTTTACCTAACTACGGCAAAACTATGAAAGGAAATGGTTATTAATAACATACAGATTGTCCGAAAGCAAATCAGAAGTACATAGAGAGAAGTCATATTTTCCATGGTCACATTGGTTTCAAACAAAATTAAACAACTAATTTTGAAACATGCTTCAGCCATTTCTGTGGATATGTTTACTTAAATTTAATTAAAAAATTGACATGACCAAAATTAGTAGATAAGTACAAGGTGGGGCAATGTAAAGATCGATTTTAAAAAGCACGGGAATCATACTCAGCTGATGGAAGGTGGTGGGGATGTAGTCGGCCATATTCCAGACACGTTAGCATTTAGTAGCAATGAAGTGGTGGACACCTCAGCATTGCGCGTACGCTGTCAAAGCGTTTTATTAAAATGGCAGCTCTTCCGTGCAAGCACTTCGTGCTTTTCGCACCCATTTACAAACTTTTTGTGGGGTTACCTGAAGAGCAAAGTTTATCAGGATAACCCACCAAGAACAGTTGAAGCACTGAAAGAACGTATCCAACAGGAGGTAGTTCAAATCCCACTAGCAATGGTGTGTAATGTGATGAATAACTTCAGAGCTCTTTGGAAGAATGTCTACGCCTAAACGGGCGTCATCTTGCTGAAGTTATTTTTAAAACTTATATATATTCAATTAATTTTCTTGAAAGCTTTTTTATGTACTTTAATTGGTAAAAATACAATTTTGAAAAATTGATGGCATTGTTTTTACATCCTTTTCAAAATCGCTCTTTACTCTGCCCCACCCCCTGTATAAGTATAATATTATAGAGGTTGAGCGTTACATTGTTGTAAAATGATGCTAGGCCAGATGGGAGCAAATTGGTTTCAAAGATTCGCCGAATATCATTAGTGTAGATAAGATGAGTACAATCTTCGATAAAAAATACTGAATAAATTATAATTTAAAAAAACTAAAAAACACGCTTTAATGAACTAAAAAGTAAAAAATAATTAATTTTATTGTAAAAAAGCGTGGGGTAGTATGAAAATATGATACAAAGCACCCCACGCTTTTTACAATAAAATAGATTATTTTTTACTTTTTAGTTCATTAAAGCGTGTTTTTTAGTTTTTAGTGTATTTGCCATATGGCACATACACTATTGGCGTCGGTCGGATGGCGGGACCTAGGGGTCGGACCAAAATTTCTCGACGTTTCATAGCCTCCTGAACATTTTGGCACCATTTTTGGAAATGTCTATTTATATATGTATATATATATATATATATATATATATATATATATATATATATATATATATATATATGTGTGCGGGCAATAACTTTCGAAAGAGTTAATTGATTTTGACGAAATTTGGTAGGCACGTTGAAATCCATCACCGCACGAAGCCTATTTAAAATGGGCTCAATCGGACCATTTTAAGGGTAGTTTTTAGGGGTTGAAAAATGTTTTTGGGCCCAAAAATGCCGAAAAAATTCTCAAAATCGTTTCAAAATTGAAATTTAACCTTTTAGTAACGATTAAAATGTGCTGCCGAAATTTGAATAAAATCGGCCCGACAGGACCGGACTTACAAATTTTATGAAAACACTAGTTTGCGGATAGTGCTTTACTTACTGAAGGGTGTATTTAATTTGGTACCGAGGTTGCATTGATAAAAATATTGAAATTAAGAAAAAAAATATTATTTTAAGGGATGTATTAAGGGGTTAAATTTTTTATTTTGTTCAAAAACAAACTCAAGTTTACATAATAAAGCCACAATGCCAGTATTAGCAAATACACTATATTGTCGGCAGGGTTTTGGCACTGCGACCCGAGTTTTTTTAAATTATAATTTATTTTTGCTTTTTAGTCCTGGAGATCCTGGTCAGGATAATGGGATAAACTTATGGAATTAGTGTATTGTCGTCGGTCCTTGATAAGTCGACAAAGTTTAAACTAAATCTGACCGTTCAAAGTTGGTCAAAATCAAGTTCAAAGAAGTCGGTTACAAACTGACAAACAAGCAAGCCCGCAAACATACAGGTGAAACTAATATAAGCGTGTTAAAAAATACATCTGAAATAAATTATAAAATCATGTTTCGTCCTAAAAAGGGTATACCACCAGATTAAATCACAGTGTAATTTTATTACAGTTGTGTTGAAATGAAATGTTTTACAGATTAAAAAATTTTCTTACAAAAAATCTATCTGAACTCTGAAAGTACTTATAGAAAAATAGCATTGGACATAAGCCACTATGTCTTGTGGTCACCGAACTAATGTGATATGCATTGATATTTTACATAGATTTGAAAATTATCGTAAACCGAGTATATTGTTTGAAACCGCATAGCCATTATTGTGGCTGCCGGGGGCCTCCTACAGGCTACTACACCTAAAAACCTATTTTTGTCCTATCCTCTATAAAATATCTGCTTTTCATACAAAGGGAAGTGTAGCCTAGTGGATAGCGTACTTGGTAGCGCAGCCTTTAGATTAGACGGTCGTGGGTTCGATTCCCACCTGCGCTCATGGATGTTTTGTGATGTTATTTAGTTTTAAGAAAGTTGTTATTTAGTGTAGTTGAAAGACGTTAATGACCTGAGATGTCGACGCGTCTATAATCTACAATAAATAAAAATGCTTTTCACACATGTATACCGGTCGTATAAAATGACCCATTACAGGCTGGTGGCGAAAAGCGGGCGGTACAGTAAGTTTATAAATAAAATGCATTAATAATTTAATGTTTTTTATTTTATATTAACCCAAGCTGGGTGCGAACTTGCGATCTTGTACACAACACAGAGACAGACCGTTGTTTTTACCAACGCGGCCACGGCCCCTCGAAGTGTGTCAGCGCTTACATAGCTACTTATAATGCAAAGTACTACCTAATGTCTACTTACTAATATAGTATTAGAAGTTAAATTTGCTACACAAGTAAAATGTCAAAAATATTGAAACTATTGGAAATGAAGACAAACTTACCTGCATAACCTTATAACTCTCCACGCATATAGCCATAGCAGCTGAGTGTGTTTTTTAAAAAATAATTAACCACATCTGAAGATGGCAACTCGTTGCTGAAACGCGTAGTATTAAATCACAAAAAGTCACAAGACGGACATAATACAAGGTATTTCCAATACTTAATTGTGTGTGTGTGTTTTAAAGACCACCAACAGCTAAGGTTATTTGGGCCTAGCACCAATTCATATTTTCAATTCATTTTTTTATTTCTAATACTTCATAATATTAATATAGATTTGTTCCAACCACTCTGAAAACCGTAATATTACCGTCATGCTCATGCGCAGTGGATAGAACGCGTTCCAACCGAACTTGTAATCGTTTGTGAACGATTCTTAAAGCGTTCCAACCGATTTTGTGATTGTTTGTGAATGGTTTCCGAACGATCATTTTGGTACATGAAACTGACATGCGCATTAAGCACTTTGTTACGTTTATCACTGTTCAATACCAACTGGAGACAGTTGTTTATTCATTTGTAATTTGTTTTATTTTTGTTTTGTCTCGTCTCTGTTCAAATACCTCTTTATTCTTCATTTGAGATTTGTTTTGTTTTTGCAAAATTATTAATTTAAATATTTGTATACAATATTATAAAAAATACAGTGTATATTCTAGGGCACAATTACATTTCAACTTGTGTGACATAATATCACAACTCGTCAATAATATAGGTACTTCATATACAATCTACTACTTGTCGAGCGTTTAAGTTTAAATATAATATCGTAAAGTCACACGAAATTAGTATAGGCACCTAAATACAAATGAAATGCTTAAATTCAGTTGCGGCGTTAGAGGGTGGGCCGGGTGGGGCGGGTGGTCCATGGCCCACCTTAAACTGTCTTGGTCCACCCTGGAATAATCCCCAATCTCTAGTTCATCTTTTAAATACGTTTTTAACCTTCGAAATGTCAACAATTTTTCTTGTAAATTCTATAGCAAGTACCTAATCTGGGTTAAAATTTTGACGAGCACTGAAATCTTGGGAACAAATGTTATTGGCCCACCTTCAGAACACCATGCCCAACTCTGGCCCACCCTAGCAAAAACTCCTAGCGTCGCCACTGCTTAAATTATTATTAAGTTAGCATTCCTGTTAGGATTATCCATCGAATTACGTAGCATTACAATGCAATACCAGTACCTAAAATTCAACTTATGTCACCGTCGGAATTCATTTATATTTTTTTAATAGTTATGCTGACTTTTAATTGAAGATATTGTAAATTATAGACGCTCGACAACAGAGGTAGACAGGAATGGCGATTGTGAAAAGGAAGAATTATATTATCCTTTTTTATTCCATTTTGAAATCGGTTCAATTTGTTTAAAATTATTCCTGTATGTGAAATTATCATTTTAATTAATGTACAGCGCTCTATAACATTTCTTCACTCTTACAATAGTTCAACACGGTGATAATATGTTCGATTCAATGAGCATCCCTGATTATAACACTTAAAAAAAATAATAATTAGAAATGACGGCGGATACCCGGGTACTCGATTTCGAATATAGTCACTCATGTTTCAAAATGTTTTGTAAAAGTAACGATTCTAATAATAAAAATAATAAAAACATTAAATGTTCAATATATAGAGGAGAGTGTGGTCCAGTGGTTAGCATCGCGGCCTCTGGATCAGACTGTCGTGGATTCGAATACCACCTCCACTCATGGATGTTTTGTGATGTAATTTAATGTACCTAATCAAGACGCGTCTATAATTTACAATAAATAAAATGTTCAATAACTTGAAATGTTGTAAACTGTAGTACGCTCCTCTGCGCTTAGTAGAGCAGCTCCTACCGGATAAGTATTTTTATCGTTCTAATAAAATTTCAGTATTGTGGAAAGAAAATGGATGTGTGCTTATGACTACACGACAGAAGTGAAAACTTCAGATTTTCTAATTTTTGGTGTCACCTATTATAGCGCATTTATGAGCTAAAAATAATTTATTACTAAAATACTAAAATTGTATTTTTAATTAATTTCACCTTGGTTTCAGAAAAATTATACTTATTGCCACAAAAAGACTATAACAAAAATAAAAAAATATATAAATAAATATCATGTAGAATTTAGAAAAAAAACGCCAAAAATTCTACGCTGCCATCAGGTCTCGAACCCAGGTTCCTATGAATAGAACGCTAAGACGTAACCAACTGCGCTATGAGTGGAACTGTGTAGACGGCCGTTTTTATGATATAAGTATGTTGCGAATTCTTACGGTCAGATTGCGAACGGTGAGGTTGCGAACTCTTACGGTTATTTGCGAACGCTTCACGTTATTTCAGTACCCAAGCAAAAAGTGCCTAGCTTCAAAAATATAAAGAGGTAAAAAGTAATTTGTATATCTACAAAAAGTATTAACATACCTTTCTGGTTTCTTGCAGGGAATAAATAAATATCGGATATCCGATAATTAGTGGGTAAAAACCAAGTAATCGATTCGGGTACAAAAATCACGAGTTACGTCATTCCTAGCACATAATATATAAAAATAGATGACGTCATCATCGATATCAAAAGGATATTATTTGAACACTTTATAGTCGCGTTATAACGAGTTACCTTGTTCATCAGAAATTATTAAAGGGAAATATAGATAGAAATCAGTCACTTGAGATTGCTGGAAGGCACTTCACTTCAAACAGAACTCTCTTAAAGCGGCGGCGCATTGCTATATCATTCACCAGACACACTTCCAGCTTTATGCTACAAGATTTTCCATTGATATATCAGTCAGCGTTACCAGTGTAATGATTTTTACACTAAAACTGGTTGTTTAATTACTTTTACAGAAATACATATTTAGTGAAGTAGTTGAACTTTTAAGTGAACATTTTTAGTATTGTATTGTGTATTGTGTTTTAAAGACCACCAACAGCTAAGGTTATTTGGGCCTAGCACCAATTCATATTTTCAATTCATTATTATTTTTTTTTTTTTATATTAAATTGAAAATCCAATTGACACTTTTACCAGCTCTCGGGCTAGAACCCAAAAACTGGGGACTTGTAATAGAGGAACCATAGCAACGCCATGTGAACAACAGCGCCGCTACACTCTCGGCTATTCTCAAGCCCGAACATTTTTAGCCTTATTTTTTACTTCCCACCTCTACTATGGTAGGGAAGTAATGGATTTAGACCGAAAAAAATATTTCGAGATTTTAACAGATTTCACGTTTTGAGACCCTAGCAATCGTTTAAGATCATTTTCTGACTGATGTCTGTATATGTGTGTGTGTGTGTATGTGGTCAATTTTTCGCCTTCGATATCTTAAGAACGGAACAACATACGGCCATGCCGACTGTTCTATTGTGTTTATCAGCCTTTAACTTAGATCTGATTAGATTTTGAGTCAAATCGGTTCAGTGGATATTCAGATATTCAGAAACATATAGGTAAAAAAAATATAAATGAATTC
Organism: Mongoloraphidia duomilia; assembly: GCA_039654895.1. Classification (NCBI taxonomy): domain Eukaryota; kingdom Metazoa; phylum Arthropoda; class Insecta; order Raphidioptera; family Raphidiidae; genus Mongoloraphidia; species Mongoloraphidia duomilia. The sequence goes on from CM077524.1 coordinate 35,406,364, forward strand.
TAGATGTTATAATATGAAAAAAATGTAAATATTTTTTTTCTCTAAAATGTATAGTTTTCGAGAAAAAAAATATTTTACTAAAAAAAATAAAAATTGTACGTAAATCAAGGTAACCATGATTTTTGCTATATTAAGCTAGCCCTCAGTAGATCACAAAACAAAAAAGAGGGCCATGCTTTTTTCAAAGAATCAAAAATTAAATTGTGTTTTAAAGACCACCAGCAGCTAAGGTCAAAGAATAAAAAAAAAGAGTGTTTATTTTTTGCAAATATTTACTAGGTGGGAAGTATAGGACTGGTCATCAGTCGAATTTTTTTTGTTCGGTTACGCATGTCGAGGTCATGTCACGTTCGATCGAAGTGATTGACCAGACCAGCACTTATCGAAAATCAGCGACGTTTATGTTCATAGCTATAGATAGATATATAGATAGATAGATAGATAGATATTTATTTGATGACAGTCGACACTGACAAAATGTATGTGACTTAATCCCATGGCAAACCAAATAAAACTACAGGTTACAAAACTTTATTCACTCTTTCGAATCATTTTTCCAACTTTTTCTGAATCATTAATTAAACTGAGTGTTTAATTACCAAAATGTCGACAAAAGCAGATTGTAGTGACAGTACAATAGTCTTCAGGCAATTATTGTGTCAAGAAAATAATTTTTAATATTTCTTGAAGTTTTTTTGTATTTTTCGTCGACCTGTCAAAAATATACCTAGGTCTCTTAATATTTTTTTTACATTAACCCTTTGACTGCTCCAGACGTATATATATGATTACCTGAGTTACTGCTCCAGCCGTATATTTACGTTCGGGCTGGAAAAAATACTTATAGCGATAAACTTCTACCGTCGTATATATACAAGCAACGCCTACCAGATCATACTGGCCAATCCGGAAGTTTTTTGCGATTAACCGCAGAATTTTTTTTACAGCGATAAACTGCTACCGCCGTATATATACGCACAACGCCTATTAGAACACCAATTCTGAACTTTGTTTTGATTTTTTTTTAAGTCAATGCGTATGTACACGTGTTTTACACGTGTATACATGCACTGACTGTTCTGTTTTTGATAAAAATATATATTTTAAACAAAAAACACAAAAAAAACAATTTGATATGATTTGACGGGATTTAGCTTCATTATTTTACCCCACTGATAACAACAGTGAACTGCTCCAGACGTATCTATACGGAACAGCCGAAAAAATTGCGCACACAGCATGCACTCTCGTAAAATAAATGCGCAGTGAAAAGGTTAAGGAAAGGAAACTGCATGTATTGCAAACACCAAATTATCTAGGAATCTGTCTGTCACAATTCGAACCTTGCTCATACCCTGTAGCCCTACTATTAATTTTTGTCTCCGTTCCAACTGTGTTAGGTCAGTGGTTGAGACAAGTTTAGGTACGCAAAGTTACTAATGAGATTTTAACAACTGAATCAAAGTTGAGAGAATTGGTTCCAATCGTAACTATTCACCAATTAGTGAGAATGATTAAATTAAAGGTGGATATGTTTTTGACGACATTTTATCGTCGGAATGTGATCTCTGCTTACAGGACAATAATATTAATTAATAAATAATCAGGGCCAGATTTAGGGGAGGGCAACCGGGGCTACAGCCCCGGGGCCTCCACAATAGAGACTTCGGAAAAAAAAATTCTCTGAATTCTCGGTTATTAAATTTTGTCGTTGAAAATATGCTAAATCGCGTTAATAATTTTAATAAGTAATCATGAGGAAATGTTTTTTGACTTCCACTGCACAATAATTACGTGGTTTTGGCATTTCGATGAGTAAACGCGGTAAACGTGCCGTGCTTTCTCTCCTGAGCATTGAAAGTGATTTACTTCGGGAACTGGATTTCAGCGAAATCATCAACAATTTTTCGGCGAAAAAAGCTCGGAAGGTTCCGTTCGTTAACGCTAAAATTTAATTTCAGATAATTATTGTTTCCGATTATATTTATATGTTTGTTAAATAATAAAAGAATCTATACTTGGTTTCACAATAAATTATTTATTGGAAAACTCGACTGAAAAAAATTGTCCACTTTATTTGGAAAATAATTTGGGACCAGGGGGCCTCCACTCCTTTGTTGTCCCGGGGCCTCCAGACCTCTAAATCCGGCATTGTAAATAATTAATATCCATATTAGTGTAGACACATTTTTCTTCATCGAGGAATTTTTTATTAATCATAAGTTTTAATTTGTAGATATACTTTGTTTTCACGTTTTCTACACTGTTTCAGCAGTATAATATAGACGGAATAAAGTTACTATACAGGGTCTTCAAAGTTAAGTCGGCACTATTGCTAACTTCGTTATTTTTGGATCTACAAAGTCGGTTAAATTAGCAAACTATAAGAAGTATTTTTTCCGGTGAATAAAACGATGAAAACAGAAAAACAGTTGAATATCGCGTTTTTGAGTTTTATCAAAAATTTCTATTTTTTTAAATGATACACCCGGTATACAATATTCACAATCGATAGACAGTTGAATTCTGAACAAAAAGTGTCCCATAGTCTTCTGTCCTTATGTCAAAAATGACTAAGTTAATAATGATTTTTCAAATTCAAATTAAAGGTAGCTGTGTTAGTGGCAGCTTTGGCTCACCATAAAATAGAAAGTGACAAGAATATCCATGAGGAGAAAAATATCGTTTATTTCAAATTATTCTATAACTTGGAAGAAAACAAAATTCAAATAAGATTCTCAAAAACATCACCCTCTTGGTCCAAGCATTTTGTAGCCCGCTTGCAACACTCCTAGTGACTCTGACAATCATAACTCGAAAACGCGATGCTCAATTGTTTTTCTGTTTTCATCGTTTTATTCAGCGGAAAAAATACTTCTAGTTTGCTAATTTAACCGATTTTGTAGATCCAAAAATAACGAAGTGCCGACTTAACTTTGAAGACCCTGTATATCTGTCTATTTAGTCTTTTTTCTCTATAGTCTAAGGTTATCACTCGTAGATACAAAACTGCAGGTACTAAGACCACGTAAGCAAGTAATAAACCATTGCAACAGCACAGGTGCAGTCCTTTTAAAATGTTATCAAAATATATGGCCAATATATTTCACGAATACCGATTTTAAAGTAATGGCAGACCAGATATCACATTTGATATTATTTTCAAAAGACACCAGTCGCAATGCCGTCAAAATAATGTATTTGCTAATATTTACTTGCATTTGTTATATATTTAAATTAATACATCCCTGTAGAGGACAGTGTGGTCCAGTGGTTAGCGTCGCGGCCTCTGGATCAGACTGTTAAATAATTGTACTCAGTCAAGTTTCAAAACATTTAATTTACAAAAATTTAACTTAAAATACAAATTAGGTTTAACAAAAATGTGTTTTCGACTACAAACTTGAATGTTGAATGAATAATTTTACATTGATTTTAAGACGATAACTTGTAATAATTACATAATAGTTGTAATAAAATGCGAACATAAAGGCAGATTTACAAAAATAATTAAGGAAAATAAACACAAATAAATGCAATCCATTACTAAATAAAAATCATTGTTGATCTTGCAACATGCCGCCCGCCTTGAAAGTTGGTCAGTCGGCTTTCAAAATAGGTAGTGGGTACAGTTTTGACGCTGGCCTTTTAATGTTTCCATGACACGTCTTGACCGTTGCCACTCGTACGACACCGTCGGAGCCTGGGTGAATTTTCACAATGCGTCCTAGACTCCATTTCGTGGGTCCGATGGTCTCGTCGCACAGGAGTACCATTGTGCCAATTTCCAAATTCTGCAGACTTGAATCACGCCATTTGACACGTTGTTGCAGCGTATGTAGATACTCGGTTGACCACCGTTGCCAAAACTGTTGAAGCAATTGTTGCATTCGCTGCCATCGTGATAAGCGGTTGGCGCTGATGTCGCCTAAGTCAGGCTCCCAAATGGCTGCTGGTGAGTCTCCTAATAGGAAGTGACCTGGGGTTAAGGCTGACAGGTCATCAGGATCTGAGGATAAAGGCGTGATGGGTCGGGAATTTAAGCATGCTTCAATTTGTACTAATAAGGTATACATTTCTTCAAAAGTTAATAACGTACCTGAACTGATGCGTTTTAAATGAAATTTTAGAGATTTTACTGACGCCTCCTAGAGGCCTCCAAAATTTGGAGCACGTGGAGGAGAAAAATGCCAAACAATAGATTCGTCTAGTAAATAATTTTTGATTTTAGTTTGTTGTGAATGAGTTGTTATTGAATTTTGTATTGCCATCAATTCTCGATTCGCACCTACAAAATTTGTGCCGTTATCTGAATAGATGTGCTGACATTTTCCACGGCGAGATATGAAACGTTTAAGAGCGTTAATAAAAGCATCAGACGTTAAATCACTTACTAATTCAACGTGTACTGCTTTGGTTGAAAAACAAACAAAAATTGCTGCATATGCCTTAATCGGAATCTTACGACGTGTGTTGGATTGTAAAATTTGAAACGGGCCGCAGTAATCAACGCCACAATTTAAAAATGGTTTTGCCGGTTGTACACGATGCAACGGCAGATCACCCATTGGTGGTTGATTGAACGTTGCTTTGGCCTTAAAGCATGTTAAACAATTTTTGACAGTATTTTTTGCCATTTGACGACCGTTTATCGGCCAGTAACGCAATCTAACATTCGCTAAAAGTCCTTGCGGACCGACATGTAAGTGTTGAATGTGTTCATGTTTAAAAATTAACTCAGTTAATCTGTGTTTTGATGGAAGTATTATTTGGTGTTTTTGATCAAAAGACAAATTCGAGTGTTTTAAACGACCGCCTAATCTTAAAATACCTGTGTGATCAATAAATGGAGTCAGACTGAATAATTTACTTTTGTGGTTCACCTTGCCAATCCTTTGTAGATCTTCAAATTCTTGAGAAAACTCTTGTTGCTGAGCGACTTTCACAAGAATTAACGTTGCTCTATTGAGTTCTTCTATAGATAGCATAGTGTCCCGGCTTCGAAATTGAATCGATTGGCGTGCATTGTTACTAAATCGAAGTACGTAAGCTATCACATGCTGAAGCTTTCTAAATGAAGAGTATCGACTGAAAATATTGAAGTTTTCGACAACAGCAGCTGACATTATCATCTTTCTACGCTCAGGAACATCATCAAGTGTAGGCAAATCAGTATCTAAGAGAGGAACTTCTAATTGTTGTAACCAAGGAGGTCCTGACCACCAAAGATCTGCGGATAGCAAACGGTTAGGAGACAAACCGCGAGACAGAATATCTGCAGGATTCTCCTTTGACCGGACGTGTCTCCAAATCCATTGAGGTGATGCTGCTTGAATTTCAGTCACTCGGGTTGCTATGAAAGGTTTCCACTGACCTGGAGAATTGCTGATCCAGGAAAGCACGATTTTTGAATCTGTCCAACAGTATATATTATCTGCGGAAATTTGTAGTGCTTGAATCGTTTTTTTAACAATCGTGTTAAAAGTAAGGCTCCACAAAGTTCGAGGCGAGGCAATGTGGTTTTCTTTATAGGAGCCACACGTGACTTCGAACATATGAGTTGTGTGTTGATGTTTTTGGAATTTCGTATACGAACATAAATGCAAGCACCGTAAGCGACTTCAGACGCATCACAAAATGCATGAATCTGTAGAACGGAATCTTTAAATGAATCAAATATAAAACGGGGAATACAAACATTTGATAGGAACGGTAGCTGATTCCTGTACGAAGTCCATGTATCTTGCAATTCTACAGGAAGAGGTTTGTCCCAGTCTAAATTATGCTTCCACAGCTGCTGAAGAAATATTTTCAATGTAACAATTGCTGGAGCAATGAGACCAAGAGGGTCGAAAATTTTTGCAATGTCTGAAATAACTGTACGTTTTGTAATTTCTTTGGCAATTTGATTATTGAACATAAATACCTTGTACTGGAATGCGTCTTGAGATGGATTCCACCATAGACCCAAAGTTTTTACAGTGTGATCGGCATCTAGACTGACGGAAGACTTGCCTTCTAACATTTCTTGTGGCAAATCTTTCAATAATTGTTGATTGTTACTGGACCATTTACGCAAATGAAAACCAGCCTTGTTGAAAATTGATATAAGTTGATCCTTGATGATTTGGGCGCCTTCAAGTGTGTCACTGCCGGTCAAAAGATCATCGACGTAAAAATCGCGTAAAATGATTTGTGATCCTTCGGGAAAATCTATTTGCTCTTCATGAGCTAGTTGGTGTAAGCAACGAATAGCCGTAAATGGCGCAGAAGAAGTTCCATACGTCACAGTCGTAAGCCGATATATTTGTATTGGGCGATGAGTATCTTCTCTCCAGAGAATCCGTTGAAAATCATTATCCGGAAATTTAATTTGAATTTGGCGATACATTTTTGCAATGTCTGCATTCAAAGCGAATCGATGTGTTCGAAACCTTACCATGATCGAAAATAAATCTTGCTGTATTGTAGGCCCAACTAAAAGTGCATCGTTTAGAGAAAAACCAGACGAAGTCTTGCATGATCCGTCAAAAACTACTCTGAACTTACTTGCAGAATCAGACTCTTTCATTATGGCATGGTGTGGAAGATAAAATTGCCCCTGTTGTTCAGTAAAATTATCTAGAGTTGATACAAGTTCCATATGACCAAGTGAAAGATATTCCTTCATGAATTGTGTGTATTGCTCTTTCAATTTTGAATCAGTCTTAAAACGTTTTTCAAGATGATCGAATCGTCTTATTGCTGTTGGCAAAGATTTTCCTAAAGTGACAGTTGTACGGAATGGAAGCTTAACGATGAAAGAACCAGTAGCATCGCGTTTTGTATTCTTGATGAAATGTTCTTCACAGTATTGCTCGTCGGTGGTCATTGCAGATGATTGAAAATGGCAATCTTCTAATTGCCAGAACTTAGTTAACTGGAAATCTAAATTTTCCTGCGGTGAACACATTGCAACATTGTTATTTATTTGAAGACATGCTGACTGATTGAAAGATGTTTGACCTGACACTATCCATCAAAGTTTAGTTTCTCGAAGCAATAATTGCGAATTATTGCATAACCTTAGCGTGCTATTTGCTAATAAATCCCAGAATACGTCTGCACCCAACAGTATATCAATTTTTCTTGAGATGTGAAATGCTGGGTCAGCGAGTTGAATGTGAGGCGGAATTATAATAGAATTGACATTTATATTGCAATTAGGAAGATCTTGAGTGATTTTATTTAGAACATAACAATTCAAATTGATCTTATAATCACTGTAACGAGAGATTATAGTTACTTGTGCAGAATGATTGACTTGTGAACATGATTGATTTATTCCAAACAATGGAATGTTTACCTTAGATTTGTTGAGACCTAAAGATTGACATAGACTCTCACTTATGAATGAAGATTGTGAGCCACAGTCTAATAATACTCTACAAATACGCACATTACCGCGAGCATCTAAAATGTTAACTATAGCTGTGGCTAAAATTATATGTGATGAATTGTTTGAATGATTGTTTATAGAATGAGTGTCACTAGTAGTAGTTTGTTGTAAGCCTTCTATGGCTGGTGATGTTAAATTACCCGGATTAGATTTTGGTTTAGCGTCTAAATGAAGAATTGAATTGTGCGTACCGTTACAAATTTTACAAGAGCCAGATTTGCATTCACTGGCTTTATGCGTTGGTCTTAAACAATTGAGACACAATTTTAACCTTTTTACATTAGCGATTCTTTGGGAAACATTTAGAGAAAGAAATTCCTTGCAATGATACAAGGCATGAGATTGTTTACAAAAATAACAGGTTGGGTGTGATGCTAAATGAGTTACAGACCCATCCCTTTGTGAATTATTAGCTCTGTTAAAGGATCTGGAGTTTCCCTTATTGTTGCAATTATTATTCTGAGAACAATCGGTGGTTGCCTCTAATACTCGACATCTTTGATTAATGCATTTAATCAAATCGTCAACAGTTCCAAATTCATCTGCATCTTTAGATCGCAAATATACTTCCCAATCCTGTTTAGTAGCAATATCAAGTTTGGAAGTAACCAAATAAATAATCAAGGCATCCCATTTGTCGACTGGTAAGCCTAATGCAGTTAATGACCTTATATTACGCGACAAATTATCTGATAAATTTCTAAATGATGCAGCTGAATCTTTCACAACATTGCTCATTTCAAATAAAGAATTTAAGTGAGTTTGAATTATAACTCTTTTATTCTGGAATCGCTCCGTAAGCAGCTTCCACGCTATTTTATAATTTGTAGATGAAATTTGTAACGATTGAATTACATCAGCGGCAGAACCCTTAACAGATGACATTAAATAATGAAGTTTTTGAACGTCTGATAAGGTGTCGTCAGCGTCAATTAACGATAAAAACTTATCATGGAATGGCAGCCAGTTATCGTACGAGCCGTCGAATGTTGGCAATACAATGGTAGGCAATTTAACCCTAGGCGCCTGACTTATAATTTGAGAAGATGTGTTAAGATCTATTGCAGGTGTTTTAGAATCGATAAAATTTTGAATTGACGCCATAATATCAAAATAATTTTTCTCAAATAATTCACGTTCTTGTAATTGAGTATCACTTTGATCTTGATATTCAATTTGGGATTGAATATTTTCGAAATCAGACCACATCGACTCAAATTTCGATAAACGAAGCTTCAATGGCAATATATCTTCACCGGTGAAAAATTGAAAATAATTTTTCATACGCGTTAGTTGGCCTTTAATTTGGCCTCTCTTGAATATCAGTGCAGCGAGATCGTTTGACATAGCCATTTTAAACGCAAAAGTTCAGTACAATGATAAAAATATTATGTAATTAGTAATGAATTACGAAATATCAAAATTTTGTCTAATTTGAATAGATTTAAATAATAAACTGAAGCGTGCTAATGTATTTGAATGAACGATAAAGGATTTTTGATGACTCACCAAAATGCAGAATTTTATGCCTGATACGGAACTGTAGAACAGCGGTAGATTATGAATGATCCAATGGTTGATCCAATAGCCATAAAACCGAGTTCTCCCTGGTTTCGGCACCAAATGTTAAATAATTGTACTCAGTCAAGTTTCAAAACATTTAATTTACAAAAATTTAACTTAAAATACAAATTAGGTTTAACAAAAATGTGTTTTCGACTACAAACTTGAATGTTGAATGAATAATTTTACATTGATTTTAAGACGATAACTTGTAATAATTACATAATAGTTGTAATTAAATGCGAACATAAAGGCAGATTTACAAAAATAATTAAGGAAAATAAACACAAATAAATGCAATCCATTACTAAATAAAAATCATTGTTGATCTTGCAACACAGACTGTCGTGGGTTTGAATTCCGCCTCCGCTCATGGATGTTTTGTGATGTCATTTAGTTTTAAATCTGTTGTTAGTTAATGTAATCAAGACGCTAATAACCTAAGTTGTCGACGCGTCTATAATTTACAATAAATAAATATATCCCTGTGTGTAGATTTTGTTAAAATTTTAGGAGTACTCACCTATGTTTTAAATTTTAGGTACTAAAAAGTTTTTTTTATAATTCCAATAATTTTTTCGGTATTTTTTCTGTAGAAATTTTATAGTCTCGCCATCCGACCAACGTCAATAGTGTATCTGTCTATATACTACGTATTGGAAAATATACTAACAAATAAAATTGTTTCTGTTAAAATTTACACGCGGCTCGTTTAATCTTTATAAATAAATGTTTATCGGGAATCTTTATTGGAACTAAATCTGCTTTCTCACATAAAATATCCTACAAACATAATAATATAACACTATGCTTTTATAAAGTGATACAATGTTATTCTTTAGCAACTTTATAGAAATTTATCGTTACAAACACGCAGTGGCGGCAAATTCCTCTTCGTAAATATCCGTACATAAATACAATATTATACAAAGATGGTCAAATTATCGCTACTACAATACCTATAATATAAAAATTAAATAATGTTTTCGTTTCAAAAATAATTCAGTGATTGACTTGAAAATTGGATTGATAATAGCTGAGTGCTTCCCGAGTGACGTAAGCTATACAGAGTGTCCCTTTCCCCAGAATATCTTGGATTTATCTTATTTGCCAAAGCTTACCTGTAGGAATTGCTATCCGGAAAACCGGATCCGATCATTTGACTGTCTTCTGGATCCAGCACCAGCTATCCGGATTCGGTCCATATTTCGGTAAACCCGTAAAAAATTGCGCGAAAATTACGTGTTTTTGTACAAAATACTTACGTGAAAAAGTCTTGTTTGGAAAAAAATTATTTTATAGATAGGTAGGTACTTAAAAAGATTTTTTTGATTTTTTTTAGAATGAAAATAATAAATAATAGTCGATAATAGTAATAGATACAGCGATTTTTTTTTCGTTTTCTACGTAAATGCGAATTGTATATTCTTTAAAAACATTATGCTATTTATTATTTAACAAACAATCGGAAATATCGGACCCTCTCCTCAATTGGATCATTTTCTATGATGCAAAAAATAAATTTAAAAAAATTTATTGAAAATCTAATGCCGAATCCTGGTACCATAACGAGCTTGAGAGCTGTAGTCAGTAACGTATTAGGCATCTGAAAGCCTCTCTAAAAAATAAAAGTTTTTTGTAACCCACACATTTTTTAAGGTCCCTAAAATACTGAGGCCCCAAACGAGCGTTTATTACGCCTCCACAGACTCTCGTAATTTTCAATGCATAATCTTAACTGTTTCTGAACACAGCGTACCATTACATAAACATTTATAATAAAATATTATTAAATAACTAACTGATTTTTTACACGCATCATTAAATATTCACAGAATAATAAGGTTGGTCTTATGTATAATGAAATTAATTCCTTTTGTTGTTAGATCGGAAGAAGTACATTAGAGTCAATTGTCGTGTAGAAAGAGAGCTACAAATATATAACTCTATCTCTTACAGAGAGTTGTGTGTATGTAAGTCCCGTTCTAGACTCTAGAGACTTACTTATACGCGCTCGATACTTCAAAGAGATTAATCACCCGACAGCAGACCGGCCAGTAAGAAGAACTATGTACATATCAAACGGGAACGATTCTGCTAGTCCTTGCTACAAAAATAGCAAGATATTTGTAGCAACTTGCTACAGTATTACTCGTTTTCTAAAGAGTATCTTTATCCAATTTATTTTCCTTAACTATAAAAGCCGCTCCACACTTCACGCGAGATCCTCGCCGAGATACTCGCCGAGAATTTCGGCAAGAACTGTCCTGGGTCAACACTCGCATAAGGTTTTCTACACAGTTTGCACGCACACCTATTCTCGCGTTCTCGGCTCCTTTGTCTCGAGCCAAAAACCAACAAAAATCGGAGAACAAGGAGAAAACCTGCGAAGAATATGTGAATCGGCTCCACGATCTCACGAGATTCTCGCGTGAATGTGGAGCGGCCTTTAGATTGCAAAACTGAATAGGTATATTGTTATTAAACAAGGTTTTTTTTTATTTAATATGCAATTTAAGATAGGGAACCTATCAGGCGCGAAGCATCCACAACCCTCCCATTTCCCAATCCCAACAAATAACAACTTACTTAAGTCTCTCCCTCGAGCCCATACAAATATTAGTGTCCCTGAAAAAATATTGCCAGTCCTCGCCTGGAACCTATACTCAAAAATTCTTCATAACGACGCTATACAATGTCGGTGCACCCGCCAACAAGTAGGCAGTCCACCGCTTTTGGGAAACTGACTATTGTGTGGCGTATCGTATGTGTGTTTTTGAGACCACCAACAGCTAAGGTTGTCTAGCACCAAATCATATTTTCAATTCATTATTACTTCCCACCTCTACTATGGTAGGGAAGTAATGGATTCAGTCCGAAAACAATATTTCGAGATTTTAACAGATTTTCACGTTTTGAGACCCTAGTAATCGTTTAAGATCATTTTCTGACTGATGTCTGTATGTGTGTGTGTGTGTGTGTATGTGTGTGTGTGTGTATGTGTGTATGTGGTCAATTTTTCGCCTTCGATATCTTAAGAACGGAACAACATACGGGCATGCCGATTGTTCTATTGTGTTTATCAGCCTTTAACTTAGATCTGATTAGATTTTGAGTCAAATCGGTTCAGTGGATCCTGAGATATTCAAAAAAACGTCCTCAATGTCACGTATTAACATAGGTAAAAAAAAATATAAATGAATTCTAGATGTTATAATATGAAAAAAATGTAAATATTTTTTTTCTCTAAAATGTATAGTTTTCGAGAAAAAAAATATTTTACTAAAAAAAATAAAAACTGTACGTAAATCAAGGTAACCATGATTTTTGCTATATTAAGTTAAGATCACCAAACAAAAAAGAGGGCCATGCTTTTTTCAAAGAATAAAAATTAAATTGTGTTTTAAAGACCACCAACAGCTAAGGTTATTTGGGCCTAGTCAAAGAATAAAAAAAAAAAGAGTGTTTATTTTTTGCAAATATTTACTAGGTGGGAAGTATAGGACTGGTCATCAGTCGAATTTTTTTTTTTAATAATAAACTGAAAATCCGATTGATACTTTTACCAGCTCTTGGGCTAGAACCCGGGAACAGGGGACTTGCATAAGAGGAACCATAGAAACTCCATGTAAACAACAGCACTGCTACACGCTCGGCCATTCTCAAGCCTCGTGTGGTGTATCTTAACTTATTGTAAAGATGCATCGACAACTTAGGTCATTAGCATCTTGATTACATTAAATAACAACTCATTTAAAACTAAATGACATCACAAAACATCCATGAGCGGAGATGGGATTCGAACCCACAACAGTCTGATCCAAAGGCCGCGACGCTAACCACTGAACCACACTTTCCTCCGTGTGGCGTATCGTAAATGACCACTGAGCCACCATTTTGCCACAGAACCAACGGTGGGTTACCAAGAGTATCGACTACTTGTAGCATCGTTAATAGGCGTTTCCGATTCGAATCTCAAATGGCTTGTCTAGTCACCTTCTAGAAGTTTTGCAACTCAAAGCAAAAATGCTTAATTTTTATCATATTATATTATTATAGCAATGCTGTCCAACATTAGCAGAATAGAGTTCAATATGTATAAGCTCGACGGCACGGCGCGATCTCTGCTCCCCGCATGGAGATACGGCAGCACGTACCGTGGCCTTGGAGAAAACTGCCGCATGCCGGCGGCTGACTGGCTCTTAGCTCTACCGTAGCATTCTTCGTAGTGCCAGGCCGGAGATTTCACTTTAAAATGTTCTGGTTATGGCCGTCTTTATATTTATGGAAATTAGAAAATGATGGAGTAATCGCATTTGATGATTTCACGTGAAATTACTCCTCTATCTGTAATTTTAATTCCTTGCAAGATTTTTTGGATATTTCTTTGATTCCTAGACAGGAGAGTGCGTTTACAGAAGTCTTGTGTGTTTGTTGGTTTCGGCATTACTCGTAAACAGCTGAACCGATTTTGATGAAACTTGGCACACTAACCAAATTTAACACGATCAAATCCCTTGTAACTTGAAAACATTGGTACAGGCGAGCTAGATGATTTTGAAATCGTAGAAAAATTTCAAATACAGTCTCAAGTTGCGTGTTGCAAATCTGTAAATGAGACCTTTGTAGCTGCTCTGGCTTGTTCTAACGAAGAACGCTGTGGTTCCACTCATTCCGTTGTCTTAACGGCTGGTATAGCAACTCAAATTATACAGAATTGTTCAAAAATTACGCTGAGAATTCAGAAAGTATTATCCTTAAAAAGTGAATATCTTTTTATAAATTTCTCTTAAATCTAATTACCAAGTTATTAATTTTTAAATTTCGTCTTTTTCTTCGTTTACGCTATCATTATCATCATCATCATCCACGTCCATGTTGATCTAGCAAGATTAAAGAAGATGATGCCATCCTGCACGCCGTATTTATGTCCACTAAGGAAGGAATCTTGCGACGGGTCGAACATCTTGTCGTTTGGGCAAAAGTGTGCATCCAAGTTGAAACGACGACAGCATAGTTGTGAATGAAAAAGATGGCGACGGAGACAACATGAACGTGAATGAGGATTACAGCGTTGATGAGGACGAATGAATAATGAATAACTTGGTAACTACTCTCCAAAGATAAAAACAGTGAAAAGTTTTTCAGTTACAAATTTTACAAGGAATGCATAGCCAAATCCTGGATATTACTTTTGGGTCATTCTGTCCATAGTGGATAATGACCAACATGAACGTGGATAACGACGACGACAACGCAGGCAGGGACGAAGAAGAACTAAATAGTGAACAGTAGCTTAATAATTACTCTTCAAAAACAAAATTGGAAAAAGCTTTTCAATTATTCCAATTTCTTTCAGAAAATCTGACCTTACATTATAACCACAAAATACATTCAATTCTTTTATAAGAGTGTTGTTGTAGAATTTTAATTTGATCCTGTTCAAAAAATAATAATTGATAGTTTGAAATGTTATTTTTTCTATAAATTATACAAACATTTTCACGTATAGTTTTTTCAAAATGTAGCTTAATTACGATCAATTTGTACAGATCTAATTGTTTCTATGAGTATACGTTAATGTCCTAAAATATAATATCAACCTCAAACTTTCCTTAGGTTTGTAAAACCTATGATTATTTGGTCACAATATAAAATCATCGTCAACCAAGACAATTCGTTATGCAACCTCGCATAATTCACAAAAAGAACATGTCAAAATAATAAGGGTCACTTTTGATACATTCTGTGTAACAACATTATTTCTCTTAACGTAACTCAGCCCAGACTGTTATAGTCCTGAGTGTACTGTGTAAGCCGAGATGGCATTTTGACTGACAAAGAGCCTGCTTCACCGCTGCAATGTACGTAAATGAGGTTAAGTCACGCATTCCATTCTTCTAGTTCTGTACATCTAATTCCCTCTACAACATCTGAATTATATGTTCATTTAGGTACCTATCTATCCCACATACTATGCCATCCACAAAAATAACCGTTCGAATAGTCTGCTCCATTTCACGTGCCATATAGTCCTTCAGTATGGACTATTTGAACAAACTAGACGAGAATCTAAAAATTCGACTGATGACCAGTCCTATACTTCCCACCTAGTAAATATTTGCAAAAAATAAACACTCTTTTTTTTATTCTTTGACTAGGCCCAATTAACCTTAGCTGTTGGTGGTCTTTAAAACACAATTTAATTTTTATTCTTTGAAGAAAGCATGGCCCTCTTTTTTGTTTGGTGATCTACTGATGGCTAACTTAATATAGCAAAAATCATGGTTACCTTGATTTACGTACAATTTTTATTTTTTTTAGTAAAATATTTTTTTTCTCGAAAACTATACATTTTAGAGAAAAAAAATATTTACATTTTTTTCATATTATAACATCTATAATTCATTTATATTTTTTTTTACCTATGTTAATACGTGACATTGAGGTCGTTTTTTTGAATATATCAAGATCCACTGAACCGATTTGACTCAAAATCTAATCAGATCTAAGTTAAAGGCTGATAAACACAATAGAACAATCGGCATGCCCGTATGTTGTTCCGTTCTTAAGATATCGAAGGCGAAAAATTGACCACATACACACACACATACACACACACATACACACACACACACACACACACACACACATACAGACATCAGTCGGAAAATGATTTTAAACGATTGCTAGGGTCTCAAAACGTGAAAATCTGTTAAAATCTCGAAATATTGTTTTCGGACTGAATCCATTACTTCCCTACCATAGTAGAGGTGGGAAGTAATAATCCAAAATTTGTACAGAAAACAAGTAACAACCGTCTGTATAATAGCACAAACTGATAATATACAATTTAAAGTAGACATTTTCATAACGATAAGTCGCCATTTTACTTCCATGTTCCTTAAGGAAATGGAAGTATATTGATGGAGTCGAAAAATCGTATCCGAAATAAGGTCATATTCTGAATATCACCCTCAAAACATGCGATTTTTCGCATGGTGGCTGTTAGTGGATGTGGAATTTTCTTTCGTTTTTAGGGCCAGTAGCTGTCACGGTTATCTTGGCCCGGATCAATTCATGTTTTCAATTTGTCAATATCTATTTATATATATATATATATATATATATATATATATATATAATTTTTATATATAATTTAAAAAAATATTTATTATCTAAAGCTCACTACAAATTGAACGAGTTTTTATAATTTTTTTTTCTGTTCGACACTATTTATGTACATTTGTACTAATCAAATAAAGACATCTATCTATCTATAAGTCAATGTGTGGGTGTTTTTATATGTGTGTGTATGCTATTTATGGACTCCTTTCGCCCGAGTGAAAAAGTGATCTCCGAAACCACTCATCCGATTGTGATGAAGTTTCTGAATTATAAAATTGTCCGATTCGGTTTCGCCCGAGTAAAAAAAGTGATCTCAGAAACTACTCATCCGATTGCGATAAAACTTTAATGAGTTGTTATGCTCACTACCGAGGTTTCTGTAGATTCATAAATTCTTAGCACCCGGGCAAAGCCGGGCGGAACCACTAGATTACCGTGCTTGGTGGAAGTACGTGTATATATGGCGGAAGGGCAGCTGTGTTTAATTTTTCATTATTAATATATAAATTCTTAGCACCCGGGCGAAGCCGGGACCGAGCCACTAGTTTTTAATAATCATAACATTATTTTTAATAATAAATTGAACTAGACGCTGAACTATCGAGCGTCTAAAAAATTCACAATATTAATATCTAATGAATGAGCCACTTTTCTGAGAGTAGTTCTTTCAGTTATCCACGAGAGGCAGCACTTGTGGTAGGTACAAACATTATTTATTCCCCATAGTGTCGTGTCATTTTAGTGGTATAACTTAATTATTAAATTATTATTATCATTAAATTAATTATACAAGGTGATTCTGTAATGAGTACCATAAATGATATAGAATGTACCTACTGTCAAAATAATACGAAAATCAAGAATAACTTTTTTTCCAAAAGTGCTTCCCTAACAAGATACAGGGTGTTAAAGGGTCGATTTGGAGAACACTTATTTGATCGTGTCTTTTAACTGGGTTGAACAATTTAATTCATTATTGGTAGACATCTACTACATAATAAGGACCGTAAACGGACAAAATTTTGTTGCATTTGAACAACCCAGTGGCGTAGATTTGGGGGTCATGTGACTCTTTTTCCCCCCAAAAAAGTTGCTGTTGGGTTTTTTCCATTTTTATTTGCTTTTTTAGTATTATTGGTTCAAATACAACAAAAAAGGCACACTTGTTTCATTTGCCCAGAAGCGTCCGTTTCCGAGATATTCTGACTTGCGTGTCACTATGTGAAATACCAGGCTGCAAAGTTATCACAGAAAAAGTTTTATTAACAAACAAATAAAATACTTAAAGTCGAATACATCTAGGTAATAAAGTTTAATTAACAAAAAAATAAAAATTAGTAAAAATAAAATTAAAGTAAGTTTTCAAAGTGTCCTCCCTTGGAACATGACCCCCAATTCTACGCTACTGGGTTGTTCAAATGCAACAAAATTTTGTCCGTTTACGGTCCTTATTATGTAGTAGATGTTTACCAAAAATGAATTAAATTGTTCAACCCAGTTAAAAGATACGATCAAATAAGTGTTCTCCAAATCGACCCTTTAACACCCTGTATCTTGTTAGAGAAACACTTTTGGAAAAAAAGTTATTCTTGGTTTTCGTATTATTTTGACAGTAGGTACATCCTGTATCATTTATGGTACTCATTACAGAATCACCTTGAACTCCCCGGGTATTTCCCCGATTGTTTCAATAAATAACAAATTTTATTTGACCACAAATTCGACATAAGTGGTCTTGCCTTGTACCCAGAGATATTATACGTTGTGTTTATATACAACAACCGCCTGCACTGCAGTAAAACTGCAGCTAGTGTCAAATATAATATGCACTTTTCCCAACGACGTTGTTTACCATTTACCTCCGCTGAGTGTTGAGTTGCTTAGCGCCGTTAGCATAAAATGCTTAGCTTTCATTATTATTATTAAAACACCGTTCTTTTGTAAAAGCCCTTGGCAAACACCGATGCAATGTTCGTTATAATTAGAGACCGAATTGTGGTGTAACTAAACCCTTATTTATGATATGCGACGTACGCATTAATGCAATGGGATCGCCCCACATTTTTTTAGGGTTGGAATCTTCGTTACAAATAAATAATATAACAGTTTCTTTGAGAATTTTTCGGAAGCTTTTTCTATACAAGAAAAAAATTCCCAAAAGTGCGTATTTTTCAATGTAATTTTAAACATAGAGTTATATCGCCACGGAATACACCATTCACAGCCTTCTCTGATTGGCTGCTATAGTTGAATCACGCCTACTGATCCATAGATAAAGAAAGAATATAGTACACTTATTTATGTACAGTTGACAGGCCGGCAGTTAGAACTTAGGTTAGGTTCGTCACAAGTTACGACTGACGAGGAAGTATTCCTCTCTTTTCGTAGACATACCGCTCGTTATCTATGCGTGGCTTTTGGTCTGGCTTTTACGTCATCATATGGCGGCTAAGCTCAGCTCAGTCGTTTGAAATGAACACATTTTTTTATTCTTGTTTGCAATCAAGAATAAGAATATAAGAACAAAAAAGTTGGTTTACATTATTTGTTTATATATGAGGAATAGCAATGCACTGTTCAAAATTATCAAATTTTGATGCGTGGGACGACCTTATTCGTTCGATACTAACTACTAAGTAGTTTGGTTAATTTTATTACAATTTCAAAAAAAAAAACTCGGGTCGCAGTGCCAAACCCTGCCGACAATATAGTGTATTTGCTAATACAGGTCTTATGGCTTTATTATGTGAACTTAAGTTTGTTTTTGGACAAAATAAAAAATTTAACCCCTTAATACATCCCTTAAAATAATATTATTTTTCTTAATTTCAATATTATTATCAATGCAACCTCTGTACCAAATTAAATACACCCGTCAGCAAATAAATCACTATCCGCGAACTAGTGTTTTCATAAAATTTGTAAGTCCGGTCCTGTTGTGCCGATTTTGTTAAAATTGTAGCAACACATTTTAATCTCAACCAAAGGGTTAAATTCCAATTTTGAAACAATTCTGAGATTTTTTCGGTATTTTAGGGCCCAAAATCTTTTTTCAACCCCTAAAAACTACCCTTAAAATGGCCCGATCGGGACCATTTTAAATAGGTTTCGTGCGGTGATAGGTTCCAATGTGTGTACCAAATTTCGTTTAAATCGATTAAGTCTGTCGAGAGTTATAGTGTACACACACACATATATAAATATATATATTGTACATATATATTATATATATAAACATTTTCAAAAATGGTGCCAAATTGTTCAGGAGGCTATGAGACGTCGAGAAATTTTGGTTCGACCCCTAGGTCCCACCATCCGACCGACGCCAATAGTGTATACCTATGTGCCATATTTATGGCAAATACACTAAAAACGGAAACTTCGTAGTCTGGTTTTCTTTTCATTTTTCAGCCCGGACTGTCCCGATGAAAACCGGGCACCTGGCAATCCTGATCACAGATGGGTCTGATTTCAGATCTTTTGCTCATAACTAAGAGCTACTGTAAAGTAATACCTATACATATGAGATTTAGCTGCCAAAGCAAAATAAATCCGGGCGAAGCCGGACCGGAACGCCAGTATATTATAAAGATGCATATTAAAACTCAATCCAGCAGTCGTCTCTCAGCAGAGAATATTATACGCTGACATGTTATGAATATTTATAAGTTATGACTAGCAATAGCACGTCATGTTACATTTTTGCATGATTTTTAAACCACAAAATAACCAACTCCGTATAACAATACGGCACGAGAAACAGCAGACTGTTTTGCATAAATTTTATATTATGTTTTAAACAACATCCATACATAATTAAAACTAGAGTCAATAAAACTGATTTTTACAAAATTATTAAAATTGACAAACATCATAATATATTTTATTTGTAAACCAACCTAAAATGACATGACTATACAGAAAACCAAATCTATGTGAAATTTTAGTTACATTTTAGTAACTGATTTATGTTGGCAGTACTAAGTATTTTTAAAAGTTTTTTTCAGTGTGTATGTGTGGTAATTAATTAATACAAAGTTTGTCTTTAAATTGAAAATTGTTATGGAAACCAATTAAACAGCTAATGTAAATTTGTAATTTTTATTGTCAATAAAAATATTCACAAAAAAATAATTAAAAAATACCGAGAAGCAGAAATCTGTTAACAAAAAAACTAAAACTGGCTGTTATCGAATTGTTCATGGAATTATTCTTGGAGACTTGGAGCTATATAATATAATATGTTCGGAACTACCCAACTCTAGTCTTACGTCTTTTTCATTTGCTTTCGGTAAATTTACAGTGGCTGATATTTTTCAATGTGCAAGTGCAATAATTAGGTATATTATTTTAAATGGGCAGTTCTTATTTTTGTTAATAAACCATTTTTAATAAACATTTTTTTAAGTAATATCATTGTTAATAATTAAGACATAATGTTAATTTTTTTGACAAATAAAATTTAAGAAACAATATTTAAACAGTTCATTTTTAATTTTATAAAAAATAACAACGCTTTTTAGTTTATTATAACTTGCATTTAAAAAAAATCTTGAAAAAGAAATTTAAACTGACAGTTTACACGTCCAGAATTATTAAAATATTTATAAAAATATTTCTGACAGTTAATAATTTTGCTTTTAGTAATCTACAGATTGCTCAAAAAATTTTTATGTGTATTACAGAGTGTATTTTCGTTACTATGAAAGTTACTAAAATTTCACATAGATTTGGTTTTTAGTATACATTGTATACCTAAAGCTTGCCATACACAAACAACATCCTAACGATCTCCGGCTATTCTTAAAAACCCAAACAAGTGGTTTATGCTCGGTTTCTGATATAACTTTCAGTTTTTAATCTGGATTTAAGTATGTCATTTATTTTCAAATAAATAGAAATTTTCATTTAGTTGGAAACAAATAAAAAGGTGAAAGTCATACCAGACACCGAGAATCAGTCGACATTGACGCGCATTATTACATAATATCTTAAGACCAAAAAGACTAGAGAGAAGGAGACCGAACACGACCGAAATTGAGAAGTGGGGGTGGGACGAAACTCGTCACATATCATGGAGTCAATCCTTTTAATTGAAATAAAATTAACGATCAGAATTTTTTTCAGACTTTAGGTATTATAATAATTTATTAATATGACGTTTCGGCCCTAATTTGGGTCTTCTTCAGATAAAAATTAAATTAGTTCTAAAAATTAAATAGATAATAATAAAAATTAAAATACAATATTTATAAAAAAAATTTAAAAAATATTAAAAATTAGATAATAACATAATAATTATAATAATAAAAAATCTTTATTAAGACCAAAAAATTGGTATAATTGCGTCACAATTAGAGGTTACTTAAAATTTACAAGAGAGAAATTCATTCACAGTGTAATATGAATTAGCAAGTAGCAGTTCTTTTATATTTTTACTTCCCACCTCTACTATGGTAGGGAAGTAATGGATTTAGTCCGAAAAAGATATTTCGAGATTTTAACAGATTTTCACGTTTTGAGACCATAGCAATCGTTTAAGATCATTTTCTGACTGATGTCTGTATGTGTGTGTGTGTATGTGTGTGTGTATGTGTGTGTGTATGTGTGTGTGTATGTGGTCAATTTTTCGCCTTCGATATCTTAAGAACGGAACAACATACGGGCATGCCGATTGTTCTATTGTGTTTATCAGCCTTTAACTTAGATCTGATTAGATTTTGAGTCAAATCGGTTCAGTGGATCCTGAGATATTCAAAAAAACGTCCTCAATGTCACGTATTAACATAGGTAAAAAAAATATAAATGAATTCTAGATGTTATAATATGAAAAAAATGTAAATATATTTTTTTTCTCTAAAATGTAAAGTTTTCGAGAAAAAAAATATTTTACTAAAAAAAATAAAAATTGTACGTAAATCAAGGTAACCATGATTTTTGCTATATTAAGCTAGCCATCAGTAGATCACCAAACAAAAAAGAGGACCATGCTTTTTTCAAAGAATAAAAATTAAATTGTGTATTAAAGACCACCAACAGCTAAGGTTATTTGGGCCTAGTCAAAGAATAAAAAAAAAGAGTGTTTATTTTTTGCAAATATTTACTAGGTGGGAAGTATAGGACTGGTCATCAGTCGAATTTTTTTTAAATAGATGTAGGCTTGCTATATTTTTCCAGAAAGTGACAAATGATTATAGAGTCTAACTAACCTTATATAAGTAAATATAAAGTAAATATGTAAAGAATTATAAAAGTATATAATTTTGGACATCGTTAATTTTATTTCAATTTAAATACATAATCAGACGTTACAACATGAAATGTATTTTGTTCTGTCAGATCATGGAATATTTGAGAGTGAAAATCTGGGGATTTTTAGGTAGACATCTACTTACTTCTCTCATTACTCATCTGGCAACATTGGCCGATCATGATAAATGTCCGTCGTGCTTAAAGTGAGCTTTAACGTGAAGCAAAAGCTGCCGCTGCGTCGCCCTAGAGCTGCCAGTGCGGAATGCCGGCTGTATCATAGACAGTTACAGCAGAATACAGCGCAGTGGTGAGACGGTCTAACCGCACATATCTAGTTATGAATAAGTAAATTTGACGAAAACCCGCGCACGTTGAAGCTGCTTAAATCCCAATATCAATTTTATATGAACCTACAACATTGCTTTTTCTATCTATTTTTGTACCTACCTGCTGTTTCAGATATTATACCTATATCTACAAAGAAACAATTAATATAATTTTTGCAACACTTACATCAAACGTGCAATTTTAGATGACTGTGTGCCGTTTGTTAAGTGATTCTTTGGGTAAGTTCGGTTTTACGCTCAGATTGATCGGAGTGCTCTAATACGTTCGAATTTAACATTTATATGCTCTGAAAGATCTCTATCCTGCGTTCGGTTTTAAGATCTGGAGCAGATCGAGCGCGCTCGATTTGCTCCGAGGAAAGCGAGCGAGCAAGCAGATTTAACCAACTTCAGAGCATTCATTTTAAAAACGAGCGGAAACCCTTGTTGTGAGAATGAATAAATTTCGAAGTTTATTTATATGAGGTAATTTTTCAATAGGTAAAAATACACGAATAATATTTATTCAAAGAATAGTAATAACCAATAAGTCTATATCGCACAGAATGATTAAATAAAATATTTATTATATCTATGGGTCGAAAAAATCAACAACCGGTAGTACTATTAATTTTAAAATAAAGGAATAAAAACGAAAAAAATTGTGAATCATGATTTATTATTATAACAATGTTGAATTAAATTAAAATGAGGAGTAATAAAGAATGTATTTCGGCTTTAGTAATAAGAATTTAACTTGCTGGGGCCATTTTATTCTGACTTTTGGAAAAATCTGCTAGATTACGTTCGGAATTGTTTAGATGGCTCGATTTGCTCGCTTGTCACGTGACCAAAAATCTGTTCGCTCGGCTCGATCAATCGAGCGTAAAACCGAACTTGCCCTTTATGGAAGCTTCTGATGTGTTCGAACGGTAGTGCGTAAAGTAAATTTAACGCACTCTGTGCTATAAAGTAATACTGTTTTGTTTTACTTTAAAACACACGTGCGAAAAAAGTACTTCATAGATTATTTTGCTATAATGTCACTAATAAAATATTTATCCAAATTGTGTTTAATTTGCTTAAAATTAAACTTTTGAAGCAGCTGTTGCAGAAAATATTGTATGTAACGCGTGTCTAAAGTGACGAATCTGACAGCCGCCATTTTACAATACTCTTTTAAGGTTATGTCGCATTTCTACCAGAACGAATGTGAGTTTGCCGCGTGAGCCGAAACTTGTTAGCAAAAGAAAAAAAAATTCCTTCCAAAAAAAACTCTAAAAAGAGAAAAATAATAAAATTTTGAGGTCGGTGCCAATTTAATAAAATAAAGGTAGATAATAATATTATATAAAAAGTTTTAGTAATTAAATTGGCTCCGACATCAAAATTTTACTATTTTCCTCCTTTTAATGGCTTTTTTGAGGGTGGTTTTTCCTTTTTTTGTTAAAAAGTTTTTTTTGAAAATGATTCTGCAGTATACGGAATTGACGTTTCTATAATTACTCATTTAATGCCCCAAACTCTCATGTTTAAATCTGAAAACTGGTGCAAGTATCAACTAGAACATCAGTTTATTATGGAAAAAATTAATTGGTACTAGGCCGACGATATAAGTGACTATAACCCTGGAAATTGGTAGATATAGATATATTTGCGTTAACCTCTTACCTCACTATAAATTTTGTTATTATAAATAACGTTTAATAAATTATTACTATACGTAGAGACAATTACACTAAAAACAAATCGTTGTAAATACGTTTTGACAACTGCGTTTTTGAAATACGAGAAATTTTAATGGTGAAAAAAGTAGATATAAGAAGGAAAGCATTTAGTAAATGTAGATATACTATAATATTCTTCCGTGGCCACATATCATTTTTTATAGCTCTAACTAGGATTTCAAAACGTAAATGGCCATGCTTTTTCGCTAATAATAATTTTACAAGAAAATAAACATGAAATGACTGACATAAATTTTCAAAATACATTTTTTAATATTCTATGTTCTATAATATGTGAGTAATATTATTAGTAGCAAAGTCATTTAGAACATCAATAGCATAGATATTGTAAATTATAGACGCTCGACAACTGAGGTCATTAGCGTCTGCAGATATATTGTTAGATATTATTTTGCCATGGAATAAATTCTTTTTATCAAAATCTTAAGAAGTGCTTATTTTTTGTAGTCGAAACTGTAACTGCGGTAGTACTCTTGTTACAACCCAATGTATAAAAAAAAATTCAAAAGCAAATATCTCCTAACTCATGGCGTCAATATTTTTCAATTTTTACGGAACTCTTTAGAATGTTTTAAATAATAACTACTCGGAATTTTAACCATTTTCTAAGAAAGTATTGCGGTACAACTGCCTTAAAAATATAAAGTATCTGGTTATAAATATTACACAATTTTGAGTAGATAATGTATCATTCTAAAAATATAGTCATTTCCAGAAAATTCGACATGCACGATTTAGTCTTGTGACCACAGATATATTTTGTACCTGGGTCTAAAGGTGTGTAAGTGTGCTTTTAACCGCAGCCCCATTCTTACTAATGCCTATAGATAATGTGTCGGTACATAGCTTACTACAGCTAGTAATTATACAGAGTGCACTAGATGAACCGGCTCTGAAATATTCATAAATATTTAACCAAAAAAATAGTTCATAAATAAAAAATACCATATGTTTATGAAAAGTTCACTGAGAGAAAAAAACGTCATTGTATTAAAAACGATTTCATAGCAGACGGGGACCCAGGTTTTCGCTCAGGGGGGAGCAATTGTTATGAGAGTTACTTATCTTCCAGGAGATTCGTTCTGATTTTGTGATTTGTGTGTATGAAACCCCCTTGGATCCGCGCCTGTTTCATTGTAAGCATGCAAAAAATTACTGACTGAGAAACTATAAACACTTTTATTAATTATGGTGCAGTGTGTTGATTTTTTAAATAAAATCATGATTTATACAGAAAATTTGCAAAAAAAACAGTTTTTGACAATTAAATAAAATGATAATAAAAATTTGTGAATATAAACACAAGAATATATATAAGACGATTGTTTGGTCTGATTAACCTCAACGTTACAAGAAGAGCCATACTTATTATTTAAAAGTTCATCTGAAATATCGAAACAAAATGTACACCCGGTACATAAATATATGTGAAATGAACATCACTAGACACATAGGCGCGCCTATACTTAAGTGTTCTCATCTAATTCACTCACCTTCTTTTCACTCCTTACGCTGTACGCTCCCTTGCAATAACCTAGGGTCTGTATACCGTTCTCCAAGTCTTCCCTAACCTCACGCCATTAGTACAGGACTTTTTTTTGTAAATGTTCTCGAACAGTGGCTTCCAACCCTTATCCAATATAGAAAAGACGAAATAAACAATTTTCTCATCTCGAATTCAGAGACGAGATCGAGATTAATATTTTTTTTTTTGAGATTTTGCCGAGACAAGCAATGCGCTTCGAGAAGGCTCGACAAAATTGTAAAATAATAATAATAATAAATAATAATGCGTTTAACGTCCGTTTCTCGACATTATGTCATAACAGACGCCATTCGCACCACTACTATTTTCCATTTTACCACTTCCCGTTATTTTCTACATATTTTAAACTTCAACTTTTTTTATTAGCAATGTGCGAATGGAGGAATTATAGGAAATTAGGATAAGGTAGCAACCTTGGGAGCATAAGAGTTTGACAGGTAATCGGCCATGGCCTTGAATAAGGAACCATCTCGATATTCATCTGGAATTATTGAGGGAAACCATGGAAAACCTCAACAAGATGGCCGGTACAGGAATTACCGTTTCTCGGCGTGAGGCAGTAGGAAAAAGTCCTAGCCACACCTACCCCCGCCGCGAGATTCGAACCCAGTACCTTCCCAATGCGAGTCTAGTGCAGTACCACTAAGCCACATCGCTAGGTTCAAAATTGTAAAATACCTATCTAAATAATTATATATAGACTCAGTTATATGATAAAATGAAAACTAGTTGATAGTTGCACTAGTAAAAATGTTAATTAGATTTTTAATTTTGTTATATAAGCCGAAAAGATTAATAATGTTAGGTCCAGATAACCTTGGCACTTGGTAGTTGGTAGAAAGGAGCAGTGGAATCGCGAGAACTATATAAATTCCAAAATTCTGTTAATAAATATAAACATACGACCCGCAACGTTACTACTACAGAAACGTGATTTCCACTACTCTATTAATTCATTTTCAAAATAGTGACATGTGTGTGTGATCAGCTCGTGTCCCTTTGTTTCTTGAGTTGTGATTGGTCGATCGGGAGAATTTCAAATGTTACTAATGTACTGGACCGTAAATACCGATTTATTTTGTTGTAAGCTGTAAATAAGTGACACTGTTTATAATGTACTTTTACAAATTACTCTATCTTGAAAATGAGGTGAATTATTGTTGAAAAGCGACTTTTCGAGAAATCTCGCTATAAAAAACTTAACGATCGAGAGTCGCAAAATTTCTTGTCACTCAATTCTAGTCGAAAACTGCAATTTCTCGTAGAGACGAGACAATACAGCCCCGCGGCTGTATTGTCTCGTCTCTACGAGAAATTGCAGTTTTCGACTAGAATTGAGTGACAAAACTTTATTTTGCAATTTTCGTCAGTGGCTCGTATAATGGTCGCTAGTACCGCTACTAGCGACCATTATACGAGCCACTGACGAAAATTGCAAAATAAAGTTTTTCCATCCGAAAATAGATGACGTGAATCAGAACGCAGCACTTTATCAATATAAACCACAAAGCCTTGCCTATCTTATATTTTTACCCTTTATCATTTCTGATCAACCATGTAGAAAGTCGATGCAATGTACAATGTAACTTTTAAGTCTACGCCTTTTCTTTGCACAGATACACACGCATTAAAGGTACGGACACATTGAAGGTAGCTAACCTTCCTTTACGAATAGTCTTTATAATTGATGTCAAGTAGAAATATCATATTTTCAAAAAAAAGCATTGTCTGTCTGTTTGTTTGACGGCTGTCGGTTTGTATGTTAGGTTGCTTATAACTAGAGAACTACTGCATTAATTTTAATAAAATTACTATTAATCGTTAGCTTAAAGTACAAATCATTATGTTAGGCCATCGAGAAGCAGTATAATCCTATTATGTATAAATCGAGAGGGAGGAAGCCGCGGGTACTTAAATAAGTAAAACTATGAATCGTAGACAAAAAATGTTTATACAAAAGTTGTAGAGAATTTTGTTCTTTACAAAATTGATAACAACCTTTTTTTTACTAAAAATGTAACGGTACCGAGAAATTCGCAAAAAACCATTTTGCGTGACTTTGAACCTTGAATATCTGGCAACGCCGGCACGATATCGATGGGGACTTTTTACACGTTTTTTAAAACACCATAACGAAGGTGTATTTAAAAATTTGTATTTAAAAATTTGAAAGGTGCAACTCTTTGCATACACGAAATGTAAACTTGCGGCATTTTAATGACCGCAGAAACAGTTTTTTCGCTACTTTACTAGAGATGGCATACTGACTTATCTAGACAATATTTCCAGAATTCACGCTGTCGCAAAATATCTCATCTCGAATTTCAAAACACTATAAGTATCAAAATCGTAAAATGCAACCCGTCTGACGCATATAGTGCATCCGCACCTTTACACCATTCTCCCATTCCAACCCATCGCCGCCATATTGATTCCTTTACGCGTATTGTTCATCCCGTTCTGTCACATCTCAAGAACGTTTGAACGTTTATTCCTCGATACACGTGAGTAGCGAGTACATATTGTACACAGGATATATGTAATACTCCTATATCGCCAGCGTCCTATCCTCGCCTGCATAAGAGGAAAGCGCGCCGAGAGATAGAGATGCTAGATTGGAATTGGGTTAGTGATGTGCAAGTATTCACTTCACTGCTACTTTTTCACAGATATCAATTTTTCACAGCGACCTTAAAAGATATCACTTAAAAGTAGCTGCTACCAATTTCACTCTTAACGTTTATACATCCAACTAGTATGGTCTGCACACTGCTACCTGCATACTGTGAAATGTGAATAGTTCACAGTTCGCTAGCATTTCACAGTTCACAGTTTACAATTACGTTCACAGATGTGTACCTGCTACCTACCTATTGTACCCAACAGTGAAAAATTTAAAATAAGGTTTATCAGGTAGGTAGGTACCTATCGTATTTACGTATATCATTATCTATTGGCTTGGCACAAGATATTGATTTGTTTTAATAACTTGTACAGTGTACGTTATTTAAGTGTAAAAAATTAGGAAGTATAAGAAAAGTAAATGCGAAATAAAAGCAAAAAAATATATTTGCTTTGTTAATGTTTCTTGACGCGGATTGTCCAAAAGTGTTTCGAATAATTTTTTCTATTAATTCAAATTTAGATAATGTTAATTAACGTATCAAAAAATACATGGACAAATAAATATAGGTACCCATTTTTCACAGTGACCTTCATGCAAAATACAAATCTGCTTTACGTTACATCCGGTCAAATCTTTTGTTATGCCTAATAGGTAATAATAGTGACTGTGAAACGCATTTTTTCATAATTCATTTCACCGCTGCTATATTATATCCTAACAACTAACCCAGTTCGCTGCACAGTGCACAATGCATATGCCACACTGCGCATTGAAAGGATTTTACCAGTTTACCTGAGATATTTTAACTGTGAAATTTTTCACTGCTAAAAGTAGCAGTGAATAAAAAGTAGCATTCACAGTTTTCACTGCTACTGAAAATTCACTGATATGCCCATCTCTAATATCCAAGGCTGTGCGACCGAGAAACGATCGTCTACGCTCTACTATCGGCGACGTGCCTCTCTCTCTCTCTCTCAAGCTGGCGAGACGCTGACCTGAGATGTCGGCGCGTCTATAATCTACAATAAATAAATTTCAAGCTGGCGATACAGTAGTATTACATATATGGTATACAACAGGTCTAGCGAAGCATAACATGACTACATTGGATCGTCGGTACCTCGTATAAGGGTACCACTCCAGTTTCCACCATCCCACAGACTTAACACTTTTACTTGCACCTAGCGTTTTGATTCTTTCAAAAAGAAACAGTTTTTGTGTTCACATTTTATGCTGCCTTTGAAACATTCCGGTTACTCACTGTATATCAATGATTATAGTCTGCCAACCAACGGTTAGAGGAAAACTCTCGTCAGTCGTTATGAGAAAATAATCTTCCGAAATGAAAAAAATAAAATCGTAACCCAAATAATGACACATGCATCATAAGGATAGAGCTGACAGGGCTCTAGTAGTGGGGCCCGGGGTTATGAGCCGCCCGGCGCGACATTATTGAAAGAAATTGACTTAATTTATCCTAAAGTACCTGGAAGACAGATCTTGACTCTAGGAGGCAAAGAAATTTTTTTTTCGGTGTAGAGTGTACACAAATTAATTTCTTGTATGTAAAAACTGCTTTTCCAAAAATTTACTAAAAATCATTTGATTCGTTTTCGAGGAATAATTGATATCCATGAAAATATTACATAAATAGTATGTATATAGGATTCTGTAGATAATCATGCTGCCCGTAAGCAATAAGTTCAGAGAAAAAAATTAGTTTCAGCAACAAAAACTGTTTTTAAATCGCAAAGAAATAATTTCATTGTTTCGATATTTATTATACAAATAAAACATGTGATTTGATTTTGATAGAAACTTTCAGACCTTTTCTTTCAACTAAATAATTAATTAGGTAGGTACTTAGTTGAAATTAAAAAAAAATTCTTTGCAAAAAAATGTTTCAACTGAATTTTTCTGATAAAACTTTTTTTTCAGTGAACGGGGGCCCACCAAAGTCCTTCGCCTGGGAGCCCGCTTCGGGATGTGGAGACCACGGTGTAAATGTTTGAATTTAGCGCACGTAAAGGTAAGATAAATGCATTATTAATTTAATAGCCTCGCTGTTTCGCCGCGTTATACATATTAATTATTATATATATTTCCCGAGCCTTCGCTCCCGTGAACGCCAATTTTGCTCGCATTAATGCCGGTTTTGACGGGAAGCGTAGCTTAGGCAGTACGCTATATATTGGGTAACTTCGGTTTTGCGCTCAGTGCTCTAATGCGCTCGAATTTAACATTTATATGTTTTGAAAGATCTCTATCCTGTGTTCGGTTTTAAGATCTATGAGCTCCGAGGAAAGCGAGCGAGCAAGCAGATTTAACCAACTTCAGAGCACTCATTTTAAAAATGAAAATGAGCGGAAACACGTGTTGTGATAATGGATATATTTCGAAGTTTATTTGTAAAGTAGCCTATCGTTTGATTTATACTCGTACCAAATTTCATTGAAATCGTGTCAGGGGTTTAAGAGTTATAGTAGAACAGACAAACATACACAGTACACACAACTCCTTTTTAGTGTATTTGCCATATGGCACATACACTATTGGCGTCGGTCGGATGGCGGGACCTAGGGGTCGGACCAAAATTTCTCGACGTTTCATAGCCTCCTGAACACTTTGGCACCATTTTTGGAAATGTTTATATATATATATGTGTGTGTGTGTGTGTATACACGATAACTCTCGACAGACTTAATAGATTTAAACGAAATTTGGCACACACATTGCAACCCATTACCGCACAAAGCCTATTTAAAATGGGCCCGATCGGACCATTTTAAGGGTAGTTTTTAGGGATTGAAAAAAGTTTTTGGGCCCAAAAATATCGAAAAAATTCTCAGATTCGTTTCAAAATTGAAATTTAACCCTTTAGTAAAGATTAAAATGTGCTGCTAAAATTTTAATAAAATCGGCCCGACAGGACCGGACTTACAAATTTTATGAAAACACTGGTTTGCGGATAGTGATTTACTTACTGAAGGGTGTATTTAATTTGGTACAGAGGTTGCATTGATAATATTATTGAAATTAAGAAAAAAAATATTATTTTAAGGGATGTATTAAGGGGTTAAATTTTTTATTTTGTCCAAAAACAAACTTAAGTTTACATAATAAAACCACAAGGCCTGTATTAGCAAATACACTATATTGTCGGCAGGGTTTTGGCACTGCGACCCGAGTTTTTTCATTTTTATTATTAGTATTGATATTTATATTCAATTTCTTTAGAAGCATTTTTTACTTCATAAAAATATGTTGATATTTTGTGTCCAACTTTTTTTATTTGACGAAATTTTATTTCACAGGACAAATAGTATGCTTATGTTCATTTCTAAACACACATATATTGATTCTGCTGAATGTAGCTTAGCACACATTCTTATACTTGGATAGTTAAATAAATACCACCATGTTTTTTTTATCGTCAAGTGTTTACGTTCACAGAAATAAAATCCAATAAATTAGCTTTTGAAGAGTGTATATTCACTCTTCTACTTGACGCAAAGAGACACGACAATTAAATTTGAGTTTAGATAGGTGCGCACTGCACACGGACTACTTTTGTAATTCGACAAGTATTCGGCAGCTCAAAATGAAATATGTACATTGTACAATGCATATTGTTTCAAATACACTGTCATTTTGATGCAAAATAGTATAGTTTCAGTATTATTAAACATGCATGTATATAAAATTGGGAACATGTATGATATTTTTTTTCAAATTCGTTTTTATTAAACATGATTACCCTAGAAAGCTCGTTTTAATGTGTGAGTAGTCGTAGAAACTTCCTAATTTTTTTCACTTTTCTGTTTATAAAAGTGCATTTTTGACCCATTTCCACTTGTCAAATTGACTTGAAATTTTGCAATCATATGTAGTTCCGATGACAATACGATATTCTGATACATATTTTGACTAATATATGGTGGAAGTACCGGTTTCGATGGTGGACGAGCGGGTCACCTGTCATTTTTTCAAGCGTTTTTTCGTGAAATATATAAATATAACGTTTAAAAATTCAGAAATAAAAAATAGGTAAATTTTTAAGCACGCTTTTATTAAAATGTCTTGGGCCCGTATTCTCTAAACACTGTTAAAAATAAAAGTTACTAATCTTAGAATAGATTTATTCCTTGGAATAAAATTAATTTTCAATTCACCAAGCAATTCATTCGATAGAATAGTAACTTCAGATACAAATTTACTTTATACCATACACCTTGGACATTTTGTCAAATATTTTGATCTAAAGCACGTTTACCAAAGATCCGACCGATGGCGCATCGATCGAAAATGTAAATTTATTTTATTTTACTACAAAACCCTTTACCTGTAAGATGTGGAATTAATATTTACCTGGAAAGGTCGCCAGTCATAAAGTAATTTGTGCATTTCGTGCCCATCATATTTTACTAGGCGAATAAATATTTATACCATTGAAATTGGACAGAATAGTTATTCTTACGATTTATACTTGCAGTAAACTTAACTACGTTTGGCGAATTGAATTATTTCTATTTATTTCGAGTAATAGTTACCAGGGGAATAAATCAACGGAATAAATAACTAACTAGGCTCGGTGAATACGGGCCTTAAAAAGAATAAATAATATTTAATTTAGATTCATAATTGTAAAAGCGTGGGTTTCTTATAGACGAGCTAGGGAAATAAGAAGAGTATAATTTATTAGTATACCAGTAATACAGTTATACAATGGTAAAATGACGTAGTCGTATTCACAAAAGTCTTTCTAAAAAATCGCATATCACACTTTAAATTGAACGAAAGAAAGTCAGAAGACTTTCTCTCACAAAAACGCTTTACACATATTTTACATGTAGTCAGTAAATGTATACTATGCAGTGCAATCTTCAAAATTACCAATTTAAATGTGGAAATTTACGTAAAATATATATATAATAAAAACATTATACGCATAGATCTACTTTCGATATACACCCATTACGCCCACCATATTTACCGTCTCTTCCACCATATTGTAAAAAATATTTTTTATAGAAATTAATTAAATTTGTTGTCTCACAATTAGAAATTTTGGATCATTTTAATTAAGTACCTACGTACTTAAAATAGTTTTTTTTATATAGCTCAATAAATCTTGGAAATGTCAGGGAATATTCAGTCAGGGAAAAATTTCAAAATTAGTGCCTTTTCTTTATCAAACGCATAGCGAGTTTACTACCTGCTAAAATAGTTTGGTTCTTTTTTCGCTCCAAATGTTATCTGTATAATCTCTCATTATAAATAATATAATAAAGTATTTTAAATTTGAGAATAAAAAAACTATCTAGTTACTTCTTCACGAAAATAAAAAATGTCCGGAAAAAATTAATATGATAACGGATTCTACTAGTATTTCATTATTATTGAGTAAAAATATATCTAAATTTATGTTAACAAATAACATTCTAAACTTTTCCAAATTAATGTACATTACTATGAATAATCATAATAATTTAAAATGTGAAAATTATGTATTAAGCCTAGATATTATTTCTAACCTTTTTCTGAGACCATGTGATTCATTTAGACAGCATAATTAATTCAGCTATTATAACTGTTTTAATAATATAACTAATTTTAATATTAGAAGTAGATAAACTACTTTCCAATTTGTGTTTTCGGATATACATATTAATAATATAATGACTAATTTAAACATTAACAATAACATTCAGCTAAGTATCTGAAGAAGCTGGAATCACCGGCGAAACGTTATACACAGCGAAATAAGGTGTTTGATTTGCGTACCTGTCCACTTTCCCGATAACTTTTGCTAGATATTAAGTTTAGCTTGTAAGATGTACCAGTAAACTTTGTTTACCTCTGTAAGATTTTACAATTGTAAAATTTTTACTGGTTTCAATAAATAAATTGCGTTTTAGGAAAAGTAATAATTTTTACAAATATTTATAAGTGATCGCTCTATTTAATACATATCGAATAAATAAAAATACAGACTATTTTGGCATATTTGAATATAACCCTACTTTAAGATGGGTGGCTGTGTGGTAGAAAATAAAAGAATTCTGAATATGAGTTAAGAGCTTAAATCTGATTTTATTGCAGTCAGGAAATGACAGACCTGACATTATAACTGTCGGTTGAAAAATCAATTTTAATACCAATATCAGCAGATGCAGTTGGCATGATGACAGCTGCCACCTGAGGACTCGATCTATTCTTATTTATATTCATCTTACGTAAGAACACAATGCACATTTCAAAAGACATTACCTACATATCATATAATTTAAAATTTGAATGTGGTCTTAGTTTAGCTTAACATATTTTCCGTTCCGAGAAACACTTTCTTTACTGCAGTTTATTTTGATAGCGGTTTTTCACTAGACGATGTCTTCAATGGATCCTTCAGCCATTGAAAACATCGTGTTCACCAAATATCTCTTAAACCAAAAATATTTTAAAACTACAGTTATATGACCTTGATTTTTTAAACT
This sequence comes from Mongoloraphidia duomilia, assembly GCA_039654895.1. Classification (NCBI taxonomy): domain Eukaryota; kingdom Metazoa; phylum Arthropoda; class Insecta; order Raphidioptera; family Raphidiidae; genus Mongoloraphidia; species Mongoloraphidia duomilia. Next base: position 35,441,485 of record CM077524.1, read on the forward strand.
TTAACTTCTCAAATTTTATGATTCATGGCCGATAACGTTTACAACTCCTGTACCTATAAAATGACCTTTTTGAAGTAAAAACTTCCTTAGGCGCGCTTTGCCTGGGCAGTTAACAACAGCCATGTGAAACTCACCCGACGTTGACAATCGGGGTTACTCGGCTCAAACACGAACACGTATTTGCAATATGCTGAGTGTGTAATTCATAAGTGTGCTAATAGATGACACTAAAAACTTAATACGAGTAAAAAGCCATTTGTAGTTCACAAGTGCGCTAACATATGACACTAAAACATATATTTTGTAGTTCACAAGTGTTCTAACAGATGACACTAAAACCTAATATTATCGTTAAGGTATTATATTGACATTGTATAGGCCGATTTTAATATATTTATGATTAAACTGTGTGATTTAAAAATTATATATATATTTTAAAATTAGAAAATCTGAAGTTTTCACTTCTGTCGTGTGGTCATAAGCGCACACCCATTTTTTTATCCTATTTTTCTGTCAATGATCCGCTTGCATTGTGCTGTTCATTTGACAATGAAATTTAAAGAGCGGCGTCTTTGTTATACAATTACGTTGATAAACGGACCTTAAATTCATTATTATTTAATTGTAAATATAATACTTTAATAACAACATTTTTTAAGTTAATTTCTGGAATTTAAATAAACCATTTTTTAAATAAACTGAACGACTTATAACAAAATGTTCTTATAAAAATATTATACAACATGTTCATATATGAGAATTTTCTTAGTTAATTCGTATATTTTACTATCAAAAATTTAAAAATGGTTTATTTAAAGTAACTAAGAATAACTAATATAAGAAGAAACTGTTTTTATAAAAATATTCTATAACAACATTTCCCAAACTATGGGTCGCAACCCACTAGTGGGTCGCGAGCGAATATTGGGTGGACCCTGAAAAATAGGACGATACATCGACAGACCGGCCACTGACGAACGGCAAGGAAACAAATACATCCTTCTCATTGAAATAGCACTCCTTGTATTTAATTAAGTATTAAAATTTTCGATTGTAACAATGTTTTTTTTCTTATTTGAACAATCCTTCATTTTTTCTTCATGACAGCCAAGAGGTGAGCCCCGTATTTGCAAGTAATTATTGTTAGCGACTTTGGAAACCTGCACTGTTCTATAACAACTCATAGGTTTATTGGAATTAAAAATGTTACATCAGTTGGTGGCGTCGCCAATTAACGGTTGGATTCTTTATTAAAACAATTTACACTAGGCAGGTATATTTTATATAAAATTACTTTAATAGTATAATATTTGACTATACAGTGTATAGTCAAATACACTATACTAAAGTAATTTTATATAAAATATATGTCATAGTATAGTTTTTTCGTAGTAGGTCTTTAGTAACAAGTCTTCAGTATCTATAAACAAATCTTTGACAACAATATTTTGTAGAAGATCTTTAATAACAGGTTATTTTAGTAATTACTATCATTTTTTAACAACATAATTTTGGTAAAATGTATTGTTTTACTTGCTTAATTTCCGACAATAGTATTACGAATTAATTACCTACCTACTAATTGACTGTTGCGGTCATCCCATTACTAAAAATAAAAGTTTGTAATCTACTATCTTCATTTCCTATACAGAGTGTTAAAAAAAGAGTGTAACATATTTAAAAAGGTAATAGTGTGGACCAAAATAAACAAAAAAGTCTTAGTAAACATGGGCCGCAAAGTTCGGAGATATGAAAGTGGGCGGACCTGTATTATGATCTGCAAGATCAATTGATTTAAACCCTCTAGATTTCTTTTTTTGGGGATATTTGAAAACATTAGTCTATGATACTTCTGTAAATAGCCTCGAGGAGCTGCAGCTACGAATTAATCAAAAATACCAACAAATCCGAGCCAATGAGGAGGGTTTTAGAAAGAGTTCCAATATCTTTTAAAGAAAGATGTACCGTTACTTTGTGGACCCATGTTTACTAAGACTTTTTTGTTTATTTTGATCCATACTATTACCTCTTTAAATATGTTACACTCTTTTTTTAACACCCTGTATGCTACATGTTTTTGCTGATTAAAATGATTATAAACAGATAATTTTATTCTCAATTTACTTTCGAAGCGCAGGGGAAAAACATTAGTATTTAATAACCCTTTAATTACGAATAATTTTATTACGTACACTCGAATGACACAGGTATGGAGCATCATCGCATTTTAATTAAAAATGTTGAAAAAAACATGGGTAATTATTAAGGCCGTTCTTTTATTCACGTAACGAGCTAACGTAGTGGCGTTGTACTTTTATAAACTTTATAATTAAACTTGTTTTGTATTTACTTGTAACTATTTTAATGATGCTATTTGTTTTCTACTCAGAATAACGTACAAAACGGAATTTAGAGAGAAGATTGCCACTACAGTAGCATAGATGTCATTCATAAATCAGATAAAACTGTCGTCGTACAGTGACACTACGTTATCATGTAAATACAAATTTAATAACCTTAAACCTTGATTCACACACCAGACTCGATTTTTCAGACAACTTTGACACTTGGATAGTAAAGTCCGGATCACACTGTTGTCCAACATTGGATCCAATATCGGTCCCAACATTTAAACTTGATCATTATGAATATGGGATCGTAGAACTCAAAGATTCGAAGAATAGTGGAAAATTACTCAAAATCAATAATAATAATGATATTATATTTATAAGTAGAAGAAACCTGAATGTGGATTAAAAAATTCACAGATTTCGCAATCCTTGCAACCATCGAGGACATTGGAAATGATAACAGCATATATGAAACATAATTTATTATACACACAATATTTATCAATGCACTGTTTAGTTTTGTCAGGAATAACCCTATTATTCTTCTGTTATATACGCGTTCACTTTTGCTTGATTACTTAACTTTTAAATGGATTTTTCTACAGTATTTATTAACATTTGCTCAAAGATAACACCGCAGATCGTCGCAAATACCTCTCAATTAACTAGACATGATATAAAACACATTTGGAAAAAATTGCACTTGTTCAATTTTGCATGATTGCTCTTCACTTGATCGCGACACCGTTGTCTTTTGGCCTTGAACGAAAACTCGTAACTCTGCCCCCATATACGAACATAAACATTTCCAATGTTAAAAGAATGTGCAAAACAAATTTTGTACATATTTTTCTAGTTATATTAATCGGCATATTTATAGTAGAAAGTTCTGAAGGATGAGATAAAAAATAATCTATTCGAAGCGGCAGCACTGAGTAATTTACAGTTGATAAAAAAAATATTGCATATAATATATACATGACTGTAGAGTTTTAATTATTCAAGGGTCCTTATTATCCGAGTTCGTCTTTTTAGGGTTCCATATTTTTTGGCAGTTCAATCAATCGTGATATGGTTTAGCATTTAAAAAACTTTTTTCTAAAATCTGATCCAAATGTTGATATTGGTAAAATGTATATCGAGTATTGAAATTTAGAAAAATGTAATTATTTTAAGGGATGTTGTAAGGAGTTAAATCTCTTATTTTGTCCAAAAACAAATCTTAAGCTTACAGAATAAAGCCACAACGCACGAATGAGCAAATACACTATGACTATATTGTCGACATGGTTTGGCACTGCGATCCGATATTACCTTGCGACATGTCGATATATAAGTTCAGAGAAATTATTAGTGAGCACTGAATTTCAGATCTGTCTGTATATAAATAACAATTACTGTCAGGAAATACCCCCTCTCCGTTTAGACGATTGTTCAATTGACGGAATTACATTGGATTGATACCTAATAGTTATTACAATTTATAATTATAAAATGAGTCAATTAATCATTTGTCTTTATTAGATTAGTTTACTAGAAACAGTCAACAAATTGATTCGAAAATTTAATGATGAATAATAATATTGCATTCACTGATGACCAAATGTACCCATTCGATTAACACTACACACAAAATACTGATTGTGAAATTACTCTTATACCTTATGGAATTTAAATGCTGCTGATAACAACATTCAAACATGTTTAAGAAATGTTTCAAAAATTAAATGATATGCGTAAGGATATTGACTTACTATGTGCATCCGTTCTCCAATCTTTAGAAGTCATAACTTTTTAGGTCAAAAATGAATCATGTTCTTCCATTTCATTTATTTCAAATTATATAGACAACGCAAGATTTAATTGTGTCTGCAACTTTTTTAAATTTTATTTTAGAACAGACTGAGTCGTTAAACCAACACCGTTCGAAAGGAAAATAGCGTCTGGGATGCAACATTATTTAGTGCACCTTTCGTAATCATTAATCAAACAAAATTTGGATTAGCTTCTGGCACCCTCCTAAAGTCGGTGTACGGGGCGTAGACTCTTCCCTCCCCCCTTTCGCGCGGTCCTGGATTAAAGAAGATTTTTTATGTGCATATTTAAGGCCAGTTACCAACTGATATTTTCAATTTCTTATTATATTTTTAATAATAAATTTATTGTTAACCCAGTCTGCGGAAACTATAGGTGTTTGTAATAATGGAGCTACGGAAACGGCATCTTGATGATCTCACAGGAGTCTATGATTCAAACAATGAGGAACCCGAAGATGCAGGATTGCTCACACGATGGTGTCTTGGAATAATTCACTGAATCTTCACGCGTACGTTTTTTGGGGAACTCCCCTCCTGGATTAGGTTCGACCCGTAAGTTCCGCCATCTGACAGACGCGACGCCAATAGTGTATGTGCAATAATATGGCAAATACACTAAAAATATGTAAATAAATATCAAGTTGTAAAAAAAACAAAAAACATTTATAGTTCCGAATCGAACAAGCGACATTTTGCGTGTGCGAAGCAGACGCCCTACCAGCTTTGCCATTGAAGCTGTTTTTTATAGAGCTATTTTATGGCATAACAAGTAGGTATAGTAAATTAACCTATAAATTTTACCTACTGTTATGCATAAGGTATTTCGTGCTTGTCGGGGCTCCTCGTGGTTTGATCCCATTTCTGATGATCTCGGCTGTTCTCTCTAATCTAGCATTCAATTCGTGATAATTTGTGCAAATACTTTGTAAGTTTTTGACGTTCTAGTAGACAAACTGAAACTAAAATTTGTAAAACGCTTCATTTGGCTTTCTAATTAAGAATATTGATAGTTGACGTTGCCCTGGCTAGGAAAAACACGAACATTACAATACATTTAAGTTCCGTTCGTTGTTGTGAAAACATAGTTTATTATTACCTAAATAAAAAATATGAAAAAAATAAATTTGTATAACGCAATGTCACTTTTTCATTATTTATGCGTCATATCTGGAGTAGTTTCGTACATTTATTCAAAAGATGAACATGGAAATACAAGATTTTCTGTTAGTTTTCGTGGAAAGTGTTTAAATATAGCCAGAATAGTTATATTAACAGGTGTCTGTTTGTATTTTTACCCTTCATTATCATTTGATAGCGATAGAATTTCTTATTTATCTGCGGGTATAGTTGATTTTTCGAAATTCTTCTATATAGTTCTTCACATAAATGTTATGTGTATTTTGACAATAAGTGCACTTTGCCAGAAAAAAATTATAAATATTTTTGAAGAAATATCTAAAATTGATACAGAGCTGGACGATTTAGGAATAAACATTGACTACAAGGGTTTTGATCGTTTAGTTAAAAAAGCAGTGTTATATATTTTAGTTTCTTTTTTAATTTGTACTTTAATAAATATTAGATATGATTCGACACTTGAAATGATTTTCGTGAACGTATTATTGACGAATTGTGTGGCATCTGTTATGTTTGAGATGACTGGTTTTCTCGTTTTATTAATGTGGGTGGTAAATCAACATTTCAAACAAATAAATATCTTTCTAACTCAATTTAAATCTGATAAACATAGACATAATGAACTTGTTCAAATTATTATAAAAATTGCAAATATTCACGAGAAAATGTTACAAATTTATCGACGATTGAATATCGTTTTTGATTATTTCTTGTTATTTTATATAATTTTCTGTTTTACATGTAGTGTATATTCTACTTTTATTTTTTATAAGTGTATCATCATAGTCCTTGATGATGAAAATAAGATGATGTTAGTAATTAGTTCTCGTTTCATGGTTATTTGGCCAATAAAATATTTACTAGACCTTATTTTTATCTCTTGTTTCTGCTCTAACATAACCAAAGAGGTTAGTATATTCACAATCTATTTCTATATATTTAAAACACAAGGCATTTTTGTCGTGAAAATTACATTATATTATACATTTATATAAATTAATCCGAAAAAAAATATTTAAAAAAAATTTATTGGATAAGCAGTAAATTATACAGTGTGTTCATTTCAAAAGTATCCACCCTTATAATAACTCTTGACCTGATGTGATTATTGTTTTGAGTGAAAACACGATCGAGGGGAAGTTCAAAAATGGTACCTACCTAGAAAATTTTAGGTTTCATCCCTTCGCCCCCATCCACCTCTACTTTGAAATTTCAAATGGCACTCCCTATCTTGTGATACATCATTTGAAAGGGCATAAAATTCTCTATTCAACCATGATAAAAAAATGAAATCGATCAATTGGTTCTTAAGATAGACTACACAGAAGATGGAAGCTATGAAATCAATTATTATTAGTAGACACAGAATTACGCAAGAATGTAGACAAATCAAAACATTCGTCAAAGTTCGCGAAGAGTTCTAAAACAGAACGTATTTTTGTCTAGCAAATAATGGTAGCCATTTCGAACATGTCATAAAATAATTTCTTATGACTGTAATTTAATTCAACAGTGTATCCAATCCGCAATGTTTTGCTAATAATAATAATTGATTTCATTTTTTATCTTAATTGAAGAGAGAATTTTATGCCCTTTCAAATGATGTATCACAAGGTAGGGGGTGCCATTTGAAAATTCAAAGTAGGGGTGGCTGGGGGCGAAGGGATGAAACCTAAAATTCTCTAGGTATCATTTTTGAACTTCCCCTTCGATATCTAAATCGACGTCTTTTCACTCAAAACAATAATCACATCAGGTCAAGAGTTATTAAGGGTGGATACTTTTGAAATGAACACACTGTATAATATTGATACCAGACATATCGGAAAAAATCATTTTACCAACCATAGTCACAGTCAGGAATCTAACCTGAACCTTTCCACTTTCGCGGCGGAATGAGCTTACAGTATACTCAACCGTGACATGATTTCCAAACTAACATTTTCCTTATATGCTTCGGAATCAATTGATTTCCACTACATGCGAGTGTCATGTCACGGTTGAGTACTGTAAGCTCATTCCGCCGCGAAAGTGAAAAGGTTCAGGTTAGATTCCTGACTGATGACTGTGGTTGGTAAAATGATTTTTTCCGATATGTCTGGTATCAATTATATAATTGGCTGCTTATTAGTCCAGTAATTTTAGATTTCCACTGCAGAAAAATTCCCAGTTAGCTGATTTTTTTTATTTACCTTCGTTATGATGTTTTAAAAAACGTGTAAAAAGTCCCCATCGATATCGTGCCGGCGTTGCCAGATATTCGAGGTTCAAGTTCACGATAGACGGTTTTTTGCGAATTTCTCGGTTCCGTTCCATTTTTTGTAAAAAATGGTTATTATCAATCTTGTAGAGGAAGACATTATCTACAACTTTTGTATAAACATTTTTTGTCTACGATTTATAGTTTGTCTTATTAAAGTACCCGCGGCTTCCTCCCCCTCGATTTTACATAACGGGATTATGCTGCTTCCCGAGGGCCTAACATAATGATTTGTACCATTATTTTAAGTTGAACTTAAAGCTAACGATCAATTATAATTTTATCGAAATTAATGCAGTAGTTCTCTACTTATAAGCAACCAAACATACAAATCGACAGCGCTCAAACAGACAGACAGACCGACAATTTTTTTCGAAAATACGATATTTATACTTGACATCAATTATAAAGACCATTCGTAAAGTAATTTCGTAAAAAAAATTTACAAGGGTTGAGAGAGTGCGGATAAAGTACGAGTATGCATTTGCATACCGTATAACGCACTCTAGTAATAATAGCCACATTTTTAATTTTTTTTACAAAATTTCTTTACGAATAGCCTTTATAACAATTATAAGGAGTATTCGTAAAGGAATTTTGAAAAAAAATTAAAAGTATGGTTACTCCGAGCTATTCTTAGTAGAGTGCGTTACACGGTATGCAAATGGATACTCGTACTTTATCCGCACTCTCTCAACCCTTGTAAATTTTTTTTACGAAATTACTTTACGAATGGTCTTTATAATTGATGTCAAGTATAAATATCGTATTTTCGAAAAAAATTGTCGGTCTGTCTGTCTGTTTGAGCGCTGTCGATTTGTATGTTTGGTTGCTTATAAGTAGAGAACTACTGCATTAATTTCGATAAAATTATAATTGATCGTTAGCTTTAAGTTCAACTTAAAATAATGGTACAAATCATTATGTTAGGCCCTCGGGAAGCAGCATAATCCCGTTATGTAAAATCGAGGGGGAGGAAGCCGCGGGTACTTTAATAAGACAAACTATAAATCGTAGACAAAAAATGTTTATACAAAAGTTGTAGACAATGTCGTCCTCTACAAGATTCATAATAACCATTTTTTACAAAAAATGGAACGGAACCAAGAAATTCGCAAAAAACCGTCTATCGTGAACTTGAACCTCGAATATCTGGCAACGCCGGCACGATATCGATGGGGACTTTTTACACGTTTTTTAAAACACCATAACGAAGGTAAATTAAAAAAAATCAGCTAACTGGGAATTTTTCTGCAGGTGGGTGATTTTAATATCTAAAATTACCGGAGTATATCCAATAAAAATTTTTCAAGTGCAGATCAGCCATATAAATCTATTTAACGAAATATTTTACTTTTCGTCTGATGAACTGAAATAAAAGATTGAAAAAACATTGTCTATCTAGGCTGAACAATAATTTTTGTTTCAAATTTCACTAAATTTTTAATAATAAATGTTATGTTTTAGACAAGAAAGTTTGCGTTAGTAATACATGGAATATATTATTATCGTCACTGTGATAAATTTAAAATAAGAAAAACTGTAAGTAAAAAAAAACTGAATGCCTGGTTGATTTTTCGTAGATAAATTTGAAATTAGTAAAGGATTTTTATTTATTTTATCGAATATAATAATAAAAGTAACCATAATCGTGCCTTAAAATTTTACTATTTTCTGTTTTAGATTGAAATAATTTCATTACAAAATCTGCGAAACGATTCGAGTTTTTCCGCTCTTGAATTATTCAAAATAAACAAAGAACTAATTACGACGGTAATATTTTTTTGTTCAAATAAATTCAGATCAATAAAATAATTATGGATTGTTTTTTTTAGATACTTGGAACCATCGCTACGTATCTAATCATAGTAATTCAATTTGATAAGAATAAGTCATCAGAAATTTGTTCGTGTAGTTCAGAAAATTTAAAAGTATAAATACACTAAGTATATTATATTATTTACATAATATATAAATAATTACGGAACCCTAAAATAAAAACTGTTCATTGATTTTTGAGCTTGATACACCGTGTCCCAGATTGATGTATACATAGGGAATTTAGCAATGGATCAGAATAAGCCATGATATAATGATATCTTATTTGCTAAAGCCTATTTGTAACTAAACATTCTTCTTATGGAAAAACAATGTTTAATATTTATACGTATATCTACGTATATCTACATCAAAATGGGACACCCTGTATACGTTTTCATTACAATCAAGTAATTAAGAAAATAACGTTTAATGTTTTTCTGTATAGCTGACTTTTACAAAAATATGTTATAGGTAGGTACCTATAAATAAAAAAAACTCGACACAAGTACCTTAAAAATCTTAATGTAATGCTATGTCGAACCCACTGCTATATACAAGATAGTTTTATATAATTATTAATTTAATTTGTATTTTGTTGCTTTTTAAACGAAGTTATTTTATTATTATATTTTTTTAATATGTATTTTGAGTGCATATTTATTTTATGTATTGTATTAATCTTGACACATTCTATGTTGTTTTTGCAACTTAAAGAATAAAGATATGGTTATATATTATGGTTATTTAAGGTGTTTTTAAGAACGTTTAGTGACGCTAATGACCTCTGTTGTTGAACGTCTATAATTTACAACTCATTCATTCAAGAACGTTTAGTCGTATACCCAAAAAAATCACATCAACATCGATCCAAGAACTAAGATGCCACAGACAGACAAACAGATACACAGACATACGACCTAAACGCATAACACCCTTTTGAAACTTTTATAGTAATGAAATATTATTGTTTATTTTCATTCAAATCATTTATTTTATTGAAAATTTTATTGGAAGAGCAGCCAATTACATAATTTATTCCTGCAAATATCGGAAAAAATCATTTTGACAACCGTGGTCACAGTCAGGAATCTAACATGAACTTTTCCACTATAGCGGCGCAATGAGCTTACAATACTCAACCGTGACATGATTACCAACCTAACATTCTCAATATATGCAACGGAATCAATTGATTTCCGCTACATGCGAGTGTTATTAATTATAGCTAGATTGTAGATGTATAAAATTTTCAGTTGCAAAACAGCCGTATAAATCTATTTAATACATTTATTTTATTTTTCGTTTGTAAAAACAATTAATTTAAAACGTGACTGAAGAATAACAAGCATTATTTTATTTGTCATTTGATGTCTGTAGAAATATTCAAATATCAAGCGTTTACCTTCCAGCCAAATTTGCACCGTACCGAGTTTCCGCGCTGTTCATGATCCACATTAAATCAGATAATAGAGACTCTACTATAATTTTGCTTTTTTTAAGTTGATTTGAGAATATAAAGTTCTTAGCATCAAGCACGAAGCGGCTTGAAAATATTCAAACGGTTATGACGCTATGTCCGTTTAGCACATAGCGCTTGAATTGTTGAGCTCTCACCCATAAAAGAAAACAGTCTGAGAACAGCTTTAGAGCTTTTTAGTTTTAAAGTTGGAAGGCGCTTAAATAGAGGTCATTTAAAATTGCATATAATGTCATGTTATATGTAAACTTATGAAAGAAAATAATCATACAAAATAAATCAACTTGAATTAACAATAAACACACAATACAACGTATAATAATTATTCATAAGTTTTAATTGCTCTGCTTAACCTGCATTTAAACATATATTCTCACATTAAAACTACTTATATAAGTTAATGATGCAACAGCTCATCATATGACAGGGCTTTCGAAAATCAGAATTTAATATTCATTCGAAATTGACGTTTTTCTTTTCCTTTTTCAAAATATTCTGTTAAATGTAGAACAAATCAACTGCGACTCTACTAAAATTTTATTTTAGTTAAATTAATTATTATCAAATTCGTCATTATATTTGAACTTAGCATATTATGAGTTATGACATAAATGTAAGCATATCCACGTAGACCAAAAATATCTAATAGGGCTTCTGTAGAAATTTTACATTATTCGCGTATAAAAAGAATGTACACAATCACTCAAAGAGATCATTTAATAATTTAAATTAGTGAGAACCCTTATTTGTGCACAGGTATAATCAGGGCCGTCATATACCCAGTAAGCACTCGTCCCCCCAGGGGGGACATTGGAATGTGGTTACTATCGCAAATTACATTCCAATGTTCTTTGGGAATTAGCGCTCCCAAGGACCCGAGCTCGTACCAGTCGGTTTGTGTATGCTGGCTGGCGGATTCTAATACACAAATGGATTATTTGTTATGTTGAAGACGCTAATGACCTGAGTTGTCGTCGCGTCTATAATCTACAATTAATTAATTAAGTAAGCACACCTCATTTTTCAAAATCCGTTAAGCCGTTTAGGCTACAGAAGGCGCCGACCAAAATGCGAAGACACATACATACATACACTCGAAAAACATTACCCTCCTTCGGCAGTCGGGTAAAAAGAAAGTTACTTCTTTTTTATTTTTCTCGTGTGCGAATATCTCTCTTGAGCGGACAAAATTATGAATCATGATTCATGGGTAAGTATCTGTTCAAGGGCGATTTTAGTTACTTTGGATTATAAAGAAAACCTCAAGACCTTATAACAATGCTTGAGCATTCAAGGCTCTTAATAGTAGGTTTTTCCAATCTTGGAATTTCTCAAAGTCTAAACTAGACTCCAAAAATAATATAGTTTTATTGAGCTTATTCCAGGTTGAATTAATCACACGTCGCCCGGGCTTTCCCAAGCCCGTGCTTATTTGAGTGGTGTTCAAAGCCGGCCCTATAAAGTATAATTACGAGCATGTTATAAGTATACATAGATATAGTTAGTCAAAGTTAAATTAAAGGTGTTGGTGAAGAGCTATTCAGATTGTTTGGAATAACAAATGTTTGGCGTAGAACGGTTAAGCGGGGCTCTTGATCTTTCATAACACCTGTGGCAAGTATGAATGCAAAGTCATTTGCAACAGCTGTATATACATATTCTCATAAATTCTCCACTTTCGGTGGGATATGTTTATCTATCTGCACGCTACCTTTCCCCCTTCCCTCCCGCACTACCGCTCCCGCCACACCTATGTATATACGCATCCATCCCAACAATTCACGTAAAGCCAAAGGCTAGGTATTTCCATAAGAAGCAACACTCGAACAAGGAAACTGATATTCGACTGAGATGAACGATCCAATCTAATTAAAGAGGTAGTCGTTGATTCTCGATCACACTCGGATCGTTACGTAATCTGGCTATTGTTGCCGTCTAGATCTAGACTTTCTGGACTCTTGTCTTGTCTTGTCTAGATTTTCAAGACAAGACAAGAGTTTTTTAATCTAGACTTAGACTTAAGTGAATTCTTGATATTTCAAGACAAGACAAGACTTTGAAAGTCTTGTCTTGTCTTGTCTTGTCTAGACGGCAACACTAAATCTGACGTATATTTTCATTGGATAGCACCTATAAGTGTCTTTTTCTATTAGAGTATTCGACTAGTATCGTTTAGAGAATACAGTAGCACCATTTCTGCCCACAAAGGGACCACCCCTTGTTAAAATAGACTGCTAAAACATTACCGTCCTTTTGGCTTTGTCGTAGTCGGGACATGAAACTCGTTTGTGCGCAGATATGACGCTATACTATCTTCTCTAAACGATTTACGATACTACCTACTCTACCATAAAATAGATATTACAAGAAAAGTCAAGGAATATTTTATTTTGAGTAAAAATTATGAAAAACCAGGGAATTTTTTAATTAGTTAGCGAAAGTATAATTTAATAGGTAGGTACCTATTTTGGATTTTAACCTGAAGATGGTTACAATGTAAACGAAACGTCGCATTAATTTAAATAAATATTTTTCAGATTAAAATTTGACGGCTTTAGAGGTACCTACTATTAACATTTAAAAATTTTAATCTGCCATATTAATGCTTTCATCGTAAATTAAAACCGAATATTTAAAATTTACATTTTTTTTTTTGCTTTTATCTCGAATATTTAGTTTCAAGCAATAATTATATTCCTATACCAAATATAAACCATTTTAAAAAATAATGCAAATTTCTAAGTAATTGGTTACAACTTACAAGGCGATCATGTAAAATTAAATTTTAATCCAACTGTTCTGCAAACGGAATTTTCAATGCGAAATACTGTTAAAGGATCCTTGCGAGAGAACGGTTAAACCTTAAGTCTCCGCCAGTATATTCTGTATACATATTGACTTAAATTATACACAAGGAATATGGAGTCGATCATAACACAACACTGTATGACTTTGCTCCGTGAGGAACATACATAATGTCGTATATAGGGGTGTGCACTGCGTAGTGTGCGTAGTGTGTTCTATGTGGGAAATTCCGTTGAAATCTATATATTGTTTAGAATATCGAGAGACGCTAATGACCTAAGTTGTCGACGCGTCTATAATCCACAATAAAATAGAATATCGAGAAATCGGGAAAAAATTAGTGAGGCGGACGAAACCGAGACTAGTATTGGTCTCAGTATCGGATTTGAAAAAGATCATCGCCGATATCAAGACGAGGTTGATAGTTCTCGCCGCCGATACCTGAACAAGGTAGACACTAGTCTCCGCTTCGATCTCGTCCCCAATATTGGTATTGTAGCGACCGAAACGGGTAGTAGTATCGATTTCGTCTCGGTATCGGTGGAGAGACAGATATGGAGACTAGTAACAGGAGGATCTCGATATCGGCGGTGAGATCTTTTTTTAATTTGCCTTAATATACTTGTAAAGAAAGACTTCTTTTTACATTTTAACTCATCCCTATTACATATGCAAAATATGCGGTATACGTATATCTATATAAAACTAAACAATAAGCAAGGAAAATATGTGTGTTATTTATTTTCTCTCATATGTTACATATTTGTTGATGGAAATTTTCATTTGTGGTTCACGAAAAAAGATAGGGAAAAATATATAAGTAATTTTCTTGTCAACGAGAATTTTTCAAACAAAATTTGTTGTTTTCTTATCATTTTCATTCAGTGGTATATTTATAGATTAAAATATAACTTAGAGAAAAACTAATTTTTAAGAAATTAATTGGATGGTGATAGAAAAAATGAATATCTTTTATTACATAATCTAATTTTCCATTTTTGCACTTCATTATGCGGGTAACTAGTCTTTACCAGCGGCTACGCCCGTGTTAATATTGTTTTTTTTTTGCTAGTACTCTACCCCCTTTAGCAGAAACTCGTTGATAGCTTATCTCACAATGATGTTGGGTTCAGAACCAACTTATGGCAGGAATTGTGTGTCAGCTACAGGAGGATTCAGAACTCGCTTCTTTGACTACTTAAATCAAGTTTCTTTTTAACCGACTTCAAAAAAAGGAATGTTCTGTTTTTTCCTAGTATGTATATGCGCAATTTTTTTTTCAGAAACTACACAACCGATTTTTATGATTCTTTTTTTATTTAATAAGGCATACTTTGGCGATGGTCCCATATAAATTTTACTTAAATCGGTTCACTAGTTCGACTGATTTTATAAAAAAGTTAGTAACGGACTGTAACGCCGTAAAGGTAAATGTCAGTTTTGACACAGCGAAGCCGGTTAAAATAACGTGTAAACTACGTATTGTAGAGGCACTATAAAGTAAAAAATTAAAAATTAAAAAAAATAGAACCTCCTTCAAAAAAGCCGCTAAAAAAGATGAAAATATTAAAATTTTGAGGTCGGCGCCAATTTAATAAAAAAACTCGGGTCGCAGTGCCAAAACCCTGCCGACAATATAGTGTATTTGCTAATGCAGGCCTTGTGGCTTTATTATGTAAACTTAAGTTTGTTTTTGGATAAAATAAAAAATTTAACCCCTTAATACATCCCTTAAAATAATATTTTTTTTTCTTAATTTCAATAATATTATCAATGCAACCTTTGTACCAAATTAAATACACCCTTCAGTAAGTAAATCATACTATCCGCAAACCAGTGTTTTCATAAAATTTTTGTAAGTCCGGTCCTGTCGGGCCGATTTTATTAAAATTTTAACAGCACATTTTAATCTTTACTAAAGGGTTAAATTTCAATTTTGAAACGATTCTGACAATTTTTTCGGTATTTTTGGGCCCAAAAACTTTTTTCAACCCCTAAATACTACCCTTAAAATGGTCCGATCGGGCCCATTTTAAATAGGCTTCGTGCGGTAATGGGTTCCAATGTGTGTACCAAATTTCGTTTAAATCGATTAAGTCTGTCGAGAGTTATCGTGTACACACATATACAGGGTGAGTTCGACCACCCGTATCAGTCGTTTTTTTCGAAAACGGTTAGTCGTAGAGAGTTGTGTCAAAAATTTGTATTATAAAAGCCCTAATAAATAATCGAATGGTGATAATTTTTTTTTTTCGGGAAGGTCGGCTTCCCTATTAGTTTGCTCCAGAATGTCCAGAACTCCGGAATTATAAATGTAACGATAGGTCGAAAGTGGAATTGTTGAAAAGATCTTTAAAAAATAAGCAAGTTTTGTAGGAAAATTTTTTTTATTACTGCCACCCCTGTTAAGTAATATTTATTTGAAATTACTAAATTAAAATGTCATAATAACGAACTTTTTAAAAGTTCGCATTTAAAATCTAGTTACCTATCTATCGATCATTAAACACTGAAGAAGTACACTCACAGTATAACCAGAAGAGCTCAGTAGTATGTATTAAAGAGTAAATGGAAGACAGTTTGAACACTTGTGACAATGTCTAAGGTTGCTAGATTTTTAATGCCGACTTCGATCGTTATTATGAAATTTTGATTTAATAATTTCAAACGATTGTTACTTAACAGGGGTGGCAGTAATTAAATAATTTTTCCTACAAAACTTGCCTATTTTTTAAAGAGCTATTCAACAGCACCACTTTCAACCTATCGTGCTTTCTAAAATTCCGGAGTTTTGAACATATAATAATTTATATTTATACTTATAGAAATTTACAGGGGTGGCAGTAATAAAAAAAATTTTCCTACAAAACTTGCTTATTTTTTAAAGATCTTTTCAGCAATACCACTTTCGACCTATCGTTACATTTATAATTCCGGAGTTCTGGACATTCTGGAGCAAACTAATAGGGAAGCCGACCTTCCCGGAAAAAAAAATTATCACCATTCGATTCTTTATTAGGGATTTTATGATACAAATTTTTGACACAACTCTCTACGACTAACCGTTTTCGAAAAAAACGACTGATACGGGTGGTCGAACTCACCCTGTATATATATATAAATATATATATATATATATATATATATATATATATATATATATATATATATATATATATATATATATATACATAAACATTTTCAAAAATGGTGGCAAACTGTTCAGGAGGGTATAAAACGTCGAGAAATTTTGGTCCGACCCCTAGGTCCCGCCATCCGACCGACGCCAATAGTGTATGTGCCATATGGCAAATACACTAATGAAAGCAGATATATAAAAAGTTTCAGCAATTATATTGGCGCCGACCTCAAAAAATTTTTATTTTCCTCTTTTTTATGCCCTGATGATTAACAAATGGATGACACCGTTTAATGTAAATGAGTTCGATACAAATGAGCCTTAGATAGACACTTGAAATGTTATAATCATACAATATAGGTAACGTTTTTTCTCGAATGAGTAACTTTATTGTTTGTTTATTTATGTCTATATTTTGCTTAATTAACTTCAAACGGTACGTTTTAACAGAGCACTCTTAATTAAAACATATAAATGTTCTGTATTATTTTTATAAACAGACAAATGCATATTTTTGTCTTTCATCTTTAATAACGAGTAAAACGTCCGGTTCCCGTCATAACAAACGCCACCCACGCCACAATAATCTAATTAAATAATTAATTAAAATGTAGAAAATAAAAACATTTTTTTATTCGAAGCTTCATCCTACGTATACATTAACCTTTTATTTAAAACAAACAATTATAGCATTTAAAATCGTCAAATTTTTAAAATAATTGTTTAAAAATTTTAAGAAAACGAATATAACAAACCGTGAGGTGGGTCGTTTATTAGGACTAAAGTTCGACCCTTGAGGTCCACACGACGAACTTCCCAGTTGGATAAATATTTAATAATAATAATTAAATTAGATATTACACTGAAAAGTAATCATTTTAATCATTAATACATAATTATTATTTATTTTTAACAATAATTTTAAAAAAAACGGCTGAACCGATTTTTATAAAATTTATTTCGGATCAAAATGACGTTAACACGCCTCGATTGACACCCTTATGAAGTCGATATAATTTTTTATTCGCGAGATATTGTGTAAAATCTACTTTTTTGGAGTCATTTGGTTAAGAAAAAAGAACGGCTGAACCGATTTTGAAAACATTTCTTTCAGATCATATTTACATTAATACGCGTCGATTGGCACCCTAACGTAGTCGATATCATTTTTCATTCTCGAGATTTCGTCTTAGAAAGAAATGGACACATACGTACGTACGTACGTACATACGTACACACACATACACACACACAGACATCTTTCTAAAAATAATGTAGTGACCTTGAAACATAAAAATTTGTTATACATTTTGATTTCGATTTTTGGACCCATTACAATAACTTCCAATGGGAAGTTAATAAAGCCATCGATCGATTATAAATTTTTCTTAAGACTATACGAAGGCTGTTGCACTTTTTTGCTTAGGCATCAAACTAAAATAATTTAAAAAAAATTTTTTTTTACAAAGGTGCAACGAAATCCAAAATTCTAGGGCGGGATTCCAAGTTTCGAAATAAGGAAACAATATAATTAGTAGACATACTTACGCGGTGTGACATGAAAATAATGAGTTTGACTGTTTTGACTCCCACTGACAACACTGGGTAAGTTTGGTTCTGCACTCAGATCAATCTGAGTACTCTAATGCGGTCGAATTTAACATTTCTATTATCTGAAAGATCTCTATCCTGCGTTCGGTTTTAACATCTGGAGAAGATCTAGCACGCTCTAAGCGCTCCGAGGAAAGCGAACGAGCAAGTAGATTTAAACATCTTCAGAGCATTCTTTTTAAAAATGAGCTTGTTGAGAGAATTGATACATTTCGAAGTTTATTTGTACGAGATATAATTTTTCAATAAGTCAAAATACACATGTAATATTTATTGAAAGAATAGTAATAACCAATAAGTCTATACTGTACAGAATGAATAAATAAAATATTTATTATGTCTATGGGTCGAAAAAAATCAACAGCCGGTTGAGCTATACCTCGAAAATTACAGCAAATATAAAAAAAATTAGATTACAGTAACAGTACTGAATTCTACTACAAAAATCTTTAAAAACTGTATTCATGATTGAATAGACAAATAGTATAACCGGGGCCCTCGTGCCCCTGAGTGCGATGTGTGCGATGCACGCGGGCGACACATCCAAGGGGCGCCAAATGGCCTAGTTGAGTTATGTTTTTTGTACTGCGTATAGAAAAAATATACAACTGATATTATATGAATTTTATTTGTATACTCAAGCCTCCGTGAAAGCTCTTACGAGTAGTTAATTCTTTTTTAATAAAATTCAAATTCGAATTCGAAATATTTCGCGCGCAGTTTTCGATTCGGTCGTTAATTCACATCAGCGCGTAGACAGGGCGCCCCTATCGAGAGACTCCCGCGTATGTTTATATCTTGACTTTTCCTGTCGATTCCTGGCAGGAATCGACAGTTTATCCCCAATAAGGGCGTCAATTATGAATCCGCACGCGGGCGGCGTGAGGCCTTACGAGGGCCCTGAGTATAACTAAATTTACTTCCGTACAACTCTTTAACAATAAAAAATGGTGGAACCTTTGGTGTAAAGATACGAAATGTTACAATTACCACAAAACACCAAACCATAACAAACACTCTCGACGTACGTTTCGCCAACCAAGTTGGCATCATCAGGAGATGATTAAAACTCAATGATGCCAACTTGGTTGGCGAAACGTACGTCGAGAGTGTTTGTTATGGTTTGGTGTTTTGTGGTAATTGTAACATTTCGTATCCCCCTATATTATTAAACGAGTAAATCTTGTATATATGTTTCTATGTATCTATATAAATATTTTCTCGAAAACGGCTCTAACGATTTTGATCAAATTTACCGAAAAGGGGTTTCGGGGGGCAAAAAATCGATTTAGCTAGGTCTCATCCCTGGAAAAATTCGTTTTCTTATCGATTTTATCATTTTAAAAAACAGTTTTTTTAACGTCATAAAACAGTGTCGTATTGTGAGTAGGCTTTGGAAAAAACAAACTATTTTCATTATTTATGTCAAAATTACTCTGACAGTCAATCTTTAACTTATTAAAATAATCAGTAATTATTTGAAAAGTAAAAAAATAGCAACAATAAAATCTAAACATAATTATGTAAGTAGTTTTAGATAAAATTTAAATAAATAGGTATGTTATTTTTATATTACCTATATAAAATATGTATAGGTAAGTACGTTAAATGTAGTATGACGTATAATCTTACCTAGACCTTTTTTTCTCAAAAACGACTAACGATTCTGATGAAATTTACAGAATGGGGATTTTTCGGGGCGAGAAATCGATCTAGGTAGGAATTTTGGTTCCAGAGGGGAGCAATTAAAAAAAAGGTGTTTTTTATTTATTATAACTCGCTCAATTAAAGTCAGATTGATTCGAAGTCTATTTCTACATAGATTTTATATAATATATCACAAGTGTTAAAATTATAATTGAACACTAATATAAGACGTGTCTTGCACAATATGTAAATAATAACAAAACGGCGCCGCGGGTCTGTGTAAAACACATCGATTTTTAAAAACTATGGTGAAGATACATGCAAAAAAAGTTTTGCGCAGGTTATAGTCTGACGTTTGTTATTAAAAGAATCGATTTTTGTGAGTTTTTCAGTAGGTACCTATGCAAAAAAAAATATTTGAAATTTACTGGAAGTTGTTAAGATGACATCACAGAGAAAAAGTACTTCGATAAAGTTGATATTTGGTATCAATGCTTAAAATTGGATTGTTAAAATGGTAACGGGCGAGCAAAATTTCATCTGATTCGAACATTTTTACAAGATATTCAATCTATGAAAATCGGTTTTTGCGAGTTCTTCAGTCAACAAAACAATAACGGCGGTAGATTTGAAAATGGCGACCTAAATAATATTTACAGGAATGATTCAAGTTGATACTTAGTTTTTACGCTTAAAAATACACATAGGTAGTTAAAATATTTAACAGAAACAATTATTTTAAATTATGTTTCAGAAATAAATTCGTTTCGGAATAATATTCTGAGAAAATAATATCTCACAGCATACAAGTACTATTTTTATTGAACTCATCCGAGCAAAGCTCGGCACCCAGATATTGAAACTCTTTAATTTAATAAAGAATTTCATCTTGTACGGAAGTAAATTTAGTTATACCTACTATTTGTCTATTCAACTAAGTTTTTAACAAGAAGCAAAAAATCGAAGCTATCTATCTATATATATAAAACAGTTCCGTTACTGACTGATTGATTGACTGACAGACAACGCCCAGGTCAAACCGCTGAAGATATAAACTTGAAATTTGGACAGTAGGTTCCTTTTGTGACGTAGGCACCCACTAAGAAAGAATTTTTCGAAATTCAACTCCTAAGGGGGTTAAATAGGGGATGAAAGTTTGTATGGAAATTCGTCATTTTTGAAGCTAGAAGCATGAAATTTTGCACAGAAGTTTCTTATATAACGTAGGTGAGCACTAGGAAATTTTCTTTTGAAAATTCATCCCCTAAGGGGGTTAAAAAGGGGATGAAAGTTTGCATGGAAGTTCGTCATTTTTAAAGTTAGAAGCATGACATTTTGCATAGGAGTTCCTTATATTACGTAGGTGAGCAATAAGAAAGGATTTTTGAAAATTCATCCCCTAAGGGGGCTAAATAGGGGATGAAAGTTTGTATGGAAATTCGTCATTTTGGAACGGATCTGGATGAAATTTGGCACAGAGATAGATTATAGTCTGGAATAGCACATAGGCTACTTTTTATCCCGGAAAAATGTACGGTTCCCGTGGGATAGTTTTGTTTTTGTTTTTCACAGAGCAAGGGATCGACATGATTTATTGCATAGTGGTAGTTTAGGGGTCAGATAATGTTATAGGCTACTTTTTATCCCGGAAAAATGTACGGTTCCCGTGGGATAGATTTGTTTTTGTTTTATCTTTAGAACTACTAAACCGATTTTAAAAATTCTTTCACTAATAGAAAGCTACGCAGGGGGGCAGATTCTCGCGGCGGGATAACAAATTAGGGGGAAGATTCACGCAGGGGGATAACAAATTTAGGGGGGAGGTTCTCGCGGGGGGATAACAAATGTAATGTATTATTAATATTCGAGCGAACGAGCGAAGCGAGTGAGTAATGTATTAATAAAATTCGAGCGAACGAGCGAAGCGAGTGAGTTATGTATTAATAATAATCAAGCGAACGAGCGAAGCAAGTGTCTAATGTAATAATAAAATCCAAGCGAACGAGCGAAGCGAATGAGTTATGTATTATAAAATTCGAGCGAATAAACACGACCAACCCGGCTTCGCTTCGCAGGAGGAGAATTTTTCGCGGGGGGGATAATAAATTGTAATCGTAAAATACGTGGGCGAAGCCACGGGTAACGGCTAGTATACAATATATTCATGATGTTTTCCAAAATGAATAACGTTAAGTTATACCAATTATTCAAAATCGGTTAAATTTCAATTTTCGGCTATAACTCAAAAATGAAACAAGTCACCAAAAATTTCTGATTAAGACATCTCTATGAAAATACATTTAGTTTCCCCTATAATCTGTTATAATAATTAGTGAAATACACTGCAAAAACAAAGAAAATGGGACATTCTGTACGTACGATTAAAAATGGTAAGTGGAGCGGAGAGCCTAGCCTACTAAATTAGTAGATTTCAGAGTATATTTCCATGTAATCGTAGTACCGCTGTACCACATGCCGTACGCACTGTAGTTTGTAGTCTAGACCCTAGCCGTGCCTCGGGATTAAAATTAAATACGCTATAGGATTAGAATTCAGTTGACCTTAAACGAATAAATGCAAATATTCACATACCTCTCTAATATAGCCGTATCAAACTATTCTATAAATTGGTAAATGATAAAATCAATCGATTTAAAACCCCTTATATCCACACCATATTATTCACATAACAATTAGAGGTGAAAATAATAAATATCTCAGACAGCTATGCTGCCATGATTTTTGAGCTATATCTAAGAAAAAATCAAATGACCACTGTCTATGCTATTAATTTTGGGTTAAACTACCTATGTAAATTTTTGATAAAAAATTATTTTTATATTACGGAATTTACATATTTTTTAACTCTAGAAAGAAAAATCTCTTCTTGAACTAATTTTTTTGCCGCAAAATCGACCATGGCTGATACCTAGGTGACGCCACCGTTTAAATGTCAGATAGCTAATTTGTTATCTCTATGTTCTACAATCTACGTTATTCACTGATATTATATTTTTATTTATTTATTGTAAATTATAGACACGTCGACAACTTAGGTCATTAGCGTCCGAACACAATATTTTGATCTCCTGCCCTAGCACTGGTACCTATTCCAAGTTGGGCAGGAAATCCTTATTTAATGTGATTTTGTTATTGAGGAATAAATTGAAATTGAATTGAATTGATTACATTAAATAACAACTCACTTAAAACTAAAATACATCACAAAACATCCATGAGCGGATGCGGGATTCGAACTCACGACAGTCTGATCCAGAGGCCGCGACGCTAACCACTGAACCACACTGTCGTCCTCCACTAATATTATAGTTTCTACAAATTCTCTCATACCTATTTCTGCACATTTAAAAATATTAAAAAAAAATTTTATATGGAGGCTTTTTTCTCTGTAATAATGAATTATTCGTTAGCACAGTGACGTCACACACATGAATGCTATTTTTTTTTTATTTTGTTACGTGATGAATATAATTATATCAACATCTTCTGAGTTTTTGATAGTGAATTTTTAGACAATTTTTTTTTCATTTTTAACCTGTCGGTCTATCCCTATCCCCTATATTATTAAACGAGCAAATCTTGTATATATGTACCTATGTATCTATATAAATATTTTCTCGAAAACGGCTCTAACGATTTTGATCAAATTTACCGAAAAGGGGTTTCGGGAGGCAAAAAATCGATCTAGCTAGGTCTCATCCCTGGAAAAATTCGTTTTATCGATTTTATCATTTTAAAAAACAGTTTTTTTAACGTTATAAAACAGTGTCGTATGGTGAGTACTGAGTAGGCTTTGGGAAAAACAAACTATTTTCATTATTTATGTCAAATTACTCTGACAGTCAATCTTTAACTTATTAAAATAATCAGTAATTATTTGAAAAGTAAAAAAATAACAACAATAAAATCTAAACATAATTATACTTACATAATTGTGTTTAGATTTTATTGTTGTTATTTTTTTAACTAATATTTAAATAAATAGGTATATTACTTTTATATTACCTATATAAAATATGTAGGTACCTACATACGTTATGTAGTATGACGTATACTGACGTATAATAATATTATCTACTTATAGGTATGTAATGTTTTTTCTTAAAAACGACTAACGATCTTGAAGAAATGGGAACTAAGTACTATTTTTTTTTAACTCATCTGAGCAAAGCTCGGTCATCCAGATATTTACCTATTACACACCGAATGTCTTAAGACATATACTTAACGGGAATACAATTTTCAGTAGAAAACAAAATTAATCCCTCCCCCTTACACAAATATTTGAACTCCATTTATCATATCTCATAAATATTTAAAGATATCGAAAAAAAATATAGAAACAAAATTATAAAGCTCATCGAGATCTACAATCTTTGTCTAAATAACTTTTTTGATATTTGTTTTCGTTTTTGAAAAAATCGATAAAAACATAAAGCAACGTTTTACTTACCCTACTTATTAATACTGACCTTTCGCATTTCGTTAATCGAAAACATTTTTGTTATTTTCTATTCCTTAACTCACAATAAATAAAAAACGAAAAGAAAATTACATTTCAGTATCAAGTGAACTTGTAATTGACATAATGAAAATAAATTGAGTTTATCCGGAGGCGTGATAATAAAGATTCACTGGGTGAAACTTCCGCAATGCATTCTTTGTAAATAAACTCTTCTTTTCTTCACTAAAGGATCTCTATTCTCTGTCTTTTATGTTGGTGCTTGACTCAGGGCTCTCACTTTACAACCATTGCTAAAAACTTACGTCGATGTAGATTGTAGAACTTTTCATTTCAACCATAGATAGGTGACTTCTGCGGTTGCTCTGCCCTAGCTTTGCCCGATTTTTAAAGGTTCAGCACTGCGACCTGATTTTTTTGCTTCATTTCTCTTTTACAGTTTAGGAACCTCTGCTCAAGCGAAATTTGTTGATAGACGATAGTTATAAGCAGGGATGTAGTCAACTCAAAGTGTATTACGATGTCACCTCGGAATATTCAGTGGAAGAACTATGCCCTGCCACTACACGTTGCTAAAAAATATTTATTCGTAATTTTAAATTTCACCGCTCTCGAGTGATGTCTGTACAAACAGACAGACAAAAATTTTAACAGTTTTGTGAAAACCCAAAAAAAAACGAAATAAAACTAAAAGGTCTTGTTTTATTTTATATACCTATTGAATAATTTTTGTCACGTGACAAAAATGGAAATTTCAGCCCTAAAAAATTGTCTTAACTAAAAAAGTCACGCTATTTTCTATATAACACAGCTCGTAATAAGAGCGAGAGGTCGTTATTGCTTGTTCTGCAAGAAAAAGAGAAAAAACATGGTTACGCACGCATACCGTGTCCTGCCAACTAGTCAGCAGTAGTCTAGCAACACTTGCGTTGAAATTTTGGAAACTATGGTAAACAGTAACAAGCATTGAGAAGGGATTGACAAGTGATATTCTTGACAGATAAATATTGCCTAGTTGCTGGATCATCTGTGAACATGGTATGCGCGCGCAATCCAGGAAAAAAAGATGCGTTGATTCAAGGTTATTAAAGTACAAGGTTAGTAGAGTATATGTTGCCTCGTAGTGAGGGGGATGACGTCACTCGGAATATACCATGCTTGCTCACTTCAATAGAAAAGATCAGACCATGGTATTGTGATATGTTTTTTCAATACCTAATAGAAACATGATTCTTCTGTTAGTGAAAAAAATATGATAAGTTGTCAATTTTGCGATAGTTATTAAGTGTAATGGTGTTTTGTGATTACTTAAAATAATAATTTATCAATTTGTTAGTTAATTCTATTCGTTTCTTAAATATAAAAAAATAGGTAATTAACAAGATCTGCCATTTCTTGAGCATTATTTAATTTTTTGTTTGTTTATATTATAGATTTTAAAACCTAAATTTTGTAATAAAAATAAAAATTATCCTATTTTATAACATCTATTCTTCTATTTATTGTCTCCTGCCAATTTTAAGAAAAAATCTGCACGAAGCACCTAATATAAATAAGCATAATCTTCAACAATTTTTGTACTTGATTTAAACTAAATTCCAGCTGACGTCATTCCCGCGCTTACGCTGATTGGTCAGATGGAACGAGGCAACCTGTACTCTAATAACCTTGCGTTGATTCTGATTATTATGGTCATTTTTTTTGCTAAAAAATGTTTTCATGACAACCCTGGGCTAATATAAGTAGATGAACTTAAAACAAATGTTTACATTTTGTTATTATGTATCTACTTATCCAGCGTTCTACACTTTTGTATACACTGCACAAACCCGTAATTATCATCATCCAGTAAATGCACATGAAACGGTTCAACAGAGTACACCATCTTTGAAATTAATTTAATATATTGATGCCTTCACTATGGTACTATAAATGTAAACAGTTTAAGAGTATTCGATAGCGGAAGTTACCCCCTGCACTCTTCATCTCTAATCCTTTCCCCTGGCTTATAAAACGGTTTCCCTGGCGAAATTTGTTAAAGTTATTTTTGAAGTCATAAGAGAATAAGTTCTTTTTGTTCGGTTGTAATATAATAAGTATATTATATAGGTAATATTATATTATATTTTTGTATAGTGTAAAAATTTTGTAAAAAAAAAATTGTGTTTAAAGTTTGAAGGGAGATAAACTTCTTTTTGTATGTATGTCTCAATAAAATAAATAAATAATAATAATAATAAAACGGTTTCCGCTCTCCCGACGCTATTTTAAGGGTTCGATTAAACGCCAAATGAAGGACCAAGAATCACCCTAAGATTTTACAGGCGAAAAATTGAAAAAAGTTTCCTGAAAAAACTTAAAACTTTTTAAAAAATTACGTAATCTTTCACGCGTATCCAAAACTGTTTTTCAAAAAATTCGCTTGTAGGATCTGTAATGTGATTCTCGGTTCTTCATTTGGCGTTTGCCCGGACCCTTTAGCTTTAAAAATAGCGTTGGGAGAGCGAGAACTGTTTTATAGGCGAGGGGAAAGGATTTGTGATGAAGGGTGCAGGGTGCAGAGGGTAATTTCCGCTATCGAATCCTCTTAAATGCTAACAAACAAATTTATCACTTTGAACGAAATAAACTTTCTATATTTATATTTTTTTTCGTAGTTCCTTTCTAATTATTTTTCTTAATTTCTGTTGGAATTATTTTTAGGGTTCCGGACCTCAAAAAAAAAATCGAAACCCTTATCACTCATTTGTCCGTCCGTTCGTTCGTGTCTGTGACATATGAGTCAAATTTCTCTGGACTGAATTAAGCTGAAATTTGGCACAATCCTAAAGCTTATACTAACCCGGATATATTCGAATAGCCAGAACCTAAAACAATTTTTTGCCGTAAATTTGGGAATAGGATAAGTTTGACATCCAAAAAATCTTTGTATCATTTGAAAGGGCTTTTCGTAAAAATTAAGGATATCAAAACTATTTTTTTAAACTTTATGTTCTGTAGTTTTCGAGATTTTTCTGAAAACGTATTTCGAAAAACCCGAAGCGAATTAAAATAAACTGATTCTTCAATATATTTTTTATTTATTTATTTTTTTGTTACCAAATAACGGTAGATAATTATTATCGAAATCAACAATTTATTATTAACTGTTAGCAAAATTTAATGAATTTTTTTACGCGTCAATTAAAATATTTTGGGTAAAAATCATTTAATTTTTTTAGTATAATTTAACAAAAAGATGTGAGCTATTAATTAAAAAAATTCGACTGATGACCAGTCCTATACTTCCCACCTAGTAAATATCTGCAAAAAATAAACACTCTTGTTTTTTATTCTTTGACTAGGCCCAAATAACCTTAGCTGTTGGTGGTCTTTAAAACACAATTTAATTTTTATTCTTTGAAAAAGCATGGCCCTCTTTTTACTTCCCACCTCTACTATGGTAGGGAAGTAATGGATTTAGTCCGAAAAAAATATTTCGAGATTTTAACAAATCTTCACGTTTTGAGACCCTAGCAATCGTTTAAGATCATTTTCAGACTGATGTCTGTATGTGTGTGTGTGTGTGTGTGTGTGTATATGTGTGTGTGTATGTGGTCAATTTTTCGCCTTCGATATCTCAAGAACGGAACAACATACGGGCATGCCGATTGTTCTATTGTGTTTATCAGTCTTTAACTTAGATCTGATTAGATTTTGAGTCAAATCGGTTCAGTGGATCCTGAGATATTCAAAAAAACGTTCTCAATGTCACGTATTAACATAGGTAAAAAAATATATAAATGAATTCTAGATGTTATAATATGAAAAAAATGTGGATATTTTTTTTCTCTAAAATGTATAGTTTTCGAGAAAAAAAATATTTTACTAAAAAAAGAAAATTGTACGTAAATCAAGGTAACCATGATTTTTGCTATATTAAGCTAGCCATCAGTAGATCACCAAACAAAAAAGAGGGCCATGCTTTTTTCAAAGAATAAAAATTAAATTGTGTTTTAAAGATCACCAACAGCTAAGGTTATTTGGGCCTAGTCAAAGAATAAAAAAACGAGTGTTTATTTTTTGAAAATATTTACTAGGTGGGAAGTATAGGACTGGTCATCAGTCGATTTTTTTGTTTGGTGATCTACTGATGGCTAGCTTAAATATAGCAAAAATCATGGTTACTGTTATATAGAGTATTAGATAATTTATTCATTGTGTCTATATTATGTAATCGAATTGTAATAATTGTACGAACACTGATAAAATGAATTATTAATAAACCAACCATCATAGTTAATGCGTTGAGATTTATTCTAAATTACCTAAATATACAACAAATTGGCGCAGTCGTTTATTAAACTGAACACTACGTTTTCTAAATCAAGTAAATTATTATTAAATCTAAATTTAAAATTAAATAATATCATCATGTCATTTGGCAAAATCGAAGCTTTTGATTTAAAATCGGGAAAATGGTCGCTTTATATTCAACGGCTAGAACAATATATTGCAGTAAATAAAATAGCAGCAGAATTAAAAATCGCAGCGTTATTATCCGTCGTGGGAGAAGAAACTTATGAACTAATATGTGATTTATGCGATCCTGTAAAACCTGAAACTAAATCATGGGATGAAATAATTAAAATTGTCAATGATCATATAAATCCAGCTCCGTCGGAGATAGCGGAACGATATAAATTTCGCCAACGTTACCAGTCCAGTAACGAAAGCATAGCTGATTACGTTCAAGTTTTGAAGCATTTGGCAAAAACCTGTAATTTCGGAAATCAATTGGAGACCAATTTAAGAGACCAATTAGTCTCAGGCCTGCGAAATGATGCAATTCGATCTCGACTATTCACAGAAAAGGTTCTGACCTACGGAAAAGCAGTGGAAATCTCTTTGTCTCTGGAGCAAGCTGAAAGAAATGCATTGGAAGCGGGGCCAAGCGGCATTAATCATGTCAACAGGGTGAATGTTGCGAGTTCCTCCGGTACAACCAACCAGTCTCCATGTCGGCATTGTGGCAAAAAAAATCATCAGGACAGTAGGTGTTATTTTAAGAATTGTATTTGTAATGCTTGTCAAAAAAAAGGTCACATTGCTAACGTATGTAAAAATAAAAATAGTCAAAATCGGCACAATAGCAAAAATAATTCTAAACAAAATTATATTGATTCTCATAATACTGAAAATGAGGTAACTTCAGATAATTCGGAAAATGATGTAACTTCAGATAATCCTGAATCTTCAGATTCCTTATTTCATATAAATTCTGATTCAAAATATTTTCAAAATAAACCAATCGTTTATAATTTAAAAATCGAAAATAAAATTTTAAATATGCAATTAGACACGGGTTCGCCTATATCGGCAATTTCTAGAAATGTATATGAAAAATATTTCTCAAATTTAAAATTAAATGAATCTACATTAAATCTTGTATCGTATACAGGGCATAAATTTGTACCAATGGGTTATATAACAGTAAAAGTAACTTTTAACGATAACGATGACATAACTTTAAAATTATACATAATTGAAAACGGTGGTCCTCCTATAATTGGTAGGGAATGGATGTACAAATTAAAATTAAATTCTAATGAAATTAATTTCGTATCAAATAATATGGAGAAAGAAATTAAATATTTAATTAATCAATTTCCTGACATTTTTGATAATAAGCTAGGGACTTTGAAAGAATTTTATTTAAAATTAAAAGTTAAAAATGACACAGTCCCAATATTTTGCAAGGCTAGACCGTTACCGTTTGCAATACGGGAACGTGTTGACGCTGAATTGAATAAATTAATCGAACAGGGAATTATAACTAAAGTTGATCACTCAGATTGGGCATCACCTATCGTACCTGTTGTCAAAGCAGATGGTTCAATACGATTATGTGGCGACTATAAAGTCACAATTAATCCCCATTTAGTGATTGAAAAATACCCGTTACCTAAAATTGAAGAACTATTTTCTAAATTATCTGAAGGTGAAGAGTTCTCAAAATTAGATCTCTCTCAAGCCTATCAACAAATTCTTCTAGACCTTGAGTCAAAAAAATATACCACTATTTCTACGCATCGTGGTCTCTTTGTGTACAATCGGGTTCCTTATGGTTTGGCACCGATACCTGAACAGTTTCAAAGAATTATGGAAAATGTTCTCGTTGGTTTGAAAAATGTCGTTGTCTTTTTAGACGATATTCTTGTCACGGGACGTAACCGACAAGCACATTATGAAAATTTGAAAGCTGTATTGCAAAGACTCCAAGATGTGGGATTGAAATTAAGTGCAAATAAATGTAAATTGTTTCAAAAATCCGTATCTTATCTGGGTTACGTAATAGATTCAGAGGGGTTACATACTTCTAAAAATAAAATCAAAGCTATTACTCAATGTCGAATTCCTAATAACGTGACAGAATTAAAAAGTTTTTTAGGAATGATAAATTATTATGGAAAATTTATTCCAAATTTGAGTACCATTTTGTATCCTCTGTATAATTTACTGAAAAAAGACATTCCTTTTACTTGGTCTAAAAAATGTGACGAGTCATTTAACAAAATTAAAAATTTAATGTCTTCGACACAAGTACTAATTCACTATAATCAAAATTTGCCTCTTTTATTAGCATGTGATGCGAGTTCTTACGGCCTTGGTGCTATTATTTCGCATAAATTACCCGATGGTCAAGAAAAAATAATTGCATGTGCAAGTCGCACATTAACTGATTCTGAAAAAAATTATAGCCAAATCTCTAAAGAAGCGTTAGCCATAATTTTCGGGGTGCGCAAATTTTATCAGTACCTATATGGTCGACACTTTACCTTACTTTGTGATGCAAAGCCGTTAATTTCAATTTTCGGGCCAAAGAAGGGCTTACCTCAAATGGCCGCAAACCGTCTTCAACGGTATGCTGTAGAATTGACAGGGTATAATTTTGACATCAAATACATTAAAACTCATCAAAATTTTAATGCAGATTTTTTGTCGCGTCTTCCTTTAGAATCAACTGGTAAAAATAATAATAGTGAGCATTTTGATTATATTTATTTTATAGAAGAACACATTTGTGTTAATCATAAAGATATTAAACATGCTATTCAGTCTGATTCTAAATTAAGCCAAATTTTACGATACATAATGTACGGGTGGCCTACTAAAGTTAGTAGTGAATTAGTACCGTACTTTAACAAACGCGATCAATTAACAATTGATCACGGTTGTATTCTGTGGGGGTATAAGGTAGTGATACCTGATATTTTTCACAAACCGCTATTAAATTTACTACATGAAGGTCACTTAGGGGTGACCAAAATGAAAAGTATCGCTCGTTCATATATGTGGTGGCCTAATATTGATTTAGATATTAATAATATTTGTAAGTCATGTCAAGCTTGCCTAACTGTCTGTTCAGCACCTGTAAAAAATGTTTTCACTCCTTGGCCGTGGCCTCAGACACCGTGGTTCCGAATTCACGCAGATTTTGCAGGACCATTTAAGGGTCATTTATTTTTGATTATTTATGATGCGCATTCGAAATGGCCTGAAGTGTTTGAAGTCAGACAAACCAGTGCTAAAAATGTCATAAATATTTTTAGAAATGTATTTGCTAGGTTTGGGTTGCCTGTACAATTAATTACTGATAACGGTCCTCCATTTTTTTCAAGCGAATTTAAAGATTTCGTAACCAATAATGGAATTAATCACATCACTTCCCCAGTTTTTCATCCGGCTTCTAACGGAGCGGCAGAAATTTTTGTGAAACAAATTAAAAAAGTTCTCAAAAAAGCGTTAATCGAAAACACTGATTTTAATTTAGCTATAAATAAATTTTTATTTATGTATCGAAATGCCGAACATAATACCACAGGAGTTTCACCGGCAAAATTAATGTTAAACAGACAGTTGCGCTCAAAACTTGACTTAATTAGACCCGAACTGTCTAAAACTATTGCTTTTAAACAGCAAAAATTAATTAATTATAAAGCGGGAAAGGTAAATCCAGTAGACATTGGGGATAAGGTCATGATTGAGCAGTTTAAAAATAATGAAAAAACTTGGTCACCAGGAGTAGTAGAGGAGAGACTTGGTAAATCTACATTTATAGTTAAGTCAGAAAATCGTTTACAAAAAAGACATTCGGATCAAATTAGACGATATTCTCTAAGTAGTGATAATATAATCAATAATTCTAATAATGTTGAGTTGACTGACAATGAGCAAAACGTGCAGATAAACAGTTCCAATGATGAAAATGTCCAAAGTGATTCTGATATGACAAATGGAAACATTAATAAAACTAATTTGAATTTGACAGAAAGTGATCACAAGGAACCGTTATCTCCAAAGCCTCGTTATCCAACAAGGCAACGATTGCCTGTTGTCAGATATGCACCTGAAAATTAAAAAAAATGTGTATGTACGACTATATGAATTTAATTTTCGTTTCAATTTCGTTTCAATTTAAAAATATAATAATTATAATTACTTTAACTAATTTTTAAAAATATATAGGTACCTACACACAATTTCAGCAGAGAGATGTTATATAGAGTATTAGATAATTTATTCATTGTGTCTATATTATGTAATCGAATTGTAATAATTGTACGAACACTGATAAAATGAATTATTAATAAACCAACCATCATAGTTAATGCGTTGAGATTTATTCTAAATTACCTAAATATACAACAGTTACCTTGATTTACGTACAATTTTTATTTTTTTTAGTAAAATATTTTTTTTCTCGAAAACTATACATTTTAGAGAAAAAAAATATTTACATTTTTTTTCATATTATAACATCTAGAATTCATTTATATTTTTTTTTACCTATGTTAATACGTGACATTGAGAACGTTTTTTTTAATATCTCAGGATCCACTGAACCGATTTGACTCAAAATCTAATCAGATCTAAGTTAAAGGCTGATAAACACAATAGAACAATCGGCATGCACGTATGTTGTTCCGTTCTTAAGATATCGAAGGCGAAAAATTGACCACATACACACACACACACATACACACATACATACACACACACACACACACACACACACACACACACACACACACACACACACCATACAGACATCAGTCAAAAAATGATCTTAAACGATTGCTAGGGTCTCAAAACGTGAAGGTCTGTTAAAATCTCGAAATATTTTTTTCGGACTAAATCCATTACTTCCCTACCATAGTAGAGGTGGGAAGTAAAAATGAGAACTTTCATATTTACCGTCATAGTTGAACAAAATCGTAACAAGAAAATCGAAAAAGCTCTATTCAAAAGAAATATTTTTTTATTATTTATAATTGTGCGTGTCTTTAATATCTGTCCAGTGTCCAATTAAAAATATACACGTAGGATTGTTCCCAAATTCTATTTTGACATTTAAAGCTTGCAATTGACGTTTTCAAAATGTGGTGCTAAAAATACTGCAATAGTTGTTTTTAATACCGGCGGCTATTCCATTGTTTCTAAAAGGAAAGTTTTGTACTGAAAATGCTTTTATTGAAATAAAAACGTGCAAAATTGTATCACATTTCATTTTTATTGAAAAACACAAAAAGTACATATCCACAGACATATAAAACTCATTCTAGTTATATGATACCAATTTTTAGGCACAAATATAGAATATGTTTTCTCTGTTCTCAAACTTCTATAATTTGCAATAGGTTGTCTATCTATGACTGACCTTTTAAAAACATCAATGTATAGAAGCAACATTCACAATTGAATCTCCGTCAAACCGATATCTGTCTCTGTATACATTCTTACTCTCTCTTTCTACAGATCAGACTTTTCAACTGGAAGAAAAGAGTAAATAAAACGAGAATCCTAATATTTAAATTCTTCTATAACCCGACAAAGAAGTGGTTTTGAAAATTATCTCATTGATATTTAAAATATGTATTAATAATGCATTTAACGTAATTTTATCGACTTTATATTTTGATATACACCACTCGCACCATTATTTCTTCCGTATACTACTGTATTTTTACTTTTTTCTAACTTTAACTTTTTTAGTTCATAGTGCCAGTCGAGATGTTAGGTATACGAAGTTAGAATGAGGTAGACAACTTTGTGATCACAAAAATCTTGTATAAGAAACCATTTGTTCTTAATTATTGAGAGAAATCATCAAAAAGTTCAATTCGAGCGTCGCGAACGTGTCTTTAGGGGTGTCACGAGCGAAACAAAGCAATTGTATGCGTTAATCGAACTACAAAAATTCGCGTCAAACAACTAATATCATACAAATGTCTGCTGTTAGAAATATACCACCTCATAAAAACACATCTTCAATGAGCCATTTTCCTGAGAGCACTTCTTTCAATTATCCATGAGAGACAGCACTTGTGGTTGGAACAAACATTATTTATTCCCCATAGTGTCGTGTCATGTTAGTGGTATAACTTAATTATTTAATTAAATTAATAATAATAATAATAATTTAATAATTAAGTTATACGAGTAAAATGACACGACACTAATGGGGAATAAATAATGTTTGTACCTACCACAAGTGCTGCCTCTCGTGGATAATTGAAAGAAGTACTCTCAGGAAAATGGATCATTACTTTATGTTTATTTTTATTCATAATCACGCTACAACTGCTTTTAAATTATTCATTTATAGGGCAGTTTTTTCTCAGAGAGTAAAGAAATCTGAAATGACTCTAGAGGTGCTTGCCATTGAAAAATTTTTTTAGAGTAGGTAAGATATACTTCTCCATGAAGCAGGGAGGATCATAATTACCATCGTAATTTTCGATAACCAGCAGACGAGTACAGTGTGGTCCAGCGTCGCGACCTCTGGATCAGACTGTCGTGGGTTCGAATCCCGCCTCCGCTTATGGATGTTTTGTGATTTCACTTAGTTTTAAGTGTGTTGTTATTTAATGTAATCAAGACGCTAATGACCTGAGTTGTCGACGCGTCTATAATTTACAATAAATAAATAAAATAACCAGCAGACACTGATTTTGATCTATACAATAAAGGCATTAAAATACGCTTTCAACCTAGTCATAATATTGAGATTTTTTTTCCTCTTGCAACAAAAATTTTGCAATGCTGTATTTTAACTTCGAATTTAATTTCTTTCAACTTGCAATTATCCACACCAAAGCGATTAAACTTTGACTTTGAAGAAAAGCAAAGTATATAATTAAAAGGGCAAGTGGCAAGTTAAATTTCCATTAGCTGTACATAATTGATCTGCACCATCATCGACATGGCAAACCTCCGTCGGTGTGCCTCTCCACTGGTCACGCGATCCGCTTCGTTGCACCCGTCCAACCAAATGTCCATCTACGATTGTTTTCCAACTACCTGTTCACAGGGTTCTACAAATTATTATTATGGAAATAAATAAGATATCAACTAGTCGAAGTTGAATGTATCACGTCTTTGATCATGTACAACGTTTGATAACATAATATTATTACAATATAAAAAATTTTTCGTTGGAGAGCAGCCAATTATATAATTGTTTCGAAACATATTGGAAAAATCATTTTACCAACCAGTGATCACAGTCAGGATTCTAACCTGAACCTTTCCAATTTCGCGTCGGAATCCTGACTGTGACCACTGGTTGGTGAATTTAGAAAAGTTCTAACTACTTGAAATAATCAAACGTTTAACATTAGACTAATTTAAAAAACACTATAATATCCAAATTGTAAACTTAATATGTACATTTACAATTTACAAGTTTATTCATAACATACCCTCATAAAAAATACATAATACTTATAAAAAAATCAGTCGAACTACTGAATCGATTTTAAGTAAAATTATTTTACTTATATCGGTTCAGTAGTTCGATCGATTTTTTTTATGTATGTACACCGATTTCTCCTGCATTTGTGAACCGATTTTGATGAGTGTTGTTTTATTTAATAGGGCATCCCATGTATATTTTACTTAAATCGGTTCAGTAGTTCGACTGATTTTTTAATATTATCTATTTTTTATGTGTATTTTGAATAAACTTGTAAACTTGTACATATGTTTACAATTTGGATACAGTGTTTTTTTTTTCAATAAAATCAGTTTAAGCGTTTAATTATTTCAAGTAGGTAGTCAGAACTTTTCTAAATTCACAGTGATATAAATAAAAAAATTGCAGAACATTTCAAACCATTGTGTGCTGAGACCTTAAGGTAATTCAAAGTAATTGGACGTTAAAGTAACCAAATTAACAACATCCCACTGTATGTGAACCGTGGCTTCCACCATATGTAACCCGTACTTCCACCGTATGAAAGATAAACATTATATTTTGACGAAATAGACAAATTTCTATTAGGGACATTAAATTAGGCCTTAAAAATCCCTTAGATCTATTGTCATTATTTATCATGTCGTATAAAACACGTTTTTCAGTTCATTAGCCACGTTTATCCGCCTCTATTTCCGAATTAACATGTAGATGTTCTTATTCCGTTAAAAGTTTATCTGAAATTCATACTATCGCGATCGGTCTGATAGAGTAGCTCTCTTTCATTTTTACATTAACTCTATCATTTAACAAAATCAGTCAGCCAACATGCCACATCGAATGTGCCTTTGTATACAGAGTGTCTCTTACAAACTGCACTTAATTTCTCATTTATATGAATGTTCCCAGCACGTGTCCGGAAATGCAATAAAAATTTCTAGATATCATATTATTTACTGCCGTTCCAAACTATTGTAAATATTTTTACCGGGATACCAAAAATATACTCCTTTGTAAACTTTAAAAAAATGAAATGTTTTCTTTTGTAGAACATTATGTTAATCATGACAAGAAAATTGAGATGGATCGACATCTTGATCATTATACGTCGAGGCACTCACACATTTATACATTAGAGATATTTTAGTCGTTTATAATAAATTTTAGTAAGTTTTGTTCAGACTATTTATCATTTTGTAAAGTTTTTTTCATATCAGTTCGAACCGAACTTGACAATGTTCATCAAAGGCACATATTACAATTGCGCACGGATCTATAATCATCTACCAAATAGTATGAAAATTATTAATAATATTTCTGTTTTTTACGTCTATCACATATTATATTAATTTAATAAATTATTGGGTAATAAGGACCAGTTAAATGTATAAATGTATAAATATTGACCATTTGAGCCCTGAAGAAGTTGCAAATTCGCAACGAAACGTTGGCAAAGAAAAAATAATTTATACATTTAACTGGTCCTTATTACCCAATAATTTATTAAATTAATTAATAATATTGTTAACTTTAAAAGAACTCTAAAAAGATTTTTGTATGATGGCTGAGAGGGCAGTATAGCCTAGATGGTAGCGTGCTTGGCGCCGCAACCTCTACACTGGACTGCCGTGGGTTCGAATCCCACCTGCGCTCATGGATGTTTTGTGATGTTATTTAGTTTTAAGTTAGTTGTTATTTAGTGTAGTTGAAAGACGCTAATGACCTGAGATGTCGACGCGTCTATAATCTACAATAAATAAATAAATAAAGTATGATGGCTGTTTTTACTCACAAGAGGAATTTTTTAATACTGTGTGATTTTTGTATTCTGACGTTTCCAATAACTGTAATAGGTTCTTGATGGAATAAATATGTATTATTATAAATTATATGATTTAATTTTTTTGCAATTTGTTAGTGCACGATTACACAAAGTGCTGGCGATGGACCGGAGTCGAGAGCAGAGCATGCAAGTCAGTGAAGACACATGTAAAACGATCCCGCTAGGGCCTCCTATTACTACAAATTCCGAAATTGCGAAATCTCGAACTTCCAATATGGAAACCCTATGTCACACATTTCACAGGGCGAAGAGCTTACCTTACTCGTAGCTTCCGCAGCTTGCCGGCTGGTATATTTGATATTTTATGCTTTATGTGAACTGTGAGACATTAATTAGTGAATTTTCCTTCGTAAAGACATTTCTCATCCCCAAAATCATTACTAATAAA
This sequence comes from Mongoloraphidia duomilia, assembly GCA_039654895.1. Taxonomy (NCBI): domain Eukaryota; kingdom Metazoa; phylum Arthropoda; class Insecta; order Raphidioptera; family Raphidiidae; genus Mongoloraphidia; species Mongoloraphidia duomilia. Next base: position 35,480,001 of record CM077524.1, read on the forward strand.
ACTTATTTTACCAGACACTTAATTTGTAGTTTGTTGTACCTCAAAGCAAAGCATAAGCAAGAGCCAGTTTAAATTATTTAGAATATTATTATAATACGCTTTTGACTCCGTTAATTGCGTGACCGCTGACCGCATTATTCTCTGCTTTCCGCTACGCTATCTTCTCCATCAACCTCTTCTTGTCTGGCCACACACTTAGAATGTGACGGACCTTTATTACGGTATTGCAAATCTCACAAATGGGTGAATTTTCTGTATTAAAGAGGTGTCCGTGTGTTAAATTACGCAACCTAGTTAGTGCTACTTATACTGAGACGCTTGTGGCCTTTGTTGTCGAGCGTCTATAATCTACAATAACTAATAAAGCTACTTTTCCACTTGTGTACTTGTATTATTTTAAGGGCTAATTCACTTTGTAGAACATGTTTCTTAATTTGTTGCTCATTACAAATATTCACTCACTTATAGTCACTTGTTTACATGGCGTTGCTATGGTTCCTCTGTTACAAGTCCCCAGTTCCCGGATTGTAGCCCGAGAGCTGGTAAAAGTGTCAATTGGATTTTCAATTTATTATTAAAAAAAAAATAATGAATTGAAAATATGAATTGGTGCTAGGTCCAAATAACCTTAGCTGTTGGTGGTCTTTAAAACACAATTAATCAATTAATCATAGTCACTTTTTAATAGTTTCAACTTGCAATAGTGTTTTACATCGTATTTCGTAACATGTTATCACAGTGAATTGATTTGTGCTTTTTAGTTCAGCACATACTGGCGCAAGAGTATCAAAAACTATTCACCCGATTTTTTTTATTATGTCATTAGAAAGAGCCCCGTCTAACTTAAATAATGCCGTTGGATTTTTTTGTCCAGCACTTTAAACGACTTCACAATACAATTTTAAAGTTGATTAAATATACCGCATCTTTATTTTCCTTTCAAGCGGCCGACGTCACATGCCCCGAATATCACGGCTTACTCTACAGCACATATTTTTAATACATGTCCCATTTTGATAGTTGATTGATAGCAACGCTGCAATATCTTAAGCGACGACCTGGTTGTCAAGATAAAGCTCGCCTCGCAAGTGTTGTAACGTAAGCAGCTATTAAAGTTTAAAAATTTGTATCTCCGTAAATACTTAACATATTGAAATTAAATAAACGCCATTGTGTTTCTGCCAATGATTTCTATGATAGAAAACAGTCATATAGTAATTATTTTTTTTATTTTTTACAGCCTCATTGTGCATAAGCTAGCGAGCCCATTTATTCTAAAATTCCATTTCGACGCCATTTTTCAAGATGACAGCTAACTTGCATCTCAGTTCAAAATCTGGCGGCTAACTTACAGGTCAGTTCAGAATTGGATTTTTCACATTTTTTAAATGTATGAAATGTTGGTTTTTGGTTGTAAATAGTTCTAAATCAATAGGAAGTTGTATAACTTTCTTCGATCTATAACGGGAGTACGATACAATAGACATACAGTGTGCAAACAATATAGGATATATAGTGTGCTGTGGCGCTTTGAGCAACGGGGAGTGTTCGCGCACGATTGCATTATCCGCCTGATTTGTTACATTTTGCTGTGAACCTGTCTTTGATTAAACATACAAAAGTTCTCTGTTTGTGTTTTGAACAGAGAAACCCGGAATCAGCAGCAGAACCGGCACACTGAATGCCTAACACAACTATCATGACGCCATCGCCGCCACATGCATTCCCAGCATACATATGCATACAAACATCCTGTTATTCATGCCGTTCCCTGAACAACAACCAAATCCCAAACAATACTAACTGCTCATTGCTCAATGCTTATAACATCTCATGAATTTATATTATCTACCTACCTATGTAGTACCTATATAACATTATTCCGAAACATCTCGACCAGATTCGAAATTTATCCAAACAATATTCAAAACTCTGGAAAAACAATAATTAATTTGAGCAAAAAAAAAATAACAAGCCTTGAAAATAGTCTATTATTTTTATTACTATTGTTATTACTTCCCACCTCTACTATGGTAGGGAAGTAATGAATTTAGTCCGAAAAAAATATTTCGAGATTTTAACAGATCTTCACGTTTTGAGACCCTAGCAATCGTTTAAGATCATTTTCTGACTGATGTCTGTATGTGTGTGTGTATGTGTGTGTGTGTATGTGTGTGTGTGTGTATGTGGTCAATTTTTCGCCTTCGATATCTTAAGAACGGAACAACATACGGGCATGGCGATTGTTCTATTGTGTTTATCAGCCTTTAACTTAGATCTGATTAGATTTTGAGTCAAATCGGTTCAGTGGATCCTGAGATATTCAAAAAAACGTTCTCAATATCACGTATTAACATAGGTAAAAAAAAAATATAAATGAATTCTAGATGTTATAATATGAAAAAAATGTAAATATTTTTTTCTCTAAAATGTATAGTTTTCGAGAAAAAAATATTTTACTAAAAAAAATAAAAATTGTACGTAAATCAAGGTAACCATGATTTTTGCTATATTAAGCTAGCCATCAGTAGATCACCAAACAAAAAAGAAGGCCATGCTTTTTTCAAAGAATAAAAATTAAATTGTGCTTTAAAGACCACCAACAGCTAAGGTTATTTGGGCCTAGTCAAAGAATAAAAAAAAAGAGTGTTTATTTTTTGCAAATATTTACTGGGTGGGAAGTATAGGACTGGTCATCAGTCGAATTTTTTTTTATTATTGTTGTTATTTTTATTTTATTATCCCATGGCTGGTGTAGGTACTGGCCACGTCGTGGAAACGGGTGTACCTACTACTACCTAATACGAATGTTTTTTTGTTTTTACGTGATTTTGGAAATACAGTTTTTTTTACCCAACTCCATACCATTTTTACTTAAAAATATTATTGCTTCTCAATTTCCTTCCACTATTCTCCAAACCTTTTTCTGTGTCCTACAACAGAAGTAAAATTAATTAAATAGATTTTGAATAAAAATGGAAATAAAACATGGTCTCATCGGCTTAATGAATTTATTTAATCTTTATTTAGTAGGTTAAATTCAATTTGTTAATTTGCCAAATGCAAAATTAATTGATCGTGTAATTAATAAATAAATAAATAATGTAAACAAAGATGTACTTTGAATTTGACGCTAAACGGTCGAGCGTCGTCTCGACAAAACGTTTCCGGGTCTTGAGCCGTGTTCACACGGGTACAATATTCAGGACATTAGATACAATAGAACAAGACAATGGTGTCCACGTGTGAACAGTGATTCCAGGGCCGGCACGTGCGCCTGGTCGGACAGGCGATCGCCTTACGGCGCCATATTTTTAGGGCGGCATATTTTTGTAGCAGCGAATTTTTCGTGCGGTATTCTACTTTTAAAAAATGATTATATTGTTCGAGTTTTCACCGATTCTTAGTTCTACCTTCTACTACTAGATAAAAGATGTCGCATGTCGCCCAGCCGCTTTTATTTGTTAAGTAAATAAAATATATCATCGGTTTATTAATTTTTTGAATATGTGGGGGGGGCAAAAGTTGTATTCGCCTTAGGCGGCATATTTTGACGCGCCGGCCCTGAGTGATTCAAGGACAAGACAATGACTATTCAATTGTCTTCTGAGATAGCCTGGCTTTCTATCTCGCAAGACATTATTGTCTTGTCCTAGCATCTAAGCTGCTCATAAAGCAAGGCACAATCTATATATATTATATTAAAAGAAAAGATTTGTCCTAACTGACTGACTGACTAACTCACTGACTGACTAACTGACTGACTGACTGACTGACTGACTGACTGACTGACTGACTGACTGACTGACTGACTAACTGACCAACTCACTGACTGACTGATTGACTGACTGACTATCTGACTGAATGATAATTCATCAACGCCCAGGTCAAAGCGCTGAAACTTAAAATCCACCATACTAACTCTTCTTTAAAAATTAGCAATCCCATACTTGAGCCTTTTTTTAAATTCAACTCCTAAGGGTGTAAGACGGGGGTGTAGAATTTTACCAGCCCGACTTCGCTTTGCAGGGAGAGAATTTATCGCGGGGGGATTCGCTTCACAGAGGGCGAGATTCTCGCTGGCGGGGGATAATAAATCATAATTCGCTTCGCAGGGAGAGAATTTCTCACGGGGGTGATAATAAATTAACAATATATTAAATATACGTGAGTGGAGCCCAGCCATTAAATCATAATTTCATACCACCCTGGCGAAACCGGACGGGTATCGCTACTACAATATATAATCTTGTTCTGAATTTTGTGCTCGTGTGAATCTGGCTTTGCAGACATCATTTGAGGCATTTACTGTTCTTAGAAGTATGCAAAAATTAAACAGTTAGCAGCTTATAGCAGAGAGAAAATTAGATTACTCGCTACGCATATTATAATAAAGGCTAAAGCCGACACATTATGCACGTATTTAATTTAAAACCTGAATACAAATTGCATTCTAAATTCAATTTTCTACATTCTTTCATAGCAATTCACGTAAAAACATTTTCTCCGACTTTAAAGCAGAACAGTGATAAAAATTCACAACATTGTTAATTGATCGAACTTTTAAAATGACTTGTTTTATAAGAAGTAATTGAATAATTTAAAAAGAAAAACGTTGTTGTGTGACGTCAAACGATGGATGTTTCATAAGTACTTGCTATCTATTTGTGAATTTAGTGTTACGAATAACTTCGTATTAAAAATTTAATAGTACAATTAAAGTCTAAATTTATAAATAAATACAAAAAAAAGTTAAGAAAACATTAAAAGTGATTAACTTTTATTTTAGAAATAATTAAGAGCAGGTTTTAAAACAAAATAAATATAAACGGTTTTGTCACTTCTTACCACAATAATTTTATTGGTGAGAGTTAAGCTCTCATCTTCAGTATATTGTGCTGAAGATGAGAGCTTAGCTCTTGAAATGTACATTCACTAATAAAATTATTGTGGTAAGAAGTGACTAAACTGTTGTTTATATTTATTAACTTTTATTTTACTTTTTCCCCCTGAAATAAATTGTGTAGGTACCACAAGATTTAACTGAAATTCTTGAATAACCAATTTTTTAACCATCGCCTCAAAAATGTTCCGAAACCTCGTGCTAACTGACAACTTCATTTGTATGTGAAAATAGATCTAAATATGCTTCACTAATAAATTAATATGTTTTTGAAGTTTGCAATAGCGTTTATTTCGATTTCAAATAAAATGAAGAAAAATTACTGGCCTTTCGTATACAATTAGTTGAAACGATAAAATGAAACGACTGACTGAGCTTATAATGTGTGCTGAAAATGTGACAAGAGCTTTTGTATAGTCATTAAAGTTTAAACATGCATGCCGAACCGGCAATATATGTACACTGAACGACACTATAGTCTATTAGTATAAATCTATGATCACAAAACAAAATGGCCGATGTCATATTTTTTTAAGTAAAACTTCTTGGGCAGCACGGCCTCGACGATTTTAAGGGTAAAATGTTACCTCGTTGAAGCGAAAATGAGTCACAAAAATATTGTGGCGCGGATTACTATAATAACCCTAAATTAAATCAATAAGTAATGTAGTGATGGCTCATTCTGATCCATTCATTTTATATGATTCATATACGTAAATTATTATTTATAATTGAGTTGTTGATTTTATTAATTTTCAAAAGTACATTGTCAAAAACCGAAACCCAAACACTCAACAAAATCGAAATCGAAACTTTATTTTAATTCCGTTTCAATTCATGGTTTGAACAAAAAATAAATAAATATAAAGAAACTCTTTCGTTGAGTCGGCGTTTTGTTCACCAGAAGTCCAGTGGCCGCTGACTGATTGGAAATCACGGTATAAAAAACGGATATGTGCCTCACCCACATAAGCGTCCGGTCGAAGTTATACTTCATACATTTACAGTTTTGCTTTGCACCTAAGCATTTTTAGAATTAATAAATAGTTATTATTAATAAAATTCATGGATATCATAACATCTATAGTCTATACGTAAGTATCCTAAGCCTGCTTACAATATTACACTATTTTAAAACATCAAAAAAATGATTTTTAAAATTATAAAATCAATAAGAAAACGAATTTTTCCTGGGATGAGACCTAACTAAATCGATTTTTTGCCCCTCAAAACCCCTTTTCAGTAAACATCCAAATCGTTAGAGCCATTTTATCCCTATCAGTGTTACAATACAGCGTTTCATTAATTTTTGAGTCAGTAATTTTTGACTCGAGGTCATTCCAATTCAGTGCCCTCGCTAAAGAAGTATAACTTCAAAAAGTGAAAATTTGACATAAGCGTCTTTTCCTGGTGGTCACAGTTATGTACGCCGAACGAGACACTATAGTCTATTAGTATAAATAACGGCGTCATTCTCTTTGCATAGAAATTGGAATTTTCCAAGCGCAAAGTAAAAAATAATCCTACATAATTCCGTAGCCCTTTGCGTGAAAATTTCCACTATTTATACAGCATCATTACCACCTACATCCATTTTCCCATTTTCTCGTAGCCTTACAAAATCTCTTTACGAAAATTGATATACATAATATAATACAAGTATAAACGTAAAGATGATAACAAAGATTGTATTTCAATATATATATATACAGTGTGCAATTTTGTTTTAAACTAGCATTTACCCGTGACTTTGCCCCTTTTTGAATATGATATACTAACCCTGATGTATAACAAACACTATAGTGAAACTGAAATCAAAATCGGTTCGTTAGTTTTTGAGTTTACCCAAAACCAACTAGCAAACATACATAGACTGAAAATTCTAAAAATTACCGGTTTTATGCTATTCAAAATTACAGGTGATTAAGTCATGTTATTAAATAACCGGTTATTTAAAATATGCTACTAAATAACCCTTTATATAAAATCAAATCAAAGTACAGAAGATCTGATTGATTTGATTATAATAAGGCATCCAGTCATTTATAAAATTTAGCTCTCGCAATACGTGCTTTCTGCGGTAAATTAAATTGTCTACTGTTGGCACTGTGAAGTAATTGGAAACTTGCCTGACGCGTAATCGAGAGTTTCGGGTTCAAGTCCCGACAGTGGTATTTACATTTTTTTTATATTATAGCCTTTTATTAAATATCATGGCGATAATATTAAGTCGTCTGATATATTGTGTTATTCACTAATAATGTGATTTTATTTACCGATAGGACTAACAATTTCTTGGTTAATCCTTTATTTAAAACCTAGGTCACTATAAACAACCGGTTAATTAGACCCTGTTATTATTTAGACGATTAATTATTAAAGACTTGTTACTAGATATATCTGATATTAAAGATATGTTAACTAACAACAGACTGTTCTTTAACAGGTATTTACAACGGGTTATTTTCAAATAACAGTAAGAGTATTGTCAAAAAATAGCAATTTCTCTACTATATACATTATACACTATACAGTGCAGATACGTAGCGCCGGCCTTAGTGATCCTGGTACCCCGGGCGAAATATTCTTCAGCACTCTTTGTTTCCTATATTATTTTTGAATTAGCAAGGGTAGTAAATTGAAATGACCTCGAGTCAAAGAATACCGACACAATAAACCGAATCAAAAATTAATGAAACGCTGACAGGGACAAAACGCCTCTAACGATTTGGATAAAATTTACTGAAAAGGGGTTTTGGAAGGAAAATATCGATCTAGCGACGTCTCATCCCAGGAAAAATTCGTTTTCTTCTTTCTTTGACGTTTCAAAATAGTGTAATATTGTAAGTAGGTTTTGGATATACTTATGTAGAGATGTTAACCATGGTTATTTATTATTAAAAATAATGAACTGAAAAAATAATATGTAAAAAAATAAGTAAATACCTAGTTAAAATTAAAAATGCCAGAAACTTCAACGGAACTTCGACCGTGCGTTTATTTGAATGAGGCACACAATCAATGTTTTTTAATTTTTTCTCTTGTTCCTATGGCGCCTGGGTTGCCCCCCCCCCCCCCTAAAACCGGCACTGCAGATACGAATGACGTTCGCACACATCGGCTGTTACTAAACAACTAAACGTAAAACAAACTGTTGTTGGACGGAATATAACCAATATGCGCACATTATGTAAACTGTCTCTATTTGTATTATTTTATTGATACATTCCACAATATATAGGTACAACATGGTATTTGTTATTCAAATAGAACACACAATTTCCGATAAAATATTCAGCGGACTATATTGTGCGTACAATTTTGATTGATCCATCTAAATATTATACATGGTATTACGTAGCCTATTATCCGAGGTTTCGCTGATCGCATTAATATCCTTTTTTTTTACCTGAACGTAGCGATGACCTTTATTAGACGACCGTTAAAGTCGGTATACCTATCCAAATATGTAAGCATTAATTGTATCTCTGATACGACTTCCAGCTTTAAATCTAGATTTAAGAACGTTGCTTGTTTTAAGGTGTGTACAGACCGGCCCAACGAAAGACATTCGGCGTTGGCTACCGCACGGTCGTTCGTCTTCGGAAATACGTCCATATGGGATATGCATTTGTATAGGTTTTTGGTCTTTGGTCATGAATCCGCTTTATTTGTGTACGTTCTGCCCGTCCACACGACATTCGCTCGAATTATCGGTCTTTCCCTCTAGATATTACACAACATTCTCTAAAAGCATAAACTAAAAATGAATATGATGGGTACCTACATATTAATATTTTAGTTTTAATTTGAAAAATGTATACGGTATGCTTCTGAAAATTCGATGTCCTAGATTGTAGCCCATACGACCCGCCACTGGTCAAACTTATTTCGACATGAAGCATTTGACTGGAAAATGCTAATGTTTCAATCATTTTTTAATTCGAAAATGCAATTGTATTTAAAACGTTTTTATTTCAAGTAATTTGTGTTTTTAAAGCAACAGGAAACTCAATTTTGTTGAAATCTAATAAAAGACATTTCAGAGCTTAACTTAATTTCATATTTTTATAACCAACATTTTGGAATTATATCAAAACAGACCAGGGCTTGGCTTGGACTTTTATCGACCCTAAGCACTGTCATAAAAAAGGTCAAAACCAAAAATTGATTTAATTTTATAGAATCAAGCAAACACAGAATCTTAAACAGTAAAAATGTTTCATGTGATGGTTCGTGGTATATACAATAGTTTCATGTTTCGTTGTAGTGGTATACACAACGTATACAAACATACTCGAGGATAGTGTGATCCAGTGGTTAGCGCCGCGGCCTCTGGATCAGACTGTCGTGGGTTCGAATCCCGCCTCCGCTCATGGATGTTTTGTGATGTCATTTAGTTTTAAGGAGTTGTTATTGAATGTATAATCAAGACGCTAATGACCTAAGTTGTCGACGCGTCTATAATTTACAATAAATAAAGGCACTGCGACCCGAGTTTTTTTTTTGTGATACACCACTTCATTTGTTCAATATTCTGAATAGAATTTATTCATTATTTTGCAGATATAAATACGAAAAATCTCTGGCAATAATTTATATTTATTTCCGTACAGAACGGTCATGCTTATTGTTGTGGTAATTTTTCTAAATATTCTATTTGTTTTGAAATAGGTGGCATTCGCGTATATAGAAACGGACAGTAGGGGCATTATTATGCATATATATAGTTATATACATAGAATAGCGTAGGTACCTATGTTATATAACAGCTGTGGCCACAAGATAAAGTGGAGTATGTTTTGTTACCTATTGCCACTTTGTTAAGAGTGAGGCGATTGATATCCTTCTCTCATAGTGGGATCAGAAGGGACTGCGCATACTATCGACACTAGTTGTACAACAAACAAAAAAATGTGAGCCGTCGCGGGACCCCTGGCAGATGTGAAACATTTTTATAGCTTGAATCTTTTATTTATTGAACTAGACAAATTTATCAAAATAAAATCTAGCCTATATCACTTAGGGATAGTGTAGCTTTCTATTAGTAAAAGAATTTTTTAAATCGGTTCAATAGTTCCAGATATAATAATTTATGATTTATTACAACGCCGCGAGACATTTTCCCCTGCGAAGATATTAACTGAAAGAATTTTTAGAATCGGTTCAGTAGTTCGAGCGATAAGAATTTACAATTTAACACAATTTACCCTAATTTTCCCTCGTTTACCCAAATTTACTCTAGTATACCCTAATTTCTTGAATTTACCCTAATTTTCCCTAAATACCCTAATTAACTCTTATTTAGCCTTCTTTGCCTTAAGTTACCCCAATTTACCCTAATTTACTCTAATTTACCCTAAATACCCTAATTTACCCAAATTTTCGTTTTTTTTAAAAAAACAAAAAAATTAATTTTTGGTGTCATGAAATTTCAAGAAATTATAATTATTGTCAAAGAAAGGATATAACGAAAATAAAAAATTTTATAAATAAATATCATATAGAATTTAGAAAAAAAACGTCAAAAATTGTACGATGCCATGAGTTTCCGAACCCAAGTCTCCATGCATAGAAGGCTAAAGTCGTACCACTATGCTATGGATGAACTTGTTCAGACAGCCGTTGTTACTGATATATGTATAACTTAATATACTCGCTAGTCAGCCGTTGTTACTAATATAATATGTATAACTTATTATCCAGTACAATATAAGTGAGTGGTGGGGAGAACAGCAGCGAAAGGAAACATTTCGTTGCATTTCCCGTTGCATATTTCCCCTCACGCGGCTGCTCACAGCCCGACATAAGATGTTTCACATCAAAAAAACATAAAACCGCATCGATCGTCATTTGACTTTTCTGTTGAACAACTATCGTCGGCAGCTTATGTCCACAGCTGTGTATTGACGCTAGCATACGCTCAACTAAATATAGTTGTTCGGCGGACGGCGACCCATTAGTTTGATAGTGAAATTATGGCACAACTGATTGATTGTATCTAACAACTAAACAGTTTAGTCGAGTTGAAATCGCGACACGTACAGTCGCGGACTTAAAAAAATTTTACACCTGTATCATCTAGTTACCGGTTTTTTTAATTTTTGCATATTGTAATTTGGCTTTTGATAGTAATGTAGCAATTACTAAGGTTACATCCTAAAAATTCAACAAAAAATTATTATCAAAACACCTCAGTTGTTAAATCCAAATTACTCAATATTATTCCATTAAAATATAAAAATATTTGATAATATTTGGTACTAGCAAATTCCTTCCTCCAATCTTGCAATAATTCTTCTTTTTTGTTCATCGTTTTAACAATTTTGAGGCATTTAAACGAAAATAATTTATTTCTTTTAATTTTTGACATTTACATTTACCTTTTAAAAACTAAATTTGTTGCTATTAAGCTACTGACTTTTTGTGAAGTTACACTGAAAAACTCAAGTGTAAACTCTATTAAGTCCGCGACTGTACACAACTCGACTGAACTGTTTAGTCGTGGAAACAATTGTGTGTGCGCGCCCGGCTTAAAGAAATTGAATAAATAAATTACTCTATTTTATATTTATGGGGGTACGCGACAATTTTGCTAATCTCTAAAGGATCCGTAGGCGAAAAATTAAGGAAAAGCTGCTCTAGTTTGTTAAATCATTATAATCGTCACTAACCATATTTTATCAAAAATTTGACATAAGCTGCTTTGCGTTACGACCACCGATTGTGTTATTCGTGTTCAGTATTCGCCAGTACAATACAGAAAATAAAATGCATTGTTCGCAGAGCGAGTTTCAAATTCAATTTGCAAATAGGTGTATTGGCCACAGGCTGTTTGGATCAACAAAAGCACATCGCCGGTTTACAGCTATCGTTATTCTAGATATACAAGCCATAGACTGCTATAGACTTATTATAGCAAATATAATAATACTAACGGTTACCCGTGGCTCAGCTCACGTATATTTAGATTTTTTTATGCCTTCCCATACAAACTTTAACACCCCGTTGCATCCCTCCTTAGGAGTTGTCTTAAAAAATCCTAAAATATATGTTTTATTATTTGCTTTGAAGAGTATTTATACCAAGTTTTAAGTTGATACACACAGGGAATACGATTTTCTATACAAGTATTTCCACTCCATTTCACCCTCTTAGGGGTTGATTTCCGAAAAATGCTTTCTTAGCGCACTTCACACCCTGTAAGGAACATAACTTCCAAATTTCATGTTTATAACTTCAGCGGTTTGGCCTGGACGTTGATTAGTGAAAAAACCCTATACCCCCGTTTTACCCCCATTAGGGGTTGAATTTAGAAAAATGCTCGAATATGGGTTTGCTTATTTTTAAAGAAAAGTTAGTATGATGAATTCAATACCTCTCACCTTAACGATTTATGAGATATGAACATTTTGCCAAAAAACTCCACACCTCGTTTTGAACCCCTTTGGGGTTTAATTTCGAAGAACTCTTCTTACCAGATGCCTAGGTCCTATAGGGAAACTACATGCCAAATTTCAAGTTTTTAGCTTCAGCGACTTGACCTAGGCGATGATGAATCATTTGTTTGTCAGTCAGTCAGTCAGTCAGGACATGTCTTTTTAAATATAGAGATTCATATATATAGATTATATATTATTAAAAATATAATATTATGACGTACAAAGACTGTTTTTATTCTAAAATCGTTTACTTTCAAGAATTACAAACACGAACTTCATCTAATACACATTTTATCAATACAAATAAATAAAATCGCAATTTTCTTTGTAAATATTGTCTATTTTTAGGTGTGCAAGATTTCACGACCGGCATTGTTCCAAGTCTTCATGGTCCAGGTGGGCCACGGCCTACAAGCCCGGAAACCATGAAGACTTGGAATTGTCTATTTTTATCGAAATTTTAGATGTGCACTACTTACAGTTTATGGGATATCTAGACCAAATTAGCCATTTTCAGAATTTTCGTCTACTTCACCCTAGCTATTGACCCGATATTAGTATGTATAGTAATTTATTAGTGATTATTGTAAATTAAAAATTTGAAGAGTAGTACATATATCTATCAGTTATACAATCTAAAAAAACAACACACAAAACAAACAAAATATTCCATTTATATTTTGTAAATATTAACTTTGTCCTTTACCAGTTGCATAAACAGTCAAAGCAGTGGGTTTACACATTGTCTGAGTACACAAAAGCCATATTTGATCGATAAGTCGCAGCCATCTGGTTTAAAAGGCAATTTCATGAAATGTTCAGACAGTTCATGAAACGCTGACACATTTTGTGGTAATTCAAGCATATTTGATCAAAAGATACACATTTGTAGACAGTTAGTAAATCACGTTCAGAATACAGACTGATTCAGAAATAGAGGTGGAAAAAAATTTTCGAGAAAAAAAATAAGAGAGTTTTATTAGAGAAATTGCACCCGTCACTGAAGATTTAAATTTTATAGGTAGTTGATGAATTTATGAGATTGTGAATTTGATTGTTTAATAAAGTTCCCAAAGCTTTGAGTAAGTACATGTCATTGGGCATTACTTATTCTTTTATTTAATTTTGCATTCATTTTGAAATAATAAAACTAAAAGTAAAAATACACTAAATTACTATAGGTGACAGTTGCTCAAAATGTGGAAAATGTTTTCATCTCACATTTTCGATAATAAAGCGAGTAAGGTAAGATGGGGCAAGTGCACTTCATGCCATTATATTTCACATACTTGCGTATATTGCACTGTAATCTGTGAATTAGACATCTAACATATTCTTCCCTAGTTTATTCATTGGTAATGTTCAATTGCATTATTATTCAGCGATTGGATATCACATTTTTCATTTTTTGTGTCGCACTTACCTCAATTCAATAAATGTGAGCATGTTTTCTTCCACGAATCTACAAGCACAATCGACGTTTACACGAGTGAAACCGCAAGCTAGTTAGTAGATTTTTGTAACAAAATAACACAATGTAATGTCTCATTTTTCTTTTTTTACCTCGTTGATGTGAATAGTCTAATACGAATAACCCCTTGTCTCAAATATTTCACCTTATCGCCAGGGAACTTCTATATCTATATATATAAGTACTTGCAAAGAAAAGTAACACTGTTTCATCGCTGATAAAATCAATTTAAAATGTCTTCTAAATTGAAAAAAAGATGGCTATATAAAAGCATAGCTGTCATTCAGAGAGCATCAGTTTGATTTAGTGTTCTATTTGATAGCTGATGTTTGCTCTGTAGTTCGCTATAATACGACTTTTGTCAATACACAATAGGAGATAGTAAATTTCCTGTTAAACAGTGATTTATTCAACAATTTCCGAATCTGAATTGGAATTATTATTGAAATGTTTAGCAATAAACAAATGTATACATAAATTCAGTTAGAATTTCATTTCTCAAATAAGTACATAAACATCTGCTTGCCAATTTGATGAATATTTATCGAATATTTGAGCATACATACATGCAAAACACATGTATGTACCTACTACCTATCAATACTAACATATAAACTAGTAACGAGACCTTTGTCTGCAATTTGGTTTTCTTGCAAATTTCCCGGGCATCTTATATTATGATATTAGAGCAATTTTCTCGTAGTTTAGGTGTCCGTGCGTTACACAGCGGCAAGTTGGCAGCAAAAAAATTGACAGAACCGGCACATTCAAAATAAAATTATCGAAAGTACTACCTATATCAGCTAAGAATACTCTGAGCCAAAATTACCGAAAATAATTGCGGCAGAACTTATTTAAATTACGTCTTTAAGACAAAAAAATTGTGACAAATGTGTTTTCTAGCTTTCCATCTAAGCGGATTTTGAGTATAAATTATCAATAAATTTAATTGTCTATTTTTGTTACAGGTAAGCATCTAATTGGCTACGATTGCAAGTAAAACCAACAAATTATTTTTTTATATTACACACAAAGCTTACGTAAATACTTTTTATAAGTAAATGTAAATTTCATTAAAAAAATTACGGGTGAAGATTATTCCAAGACAGATCACATGCTCCTCATGGTCTGACGGCTAGACACTTGTTATAGACCCGAGAGCTAGTGACAATTTTTTGGTGTTATTTATTCAAGGCCTTATTTTTGTGAAGATGTTGAGGGAAACATATTAAAGTGCCCTGAGTAAGGGATTTTGATAGATAGCGGTATGTGAGGGATGCAGACCGCCCCAACATGTAACAAAAAAAATGGCCACTATTATTATTGCTTCAAGGCTGAAATTGTTTGTATAGCTTGTCGGTGACCCAATAATGCCATTATAATATTTGCAGATAGATTGGTCAGTATTAAAGGGGTGGCAGATCACCCTAAACGTGTCATGTACCCGACGAAATTTATATTATTAGTCCAAGGTTCAAATTTTAATATGTTGTTACGGCGACTGTTTTAAGCATATATTTCAATTTGCAGAACAAAATGTCGATATTAACTCGCTCTCTTAGAGGGAATTACTTACTCGCCTATAGGTGTTTATATCGTTCTGCAAGGGGGTTAATACCGACATTTTGTTCTGCAAATTGAAATATATGCTTAAACAGTCGCCGTAACAACATATTAAAATTTGAACCTTGCACTAATAATATAAATTTCACGGGTACATGACACGTTTAGGGTGATCTGCCACCCCTTTAATACTATAATGGCATTATTGGGTCACCGACAAGCTATACAAACAATTTCAGCCCTGAAACAATAATAATTGTGACCATTTTTTTGTTACATGTTGGGGGCGATCTGCATCCTTCCATACCGCTATCCAGCAAAATCCCTTACTTAGGGCACATTATGCACATATGCCTCCCTCAACATCTTCACAAAATTAAGACCTTGAATAAATAACACCAATAAGTTGTCACTAGCTCTCGGTCTATAAGACGTTTTCCGCCAAAAACCTAAGCGGTAGTCAACCCTACACTACCTATTTTTGTTCAAATCTGTTTTCAAATTATATGAAATGTTAAAATTTCAAGACAACACGAGTCTGAAAGAAATGTCGTCCTTCTCAAATCAGCTATTGTGTTCGCGTTTCGCAACTTATAATACTTCGTCTTTGATACCAGCAAGGAGGATTCATAATACTGGATACTAAAATAATTACACTTTGACATGACATCAAATAAAAACAGCAAAAACAACGGCTATACATGCAATAAAGGCATAATTGATGGTTGTATTTATGACGTTTTTTAATCCAAAAAGGTCATTAAATAAAATAATATCTGTTATTATTGATATTTGATGTGAGCTTAACTCTTATGATCATTAAAAATTAACAAAGCTTCATCAATAAACAATACAAACAATAAACGAAATTTTAACACGATATGAATTTAATTTTAAAATTGAAAAGGCACGTGTCGCGACTCGTGGCACACACGACCGAAGTGAAACTTCTTATGTATGAATAATATAAAAATCAATTAGGGTTAGGAGCCCTTTTACACTGTGTGTTGCGTCTCGCGGCGTGTGAAGTCAGAAGTCGAGTGACTTGCCACTGTCCGTTTCAGAGTTTATATTATGTACCGGTATGTAGACGGACTGACCTCAACTGACGTTCGAATGCATCTATACCATATAACATAAAACACAGACCCCGCGAGAAGAGGGGATACATTCCAAAAATTCTTTTCCGTCACCACATTTTTGTATACACAGTTTCGTTTCATCGAGCCAGCATTTTACCCTTTTTAGCACAGGGTTAATTTATTAAATATAATTTATCAAATAGACAGCCAAAGCTAATTTTGATAAAACCGGCCTATAGTCAGTAGCCGGTAGAAGTTCTAAACTTCTATACCGACGGCTGACTAGCTCGATTTTATCAAAAAGACGTCTGACTGTTTTTTTCGGCGAAGCCCAACTTTTTTGAAAACTCATACATATTGTATTTTGTAATGAAATCCAGAAGAAAATACTAACGTGTCGCAAAACATTCTTTGTAACAATGGTTATAGATTATATTATAAAATTATAATAGTCGATATTAATAACCATTTAATTAAATATATAACAATAAAGGGAAGTATGCGTTATATAATTACTTTTCAAATGTGGGATTATTCAGGTCCCGCAAAGCTAAATCGCTTATGTCGAATATTTTGTACATTTTTCCGTCTTCAGGTACCCTGAAAAAAAATTCAGCAATTAAACGTTCTTTGAACGTTCAATGAAAAAATGTATCGTGTTTATGACAAAAAATGGGGAACTGGATCGTTAATTTTACCATTTCAACTCCACAAGTGGGGAATGGTATAGGTAGGTACTTTGAGTCAAAATTCACTTTTCACAATTTTATAATATTTTTTCGTTTCAAGGTCACTGGAGTTCAAAAAACATATTTTTGGAAAAAGTCTGTTCGTTTGTTTGTCTGTTGGTCTGTTTGCCTGTTGGTCTGTTTGCTTGTTTGTCTGTTGGTCTGTTGGTCTGTGAGCACAATACAGGTCAAACGGCTGAGCGGATCGAAACCAAATTTTGGTAGGATGTTTGACATGTGAAAATAAAGAGCCCTTTTGTTTTAAGCGAAAACCGATGCATGCGCAGAAGATATATTTGCTATAACATTGTTTTTTCTATCATAACGATATACTTTTCGCAGCGTTTTACTATTCCACTCATTTTAACAAAAAAGTTTTATAAAAAAGTTTTTCTTCAAAAATTTTACAGTTTCGTTTTTTTTCGTTTTTGGTTTTTAGGTAATTAATCTGTCAGAAATAAATGAGTTAGCTGACAAACATGTTTTGATTATTTTTACATGTAAACCACGGGGTGGTAGCCAAGTCAATGGAAAACAATTGTTATATTGTAAAGACAATTTTCAGTTACCTATTGTTAATTTGTCAGTTTATTTTGAGTTGGAATGATCCCGTCGTCCAATTGGCTGGAATTTTTTTAAATCATCAAATATAGGTCAATTAAATTAGATAATTTTATTACTTTAACATTGAACTAAATTTCGAATGGGTGCAACCAGCAAAAATCGAATATTTTAATGGAAAGCAGCTATGTTAAACAACAATTCCTTCTTTAAATGACGACTTGAATAATCGATTTTTGCTGATTAGATCCAATGAAATTTGGTTCGCCCCAAATAACCTCATTTGACTGGTCTATTAATCAAATTTTGTTCAACACCCACAAGAAATATGTAATTTCGTGGCTCTACTGAGAGTGGGCGAAATAATGAATTCTCTGACTGTAGACGCAGAGAGTGGGCGAAATAGCATTTCGCCCACGCTCCTGTAGACGTAGAGAGTGGGCGAAATGCCATTTCGTGCACTAGTGGACGAAATAGCATTTCGCCCACGCTCATTACGGGGAACGTTTACGCAAGTGTTGATAATTTCGTCAATCAATCAGGTCACCCATTATTTCACCCACGCTCCGCAGAGCCACGAAATGACATATTTCTTGCGGTAGTTGAACAAAATATTGTGTGCGACTAGTGGGAGAAAGAGGAGATTCTTCGAGTGTGGATTTTGCCGCACGAGCGTAGCGAGTGCGGCAAAACACACGAGTGGAATTTATTACCTACTGAAAGTCTGACATAAGTCATTTTATATTATGATCGCAAAATACAAAATATGTGTTCATTTTGTTCAGTTTTGTCAATGCATAGAACATTAATGAATACCTGTTAGTATTTATGAAATACCTATATAATATGTTTAATGCATTTTACGATATTGAAAAGATAATTGGAAATGTTTCAAATAAATTCCCAGAATTTCTGAAATAATTTTATTATATTTTAGGTACGTTGTTTTTGCGATAGTCGGTTTTTGTTTCCAACTGAAATATGTTATACATACACAATATAGGCCTTCAAAGCCATTTTAAACTTTTCGTAAATTCTAGAAACTCCACATCGTGAGTTGGAATTATTAAGAAAACATTTCTGATTTTTTTATTGTTATATTAAAATAATTCTAGTTTTTGTTGTTAAAAGCGTTATTAAAATTTTCATTTTTTAAAGCCTATATTTTTTTCAAATCTCAGATAATAATTTTGTAAATAAAAGTAAAAAAATACATGAAATAAAGTTGTTAAATGACATCTGTCCTGTAATTCATAACTATAAGAATATTTTGTTTTGACCAGCGGTTCTTAAATTACAGTCAGCTATAATACCTTACACGAAAGGTGCACCAATCCTTTACAATTTTTTTATCAATTTTACATATCTACCAAAACAGGAAGAAAATTGGTCATATTTTATTAATTACAATTTTAAGTTGGAGATTTTAGAAAAAGGTTTGATCTTCACCGTTCCCTTTGACATCTTTGAAAATTTCAGAAATATCCTCTGCTCTAAAAAGTTGGACTATACTATAGTCTAGTTCGAAAATTCAAGTCAGTGATTCATGCATATAGTTACCAACAAGCTTACTTGAGCGACAAAGCAATGAAACAATAAAAACTGTCCCGCTTATGGCGCCTGTATTGCGTTATGAATTATAAGTGTATTAGTCAATGATTATCATTTATGAACTGAACTATAATTTAAACAAGCCGTGAGGTGGGTCGTTTATTAGGACTAAAGTGCGACCATTAAGGTCCACACGACGAACTTCCCAGGTTGATAAATATTTAATAATAATAATTAAATTAGATATTACACAGAAAAGTAATAATTTTAATCATTAAAATATAATTGTTATTTATTTTTAACAATAATTAAAAAAAAAAACGGCTGCACCGATTTTTATAAAATTTATGTCGGATCAAAATGACGTTAACACGCCTCGATTGACACCCTTACGAAGTCGATATAATTTTTTATTCGCAAGATATTATGTAAAATCTACTTTTTTGGAGTCTATTTGGTTAAGAAAAAAGAACGGCTAAACCGATTTTGAAAAAATTTCTTTCAGATCATATTTAGGTACGTTAATACGCGTCGATTGACACCCTAACGTAGTCGATATCATTTTTCATTCTCGAGATTTCGTCTTAGAAAGAAATGGACACATACGTACGTACATACGTACACACACATACACACACACAGACATCTTTCTAAAAATAGTGTAAAAATAGTGTAGTGACCTTGAAACATAAAAATTTGTTATACATTTTGATTTCGATTTTCGGACCCATTACAATAACTTCCAATGGGAAGTTAATTATTCTTTTGACTACTGCGCATGCTCTGTATAGTTTGCAATTTTCGACTGATGAACAACTCTGTAATTTTTCTAATTGTATTTCCTTCAATGTTTAAAGAAATGAGGTGCAATCGCCAAATATAGTCCCCTGCCCCCTAATACCCTCCCCTTTGCTATATCAGCCTGCGAATCTACGAAAAGATACGTCGAGCGGTGAATAGCTGCACTAGTGACGCTAATGGTTAGTATTCATTATTCAAACATAAAAGTTTTTTTGTTGAATTTTTATGTGCAAAGTTGATTTCATTGTTAAATTCTAATAAAGGGTCCACGAAAAGTGATGAAACCTTTGGTGTAAAAATACAAAATGTTAAAAATAACCACAAAATACCAAACCATTTAAAAAAAATTCTCTACGTACTTTTCGCCAACCAAGTTGCCATCATCAGGAGATTATTAAATCACCCTCCTGATGATGCCAACTTGGTTGGCGAAATGTACGTCGAGAAAATGTTTTAAATGGTTTGGTGTTTTGTGGTATTTTTAACATTGTGTGTCTATAATAAAGGTGTAAAATCTCAATATGCAATATGATTTTTATTTAATTTGCCCGAAAAATATAAGATTTATTTAGAAAAAAAGAGGGATGATATTTGATGATTGTACCATAGGTAGTGTAATTTTCGGTCTGATTTTGTTTGTAAACAAAGCTATGTTCAAAAATAGAACAAATAAATCGAGATTTTCTTTAAAGCATCTGGTTTTGTAATAATGCAATGCGCATTTCTTTGTACTCCCAGATGTTCAATCAGTTTGATAAACGAATGACGCAAATGTTCCGAGAGTTCTTTCTTTATTCATATTTCACATCAAAAACAAATATACCTTAGACAAATATAGGTACCTTAGTACCTACAATATCATAGGTAGAGTAGACCAGAACAACGTAAGTGCTTTAAAATATTTTTTGGATTGAATTAATTTGTGGCTCAAAGTTAAGATAATTGAATCATTTTTACAAATAATACTTATCGAAAGTTATACAATAACAGCTAGTATCGGCTAGTATAATATACCTAATAATATACTGGGTGTTTCATAATATATGCGCAGGACTTCAGGATGTGATAGCTCGTCCAAAAATATGAAAAAAAGTTTCTATTAACTTACCCTCTAAAATGCACCATTTTAGAGATACAGGATGTTGATACAGGGTGTTTGGGGAATTTTGAAAAGACAACTCGCTAATGACCTAAGTTGTCGACGCGTCTATAATTTAAAAAAATATAAAATGAAAAGGCAACTTTTGTATCATTTTTCATTTTTTTATGATTTTGCAATTATGAAGTTAACGTTTGGTTTTGTTACTTATACTAACGTTTAAATAAATTTTGTTTAATAAATTAGTAAGAAAAAATTTTATTTAAAAAAATTGACCATGTTTTTCAACATAAAAGTTGATTTTTCTCGAAAACGATCGACTTTAGAGTTTATGAACAAGAGTACCTTTTTTGTGTAGAAAACATTGGCGGTTCAAATGGGCGTCTCAAAACCGTACTTTTTCCAGTAGCGTAGAAGTTGGGGAGAAAAACACCCACTACCCCTTCAAAACCTTCACCAATTAAGACTTAAAAAAAAATCCGCACAAAACATAGCTTATTATGAGTAGAAAATGCTTACAAAAGCTGTTTTCTGTACGATAAACGGTTCCGGAGATATTCGCAAAAAACGAAATTTTTTTCAATTTCAACACCCTGTATCTCTAAAAATGGTGCATTTTAAAGGGTAAGTTAATAGAAACTTTTTTTCATATTTTTGGACAAGCTATCACATCCTGAAGTCCTGCGCATATATTATGAAACACCCTGTATATCTGATTTCAAATTAGTATTTAAATTTTTTCAGTTAAATTATATATTTGAAATTACTTTAATAAAAAATACAAAACAAGGTTACGTTTTTGTACTTCATAAGTACCAATAATAATTTCTCAAAACATCCGTAATTTGAACTTGATCTTTTATCCCCTGTACCTCTTCATATGAAAATTGCATTTTATCTTAACTAGTGGTTCCCAACCTTTTCGCAAACCAAAAATGTTCTCAACCTGCCGATCCATAACGTATCTCAGACATCGTAGGCAGGGTAATAGGGTTCCGTTCGGAGGTACAGAACCCAAAAAACGATCTTCGTGTCCGGTTCAAGGTTAAAACAGATATCATGAATATCTGTAAATTCTACATAACTGTATGGCAGACATACAAGATCGATGTGAAAAGCACGCTGTGTTATTATTATGCTTTTTTTAATCTTATAAGAATACTGTTACTACTGTTCTGTCGGTTAAGTAATGCTTCTGTTCAGTCAGAAGTGGGATATGTGTCTAACATACTCTATGTTATTTTTAGATGCTCATTTAACATTTTATGTTTCAGCCATTTCAAACGAATACGCGTTGTATAAATGCGCGTGTTTATTGTGTTAAATAAACAAAGAAACAGACTTTTTATTATTGTGCTTATAATTGGAAAAATTGGCAGAGAACGAGGTGTATAGAAATTTTCTCATTTTGTAAATACAGGATTATAATGGGGGATTTCCCGTTGTTGTCTTCTTTCATCATATTAACAGATTTGTTAAAAAGTCCATGTATGCGTTCGTGCGATAACAGCTCTCGAATGACTTTATCGATTTAAACGAATTTTTACTTCCCACCTCTACTATGGTAGGGAAGTAATGGATTTAGTCCGAAAAAAATATTTCGAGATTTTAACAAATCTTCACGTTTTGAGACCCTAGCAATCGTTTAAGATCATTTTCAGACTGATGTCTGTATGTGTGTGTGTGTGTGTGTGTGTGTGTGTATGTGTGTATGTGTGTGTGTATGTGGTCAATTTTTCGCCTTCGATATCTCAAGAACGGAACAACATACGGGCATGCCGATTGTTCTATTGTGTTTATCAGTCTTTAACTTAGATCTGATTAGATTTTGAGTCAAATCGGTTCAGTGGATCCTGAGATATTCAAAAAAACGTTCTCAATGTCACGTATTAACATAGGTAAAAAAATATATAAATGAATTCTAGATGTTATAATATGAAAAAAATGTAGATATTTTTTTTCTCTAAAATGTATAGTTTTCGAGAAAAAAAATATTTTACTAAAAAAAGAAAATTGTACGTAAATCAAGGTAACCATGATTTTTGCTATATTAAGCTAGCCATCAGTAGATCACCAAACAAAAAAGAGGGCCATGCTTTTTTCAAAGAATAAAAATTAAATTGTGTTTTAAAGACCACCAACAGCTAAGGTTATTTGGGCCTAGTCAAAGAATAAAAAAACGAGTGTTTATTTTTTGAAAATATTTACTAGGTGGGAAGTATAGGACTGGTCATCAGTCGAATTTTTTTATACGTAACATCTTTAAAATAGACGTATTATAAGGTTTGTATTTATAGGTGGATTTTTTAACCCTTTAAAACACCGCAAAATTAGCTGAATTGTACAAAAATCGAAATATAAAATTTTAACAAAAACTTCCAAACAGGACTGAATTTATGAAAACACTAATTTGCGAATAGTGAATTACTTACTATAGTGTGTCTATAACTCAATGCAGATGTTGGATTGATAAATTGCATGCCAAATATTGAAATTAAACAAAATCACTTTAAGGTGGGTAAAAACCTAACAAAAGTCACAGAAGCCCACTAAACATCTTTTGTTGAGAAGGACAGGAGAAAGTATCAATAAATTGAAAATATGGTTTGACACTAAAATCAGATAATTAATCTTTGTACTTAACTATTATAATTCGAAAATGTTATATATAAGGTACGTATCATTTTCTTGGAACAGATCAAATGGTTATTTCTATTCAGCATGATTTAAAATACAATTATTCAGTTTAAAGGTTTTCAGTAAATCAAAGCGTGTTTTAGTTACCTACTTTGCAGATTATAGCCGTATAACTTTTGACCCTTTGACAATTATTAGTATAAGGGTCAAAGTATACATACATTATACAAATGCAATGTTATACGAGGTGTATTATAGAGATTGTTCAGAAAAATCTCAAACATATAGGTTGATCCAATATTTTGTAATCGGACATATAGGTAATAAAAGAGGATCAGACTGTCGTGGGTTCGAGTCCCGCTTCCGCTCATGGATGTTTTGTGATGTCATTTAGTTTTAAGTGTGTTATTAGTGTATTTGCCATATGGCACATACACTATTGGCGTCGGTCCGATGGCGGGACCTAGGGGTCGGACCAAAATTTCTCGACGTTTCATAGCCTCCTGAACACTTTGGCACCATTTTTGGAAATGTTTATATATATGTATATATATGTATATATATATATATATATATTTATATGTGTGTGTGTGTGTGTGTGTTCGCGGCATAACTCTCGAAAGACTTATTTGATTTGAACGAAATTTGGTACACATGTTGGAATCCATCACCGCACGGAACCTATTTAAAATGGGCTCAATCGGACTATTTTAAGGGTAGTTTTTAGGGGTTGAAAAAAGTTTTTGGGCCCGAAAATACCGAAAAAAATTTCAGAATTGTTTCAAAATTGAAATTTAACCTTTTAGTAAAGATCAAAATGTGCTGCTAAAATTTTAATAAAATCGGCCCGATAGGACCGAACTTACAAATTTTATGAAAACACTAGTTTTGCGGATAGTGATTTACTTACTGAAGGGTGTATTTAATTTGGTACAGAGGTTGCAATGATAATAATATTGAAATTAAGAAAAAAATATTATTTTAAGGGATGTATTAAGGGGTTGAATTTTTTATTTTGTCCAAAAACAAACTTAAGTTCACGTATTAAAGCCACAAGGCCTGTATTAGCAAATACACTATATTGTCGGCAGGGTTTTGGCACTGCGACCCGAGTTTTTTATTATTAACTTCCCACTGGAAGTTATTGTAATGGGTCCGAAAATCGAAATCAAAAAGGAAAAAAAATTTTTATGTTTCAAGGTCACTACACTATTTTTACACTACTTTTAGAAAGATGTCTCTGTGTGTGTGTGTGTGTGTGTGTACGTACGTACGTACGTACGTATGTGTACATTTCTTTCAAAGACGAAATCTCGAGAACGAAAAATGATATCGACTATGTTAGGGTGCCAATCGACGCGTATTAACGTAAATATGATCTGAAAGAAATTTTTTCAAAATCGGTTCAGCCGTTCTTTTTTCTTAACCAAATAACCTCCAAAAAAGTAGATTTTACACAATATCTCGCGAATAAAAAATTATATCGACTTCGTAAGGGTGTCAATCGAGGCGTGTTAACGTCATTTTGATCCGACATAAATTTTATAAAAATCGGTTCAGCCGTTTTTTTTTTTTTTTTTTTTAATTATTGATGTTTTAATGATTGTAATGATTACTTTTCTGTGTAATATCTAATTTAATTATTGTTATTAAATATTTATCAAACTGGGAAGTTCGTCGTGTGGACCTCAAGGGTCGCACTTTAGTCCTAATAAACGACCCACCTCACGGCTTGTTATTTAATGTAATCAAGACGCTAATAACCTAAGTTGTCGACGCGTCTGTTATTTACAATAAATAAATAAGCAAATTTTGAATGTAAAATTGTCATTTTTCAATATTATTGCGAAAATGCTTTAATAATATGACAAACTTCTAATACAAAACGTCGTTAGAGTCTAAGCTCTGACAGTACAGAAGTCTACTGAACAACACTACTAAAATTTTATTATTGAATTTAACGGATAATATTATGAATGATGAAAAACATCAAATCCATGCACTGATTAATTCAATTTTTTATCATTTTTTGTTACAAGTATCTCGAATACGGTTCAACACTATACTTGATGAATTTTAATTATAGAGAAGTATCAATTAGGCTATTAGGGCCTTATTAAGGATAGCCTGATCCGGCCCTGATCCCGTTTGCCTTAAGCACACAACACGACACCAATTTTTTTCAAATTTATTTTTTATTTTTTTTAACGGAATGGCCTTTGCTTTGATCAGCAATTAGCCAATGCGGGTTTGAGTTTGATAATTAAAAACCATATAAGCGACGCAATAGAACACAACATAAATGACAGGGACACAAGAGGAACGAAACGTAGGGATGTTAGGATAGGGGGCATGGATTAACCTCGAGCCATGCTCAGCAGTTAATAGACAAACAAGATGGCCTGCAGGAAGAAGGACGGCCAAATTTATCAAATAAAAAGTAATTAACACTACGGAATACAAGCCACGAATGATCATAATGTAATTGACAGGTCGTAATTTAGTTGTAGCTTCACATGCGACGTGATATGCTGTTTCTATAGCTATCTCTGCTCTGAGATTATTATCGATCTCGTCTCGAGACGAGGAAAATTGTTAATCTCGTTTCAATGGCAACACTAGACAATGTAACATTTCACTTTTGAGGATGGACACATCGTATACTTTATATTATATACTTACTTAGTTAAACCAGGGTGGGTATCGTTTACATTAGTTATGTCAATATTATTACTGTGCATGGGGTAGCTATTATGTAAGCAATGGCAGGTGTACGTATTCTGTGCTACTGGACTACTACTGACCTTCAAAACACACATCGTTTGTTGCGGAAAGGGTGACATGGCATGAACATTGTCATTCTATTTAGGGGAAAGGCGGGTAACAGTACGCACTTTTGAATAAAGAGATCACTGACGAAAAAATGACTATACATGGGCGTACCCAGCTTTTGACCTAGGGAGCGGGGCAAATTAGAAATTTCTTGTAGGTAAATAGTTTATATTTAACTTATATTTTTTATAAACAATAAACTAGTGTTTTTATCCTTGAAAATTCGCAAAAAAAAATAATCAGAGACCGCCATTTTGTTTATTTTCAAAAAAAAAAACCTTTGATCAGGCACTAGATTAACTATTAAAATAATGTAAAATGTTTTTTTTTTGTTTGATTGATTTTAAATGAACCAGTAAAATGTTATGATGGTCACCGCTAAGCACGACTTGTGAGTTGTAGGACTGTCACTTAACATAGTTACAAATTAGTCCAGGTTCAGGGGTGGTGCATCTGCCCCCCCCCCCTCGATATGCCCATATGACTATACTAGTTCAAAAAATATGACAAAAAATTCGACTGATGACCAGTCCTATACTTCCCACCTAGTAAATATTTGCAAAAAATAAACACTCTTTTTTTATTCCTTGAAAAAAAGCATGGCCCTCTTTTTTATTTGGTGATTTACTGATGGCTAGTAATATAGCCAAAATCATGGTTACCGTGATTTACGTACAATTTTTTTTTTTAGTAAAATTGTTTTTTTCTCGAAAACTATACATTTTAGAGAAAAAAAATATTTACATTTTTTTCATATTATAACATCTAGAATTCATTTATATTTTTTAGTGTATTTGCCATACGGCACATACACTATTGGCGTCGGTCGGATGGCGGGACCTAGGGGTCGGACCAAAATTTCTCGACGTTTCATAGCCTCCTGAACACTTTGGCATCATTTTTGAAAATGTTTATATATATATATATGTTCGCGGCATAACTCTCGAAAGACTTAATTGATTTGAACGAAATTTGGTACACACGTTGGAATCCATCACCGCACGGAACCTATTTAAAATGGGCCTAATCGGACTATTTTAAGGGTGGTTTTTAGGGGTTGAAAAATGTTTTTGGGCCCAAAAACATCGAAAAAATTCTCAGAATTGTTTCAAAATTGTAATGTAACCTTTCAGTAAAGATCAAAATGTGCTTCTAAAATTTTAATGAAATCGGCCCGACAGGACCGGAATTACAAATTTTATGAAAACACTAGTTTGCGGATAGTAATTTACTTACTGAAGGGTGTATTTAATTTGGTACAGAGGTTGCATTGATAATAATATTGAAATTAAGAAAAAAAATATTATTTTAAGGGATGTATTAAGGGGTTAAATTTTTTATTTTGTCCAAAAACAAACTTATGTTCACATAATAACAGCACAATGCCTGTATTAGCAAATACACTATATTGTCGGCAGGGTTTTGGCACTGCGACCCGAGTTTTTATTAGATGAAATCAATGAGCCTTCTGACGTTGTCTTGAAAGTCGGCTGAGCCTCGAATCAGAAATATTTCATTGGTGACCAACAAATCATCAATACCGATATTTCCTACTTTTAATATTCGTATTTTTGACGCGTGCAAATTTGTTTTCACTTTTAAAATTTAAACTTGACGTCTGAAACTTATGTTACCCCAGTCCCAAATACCTTTCCTACCCCAACAGCTGATTACCTATTGAGACGTTGCACTTCTTTCTTTTTTGCTAGTCTAACTGTGGTCAATTGTCAAAAGATGGACGAAGATTTCCATTTGTCAATAATCGCGCACACTTTGGAATTGCAAAACATCAAATTTGAGCGGTCTGCCAGCAAGAAATTTATAAGGTAATGTAAAAAATATTTATGTACTTTAAATCCATAAATTTTCAAAATAAACAAGCAGTGTTTTTTCATTTTTGAATGAATGAATTGTAAATTATAAACGCTCGACAACTGAGGTCATTAGCGTCTTTTTCATTTTTGTTCATCTGTCCCAGTCACTATAAATACATTAAATTGAATGATCGAATAGTAAATAGAGAATTTGCCACGTAAAAAAAATATAAAAATTAGATAGAACACAAACGAAATACAAAGATATATTACATTATCCACTTTTAAAAAATCGTGTCTAAACAGAACATGTAGGACGTAGGCACATGCAATA